>CM059878.1:24297246-24962469 GCA_030490815.1 Acer saccharum
CGTTAAAGTAGTTGACCGTAACCGTAAAAAGTATTACCACTGCGTGAAGTAGTTACAGGGAAAAACCCTTAAGTAGTTTACCAAGCCGTGAAAGTAGTTCCACTACCGTAAAAAGTAGTTACAGGTAATTTTTTTTGTGAAAACCCTAAGTAGTTACCAAGCCGTGAAAGTAGTTCCTTAACCGTAAAGTAGTTACCACTCTGCCGTGAAAGTAGTTACAAGGGAAAAACCTTTTAGTTACAAGGGAAAACTCTTAGTAGTTACCAGCCGTGAAAGTAGTTCCCATTTCCCTAAAAGTAGTTCCACTACCGTAAAGTAGTTACAAGGTAATTTTTGGGAAAAACCCTTAAGTAGTTACCAAACCGTAACCCTTAATCCAAACGTAAAAGTATTACCAGAACTGTGAAAATAGTTACGCTAACCGTAAAAGTAGTTACAGTAATTTTTTTTGGGAAAAACCATTAAGTAGTTACCAATCCGTGAAAGTGTTACTGTTAGGATTCCCGTTGTGTTTAATTGGCTTATTTCGTGATCAAACCACATGTGGGGATGCTTTGTAAGGGTAGCTTAGATGTTGTGTTATTGCTTAGGCCCTTTTGAAGACCTCACTATTGACAAGCACCAAAGGTAATATTCTAAGTGCTTACTTGTCTTGAAGAGATAGATGCACACACTCACAACTCATGCATATGTTTAATCCTTATATGTTGTGTGTCTTTTATGTGTGCCTTAATGCTCATTAACATCTCTTCTTGCATGTTAGTTTGATTGCATCTTGCATATCCAATTGCCTTGTCATGCTTAGACTTAGGATTGCATTTTTGCACTGGGCGCCCCCAAAAGCGCTGTACAGAAGCGCTGTACGAACAGCGCCCATTGAGCGCTGTTCAGACCTGATCGATTTAATCGGTCGCTGTTGGGTCGCTGTTGGGGCGCTGTACGTGGCGCTGTACAAAGCGCTGTACGTACAGCGCCACTCTGTTTCCTCGTGAAAACAGAGCAAGGGCGCTGTACAGGCGCTGTACAAGGGCGCCCTACGTACAGCGCCCATGGCAAATAGTGGGCAAACTTATCAAAACGACCACACTTTGTTTTGGCCCCCTATATATATGCCACTTTGACTTTAGGTCAATTACAAGAGTTCATATTCAGATTCATACTTAGGATATTTTTCAAAGAGAAGAAAAATTCCAAGAACTCATTTTTAATTACTCAAACACTTGTTCCATGATCATCAATCATCATCTAGCATCATCTTAGATCATCTAGATGACATCTTGCATGGATTCTTCATCATACTTTGCTTGGTAAGCTTTTCACTAATATCTTACATATTTTGTGTTTCTCTTATCTAGCAATCTCAATTTAATTACTTGTATGTGATTTTATATTTGTTGAATACAAGATTGAGATTAGTATGATGTATGTTTGAGAAGTTGTATTGTGCTAGCATATTAGGTTTTTGTGCTTGATATTGATTAGCTAAACTAATTGACATGTCATTTAGTTTTGATATCTAGGATTGTTCTTAATTGCATATTAATCATCTTAGATAAGCATATAGGGTTTCCCTTGCTCTATGTTGCATTTTGGATATTTTCACTATATTCACTTAGGGTTGTATTCTCTTCAAGAGAAGCTAAGTCTTGTGTGTAGCAATCGGGATTAGGTTGCTTAGATCGCAAGCAAATTGGACTAGGTTCACTCATACCGGGATTAGGTAGGTGTGTGATTACTACCGGGATTAGGTTGTAATCGTTTGCACATTTAGTGGATTCGAGGTTCGAGTGTGGCTTACTTACATAGCCCGTGGTTTTTTCCCGTGAGGGTTTCCACGTAAAAATCAAGTGTCAATTTAATTTCCGCACCATATTACACTTGCTTGTTTATTTATCTTGAGGGTAATTTCGTAATTTTGACTAACACGAAAAATTGGGTAAAAAGCGTAAAATCTATTCACCCCCCCTCTAGATAGTTTTATACACACCGTGCATTAATTAGTTTCAATTGGTATCAGAGCGGGTTCCTAGACATACATAGGTGATCCTTGCTTATTTTGGTGTGTGTTGCATTTTGTGTGATTTTTGATCATTCATACATTTGCATTCATTTCATTCATTCATAAACACTATGAGTGGAAACGGTGGAAATGGTGGTGGCCACGAAGGAGCTTCTAGCACTAGGCCTCCACTTCTTACCGGATTGAACTATTCCCAATGGAAAGGGAAGATGGAATCCTACATATGCCAAATTCATGACCGTGCATGGATGGCGGTGGAAGACGGATATGATCTCCCTATGATGACTCCCGCGGGTGGAGGAGAAGATGTTTTGAAGCCTAAGGCGCAATGGAACGCGCAAGAGTTTGATGCTTCAAAGTGGAATAGGAAGGCGTTGCATGCCATCTTGTGTGCCATGGACGAAAATCAATACAAGTTGATTCAAAATACTAGGATAGCTAAGGAGGCTTGGGACATCCTAGAGATTGCACATGAGGGAACCGAAGTAGTGAAGGACTCCAAGCTTCAAGTCCTCCAAACTCAATTCGAGACGCTTAAGATGGAGGAGAATGAGTGCTTCAACGACTTTGAGATCAAGTTGATGGATATAGTCAACCAAAGCCATCAACTTGGTGATCCATATTCGGATAGGAGAATCAAGCAAAAGATTATGAGATCTCTACCCGATAGGTTTGAATCGAAGGTGACGGCTTTAGAAGAAAATAGTGGTTATAAGGATATGAAGCCGAGTGAGGTGATTGGGAGACTTCTAGCTTATGAGTCTAGGAAAGGGCCTATCTCCACACCCACTAAAAAGCAAAAAGGAATTGCTTTAAAAACCTCCAAGGATGAAAAGGAGGAAAAGAAGGTTGACTCGGATGAAGACCTTGCCTTGTTTGTAAAAAGGTTCAACAAGGTTATGAAGTTTAGAAGGAAGAGCTTTGGGTCAAAAGGTCAAGATTTGAAGAAAAAGGGCTCTTTCAAGAAGTTTGAACCTAGGCAAGAAAGGACCGAAAGGAAAGGGGTCCGTTGTTTCGAGTGTGGTGGCATAGGTCATTTTGCCCCCGATTGTGCAAACCATGTTGAGAAGAAAAAGGGGAAAGTGATGGCCGCCACTTGGAGTGGAAGTAGTGATGACTCCTATGAGGGAGATGAGTCTTCGGATGATGAAGAGCTCATGGCTAATCTCCTAGCTTTTGCCTCCTCCCATAAAAGCAAAAGTGCTAGTGAGAGAGAGGAAATGAGTCAAGAGGAAAATGACTCAAGTGATGTAGAAAGTGATTCCTCCTCTAACTCCATGAATGGATTTATGGAGAAAAAGGAGTTTGCTAAATATCATGCCGAATTTAATGATTTAGCAATCAAGAGTACAAGAAAGATCAAGATGTTGAGAGAAGAAAATCTTGAACTTGCATCTCAAAATGACCACTTAAGTGAACAAGTGGAGAAATTCAAGAAGATGGAAGATAAGCTAAAAGAGGAGTTAGTCTTATCTAGGAGGAATGAGGATAGTCTAAAGAGGGAGCTTGAAGAAGTTAGAGAATCTATGACTAGGATGGATTCTAGCACCAAGAAGCTTGACCATATGCTTGGTGTTGGAAAGAGTCCATGTGACAAGAGGGGTCTTGGGTATGAAGATGACAAGAAGATCTCAACCTCTAACAAGACCATATTTGTCAAGAGCTTGAAGAAAGAAGAAACTTCACTTGTGCAACTTCCTAGAAAGAAGTTAGAAATAGGACAAAGTTCAAATGCTCAAGTGAAGATGGGGCCAAGAAGGCAACCTCAAGCTCAACCCCCTAGGGTTCCTCAAGCCAACATTTCTCCTCAAATGGCTCACAAAGGAAAGAGGCCTATCATGCAACCTCAAGCTTGGAAGCAACCTAGACCGGTTCAACAACGAAGACGCATTGAACCCCTTCATCCACAAAGACAAGGACAAGGTATGATTCCTTATTTTACTCCTATTTGTCACTTTTGTGGATTTGTTGGTCATATTAGACCACAATGCTTTCGCTATATAAAAATGTGCAAAACTAGAAGCATGATAGAGAAGAAAAAGAAAAGAGCCATGATGCATGTTCCTAGGAATAATGATATTGATTTGCATGATCCTAGGAATAATAGAGCACATGTACCAAAGACCACTAAGAAAGCCAAAATTGTTGCTAAGTGGATTAGAAAGAATGAAAATGTTTGCCATGTTGCACAAATAGCCTTGAAGGCAAATTCTTCTAATTTTTGGTATTTGGATAGTGGGTGCTCTAGGCACATGACGGGAAACAAGAGTTTCTTCGAGACTCTTGTTATGGAGGAAGGTGGATATGTCACTTTCGGTGATGGATCCAAAAAGAAGGTTGTAGGGAAAGGATCCATTTCCGTTCCCGGTTTACCCTCCTTATCCGATGCTTTATTTGTTGATGGCTTGAAAGCCAATTTAATAAGCATTTCACATCTAAGTGATGAAGGATATTCCGTCTTGTTTAGTAAAAATGATTGCTCAATCCTAAAGCCCGATGGACAAACCTTATTGAAAGGTATGAGATCTAGCGACAATTGCTATTGTCTTGAAGCTAGAATAGTCTCAAACAATGTGTCCATGGATGAGCAAGTTGAGTTGTGGCATGAAAGACTTGGCCACATGAACTTTAGGGATTTAAGAACCCTTGGAAAGTTCGAGTGTGTGCGTGGCCTCCCTAAGCTTGGGAAGAAAGCCAATGGTATTTGTGGACCTTGCCAACAAGGAAAACAAACCAAAAGCATGCACAAAAAGGGCAAGTATCTCTCCACCAAGGAGCCCCTAGAGCTTCTCCACATGGATCTCATGGGTCCTATGCAAACCGAGAGCTTAGGTGGAAAGAGATACATTTTTGTTTGTGTTGATGATTTCTCTAGATTTACATGGACATATTTTCTTAGAGAAAAATCCGAAACTTTTGATAAGTTTAAAATGCTTTGTACTAAATTGCAAAATGAAATGAATTCTAATATTAGAAGCATTAAACGGATTAGAAGTGACCATGGGAGGGAGTTTGAGAATGCCTCTTTTGAAAGCTATTGTGATAGCCTAGGCATCTCCCATGAGTTTTCCGCTCCTAGGACACCTCAACAAAATGGGGTTGTTGAGAGGAAGAATAGGGTCCTCCAAGAGATGGCCCGTGTGATGTTGCTTAGCAACAATGTCCCTAGGAACCTATGGGCCGAAGCCATCAACACGGCTTGCTATATAGGAAATAGAGTGTTCCTAAGGCCCGGTACTAGAAACACCTCCTATGAATTATGGAAAGGCAAGAGGCCAAATGTTAGCTACTTCCACACATTTGGGAGCAAATGCTACATTTTAAATGACCGTGATCAACTTGGCAAGTTTGATGCTAAGAGTGATGAGGGTATCTTTATTGGCTATGCCTTGAATAGTAGAGCCTATAGAGTTTTCAACTTGAAGACTCGAACCGTCATGGAATCATCAAATGTTGTCATTGATGATACAAGGCTCAAGTCCAAAAATGATGAGGAGGAGGATGTTTTAGAGGATGACTCTCCTTTGGAGAGGGTTGTGGTGACTCCCAATGTTGGGACATCTAATGAAGTCACACAACCTAGTACTAGAGTTCCTAACTTGGACTCTAATGAACCCGCTCCATGGGTTAGAAGACTCCATAACAAAGAGGATGTTATTGGAGATGTTAATGAGGGTGTTAGAACTAGGCGTCAAATAGCTAATCTAATTAGCTTGACATGCTACACCTCTCAAATAGAACCCAAAAAGGTTGAAGAAGCCTTAAATGATGAATTTTGGGTTCTTGCCATGCAAGAAGAGCTAAACCAATTCGAAAGGAATGAGGTTTGGACTCTAGTTCCTAGGCCTAAGACCACTAATGTCATAGGCACCAAATGGATATTTAGGAACAAATCCGATGAGGATGGCAACATAGTGCGGAACAAGGCTAGACTTGTAGCACAAGGGTACTCTCAAATTGAGGGTATCGACTTTGAGGAGACTTTTGCTCCCGTTGCCCGCTTAGAGTCCATTAGGCTTCTCTTGTCCATCTCTTGTGTGCACAAGTTCAAATTGCACCAAATGGACGTCAAGAGTGCCTTCCTCAATGGCTTCTTGCAAGAGGAAGTGTTTGTTGAACAACCTAAGGGGTTTGTGGATGCACACCACCCCAATCATGTCTATCGCCTCAAGAAGGCACTTTATGGGTTGAAACAAGCACCGAGGGCTTGGTATGAGCGCCTCACTCAATTTCTTGTTGACAATAACTACACAAGAGGTAGTGTTGACAAGACACTATTCATCAAGAGAGACAATGATGAGCTTTTCATAGCTCAAATATATGTTGATGACATAGTGTTTGGCTCCACCAACAACACCAAAGTTCAACAATTTGTTGATGTCATGTCTCTTGAATTTGAGATGAGTCTTGTTGGTGAGCTAAGTTACTTCCTAGGTTTGCAAATTAGGCAAATGCATGATGGGATTTTTATAACCCAAGCCAAATATGCTAAGAACCTAGTGAAGAAGTTTGGTTTAGAGAAAGCCAAACATTGTGATACACCCATGAGTACCACTTTGAAGCTAAGCAAGGATGCTAGTGGTAAAAGTGTGGAACAAACTCTATATCGTGGCATGATAGGTAGCTTGCTTTATTTGACCGCAAGTAGGCCCGATATATCTTTTAGTGTGGGTGTGTGTGCTAGGTACCAAGCGGATCCTAAGGAGTCCCACCTCTCTTCCGTGAAGAGGATCATTCGCTATGTGAATGGGACATCCAACTATGGGATTTGGTACTCATTTGACACTAATGCTAGTCTAGTTGGCTTTAGTGATGCGGATTGGGCAGGAAATTGTGATGATAGGAAGAGCACATCGGGCGGTTGCTTCTTTCTAGGCAACAACTTGGTGTCTTGGTTTTGCAAGAAGCAAAACTCGATTTCCTTGTCCACGGCCGAGGCCGAGTACATAGCCGCGGGGAGTGGATGCACACAACTCCTATGGATGAAACAAATGCTTGTAGACTACGGATTCAACCAAGGTACTCTCACTCTCTTTTGTGATAACATGAGTGCTATTAATATTTCCAAGAATCCGGTTCAACATTCTAGAACTAAGCATATTGACATCCGCCATCACTTCATTAGAGAGCTTGTTGAAAATAAATGCATAGTACTTGAACATGTAGGTACTAATGATCAACTTGCGGACTTATTTACTAAACCCTTAGATGCTACTCGATTTAAAACTCTTAGTAGATCTATTGGGATATGTCTTGTGGAGTGATGTTCTATGATTGACCCCATATGGGGAACTCAAGCAAAGAGAGCTATTTTGCATTCATGTATCTTGCAAAAAATTTGAAATAACTTATGCCTCTTCTTTTGATTGCTTGAGTAAGCTTGGTTGTACATATGTATATATGCTTTCAAATTCTATAAGTGTGAACCTTGCTTGTCTACAATCCATGTCATATTTATGTTCAAACATGCATTTTTGGACTAGGAGATTTACATAGGAAGTATGATGTGAATGACCTATAGTTATCTCCATGACATGATGATTCTTTAATAACATGCTAATGCTAAATGAAAAAGCATGAAATTCATACAACATGCTCACATGAAAAGCATGAATTGATGATTGCATATTCTTAAAAATGCAAAACTTGTGTGAAAGCTTATGAGACTCTAAATGAATAAAGGATCTTGTATCCGTTCAAAGGAATTTACATTCCAAATGTCTCTCTTTCTTTATTAGTTGAACATGGTTACTATCATACGGATATCTTATCCGGAAAAATCAAATAGGGTGCAAAGTCGCTCATGCCATGTTTCGCTTATAAAGTTGGATATAGTTGCTCTTAAAATTGAAATCAATAATCTCTATATCCTTGCTTTTCCCATGACATTGGTGAAATTGGTTTGAATTCAAATTAGAAACCTTTGTCATTTGCTTTGCCAAATACCATTGTATTTTGGACTTGAATGCTATATGTCTTGTATGCAAAGCATGTTGGATTCACACATTTTCTCAAATAAATCTCCTTGTTTCTCTCAAATTAATTGAAGTGCATAAAGTGACTTATATGTATATGCATATCTTGCATGCTTCTATCTCTCGTTGCTTTGAGTGACCCGGTTGGGGACTACTCCTTTGCCTATATCATGACAAAAAGGGGGAGTAGGAAATGGTAAGGGGAGTTGCAAAATATAGAAGCTTTTGTGCATTTTGGGGAGAACATACATTGAGGGGGAGTAACCCTTTGAGGGGGAGCATTGCATTTATCATTCATTGCATACATTTGCTAATGTTGTGCCTAAATTCTAAAAATGCAAATGCTTGGTATTGTTCTCACATGATTAATCTCACACTTTACTTGTATTGGAAATGCTAGAAACTTTATTTTCAGGGCTTGATTGTTCTACAAGAGATTGAAGACTTGAAGTTTTTACTTTCTTATCTCTTTGTAATGTAGATAATCATTGTAGTCCCGTAGTTTCTAATTCTATGTGAGGAATCAATGTGAGTGGTGGTTTTGTCACGAAATAGCCAAAGGGGGAGATTGTTAGGATTCCCGTTGTGTTTAATTGGCTTATTTCGTGATCAAACCACATGTGGGGATGCTTTGTAAGGGTAGCTTAGATGTTGTGTTATTGCTTAGGCCCTTTTGAAGACCTCACCATTGACAAGCACCAAAGGTAATATTCTAAGTGCTTACTTGTCTTGAAGAGATAGATGCACACACTCACAACTCATGCATATGTTTAATCCTTATATGTTGTGTGTCTTTTATGTGTGCCTTAATGCTCATTAACATCTCTTCTTGCATGTTAGTTTGATTGCATCTTGCATATCCAATTGCCTTGTCATGCTTAGACTTAGGATTGCATTTTTGCACTGGGCGCCCCCAAAAGCGCTGTACAGAAGCGCTGTACGAACAGCGCCCATTGAGCGCTGTTCAGACCTGATCGATTTAATCGGTCGCTGTTGGGTCGCTGTTGGGGCGCTGTACGTGGCGCTGTACAAAGCGCTGTACGTAACAGCGCCACTCTGTTTCCTCGTGAAAACAGAGCAAGGGCGCTGTACAGGCGCTGTACAAGGGCGCCCTACGTACAGCGCCCATGGCAAATAGTGGGCAAACTTATCAAAACGACCACACTTTGTTTTGGCCCCCTATATATATGCCACTTTGACTTTAGGTCAATTACAAGAGTTCATATTCAGATTTCATACTTAGGATATTTTTCAAAGAGAAGAAAAATTCCAAGAACTCATTTTTAATTACTCAAACACCTTTTCCATGATCATCAATCATCATCTAGCATCATCTTAGATCATCTAGATGACATCTTGCATGGATTCTTCATCATACTTTGCTTGGTAAGCTTTTCACTAATATCTTACATATTTTGTGTTTCTCTTATCTAGCAATCTCAATTTAATTACTTGTATGTGATTTTATATTTGTTGAATACAAGATTGAGATTAGTATGATGTATGTTTGAGAAGTTGTATTGTGCTAGCATATTAGGTTTTTGTGCTTGATATTGATTAGCTAAACTAATTGACATGTCATTTAGTTTTGATATCTAGGATTGTTCTTAATTGCATATTAATCATCTTAGATAAGCATATAGGGTTTCCCTTGCTCTATGTTGCATTTTGGATATTTTCACATATTCACTTAGGGTTGTATTCTCTTCAAGAGAAGCTAAGTCTTGTGTGTAGCAATCGGGATTAGGTTGCTTAGATCGCAAGCAAAATCGGACTAGGTTCACTCATACCGGGATTAGGTAGGTGTGTGATTACTACCGGGATTAGGTTGTAATCGTTTGCACATTTAGTGGATTCGAGGTTCGAGTGTGGCTTACTTACATAGCCCGTGGTTTTTCCCGTGAGGGTTTCCACGTAAAAATCAAGTGTCAATTTAATTTCCGCACCATATTACACTTGCTTGTTTATTTTATCTTGAGGGTAATTTCGTAATTTTGACTAACACGAAAAATTGGGTAAAAAGCGTAAAATCTATTCACCCCCCTCTAGATAGTTTTATACACACCGTGCATTAATTAGTTTCAGTTACCACTGCCGTGAAAGTAGTTACAAGGGAAAAACCCTTAAGCAGTTACCAAGCCATGAAAGTAGTTACCATTTCCCTTATAGTAGTTACCAAAGCCGTAAAAGTAGTTATAAGCTAATTTTTTTTTGGAAAAACCCTTAAGTAGTTACCAAGCCGTAGAAGTAGTTACCAATATCCTAAAAGTAGTTGAAAGGATAACGAATAAACGCTCGGTGTGTATGATAAATATATCTAGAGGGGGGGTGAATAGATTTTAGCTAGCTATTACCCAATTTTCGCATGCAAGTCAATTTTATGAAAATACCCCTACTAGTCAAAAATACAAGCAAGTGTAATATAGTGCGGAATTTAAATAACACTTGATGTATACGTGGAAACCCAACCACTAGGAAAAACCACGGGCTGTTTAGTGCGCCACACTCGGACCTCGAAATCCACTAATTGAAATGGAGTTTACAACCTATGTAGACCTTGTCTAACACTCCGGTCAATAACCCCCCACTTCTACCACGCGGGCCTTTAAAAGTGGCTCTAGTCCAATTGCTTGAGGCCTAAGCAATCTTAGCCTCAATACTTAATTCTCTAAGAAGAGATTATACAACCTATGTGAATATATATGAATATTCAAATAACAAACAAGGCTAGGTAACCTTAGATGCTTATCTAGGATGATGATATAATCAATTAAATCAACCCTAGATATCAATTGCTAAATGACATGTCAAATAGCTTAGCTAATCAAGATTAATTAAAAACCTAATTAGCTATCACAAACAATACTCAATCAATTCATCACAATTAATTCTCTAATCTTGTATTTATCATATGATCAAAAACATACAAGTAAATTAAAAGAGAATAGCTTGATAGTAAAAATACTCAAATAAGATGAACTCAATCAAAATCTTACCAAGCAAGTTGTGATGATGCAAACCCAATCATGGATGCATTCTATATAGTCATAGAAGATGCAATATGAAATTTGATACAAAAAAGATTTGATTTGAGTGTTTAAAGTTGATTTCTTGATTTGATTTTTTCTCAAAAATCTCTCTTTGAAGTTTAGAGTTCTAAGGGATCAAAGAACTTATTCAGATAATAAGAAAGTAAGATATTTATAGACATCAAGAAATGGGCATGTGAAAAGACAAGTTTGCCCCTGAAACGCATCGATCGGCGGTTTCAAACCGCGGCCAGGCCGCCGTTCTTGACCGTCGAATTGAACCCGAGAAGACCAAGGGAACAACGGCGGTTTCGTGACCGCCGTTCCAACCGCCGAATCAAACCCGAGAGAAAAAATCAATCAGGTCAAAACGACGGTTTCGCTCGGCGGCCAAGCCGCCGATCATGACCGTCGATCACCAACAGAGGTGAAATCCAAGGAGAAGCCAAGGGCATTCTCCGTGGGCGGTCTTCGCGTGAAACCAAACACTCATTAGTGCAAGCGCGGACGTTTCCGAATTATATTGGGAAACGAATTACTAAGCACAAATACACACAACAAGATATATCAACCAAGGTGCTAGTGTGTAAAGTGACATGTGAAGAGTATGCACACAAGAACAAATATGCTAAGTGTGTGTGTTTGCTAACTAAATCTCTTCAAAGAAAACCAAGCACTAGAAATTATACCTTTGGCGTGCTTGTCCCTTGAGGTCTTGGAAAGGCCTTCGAGCTTGAAGATCAATCACCTAAACTACCCTTATACAATCAACCCCATCATGTGGTTTGTCCACGAAATAAGCCAATCAAGATATGGGAATCTTAACAGTAGTTACCACGAAAAAAATAATAAAATAATTAATTTTATTCTGATGGAAAAAAATTTTATATTATTTTTCAATATTAAATAATTTTTTATTATTACTTTTTCTTTTTTTATTTATTTTTATTATTAATAAAGTCAAATCAATAAATATATATTATTATTTTAATGAGATAAGGGCAATAGTAGGTTGAAAACCTACACTATTCACTGCTGTCTACTGTTTTTTTTGGCTGCATCATGCAGTGATATAAAATCACTGCATAGTAGCCGGCCCCTTGAATCTAACTTGAATGTCATTTTGTACTTTTTATTTTAATTTATTTTTTCAGTTGTAGATATAGAAAACTGATAATTTGTTGGATGTTATGAAAATGAAGTAAAAAAAAAAAAAAAAAAGTGTAAATATTTAAGCCCATAATTTGGCCCAATAGGCCTAAAATCGGAAAAACCGAACCGGTCCAATTTGGTTGGTTTTGGATCGGTTGACAAATGTAAATTTAATTGGATCGGTTCACTTTTTCAAAAACCGAATTATCTATTCCATTAAAAAGTGAACCGATATAATGAATGCCCACCCCTATTTGCTATTTGCTCCATCTCCATTTATTTTTGTTTTTTTAAAACAATATTTTGTACTTTTTAAGAAATTATTTTTTATCGGTGGAGATTATTTGATGGATTGAGGAGTTCAGATATCCTCCATCTATTTTTTTAATAATTAATTAAATATTATATAAATAAATAATAACGATTTTGTCATATTAAAAGTCAAAAAGATGTTTTTTTTCGTTCGATCGTTAATATCTAATAATGCACTGTTAACGGTAGGAGTTGTCCATGCAATTTTGAGCAAAAATTACCTATGTAAGCAATTAGACCTAATGTCAAAGCATATTTGTGAAATTGGCCATGCAATTTAGTTATAAGTTTACCGGTTCTATATAGTTAGAGGGTTAGTCATTAATTATTTGTTCCTTATTTGACAATATTTAACCTTAAATTATAAAGTCACTAACATCTATCATGTAATATGGAAAATGACGAACACCCACACAATTTGTTATGGGTTTACATGTTTTATATAGTTATAAGGATAGTTTTGAGCCATTAAATTTTAATTCAAGAGTTTTTAACGTTTTTTTTCAATGGTAGAGATTGGCTGAGAGAAGAGGCACCACTGACAGCTGGAGATTTGAAATATGACATGCAATTAGACCTAATGTCAGAGCTGTTTGTTCAATTTACCCAAAAACTAGAACCGTTTAAATCGACAAACTCACCTAATTCAGCCTCCTTACAATTATTTACCATTTTTTCACAGTTATTTATTTACCCATTTATCAATCCATTGGACAATAAGGCCTCCTTTCCAATGACCTCCATACATGATGACAATTCACCCTCTTCATCATCCCCATAGAAATATTCACCCAATTCACTTTCCAACCACCAATCTCCTCTCGTCTACGGGAGGTGGCCATGATTGTCTCCAAACACAATGCCTTTCTGCTTCGGATGAAAATAAATAGTTCGGTTTTGGCCCGTACTCCCAGCAAGTCCAACAGCGACTTCTATCCTGTTATTATCAAATCCGAAAAAATATTAGGTTGGCTTGAATACAAGGTAAGCTACATAAGTTGTCATGGGGGACATAAGTAAAGCATTAATCATGCCGCTAATTTCAAACAGCACACATGATTAAGCTCGGCCACTATCGGGAACCTATTTTTATACGCGTAGGCAATCAACAAGTAGGAAATAATAATACATGAACAATGCGAAGGACAAGAATTAGAGAGAAAAGGATACATGGCCTCTGGTAAGGAAATCCAGGTCCAATATTGAGGACTATCAACCCAAATAATGCTGAGTTTCCTGGCTGATATCATGTAACATTTCTTCCCACTTGGCTTGTCCAACCAAATGCTCTGTACAATATGCCAATTAAACGATCACAAATTCATCATAAACTTCTATTTTTGCTTCAGAGCGGCAACTTCGAAACCAAAGGTGATTTGTAATAAACATTTTTCCCACAAAACAAACACCACTTAATCAATTTACAAATACGAAATCTAAAATTCCAATCACACCATCACACTACCAGATCCATCTAAGCTTCTCAATTTTTAGGCAAATTTTAGCAAATACTTAATATGGATCCAAATATCAATCTCATAAGTCAACATACAAATACAAACCCCTAAAATTTTCAAGACCAACAAAAAAGTTAAATATCGTGAGTGGGTGAATTACCAATTTGCCATCATTAATGAGAACTGGGTTGTGACAGCCGTGGAGGTAGAGCTCCTTCTTGACAAGTATTCGGAAGGTAGGAATCGATCCCAAACGATGTCGGAATCGGCAGCGGATCTGAAGGTGTTTGAGACGCACACCAGTTCCGCTAAGCAACCCTCCGGTAACGCTAATATCCCAGTCATCCTCACCAAATAAGTAAATTGTAATGGGTCTGTTTTTGATGATTCTGTTTCTTTTGTAGAGTAATTAGTGGGGTAAGAGAATGCTTAGTTCTTAAGTCAAGATTATGACGTGATACTGTTTTCACTGTAGTCTTCTGATACCGAAGACATTGGTGATCAGTAACATTCTGCAAACAATTTTTTGGTAGATAAATTATTACCTGTTAAGTAATTTATAGATTATCGGGAATATCGATATAGATCTCAAAAGTATGCAGATATGATTTACAAACATAAATGATCCGAATCCGAATGGATCAAACTGGAAGGGAGCTACTTATTTTTGTTTAAAATCTTGATGTGACATAATTGTTTTCATAAGTTGAAATTCTCGAAAAAAATCAAGGGACATTTGATTCGTATTCCTAAGTTCAAAATTTATAAGCTTGACCTCAAACTCAAATATTACAACAAAAATTTGGCTGGACTTCCGTTTTGAAACATGATTATCTCTGCACCTTTCCTAATCATCCATGATCCATCACACTTTCACTGTGTTGAACTTCTGTTGTATCAGGAACTGCATGACTAATTCACTTACTTTTTTTCATTTCTTTCAATTTAACTGCACCTGTATGTTCCCATTACTATCCCTTTTTTCCATATAACTGCTCTCCATCTTACCAACAATGTCATTTGGCGCAGCATCGGTAGTGTTTAATTTCCTCTTCTTAGATCGCCGTTTCTTTTTCTTAGATCCTACTTCGGCTTTTATTTCCTGCAATCCAACTGCACTTGTATGTTCCCCATTACTATCCCTCTTTTCTATCTGACTGCTCTCCATCTTACCAACAACGTCAATTGGCGCAGCATCCATCGTGTTCAATTTCCTCTTCATAGATCCTACTTCGGCTTTTATTTCCTGCAATCCATCTGCACTCACTTGATCATTCCCTAGATTCTGCACCCCAGTAGATCTAATTTCCAATTTCTCAACAATATTATTTGGGACATAATCAGCTTCACTTAGTTTCCTTCTCTTGCTCTTGCGGCTCCTTTTCTTACTCTTAGATTCTACTTCAACCTTTAATTCCTCCGGCCCATTTATAGCTGCAGTCTCACCTTCACCTCCAATGGCATGTTCTCCTTTACTATCACTCTGTTCTCCAACAGTGCGGCTCTCCAATTTCTCAACAATATTATGTGGGACAGAATCCCCTTTCACTTTTAATTCTTCAAACTTATACTGATCTGCATTGTGGTTGTCAGCTTTGAAAAGCAAAGAGCTCTCCAATTTCTCAACAATGTAATCTGAGGCAGAATCACCTTTAATATTTAATTCTTCATCAGCTTTGCTCTTTTCTTGAAGATGATAGCTCTCCAATTTCTCAACAATGTTATTTGGTTCAGAATCACTCTTTTTCTTAGGTTTACGTTTCTTTTTTCTTGATTCAATTTCAACTTTTATTTCCTGCAACCCATGAGCACTCGCCTGATCATGGTTCCCTCCATTGGCATTATGCTCCCTAGAAGAACTACTCTCCAATGTCCCAACAACTTTATGTGAGACATCATCATCTCTATTTTTTAGTTCTTCAAACTTATCTTGATCAGCATGGTTGGCTTCAGCTTTGCTCTTATCTGCAAGAACACAGTCCCCCAGTTTCTCAACATTGTTATTTAAAATGCCTTCGACTTCACTCTGTCTCATCTTTTTAGATTTCCGTTTCCGTTTCCTTATCATGTGGTCGACTTCTTTTATTTCCTTCAACCCATCTACACCTGTAAGGTCATCTGTTCCTTCAGTCAGTTTCATGACAACACGACTCTCTAATTTTCCAACAATGTTATTTAGATTCTTTTCGCCGGATCTGTCTTCCTCTGTTTTCATATTAACTAATGCATCTGCACCTACATGAACACCATCACCTTCACTCAGTTTACGCTTAATATTTCTCTGTTTCCTTTCCTTCAATCCATCTGGGCCTACATTATAATCGAGTTTCATGTTTTGCAGTATCTGTGGCTGCTTCCCAAGAATATTTTGAGATACAAGGGAATGAGCAAATTTTGCTAGAATAGAGCCGGACACTAACTTGGTGATAAACCTAAGGAAAAAGATAAACCATGTTAGTAATGCACATACTAGTTACTAACAAGATAACAAAAAATTCATTGAGATTACAATTTCTATTTCTCTTCCCCCGGGAAAGGAAAAATAATTGAAAACTCTCACCTTCCAGAAAATTTGTGCCTTAAACCACGGAGAAGTAAAATGTCCTGCTCACCGACAGACTGATAGAATAGAAAATGTTAAATGTAGGATCAACATTATAAGCAAACTCAAGAGAGAACCCAAAAAATGGCAGAACTAGCATATTTAATAGAAAAAAAAATCGATTATCATAAAAGAAAATATTAAATCAATGATTTTAAGTATGGTAACATATTAATCAACTAATTGCAATTCAAATAATATACTTCTGAGCAACTTAGCTAGGTTCACAGGGACAGTATTTGGTTTGGAGAAAATAGTTATTATTTACCTTCTCAGGCAACATTACTCCTGGCAGAAGCCTTGGAATATGAGAGTGAAATGAAGGGTTTTTGTAAAATACAAACCTGGAGAAAAAAAAAAAAGGAATTTGTAAGAATTACAGTCAAATAATAAATGCTGCTTTACATGTGAATCAAAATTAATTCCATATAGAAACTTACAATACTTCATTCTTTGCAATCATCTTCATGCCTTGAACTGCTGAGGGTATTTCCACAGGCCACATAGATTTATCAGAAATGTATATGTAACCACTCATTCCACCACTGCATAATTTATAAAAATAACCGTTCTGTGAGCATTACAATTTCACATCTCTATTTGCAAAGCAAAAAATATTTCACAAAGAATAGTAGTACATATAGTACTAAAGAGAACTAGAATTACAATCAGTAACAAAATAACGTAACCAAGGGATTTTATCAAAAGTTGATGCTAGAGAAAGCATGTGCATAAAATACTTGACTTGCAGGGAAGAATAACGGCATAAACTGAGTGCAATGTATGTCAATCACAATGATTTTGTAATGATTAAAAACTTTGATTTCAGAACCCTGGAGTTAAAATTTGAAATCAAGACAGCTTTTGGTACAGTGGATCCCTACTAATTGAAACCTCAACCCTCAGTCTCTGCCAACAGAAAAATAATAATAAAATAATGATGATGACGGTTAGAACTACACACCTGAATTTTGGATCAATTTTTTTTTCAACTTTAACCTCGATGAATTCTGGACTATCATTCATTTGCTTAGAAAAAGAATTGATCTCCACTGCTAAAGGATGTGAAATATGAAGAAAGAGAATGTCCAGACCCAAACTATTTCTCCGTCTCTCTTCATCCTGATTGTAGATATGAAACAAAATCAGTAATTTCAAATTAAAAATTATCTGTAATGGAAAGCTATGTAAACATGGACACTTCAAAGCATGAGAAAACCCAATGACAGACATCAAACAAACAGTAAATGTGAGGGATAATTGTGAGCATCTCAACGAAATTTCCTGCAGCACACCTTGTATACTGTCTATTTGTTGCATAAATTAGGACATGTTATATCTATAAGTTTCAAACATTCTATATTACAGTGAACTTAACTTCGCCTAAGTTAAGGAATCAGAAAAAAAAATGGGGATAATGCCACTTTGTAATTCCTGTGACTGAGGATTGGCACATTTTTCTAGTGTATTAAAACATGGCAATAATCCTATTGGCAAACGATAGGAGCATGATTAGTTTATGTGTTCATGTCATTGGATTGTAAAGATGCACTTAAAAACTATCATGGATTTAAATTAACAAAATATCCCCGTCTCCCAAGATTCAACAAAATATAAAGTCTGGCTAACACCAGTATTAAGAATTACCGTTAGTGTATGCTCCAATTTCGCTGTCTCTGAAAGAAGACGGGACTCCTCGATAAATGGTAGTTTACAAATAGCCTGCAAGACCAAATAAGATTTCAGAAACTTCACAGCATTTTCATTCCTCACAAAGCATCAATGCAATTTATTAAATTTTAAAAAACAAAAAATACAAAAAAAAAAAAAAAAAAAAAAAAAAAAAACAGAAAGAGAGACTTAAACTGAAAGGCTTGCTATACTTAGAGACAGGATATGCTTAATTTCCAATTAAATTATAATAAGCATGGCAGATAAAAAAATTATGTTACCCAAGTATTAATATTTAAAGACCAACATTTGCAAAACGGGAGAAAATGAAGATCAATGATAATAGGTGACTATCCACATTTGTATGCATATAAATCTTGCATAATTACATAAGTAAACAAGGCCAGATTATATGTATATTTGAGGTTGTCATGTCTTAGAGTCTGTCGCTTAATTACTTGTCTGGTAAAATGGCTAAAATCTATCTATAAGCACTACAAAGTAGCCAAACTTTCTGCCCTTTACCATGTATTTCCTTCACGATTTTACAAGAAATAAGATCAAAGAGAGGACCAAGGGCAGATAATGATTTATAGATAGATGTCCTTGATTGTTGATAACACAGAGCAAAACTTCGACAAATCTATGTATCAATCAATGTTAATCACCAAAAGACATTTATCATTATCGGCAACTTTTGCAAACTGAAGAAAAGAGTGCACAGACATTTTCTCAGGGAAAAAAAAAAAAAAAATTCCAGAATTAAACACTACCTGCCAAGCAAAACGTTTTCCATTCATGTCAAGCTCAAAGTCTGAGGGAAAATTTCATGATTAGACAGCTAAAGGAAAATTTTATTTAGTAATTATATCTCTGTAAAATTTAGAGGTCAGTTAAAATCCTACCAGTGGGATAAAGATCCAATATAGGTGACAACACATCTGTCATCAATTTCCTGTAAAACAAAGGAAGAGCATGTGCACTGAATGTGCACAGATATGTCAAAAAACCTAGTTATGTAAATAAATAAGCAAAAGAGATGGACAAGTTATGTTAAACACCTTGCAGCAGGCAATACACCCAGTAGCTGATCAAATGGCTTGAAAGGTTCTCCTAGTGTGAAGTGAAATTTTAACCGACTAATATCATTAAAATCTGAAGCCAATGGAGCATAATGATAAGGGTAAAACCTGCACATGGAGATACAGGGATGATAAAAAATAAGAGAAATCTTGAAAAAAGGGGATATTATGAATTGAAATTAACAGGGCATACCTTAGTAACCATTTTTATTAATATCATAGTTATTAATGGCGTGAGGCACATCAAGGCGCAGGGGTCCCCTGGAACCCAAAGCGCAAGGTAAGGCGAGAAGCACCTTTTATCAAAAAAGGTGCGTAATAGCTTTTTATGAATTTTCCTATGGAAAATATTCATAAAAAATTGTAACAACCTAATTTATCTATAAATTTTAAGTTACTAAGCTAAATGTAAGGTTTAGAACTAAGGATGGCAATTTCATCCGATAGAAATCCCAAACTACTAACTCCAACGAATTAATGCCCGCTGTCAAACTTTTTTATTTATTCACCAATACATATAATCTGAAAAAAGGCTCTTCCAGATTCTATGCTAATATTCATCTTACCAAAATAATGAAAGAAACCAAACTAATTGAAATGCTAAGGGGCTGTCTGGTACCTATTTTTGCAATTTTGGGTGGTGTTTTTGTTTTTGTTTTCCAAAAGATAACTGTTTTTCATTTTGTTTTCAAAAAAAAACATTTTCATTTTGTTTTTTTTTTTTTTAAAACACACACAGGTCCTTTTTTTTCCTTTCTTTTTTCTGCATCTTCTTCTTTCTTCTTCTTTCTTCTTCTTTTATTCTTCTTCTTCATTATATCTTCTCTAGGAAGCAGATTTGGAGGAGCAGCCGATTTGCTCTCCAACGCCGGAGGAGGTGAGATCCTCCTTCAGCGACACCGATATAGCCAGGTTGGTGTCGCCAAAGGAGGATCTCACCTCCTCCGGTGTTAGAGCTGCCAATCAGCTCCTTTAAGAGCAGATCAGCAGCTCCTTTAATTTTAATTTTTTTAAAAAAAATTCCTTATCTCCTTTTGAAATGTTTTAAATTTTTTGTACGTAATTTATATTTAATAAAATTAATGTTTATATCTAAATTCTGACTTAGTTGATAGTTATTCGTGATGAATTATTGACAATTTTTGAGATTTTCCGGTTAACATACCGGACACATTTTTACTGTTTTCCGTATATTCTACCAAAAGCGATTTCAGATTTCGAAACTGAAACCAAAAACATTGTTTTCATTTTCATTTTTATTTTTGAGTTTTCAATCTGTCATTTGCACCTAAAGTTTTAGTTTGTCCCACAGAAAATAAATTCATTTGCAAATCAATTATAGGGCATTATGACATCATATTTTCTTTTTCTTTTTTACAATTGACTAGGTGACTAAACAAACTAAAGCTAGGACCCCTCCTACTAGTTCAACTGATCTACTCATTTGACCAAGCATAATGGTTTAAATTGTTAATCAGTTCATAGGTATAAATAAAGTTCGATTATGTTTGAAAATTATAAGAAACATATAATAAAAAGAATACACTATGTACCATTGCCACGAGCATACTCCTTCATAGTAATAATGCATGACCCAGCAAATTCCTTCTATATATTTGGTAACCTAGACAGATTGCAAATGACATTGAAAACACAAAGAAAAATGTAGTTAGAAAGAATTATATCATTTGTGGAAAACAATCCAAACAGAGATTTAAAAGCAATAGAAAAGAAAATGATATCAAAAACAGCACGAACTAGAAGCAAAAATAAAATTGATATTTCACCTATCATTAATCAGAAACAAAAACTCATAAAGCTCCCATATTTGTTAGGTGAGTTTGAAAGGATAATAGTAAAAACATAGATAGACTAATCCGTAATTAAAGTATAAACAACATTGGGGTTAAGGTTTAAAAAAAAACAAACTGAGGAAATAGATAAGAGCAGAACAGAATATTTGCACTTCTTATCCAGCCAGCAAAACATTCATCAACTTATATTCACTAACCGCATGTCTCCGAACTCTCTCACGGTCATCTGGAAGTTTAGCCTCAAATTTTTCAGTGTAATATCTTTCCTTCCAACCCAATTCAATCTACAAACAAAACATGAAACCAAAAATAGGGAAATGAGAAAACCATTCACTGTGTATCAAGATAAGAGCATGAAAACTAATCACAAACTTCATCAACGACAACCATCTGTGCCACCGAATGTACATAATCTCATCTATTTGAATTTTTATGCTACTGGATGCATTAATAATAATCAAACAACATTAACCCAAGTGTTGATAAAATGTGAGGTGTGAATCTGGACTCCAGCTTAACTGTTAAAAAGACAGAATACTCACATTTTGTGGGTCCTGAGAAACAGGTGGTATTTTGCATTCAATGGGAGAATCTTGATTTCTAGACTCTGTATTCCTCTCAACAAATGGCACCTTTGAAGAATCATCAGAAAGCTTACTAGTTAATAGACCTTGAGAGCAGGTCACTCTTAGCTTTTCAATCTGAACAAATAGACATTATTCATGAGAAACTATCTCAATAACTAAGCTAGCAAGCATACTGTTAGTATTATTCTACTACAAAGGAACAACTTATAACATAATGGGTTGTTTGGTGGCATGTACTGTATTGTATTAGAAGTTTTATTAGAATAATACAATACAATGTTTGGCTTGTTTTTGCATTGCCCATTGCATTGTATTAGCTAATACATTTTAATTGGTCTAATGCAATGGATGTTGTATTAGCTATTAAAAAGGGGAGAGAAATAATAATAATAACAACAATAATAATAATCAATAATAGTAGCAATAATAAAATAATGATGACAAAAATAAAAATAAATTTAAGAATAATAAGTAATAAATGTAATAACAGTGATAATAAATTGGACAATTACCAAATAAGTCCTGGACTTTTTAAAAAATTCCAAGTAATTTGTGTCCTTTACAAAAGTGACCAAATTGGTCCCTAACTTTTTAAACTGAACTCCAATTTAACTGTTAAAAAGACAAAATACTCGCATTTGGTGGGTCCTGAGAAACAGGGTGGTATTTTACATTCATTGGGCGACTCTTGATTTCCAGATTCCATATTCCAGTCAACAAATGGCACCTTTGAAGAATCATCGGAAAGCTTAATAGTTTATAGACCTTGAGAACAGGTAACTCCTACCTTTTCAATCTTAACAAATAGACATTATTCATGGGAAACTATCTCAACAGCCAAGCTAGTAAGCATACTGTTTTATTATTCTACTACAAAAGAATACCTTATCATATCATTGTTTGGTATATTGTATTGTATTAGAAGTTTATAAATGTAATACAATAATATAATATAGTGTTGGTTCGTTTTTTCATTGCCCACAGCATTGTATTAGCTAATACATGTCTAATACAATGGATGTTGTATTAGCTAATACAAAGTAAGAGAAATAATAATAATAATAACTGCATCAACAAGTCAACAACAACAACAAATTTAATAACAATAATAATAATAATAATGACAATAAAAATCAAAACAAATTTAATAATAATACATAGTAAATGTAATAATAATGATAATAAATTAAGCAATTACCGAATAAGTCATTGACTTTTTTAAAAATTTCAAGTAATTTGCGACCTTTACAAAAATGACCAAATCGGTTCCTAATGTTTTCACAAGTACCAAAATTGTACCTCCATTAACCTTTTGTTTGTCAAACTAAACGGTCATGGGGTATTTTAGACTTTTTAACTTGTGTCAATAAAATAAAAACTAATTAAAAAAAAAAAAAAAAAAAACTAAAATCATTTTTCATAATAAAAACAAATTATAAAAATCAAAATATATATCCACCTCCACTGCCGGAGGTGGATTCCAGCGATCCTCCACCCAAGGAGACCGTGGAGGACCCCTCCGCGATCCAAAAGCCCTTCGCAATCTGGGCTTTCCAAAATGTGGAGGCCAATATTACCTATATGACCAATCAACTCAATCCAAGCACTAATATTTTGTATGTTAAACAAGTGTTTGCATCACTCCTAGTTTAGCTAAGTCAAATAAACAACTCAATGAAGAAACTCAAATTGTTGCCTGGAGGCAATAACAGAGAGAACAAAATCATTTTAGTATTCAAAACGAGAGTTTCGAAAAGCTTTGATGGATTGAATGAATCCAAATTTCAAGGCTTTAACAACTCATCAGTCATCCTAACATTAGACCTAAAGCTCGAGACACCAAGTCAAGGGTAGGGAGTAGGGTTTGTTGGAGTGGGAAGACAGAAGATGCTACGATGATCTTGGTAACATAGCTAGAGATTTGGAGAAGATTAGTAATACCATCTCGTTTTGCGAGATATGCTTCAAGATGGCTTAAAAAGTCTTTATTATCTTTGGGTTTTGATGGGTTTTTGGAGGGAGAGAGAATTGTCGAAGCCTTGGAATCCATGGGGTTGCAGAACATAGACTTGAGGAGATCGTGGAGGACTCCACAACACCAATTACTCTTTTTTCAAAAAACATATTAATTAATAAATTTTAATACGACTCCACAACACCGATTACTCTTTTTAGAAAAAATCCAAGACTTATTTGGTAATTTAAAATTTCAGGATTTCTTTTGTAATTGCCCTAATAAATTTAATGATAATAATAAAAATTTTAATAACAATAATAAAATAATAAGAATAAATTGTAAATATAATAAAACACTATATAATATTATTTAAATATTAAATTTATAAATAAATAATATATAAATTTAATTAAATAAAAAATAAAAAAAGGTTAATTTAATAGTATAAATCTATAAATTAATTAACTTAAATAAAATATAAACAAATTATTAAATTCTTGAAATTAGGTTACATGAATAATAATATATGAATTATTATTTTAAAACATATAATACAACAAATATATATTATAATATCATTTTTTTATTCTAAAAATATATCAATTTTATTATTTAACAAAATATTCCATAAACATAAGTCACAACCAAAATCCTTGGATCCAAAAACACTGTATAACTTAATACAATCTAATACAAAATAAAACCAAACACATGATTGTATAAAATAATGCAATGCGCCAAACGTAGCCTAAAAGCATAAGTTTTTGTTAAAATATCAAATAATCATAAAATAGGATGCAATGTCTCGGCAAACATTAAGATTAAGATGACCAGAGAACGTAGCCTAAAAGCACAAGTTTTTGATTGATAATCATAAAATAAGATGCAATGTCTAAGCAAACATTAAGATGACCAGAGAGGACAAAACACGTTGGAACATGTCCTAAGATACAGCATAATTAATTGTGAGTAAGATGATTGCCGGTCATAGAACCTTACAAAAAAATTAAGTTCAACAAAATAGAATTGTACGAGAGGTATACCCGGTTACGATTTTTGTGTTCATGAGTTGCAATAGACCGAACAAAGTGTTCCACATGTTTCAAGTTAACCTATAAATTAAACAAACAAGAAATAATTAAGCTATAAAATAGTAATAGAGATAATATAGATGGTTTGATAAAAATGAAATGACCATTATTAAAGAATTTATAAGGGATGATAACTTGTGTATGTACATATATGATGTACGTGCTTGGGTTTGTATGGAAGCAAGAGAATGATAAACTGATAAAAAGGAAAGCTTCAAAACAGCAAGAATTTTGCGCCATTGCCCATAAGAATATGTTGAATAAGGCATCCAATACTAGTGATCACAACAGATACACAGAAACTCAAGTTTACCACCTCAAAAGAATTAGTCAGGTAACCTCCTCTTTCAGAAAATTCCTTGCTGTAAATCCTCATGAGCAGATTGATAGCCCCCTGTCACCATGAACCAACAAATCAGAACAATTTGAAAAAAATTCACAATTGACAAATTATATGATTAGTGTGCCAATATGAGAATAGCGAGAAGCAAATTCTTACATATTAACCTTATCACAACAGATTATTTTGAAGATTAAACCTATGACCAGTAGAAATAAAACAAGCGCTTAAGAACACAGAAGCAAGTGCCAAACAAATTATTTCCCAAAATCATAATAGAGAAACATAAAACATAATAGAGAAACATAAATGTGTCCTTTGCATGACCGTATGCAAATGAACATTAGAAAAACAAAGCATAATTCACCAACTTCAATTCCAAATAATCTTTTACTGAAGAGAAACATAAATGTGTCATTTGCATGACCGTATGCAAATGAACATTAGAAAAACAAAGCATAATCTGTGAAGCACAGACACTCCAAAAATATGCTGGGGTGCGTGTCGTCCGTGTTGGACACGGCCGGACACGTGTCCAACAAAGCAAAAAGCGTGTCAGTTGACTTTTTTGGCAGTCAACACGGGGGACATGGGGGGGACACGGCGGGACACGGTCAAGACACAGTAGGGGCATTTTCAAAATTATTTTTTGAAAGAATAGGGTTAAATTATGATTTTTAAAAATATTCAAATCCAAATTTTCAAAATTATAATTTTAGGGTTTTATAACTTCTGGTATCATCATCCTACAGCCGTTTAAAAAAATTGGAAAAACACTAAAACAGAGATAAGAGGATTAGAGGAGAGAAGAGAAGAAAAGAAGAAGAAGAAGAAGAAGAATCTAGAAACTTGTTGCTTGTGTTTTATTGAATCATTATTTTATATATTATTATTTTTTAAATATAAAAATATATTATTTTAATTGTCGTGTCCTGCCGTATCTGTGTCCTAGTTTTTGGAGATTTACCGTATCCCCGTGTCGTGTCGCCGTGTCCGTGTCCGTGCAACATAGAGCATAATTCACCAACTTCAGTTTGAAATAATCTTTTACTGAAAAATAAACATTACTGAAGATAAAGGGAGCATCGTAGATGTTACAACCTCAGATATTTCCAATGAAGGTATTTGTGGTAGAAAGTCATTTCCAACAAATAAACACATGAAAACGAAATCATCAATCAGACGCTCCAAGTTTGCTTCCACAGTTGAGCTAGGGATTTTCATGTCATATGCTAAATACTCCCTCAGAATCCATATGTTGACAAACTGTCAAACAAAATAGCAGACAATAATGTTGATTTCGCATACAAGTGAAATTATAACCAAAGTACCAAACACAATATATGCCATTGAGGCTTTGCAGCTCAAATGTAAAGATATTGGATTAGCTTGAATAATTCAAAGTTCCAAAACTATGCCAAAAAAGTTATTTCACACATTAACCTTATGCGTCGACCCTGATACAGATGAAAATAAAATCAGTTGACTATCTCATTCTTGCTCATCAATTTGTTGAACTCATACTAACCTGTGCAACTCAACTCTAACTAGTTTTCCAGTTATCCTCAAATTTGAAGTATATATCAATTTTATTATCCTTGTCGAAGGAATTCAGAGATAATTCTTGCTTTTTATTCAGCTTGATTAAAAGACTGACTGACTCTCTCTCTCTCTCTCTCTCTCTCTCTCTCTCTCTCTCTCTCTCTCTATATATATATATATATATATATATACATACACACACACACACACACATATAATCATTATGTGTATAGGCATATGGCTTCCACGAAGTAGATTTCTATGGTGAAAAATATACATATTTCAACTCCAAACTCGTAGAGGTTAGCTGCAGGAATTGTAGTTTACCCATATAGGGTCATGTTTTTAGTAACGTGTTCACAAACTAGATCTTTTACACTGAAAATTTATAATGGACTAAGAAAACCATGAAGAATAGCCAATTTATGGAGTCAAATGCTCCACTCAAGTACATCCCCACTCTAGCTATATATATATATATACATACATACATATATTATATATATATATAATATAATGTATATATATATATCATTATATATATCATTATGTGCATAGGCATATGGCTTCCATGGAGTAGACTTCTATGGTGAAAAATATACATAAGTAAATTTCAACTCCAAACTTGTAGAGGTTGGCTGTATGAATATTATTTACCCAAACAGGGTCATGTTTTAAGTAACATGTTCATAAACTAGATCTTTTACACTGAAAATTTATAATGGACTATGAAAACCATAAAGAATAGCCACTTTATGGAGTCAAATACTCTTCACTCAAGTACATCCCCACTCTAGATGTATTAAAGCATAAACAATGCAATCTGGCTAGAGAAGAGGTCATAAATGGAATGGAAAACAAAAACTTTGATTTGATTTGTAAAGCATGGCCATTTAACACCGTATAAGTTTTCAAGCATAGCTCACTCACAGAATTATCTAATGTTTTAATCCAAAGCTATTTAGTGCTTGTTTGGTTGGGCTTTCTACTGCCTCAAAAGCTCTACACACCTCTATTTTAAAGTTGTTCGGTTGGACTTTTGAGATTGTATATTTTAAATTCAGTAGAGGCTAGTAGAGTTTAAATCTCTACTAGGCAAAAGCTCATGGGGAGGAGCTTCACCAAATAGACATTTTTTTTTTTTAAATGGGTACCAACCAAACAACTATAATTTTTTTTTTTCAAAAGCTCTATTTCTAATAGATCTATTACAAGTAGACCTTTTACAAATAAAGATTTTTCAAAAGCCCAACCAAACAAGCTCTATTAGTTTTCTTGATTATAGATATTCCGAATCAAGAATGAATATTGAAAAGAGCGAAAAGGATGGATCAAAAAAAAAGGAGCTCCATTGATATGTTTTTTTCTCTTCAAGAACCTCTCTCTTTTTATTTATTTTTTTCATTTCAACTACGTGACTTGCAAACCATTATATATATATATATATATATATATATATATTACTAATTCCATAAAACTTGCAATTCAGTTTTTTTATAGATAAACACCTCACATAGAATAAGTATTGGAAGATTATTGTATCACTTCAATAGATGCTTCTATGCCCCAAATCCCCAAGACGAAACCCTTAGTGCCTACAATTACCAGATAGGGACTATTTAAAACTATTTTGCTTCGGCATTTTATTGGGTTTAGAGCACCATCCCCACAACGAAGAAAATCACTACTACTGCACAAGAGAAAGCATTCAAACGAACAAAATAAAAAAGTTAAAAAATAATAATAATAATAATAATAATGACCTGAAATTTCTGACTAATGATATAGTCTTCCAGATTACTGCTAAACAATGTCATGTTGTTTTGCTTCCTCCGTTTCTTCATTTTCATCTTTTTTTTTGCACGTTTTGAAGCTTTCTTACTAAGGTCTGATTTTTGTACATTCTGCTTCTCAAATAAAACCATCAAATGGAACAATCACTTTTACGACATTACAATAGCATAAAGGCATCTAAATATTTTAAATAATAAAAGCCTTTTTCTTAATCGCGAATTAGAATATGAACCTCTCTCAAAACTGAGAAATGAATTTCGTGAGTAGCCAATGCAAGCATGATTAGATCTGCATCCTAAAACAACAGGTAACAGTAAGAATAGTTATTATCATTATTGGAACTCGTCTTCAAACATAGATGGGGAAAGCAGCATTTACCAATCCATACAGACAATGCCGTGTGTTTGGGTCATATCCTGGCATATTCCTTTGCAAGCGAATATAGGACATAATCTTATGCTCCCCTTCACCAGGAACACTGGCATCAGATAGTACAACCTAAAATCCTCAACCAACATGAGTTAATTTAGAGAGAGAGAGAGAGAGAGAGAGAGAGAGAGAGAGGTGAAATCATGCCAGGAATATTCATCCTTACCTTTATTACCCGCCACCCTAAATTGTCATTCATCCTCAAGTGTATGTAATAACGGAGAGCCGATGACAATAAATCCATGAATTCAGTCCCAGGTGTGATAACATTCGAGTCTAGCAGATTCTCAGATGGTTTTCCTTCTAATTCAATGGCCTTTCTTAATCTCTCTGTTCCTAAGGCCTGGAAAAATGAAATTATTAATTATTATAAGAGAAAAAAGGCTCTAAAACTTCAATAAGGCCAACAAAATCGCACATGGAAGCTATTAAACTTACATTATCTGATGCGTCTTTAGCAGCTTTGAAACGCCTGGACCGTTGTTGATTCATCTTAGCTCGTGGTGCAACACCATCTGATGCCCACAAGTTAAAATGAAATTAAAAATGCAGATGTCAAGAAGTATTTCCAGCAATAGAACATTTCTGAACATGTTCCTAAGCAACCAAGCTCTACTACAACCCTAAATGCTTCATACTCCTTTTCCTTCCACTTTAGAAGGATGTCTAACAGAGTGTATTGCAAGCCAGAGTTTTCGAACCATAGTACCATACTATTCTTTATAAGAAAGAAAATTTATAAATTGCAACAGAAAAGAAACTATATACAAGAGAAATATTAATCAGAAATGAATCCACTAGCACATAAAAAAATTAACAATTGAAAAAACAAATTAACAAGATGAGAAAAGTATACCCTAGAGGACCAAAAGATATCAAAAACACCCTCAAGATGATGAGACTTCCTAGTGACTTTTCAAATACTCATTCTTAACACAGATACAACATCATAAAGCTAATGCATAAAGAAAACATATTAAGAGTCTAATCATAAGATTTCCAAAATATTGCATAACTTTTAAACAATTACTATGTGTCTATACCTACGATATCCCACATCGTACAGGAAGATAAATGTCATGGGCCATATACAGGTGATACCTCCTAACCTATTAGAATCATTTTAGAACCATGAGGATTGAGGGTAAAGGATTCTCCAAAGTGGTCAATATCTAATAGGAAGTAGTGACTCGTGACTATAGTCTATATAGTATCAGAGCTAATCCCTACCGAATATATGAGGAGGTACAAAATATCATTTGAGGACAGCATGTCACTAGAGTGTTGGGTCCCAAAAAGGGTGATTGTGATATCCTAAATCGCTTGGGAAGGAGAAGGCCATGGACATTGGACCACATAAAGTATTGTTCTATTAGATGCACATGAAAACCATGACGGGCAAGGGTTCTCCAAAGCAGACAATATCTAAAAAGAAAGGGTGACTCATGACTCATGAGCCATGACAATGCCTAAAACTAATCGATGTTCGGGGAAAGTAAGATCCAAAAAATCTACTGAGAAACTCCTAAAAATAGTGATTCTTGCAACCTGATGATACAAATGATTAGTGGAAAGCAATAATAATGTGAAATGGCTTGCCCTACCCTTTGCATGCCATTTTATCGGAAGCATCATGGTGAATCCGCTCATTGAGCACATAACATTATTATTATTATTAACAAACTTGAGCACATATTATGTGATAAGGTAAGAAACCAATTTGAACTCTTATAGCTTTGAATGCATAGATGAACACCTTTTTTATAACTAACAAGAATTATTGATAAATAAAAAATGAACCAAAAATCAATAAAGAGACCAACAGGAAAAAAAAAAAAAAGAATCTCCTATAATTATACAAGAAACAGTCAAAAACTATCTTCCAAATATAGCCTCCCTCCAAAAATTTAGACAAAAAGTAACCAACCCAAAAATGCACAAAAGTACAACAAGGGCCAGACAGCAAGAACAAGTTTCATAACTGAATTCCTTTATAGATCATTCTACATACCAACTAAGCAAAGGTAGATCAATGTAATTTATTAGGTGAAAAGTGTTGGTAACAATGTTCACCATATATCTCTTTCTGTAGGAGAAAAAGACAAAAATTAAAGAGAAAAGAAACATGAGCAATGTGTAGCTGAAGTGAACATGACAAGAAAAAAACAAGAGAACAAAATTCTAGTCTTGTTCCATTCAATAATGTCATGTATGAACTTTTTTATCTTGAATTGAAATATAAAAGGGTTCAATTTTTGTCATTTCCAGTTTTAAATTTAATTATACAACAATATAAATCAATGCACAACATAGTTTGGGAGAGTTGAATTTTGTGGAATGTGGAGTACAAGAAGTACTCAAAACAATGCCAGAAGTTATCATCTGAAACCCCTCCACTTGTTTAGAATGCCACTCAAGAACAAGAACCAGAAGCCTTTCACATCTTTAACATAAAAATTTGCTTTTTTAACATGACTATGATTACATAGTCATATCAACATAAATATAGAATCACCTGTTCCCTCCAATATATATATATATATATATATACACTATACACACACACACATAAAATAAAAAATATATATATAATAATAATAACAATGAAGATATAAATAAAATAAAGAAATCTGTGGAAATAATTTTACATTCTTCAAAAGGAATGCACTCACCGATTGCTAAGAATAGGAGCTTCCGAGGTCTAATTATGGAGAAGATCCTATCAATGTACTTGTAAATAGCCTCAAAAACCTCCTCGTGCGTCTTCGGAGCAGGCTGCAAGAAAAAATAAATCATTGGCAACTGAATGTTAAAATGTAAATCTCTATAATTACATGACAAAACTTATAAATGTGCCTTTGGGAGTGTTTTCGTGAAAATAAACTAAGAAGCATTTCTTGAAAGTACTTCACACGTGATTTTTTTAAAAGGTGCTTCCTTAAAAATCACTCACAAAGTGCTTTTTATTTTTTCTTTCAAAAAAAACAATTTCTACATAATTACTAGCTAAGTGCTCTTTCGTATTAACCATTAAGTGTTTTTGCAGAAAGTAGTTACTGAGAAATCGCTTGTTAAGCAGGTATCCAGTAAATGCTTAACTAAAATGCTACAAAACAAATCTAAAAGCAGTTGTTTGAGAAGAAAAAAGTAACTACCAGTCCTTGAGGGTGGAAACATGGGTGGATAATGCCGTTCAAGTCGAGATAGAGGTTGTCGAACTCGAGGCCATTCGGGTTCGGCCTCCTCGTATCGAATGCGCCGTCTTCTCTGGCGCTGACCACGCACTTGGGGTACCTCTCCGTCACCCACCTGTAGAATGACGGAATTCCCATCTGGGTTTTTGATTATGTGTAATAGAAACGACCACGTAGTGGCATGTGAAAAAGAAGACGGCGCAATTAGGGTTTATGCCAAGTAAAGTCGAAAAAGAAGAGACAGCAGGTGGAGGTTGAGGGTTTACAGGGTTCTCTTTGATGCTAACGTGTCGACTCCAATCCAGGTCAAGATGTTTTATTAACCGCGACCTTTTCTTTTAATTTCTTTGAAAGTAAGGGCCTGTCTTGCAGCTATTTTTCAGGCTGTTTTCGTTTTTGTTTTTTAAAAACGATTTCGAATTCACATTCATTAACCGTTTTTCATTCTATTTTTAAAAAACAAAAACAAAAACAAAATAGAAAACAAAATCAGTGTTAAAAGTGAAAAAATTGAAAAATGTTATAAATTAAATAGAAACAATAGATAATATAAATGATAATGATTAATTAATTAAAGAACAAATAAATAAATAAGAAGTGGAAGAGGATGAGAAAAACGAGAGAGAGGAAGAAAGATATATTGCCTTTTATTGATTTGAGTGGGTATCAGTTTTTACAACAACTTTTACAATGAAAGACATATATATATATAAGAAAGAGAGGGACATTATAGTAATCTACCACTACTTAGTTATGAAGTAAAAGCATATGGGTTTGCCACATGTAAGTGTTGCATTTATTTACACGTGTCCCTCTAGAAGATGGTGGAAGCCACCATATTTACAACACTCCCCCTTGGATTCCACCATTTGTATCTTGATTTGTTAGGAAAAATTCAGTGGGACAAAAAACCTTAGCAAAAGTATATATAATGATCTTCTGGATCAAGTAGTGTGAACGGGATCAAAACTGCCTCATTAAAACCTTTCCGGTAAAACCCAATGGGACTGTTGACGGTGAAATTTGGATTGCCACACACAACAATTTATATCAACCTAAAGAAAAACGAGAAAATAATCAATGCATGCAAGAGACAGAATTTACGTGGAAAACCCTTGAATGGGAAAAAAACCACGGCGCCCTAGAGGGCAAAAAAATATCACTAATCTTATTGCTTTGTTACACACTCAAATCTCTCATATGATTGCTCTCTTCTCTCTCTCTCTCAGTTTTCGAACCCCCTCCTCATGGGATAGATGGTTCTATTTATACATGTTTAATTTAGGGTTTTCCCTTGTTTTTAGCCGCGTTGGTGGTAGATTTCCCTCTTTGATTCGTACTAGGATTCCTCTCTTTGTCACGGGCTAGGATGTTTCTCTTATCTCTTTACGATTCCTTGTTGACATGGGTCTTCTAAAGTTTAGGGTTGATTTCTGTGTTTCTGCCGAGTCGGTTCGGGCCCAGTACGCTGATGCAGCGAATACCTTTATTTCTGGGTTTTTTCCTTCGGTGACCGCGTTTCTACCTGTGGCGAGTATATATCTAGTTCTGGCGACCACGCCTTTGACTTTATTGGTTTAAGGCAGCAATATTCTGGCTCGCCACATTTTCTCCCTTTGACTCGGTCAATGAGTGACGTGGCAACCTTCTCTTCATTATCTATTTGACTCTTTTGGTGACGTGTCCTCTTGGCGAATTTATACATACAACAATACCCCCATAAATACTTCGAGCTGGGCGAACAACTTGTTCTTTTTACTTCGTTTCCCCCTGCGAGTAGTATTTATACCTATGCTTTAAAGATTTCGGCGCGTTTTGTAATTAATTACCTCTCTATTTTACCACGTGTTGCCTTGATCATTTGATTCTTCCGGTGCAAGCTTTTAATTTTAGCCACACAATTTCTGGCGCTTCCACTCACTTGACAGGTGATGGTACATTCTGACTGCTTGGTGACCCCCGAGATGCCACATGTCCATTACTTGGTGGTGACTATCGCGGCTGATTACTGTGGCCGTCACTCACATTAATTGCGTATCCTCTTTTTTATTTTTTTCTTTTTGAATTTCAAAGTTCCCTCTTTTAAGGCCCAATCATTTCTTTTTCCTCATTTCACTCATCTTTTATGCCTCCATCGTTTTTCTCAGAGCAAAAAAGAAAAGTTTAAACCTTCGTTTTTATTTGCTTTATTTCTTCGAGTATTTGCTATAGCCTTTTTCCTGTGCCTTCCATTGCCAGACGGTTCACCGGACTCGACTATTCCTGTCTCTCTGCGTCCCCAACTCTCCTGCGTATCTTCGCGAATCTAGGGTTTTCTGGTGAGTTCCCATGGATCCTTCCTTACGTTCTTCTCTTTTTAATCGGATGATGCAAGCCATGGAGCTTGGTGATAAAAGTACTGCAGACAAGATCGAATCTCTGATTCATAATTTTCGCCCGGATTCTCCGGTCCCAATTTCTGTTTATGTCCCATCTTCTGAGGATGATTTTATTCCTAACATCTCTCCTCCATCTTCCAACAGTGATTCTCCAACGATGCCGAGATCCTCTAATCCAGGCGGCAGTAAACGACGCGCCCCTAGGGCTTCTCGTGGGTCCCTACTAGATGCGCAGACGACTGTTGATTCTGACGTTGAAGACCATCAAAGGGACAGGCTGCATTTTTCGCTGGATCGTCCGTGTTCCTTCGACACGGAAGTTAACGTGGTTGGCGAGGACGAGCTTCGCAAATATAAGAGTCGTTTTGACATTCCAGACTCAGTGACTATGATGTTACCCCGCAACCGGGCTGTGTGGAATCCTCCCGAAAATGCGGTCGCCATTTATAGTGCCATGCTCAGCTGTGGGGTAACCCTTACCCTTCCTCTTCAGCCTTTTATCGCCAGATTTCTCGCAGAGGCTCAAATTGCACCGGCACAACTCGCTCCAAATAGCTATAGGATATTGATGTGCTTGTGTCTCATGTGGAAGCTGAAGGGTTATGTGCCCCCTACTCCTCGCGAGATCCGCCATTTTTACACGCTAAGGCAGGCGGGCAATGGTAGCACATATTTCCTTCTCTCTTCACCCGTGGAGAACTGGATCCCTGAGGGTGTGGTGAACCTTGGTCAAGTAGAAGTCTCCAGCGATGAGAAGAAAAAGGGTTTCATCTGGGGCTTTCCCACTTCAAACAAGAGGTGGAAGAATAGTTGGTTTTTTGTTGGTGGCGAGTGGGGCCGCGATGTGCCTGCCAGCAGTCGCCGTAACCTCTCGGCGAAGAAGGTTCCCAGGCACTTCACATCTCCTGAAGCTTAGTCGAAGGCAGCCCCTGTTTTGCTGGATAGGGAGATCTCTCACCTTGCCACGGCAGCTGTCCTTCCTTTGAACTTGAGGGATAGATCCTTCCTCTTGGATGAGGAGAAAATGATCTCTCAGCAGATTTTCACTCGTCTACACGCTAGGCTTCCTCGACGTAAGTCTTTATCAGTTTTTCCTTTTGTATCATTGTTTCGTTTTATTCTGTTAGTGACACTTGGTTTGTTTTTCTTGCAGTTTGCGATTTTGATACCGTTTGCGATTTGCAAGCCCAGGCGGTGAAGAATTCCGAGGCTGCCAGCAAAAGACACGCTGCTGGTTTGGCCAAGGAGGGAATTGCTAGCCCGGATGGCGATGACCACTCGGACGGCGAGGAAGCTGGTGATGTTTCTAGGGGAGGTGCTGAGTCGGGGCGACCCCCCATGCGTGCAGAGGTTGCTGTAAATATTCATGCTGCTACTGTTGCTACGACTAACCCTGCTGCGGCTACCCCCAGCCGTAAAGGTAAGGAAAAAGTAGGTGTTTCAGGGGGGGTCGGTGACATCCCAAATTTTAACGCGGATGTCTCTGAGACCCCTCACGATCCTGCAAGCGATCTTACCCCTAGAGTTGGTAGAGGTAAACGCCCAGCTGAGATTACACCTGATCGTGCTACTCGACCCCTTAAGCGGGCATCAAGGGTAGTGCAGTATGTCGTCTCTTCAGACGAGGAGGATGCTGGTGAGCCAGCTCTCGCTGAAACTCCTATTCAAGCGGATGTTCACGAGGATAATGCCGAGGGGACTAATGCTGCGGTGCCTCCCCATAAGGAGGTTAATGAATTGAATATCCCCACTTCTACTTTGCCCCGAACAACTTCTCCTCCAGTGGCCATGGGCGAATCAGATGTCTCTTCAGATCGGCTTAGGCCGTCTGGTCAACCAGAGTTGGTTGATCAGCCAGAACCATCGAAGCAACCTGGGACTTCTGCTTCTGGTTCAGGTTTTGCCCATGAAGCCCCTCCTGTGGGACCAACTGAAGCCGGTGAAGGGACCGTGTCTCTTTCTGACTTTTCACCTACTGAAATCTGCTCCCACCTGATTAATAATGATGTGTATATCGGTGAAGGTTGGGAGCATGTTAAAAGCAAGTCTTGTAACAGAAAGATGGAATTCTTCTTCAATTGCCACTCTTTGGTGAGCTTCTCGCCATAAGTTTCTATGTCTTTTTATTATATACTTCCTAATTCTGCTATTTCTCTTTTCAGATGATGTCTGAGTTGGCCGACAACTACAAGTATGGGAACAAAGCTTCCCGGGAGATTAAACGTTTACGCAAGCAGACTTCTATTTTGGCCGCTGAGAAGCTCTCTGCTGAAGAATCCCATGCTCAACAGCTTGCTCAGTTAAGAGAATCCTCTGATGGTCATCTGTCTGCTCGGCTAGCTGCTGAGGATAAACTATCTGCTGCTGAGGAGGAGATCCACTCACTGGAGGAGCTTTTGTCTGTAAGTCAAGAGTCCTTCGCAGCACATTTGGAGGCTGATCAGGTGGCTGAGGAGGCTAAGGAAAAAGCTGAGCATGAGGCAGCGGACTTGCGTAACCAGTTGTCTTCTCGCGAACTCATCTTCGATAATCTAAAAGCTGTGCTGGAGGCTGAAGCAGTTGATCGTTTCAAGAGATCCCCTGCCTACGATGCGCTTTTGTTGCGCGAATTTGAAAAAGGCATAAGGCAATCGAAGAAGTTCTTCACCATGAAGGATCATTCGAATGAGAAGGCTCTGAAGCGCTTCGACAAGTCTCTTCAACAGCACATGGCCAGTGGTGTGGACTCGATTAAAGAGCAAATAAAACAATGGAAAGCCCACTGTCGTTACAACAGGATTGAACCTCATCCTATGCATCTTGAGATCCCTAGCAAGCGTGTCTTTAATACTTACTACTCAGGTCAGAAGGGCAGCTTTTTCGGTTCTGGTGTTGAGCCCGACTTGGGTCCTGTTGCTGGAAGGGATTATGAGCCTTTCATGCCAGAAGGGGATGAGGAAGTCATCTGGCCTTCTGAAGAGGAAATTGAAGATGAGGAAGACAGCGAGGGCCCTCCTACAGCTAGTTGAGCTTTGGGTCTTTTACACTGTAGGACTGTAAATTTCTATACCTGATGGAGACATTTTAATTTGTAATGCTCCTTCATTTGTAATCCTTCAATTGTAAATGACATTGCATCAATTCCGTCTGAGTCTTCTGCTGTAAACATTATGGGATCATGTCCTTCTCTCCCTTTCTTGGGATTTCTTTGCACAGAATTGATCTCCATGCTTCTGCTTTCATACAATACTTCTCGGACTTCTGACATCCTTTCTTGATTGCTTCTCCCAGTATGAGGTCCGCCAAAAATGGTATTTATAGTGGCGTTAGGGCTGTTTCTCCTTGGACTCTTCCTTTCCTACATGTTTCCTTGGCGGCTGTCCTGGCGACCACCGTGCTTGACCCCTTTCAAAGCAAAGTCCTTCAGGTGCCCATCTCTGATCAAGCTTTCAATGTGATTGCGCAGCTGGAAACATTTCGAAGTTTCATGCCCATGGTCTTTGTGAAACCGACAGTATTTAGTTGTATCTCTCTTGGCATTTGCTGATTGCTGCCGAGGATATTTAGCGAGTCCTTTGTCTTCTACCACAGAAAGTATCTCCTCCTGATCGCCAGTTAAAGGGGTGTAATGGTTGTACCTTCCTCGAAACCTATTGGCTCGAGTATTTCCTTTACTTTCCCTCGAATGTCCCTTTTGGCCCTTCTCATCTCTCTGGCGATCACGTGACTGCACCTTTTTGTCATCCTTATAGTCCGATTTTGAGTCAGGCTTGTGTCCATGTACATAGCTACCTCCTTGCGCTACTTCTTCTTCTTCTGCCAGTGCATAGTCGCCAGCTATTTCCATCATCTCCTCATAAGTTTTTAGTCTCTCCCTTCGTAGGTCAAAGGATAATCGCCCACTTTGTAACCCATTGGTAAAAGCAGCGATCACAGCTACATCACTGGTGTCCTCAATTTGAGCAACCTCCTTCCCGAATCTTGCTAGATACTTCTTGATCGACTCATTGCACTCCTGCTTCAAGTTTGATAGATGAGCGAGTGACTTTCTTCTTTGGACACTCCCCATGAATTGCCTTATGAATGCTTTGCTGAGGTTTAAGAAACTGCTTATACTTCCGGGTGGAAGTCTTCCAAACCACCTGGAGGCAAGGTCCCCGAATGTTTGTGGGAAGGTGAGACACAACAGCCCGTCATTGGATGAGTACTGGGCCATAATATTACGGAATCGGCGAACATGCTCCTTCGGATCCCTGTTCTCCTTATACTGCTCAATGGTTGGCATCCTAAATCTGTTTGGAAATTGGGTGCGAGCAATATTTTCAACGAATGGGCTATCTGACTCATCATCCGAAGATACGTTACGACCATACCTTCGTGCCATCGCTGAAACTTTTCTTGATAGCTCTTGTAGGATGACATCTCGCTGACCAGTTGGTTCTCCTGATGGATCGAGTCTACTTTTGATTGTCATTCTCCCATGATTGCCTCTATCATCCGGGCTCCTTCGATCTTCTGTGCTCTCAGATCTTCTTCGCCGTGCTCTCTTGGATCGTAATTCCCTTCGTGGACGAGGACTCTTATCTTCAGACGAGATAGAACGATGTCTCCGCCGGTTCCGCTGATATGTGTCACTGGAATTGACCCCATGTGTTCGTGCATGGTCTCGCTCCTCCCTAGATTCTTCATTCATCACACATTTTCCCTTCCTTTGTTTTCTCCCTTCGAAACTCTCAGGGTGGTCCTGTGGAGTCTCCTCAGTGGATTGTATTACTTGAGCATCAGGGGTTGCAATGTGAACTTTCGATCGTATCCTTCAGGGCGGATGGATTCCAGGAGTGGTTAACTCGTAAGAAGAAGAAACTCCTAACCCTATGGGAAGCGAAAGCCCTATTTTGCTGGCTTCGCTGATTAGGTTTACTAATGCAGTCTGGAAGTACTGCAGAACCCCAGGATCGGCTGCCCTAGTTCCTGGCGTTGCCGCCGATTGTTCCCCGATCATCACTGCCCTAGCTCCTGGCGTTGCCGCCGATTGTTCCCCGATCATCGCTGCCCTAGTTCCTGTCGGCGCGGTTGGTTCAACAATTAGGTCTCCACTGGAGTTACCATCTCTGTCACTGTCGTCGTTCATATTCTTCAGTTCGCAAGGGTTCCTCGAAGTTTCTGTTCAAAGTGCCCCCTCCTTCTAGCGCTAATTGTTGATGGTGAAATTTGGATTGCCACACACAACAATTTATATCAACCTAAAGAAAACGAGAAAATAATCAATGCATGCAAGAGACAGAATTTACGTGGAAAACCCTTGAATGGGAAAAAACCACGGCGCCCTAGAGGGCAGAAAAATATCACTGGTCTAATTGCTTTGTTACACACTCAGATCTCTCATATGATTGCTCTCTTCTCTCTCTCTCTCAGTTTTCGAACCCCCTCCTCATGGGATAGATGGTTCTATTTATACATGTTTAATTTAAGGTTTTCCCTTGTTTTTAGCCGCGTTGGTGGTAGATTTCCCTTTTTGATTCGTACTAGGATTCCTCTCTTTGTCACGGGCTAGGATGTTTCTCTTATCTCTTTACGATTCCTTGTTGCCATGGGTCTTCTAAAGTTTAGGGTTGATTTCTGTTTTTCTGCCGAGTCGGTTCGGGCCCAGTACGCTGATGCAGCGAATACCTTTATTTCTGGGTTTTTTCCTTCGGTGACTGTGTTTCTACCTGTGGCGAGTATATATCTAGTTCTGGCGACCACGCCTTTGACTTTATTGGTTTAAGGCAGCAATATTCTGGCTCGCCACATTTTCTCCCTTTGACTCGGTCAATGAGTGACGTGACAACCTTCTCTTCATTATCTATTTGACTCTTTTGGTGATGTGTCCTCTTGGCGAATTTATACATACAACAGGGACAAAATCCGGTAAAAGGAAAAAGAGTACAGTATACAAATATCTGTTCAAAATTTTGCTCCCCCTGATTGAATTCTCCCCCTAAATGAAACTTCAATATTAATTCTGTAATTTACAAAGCCGACGCATGCCAATTCCATATACCAGTTTCTCAAAAGTTGATGTAGGCAATGTTTTGGTAAACAGATCTGCAAGATTATCTGTAGATCGTATTTGTTTAACATCAATTTGTCGACTCTGTTGAAGTTCATGAGTATAGAAGAATTTAGGAGAAATATGTTTGGTTCTATCTCCTTTGATATATCCTCCTCTAACTTGAGCAAAACAAGCCATATTATCTTCAAATATTGGTGTTGGCACCTCTGTAGATAATGAAAATCCACAGGTATTTTGAATATGATAAATAACTGACCTTAGCCACACGCATTATCGGCTTGTTTCATGAAGTGCAAGGATCTCATAATGATTAGAGGATGTAGCAACAAGAGTTTGCTTTGTGGAGCGCCAGGAGATTGCTGTGCCATTATATGTAAAAACATATCCCGTTTGTGAACAGGCTTTATGGGGATCAGATAAATACTCGGCATCAGCATAACCAATTAAACCTGAAAAGTTGTTGGATTTTGAATAATATAATCCCAAATCTTTCATTCCACGAAGATAACGAAAAAGATGTTTAATCTCATTCTAATGTCTCTGAGTTGGTGCTAAACTGAATCTAGTAAGCAAATTCACTGAAAATGCGATATCTGGTTTAGTACATTGAGTCAGATATAATAAAGTACCAATTGCATTAAGATATGGTACTTCAGGACCAAGTATCTTTTCACCATCTTCAAGTGGCCGGAATGGATCTTTCTTAGGATCAAGATTTCTAACAATCATAGGGGTACTTAATGGATGAGCATTATCCATATTAAATCTTTTCAGGAATTTTTCAATATATGCTGATTGATGGATAAGTATTCCGTCTGATTTACGCTCAATCTCCAGGCCGAGATAATATTTTGTCTTCCCTAAGGCCTCGTTTGGTGGCCTGCATTGTATTGTATTGTATTGTATTGTATTAAGGCTTTAAAATGTATTAAAACAATACAATACCATGTTTGGTTGCACATTTGGTTCCTTTGTATTGTATTAATTTAATACATCCTAATACACCATTCATTTTATTATCTAATACATAATATTAGATGGTATTATGATGTATTAGAACTCAACCTCATCTTCATCTTCCCATCTTCCCAAACCAGAAACATCCATTAACAACTCAACCTTCACATATGCCTATCTCTCCGATCTCTCTGTATCTTCTTCAATGCTGACGAGAAACCGATCTCTCTTCTTTACTTGCTTCTCTCTCTCTCTCTCTCTCTCCTCTCTCTCTCTCTCTCTCTCTCTCTCTCTCTCTCTTCTTTTCCCGCTTCTATGTCTCTTCTTTCTCTCCTGATTCGAGCCAATATGGTTGGCCGACGGCGAGAATACGAGAGTCATTTTTGGTGGGGGTTGGCCGTCGGTAAGAATACGAGCTTTGTTTTCGATCTCCTCTGCTGAGAAAAGATTGATGAAGCACATGGTTGTCGTTTTTGGTGGGGGTGGTAGCTGGTGGTCGGATTTGGGGGTTAGGGATTTGGTCGGATTCTGGAAATACCCAAGTTGTTCTTCTTTTCTTGCTCTTCGGCGGCATCTGGGATTGGGGTTGTGGTGGTTGATTTGGTGGTATTATTGTTATGGTTAGGGTTGTGGTGGGATTGGGGGATAAGGTTGTGGTCGGAATTTTGCGGTTGTGGTGGTTGATTTGTTCTTCTTTTCTTGCTTGTATAATTCTTTTTTTTTTGGAAAACAAAATTGTTGCAGATCGGTGATGTTGAGTATGTTGATGGTGGTGATGGGTTTGATTCTGTTGATGGTGGTGTTATTAATGTTTATGTTTTGGGTTTGATTCTGTTGATGATGGTGATAAAGTTCTTGAATTTCTGGGTTGCGTTCATTTTGACGATGATGATGAGTTGATGAATTTGTTTTTTATTGAATTTCTGGGTTGAGTTTTTGTAGGGAATTTCTGGGTTGAATTTCATCGTATTACTTAATACGGTCTAATATGAAAAATCACCAAACACAGGATTGTATTATAATAACACAGTCCAATGCAATATTATACAATCCAACCTAATCCAATCCAATCCAATACAATACAATACAGTGCGGCGCACCAAACGAGCCCTAAGTCTTTCATTTCAAATTCTCTCTTCAAATATTCAGCAGTTTTCAATAGCTCTTCAGGAGTTCCAATTAAATTCATATCATCAACATAAACTGCTATAATAGCAAATCCAGATTCTGATTTTTTTATGAATACACATGGGCATATGGGATTATTGATATATCCCTCTTTAGTTAAATATTCACTGAGGCGGTTGTACCACATGCGCCCAGATTGCTGTAATCCATACAAGGACCTTTGTAATTTAATTGAATATAAATTCTGAGGTCTCGAGTTGTATGCTTCTCGCATTCTAAATCCTTTAGGGATTTTCATGTAAATATCAGAATCGAGTGAGCCATATAGGTAGGCAGTTACTACGTCCATAAGACGCATTTCAAGTTTTTCTAAGACAGCCAAACTTATCAAAAATCGAAACGTAATTGTATCCATTACTGGTGAATACGTCTCATCAAAATCAATACCAGGTATCTGTGAGAAACCCTGTGCTACGAGTTGTGCCTTATATCGCACCACCTCGTTTTCCTCATTACGTTTCCGTACAAAAACCCATTTGTATCCAATAGGTTTGACATCTTCAGGCGTCTGGACTATTGGTCCAAATATTTTACGTTTGGTTAACGAAGTCAATTCTACTTGAATTGCTTCTTTCCATTTAGGCCAATCAGATCTTTGCCTACAATCGTCGAGGTTATAAGGCTTACAATCATCATTTAAAATTTCAGTAGCCACTGTGTACGAAAATATATCATCAATGATTGTTTCTCCACGATTCCACATTTCTCCTGTATAATTTATAGAAATTTCTTCATTTCTAGGTTCTTGTATCTTTTCAGAGATTCCTTCCCCTGCGGGGGTTTCTTGTGTCCTTTTAGGGACATCTAACTCTTGTGGAGTTGATTTAGAGAAAGTGGATTTATTTATAATTTCAGGAGTATGATCCTGATATTTTGTTTTCTTCCTTCGGGGAACAGTATCTTTCGAACCAAGTGGCCTACCATGCTTCTGGCGTACAGTAGATGATTCTTTTGCTATTATTTGTTTAGATTATTCTCCTGGAACAATCACCCGTGCTGGTACATTAACAACTGGGATGTGTGATTTTATTACCCTAGTAGTATCTATAAATGCATCTGGTAACTGATTTGCTATTGTTTGAAGGTGAACTATCTTTCGTACTTCATTCTCACATTGAGATGTGTATGGATCAAGATGAATTAGACTAGGGGCTTTCCAAGAAAATTCACGCTTCTCTTCAGGAGAAGTTTTTCCTTTCCCTAATGATGGGAAATTTTTCTCATCAAAATGACAATCTACAAATCGTGCGGTAAAAAGATCACCAGTTAAAGGTTCTAGATACCTAATAATTGATGGTGAATCTAGACCAACATATATTCCCAAACGCCGTTGGGGTCCCATTTTATTTCTATGTGTAGGTGCAATTGGGACATATACTGCACAGCCAAAAGTACGCAAATGAGAAATATATGGCTGATGGCCAAATACGAGTTGCACTGGAGAATATTGATGATAAGAAGTGGGACGAAGACGAATTAATGCAGTAGCATGCAAAATAGCATGTCCCCAAACAGAAATTGGTAATTGTGTTCGTAATAGTAAAGTTCTTGCAATTACCTGGAGACGCTTAATAAGTGACCCTGCCAATCCATTCTGAGTATGAACGTGTGGAACTGGATGCTCAACATTAATCCCAACTGATTTGCAATATTCATCAAATATTTTGGAAGTAAATTCACCCGCATTATCAAGGCGTATTGATTTAATCGGATGATCGGGAAAATGTGCCCGAAGCCTGATAATCTGTGCGAGTAACCTTGCAAAAGCAACATTGCGTGTTGATAATAAGCAAACGTGTGACCATCTGATGAATGCATCAACTAGGACCATAAAATAGCGGAACGGTCCATTTGGTGGATGGATAGGTCTACATATGTCCCCTTGAATCCTTTGTAGGAATGATGGGGATTCAAAGCCAACTTTAGAATGTGATGGTTTTATTACCAATTTTCCTTGTGAACATGCAGTACATAAATTTTCATGGGATAAAAGAATCTTCTGGTTCTTTAATGGATGTCCATGAGAATTTTCAATAATTTTTCGCATCATTGTAGATCCTGGGTGACCAAGACAGTCATGCCAAAGCATAAATATTTTTGGATCTGAGAACTTCTGGTTCATAACTGCATGGACTTCCGCATCTCGTATAAGAGTGTAATATAATCCAGATGATAATGCATGCAGTTTTTCCATAATGAGTTTCTGGCCTGAACTATGAGAAGTAATGCACAGATACTCAATATTCTCATCACTTATAGTTTCTATGTGGTATCCATTACACCGTATATCTTTGAAACTGAGCAGATTTCTTTTGGATCTGCTTGAATATAAAGCATCGCTGATACATATTTTAGTATTGTTTGGTAACAATATCATAGCTCTACCGGAGCCTTCTATCAGATCTGTTGGACCTGATATTGTATTAACATTTGCTTTAAGCAAGGTTAAATTCAGAAAGTATTTCTGATTTCGTAGAATCGTATGTGTCGTCACACTATCGGCTAGACATATATCTCCTGTATTTTGCTTTTCAATGTCACTCATCTTATCGCTTAAAGACATATCTATTCACAATAACAAAATAAAAAATAAAAATAAAAATAAATAAAGTGCATATCAGATATAGTGGTAAACAAAAGACATATATATATACACATGGAATATTTACATAAACATTTTACATGATAACAAAAAGAATATACAAGCAGTACTTAATTGGTGTGGACATTTCCATCACCAGTTGAAGTGGTCACTTTTTTAGTCGGATCATTTAGAAAATCAGAAACATCAAACTGGACATCCATAAAATCTGAATCTTCCAAGAAATTGGTTTCAGGATTCTTTTCTTTTCCTTTTTCTTTGATTGAAGCCTGATAAAGCTCAACCAGATGTTTAGGTGTGCAGCATGTCCGTGACCAATGGTTATGACATCCACATCTGAAACAAACACTATCATCCTTCTTGGGCCCCTTTTGGATACTATTCCCTTTATCTGGTTTGGCCTTATAAACATTCCATTTCTAGGGAGTGTTCAGACCAAAATATCCATATGATCCTTCATGACCTCGACCCCGACCCCGACCCCGATCATGGCTAAGACCACGACCACGACCACGACCACGACCATGACCACGATAGGAACCGCGACCGCGACCGCGACCGCGACCACGACCACGACCACGACCACGACCACGACCGCGAGTATGTCCTCCGATAGTGTTGGCATTCACTTTTGGGAATGTTGTAGAGCCGGTCGGGCGTGATTCATGATTCTTTATTAAGAGTTCGTTGTTTTTCTCGGCAACTAGGAGACATGAGATAAGTTCTGAATATTTTGAGAATCGCCGTTCTCGATACTGCTGTTGTAATATCATGTTAGAGGCATGAAAGGTTGTAAATGTTTTTTCCAACATATCATTTTCTGTCACATCCTGAACACACAATTTCAGTTGTGTAGTGATTTTGAATAAGGCAGAATTATACTCAGAAACTGATTTAAAATCTTGGAAGCATAAATGTTGCCACTGATATCTGGCATTTGGTAACACAACATCAGGTTGGTTATCAAATCGATCTTTCAGTTCCTGCCAAAGAACATCTGGTTCCGTGACAGTTAGGTATTGTGCCTTTAGATCCTCATGCAAATGGTGACGGATAATAACCATGGCTGTTGATTTGTCTTGTTCAGATGCATCAACCCCATTTTCAATAGTATAATACAAGCCTTCTGATTTCATGAGTAATTTTGTATCAATAACTCATGACATGTAAATTTTAGACTTGTAAGCTTTGACATGGTTATAACTTCTGATTATCTGAAAATTACAATCGGAGTCAGAACTTCTGGTCTGATAAAAATCCGAGGAATTTAAATATTTGTTTGTAAGTAAATAAATCTAGAACTTCAGGTTCCGGTAATGATAAATAAATCCATGAACTCCAGGTTTTGGATGGGTGACCAAATTGTTTAAATAAAAATTGCATAAAAGTAAATAAAGTGCGAGAAAGTAAATTGCGTAAAAATAAAATACGAGAAAGTAAATTCAGAATTGCAGGTCCTGGTATTAATAAATAAAAGTCTAGAAGCTTCAGGTTTTAGTAATAATAAATTCAGAACTTCAGGTTCTGGTAATAGATCTAGGAACTTCAGGTTCTAATGGTAATACATTCATAAGCTTCAGGCTTTAGTAATAAATTCAGAACTTCAGGTTCTGGAAATAACAGCATCGTGCTGATAACGTGTTATAAATTAAATAGAAACAATAAATAATATAAATGATAATGATTAATTAATTAAAGAACAAATAAATAAATAAGAAGTAGAAGAGGATGAGAAAAACGAGAGAGAGGAAGAAAGATATATTGCCTTTTATTGATTTGAGTGGGTATCAGTTTTTACAACAACTTTTACAATGAAAGACATATATATATATATACAAGAAAGAGAGGGACATTGTAGTAATCTACCAGTACTTAGTTATGAAGTAAAAGCATATGGGTTTGCCACATGTAAGTGTTGCATTTATTGATGTGTCCCGCTAGAAGATGGTGGAAGCCACCATATTTACAACAAAAAAACAATTTTTATATGTTTTTTATGTTTTTTATTTTGTTTTTCATTTTTTTTAATTAAATAAATAAAAAAAATTTTAAAAAAACCTCACCTTTCTTTTACTTTTTTTTTTTCTTCTACAACAATGTTCTACGTCACTCTTCTTCATCTTCTTCGTCACTTTTCTTCAACCCATATCCCAAATTATTGTAACTCAATTAAAAGTTGAATTGGCTGAGTCAACTCTAAAACCCCTCCACTGCGCGCCCCGTGTGTTTTTATACAATGAAGAAGTCTTATCTACAAACCCACAAAGCTCATTTTCTCTGCAAAACCCAGAAAAAATATATATATATATGACTTCGCTTTCTCTCAAACCCATAATTTATCTTCATCCAAACAACTCTCCATTTTCTCTCACAAAACAAGCTTCGAAGCATTGAATTCTCTAAAAAGTGAATTAAAAACGAAAATAACATGCTCAACTACTCCTCGGAAAAAATAATTGAGAAACAAAAGAAAGAAAGTTGTGGGGTTCTGTTTGTTCGCTGAGAAAGTTTGGGAAAATAGAAAAGAAAGTTGAAATATGTTATTTTGATGTTTGCTTTTGGAAGTTGAAGCAAAAAGAGTAAATAGAGGATTGAGAATTTTTCTTTTGCAGGCACAAAGCATTGACAGACCTAAAAGCTGAGATTTTTAAACGATTCCTCAATTCGCAGGAGTTTTCTACTGGGTTAGTTTAATAGAACATCCCCCAATTCATTTTACGTGAGTTACATTATATTGAACTTTAAATTAGTTTAATAGAACATCCCCAATTCATTTTAGTTTTTTTTTTTTTTTGGTATATAATTGGGTTAATAAGGATTCATGTTGCTGAACCCTTTTTCATATGATTGAGATTTTGTTGATTACAATAGAAAAAATACACCCTCTAATAATAATATACATATTGATTCACTTTTTATTCAAATTATAAAATAAATAAAAATTACAATAGAAAAAATAATAGAAAAATTACAATTTTTTATATTCTCTAGTTAATTTACCAGATGTGTTTTTTCTGTTTTCATTTTCAGAATCCAACTTTCATTATATACTACCAGACACGTTTTTGGAATTCAAAACTGAAACCAAAAACACTGTTTTCATTTTTCATTTTTATTTTCGAAAAACAGTAAATGAAAAACACTAACAGGACGGGCTCTAAAATTACAAATACAACTCTTAAAGTTTATATAATTACTTAATAGATAGGTTTTAGTAAAATTTTAATTATAGCATCCTTTAGATTTTCTTTAAAAGCCAAATGACAGATACAAGCCTTCGAGTTTGTAGAATTACTTGATAGACATGTCTTAGTAATAGTAACACAATAGGGATTATATAGTAATTTCTAAAATTTATTTTAATTTCAAATTCTAAATAGGTTAAATTATTGTTAAATAGTTTACCCCAATTATTATGCTAAAAGGCTAGAGGTAATAATATGAACTGGACCCAAATCAATAGGTATTTGGATTGGTAATTATTTTATATTGTAAAATGACATAAGGGATGAAAATATTATTTTCTATGCATTTAATGACTTGAAAATGAATTAAGAAATAATATAGGAGTATAAATTTAATTTGTCATGCAACTTGATGACTTAAGTATACCGGGGACATTTGTAAAGTGAAAGAAGGAAAATATATATATATATATATATATATATATATATATATATAAATATATATAAATGATTTGAGTTCAAGCGGTGGATTCATCTGATAAGGAAGAAGAATAAAAAAAAAATAGAAAAACAGAGGAGATACAATCGAGCAAGAGAGAGACACCAGAAGCTCATTGAACAAAACCCTATTTTACTCCAGCTTTTACAGGTGAGTTTGAGCTGACTATGTTTCTGTTAATTGTTTGTATGTACACTTTAGATATAGATTAATATTTGTTAAATTTTAGCTCACCTGAGAACGAAATAGGTTTGCTTTCTATGAATTTTTAGGTACTGAATTGCTTTGATTTTGTGATTGACAACTGTGTTGAGAAAATTTTAGGTTGTAGTGTAGTTTGTTGTTGATTTTGAGCTTAATTTCAGTTTTATTGGATTCGTTTATAAGATTTGAACTACTTCAATTGTGTTGTTTTTCGTCAAAGTTTCTATTTTTAATGATGTTTTTTATTTTGCACATCGATGTTTGTTAAAGTTTAGCTTACCTAAAAGTGAAATTGTATGAATTGGTTAAAATTTCTATTATTTTTATTCCTAAAGTTTTTAAACTGCTTCAGAAAGGTTGTATCAAAGATGGACAACCTATATAAGCACTTCTTGGTAAATTGGTCGGGTAACCCAGCTACTCAAATACATGGACCGCGCTATTGAAGAGTTGAAGAAAATGATTCAAATTTATATGCTGGACTATTGAGGCTTTCTCAACGAGTTGAATATTTCTTAAATTGGAGTTCTTGCAGGAGCTATGAGCTCAGAGTAAAACTGATCCATAAGTCCACTTAGTTATTAACTAATTGCTACACTTAGTTTTCTCTTTTCAGTTTTAAGTCTTGAGTGTTTCAAAAGGGACTATCATGACTCATGTGATGCCATGAATTTGGATGGCTATGATTTATTTGTTATTTGAGAAGGTTGAGACTTGAGAGTAGACTTGACAAGGTTCCGGTTCGAACTGTGGAACCGGAACCGGGGGAGGCCGATTCCGGTAGCGGTTCAATGTTTTTCTTTTTTTTTAATATATTTACATTACAAAATATTACATTTTATTTATAAAAAAAATAAAATGTTAGAAAGGACATTGTAATGACCTTTGTCCAAGTAATTATGTTTTCTCTTCCCTTCTCCTCATTTTCGTATAGGTTAGGCATTTCATTCACTTCTCTATTTATCCAATGTGGGATGTGAGATAAATGAACTTTTAGTATGATTTTTTTACTTTTCTAGTTGTAACATAAAAATATAAAATTGAAAGGACAAAAGTGAAAGGTTTTCATGACCATACAATTTGATTGATCATTAGCTCGCTATATATATAATATATGATTAACTATGCATGCATACGAAACATTTTATAGGGAGTATACATCATTTGTAAACATGGCCTCGATTAGCCAGTGAACTGAGTTGCTTAAGGTTCAGGGTTGTGGATCTAATATTGCATTAAGACATTTCGTTTGCGCCAAGATTTAGATTTAATATTGCATAGTGATTTTTGCTATATATTTAGTTGTCAACTATTAGCCTACATGAATGAGATTGGAACTGAGCATGAATTGAAGAAATATGAAATCATAGTCTGAATAAAGGGAGTATATACTGTTTTGATATACAAATATGTTTTAAGTAATTAAATTACGAAGCAATATTGGTATTAAATCTCCATAACACGTACATAATAGTAATATTGTATATAGTTAAGAAGAAAGGGACTTAAAAAACCATACTAAAAGTTCATTTATCCCACATCCCACATTGGATAAATAGAGAAGTGAATGAGATGTCTAACCTATATAAAAAGGAGGGGAAGGGAAGGGAAGGGAAAACATAATTACTTAGACAAGGGTTATGGGCCATGATCCAATACTCTACAATGTCTTTTCTAACATTTTATTTTTTTTATAATAAAATGTAATATTTTGTAATGTAAAAAAAAAATTAAAAAAAAAATAATAAAAAAAAATCTAATTCAGAACCGGCGGTTCTGTCGGAACCGCCTAAGGCCGGTTCTGGTTCCACCTAACCACGGAATTGAAACCGAAACCGAAACCGAAACCGAAACCGAAACCGAAACTGGAACCGAAACCGTCAGTTCGGAACCAAAACCGGAACCGTGTCACCTCTACTTAAGAGTAGATTGTTAATGATTTTTTGTAGGTAGCCTTTTAAGTCATGGTAGTAATTTAGGTTTTCTTTTAAACTACTATAACGAATTTGTTGACTATGTAAAATTCATAGGGTAATCAAATGTGTTATTTTCTAAAATGCTAATCAAAATGTGTTGTAGTACTGAGAATATTGTTGTAAGTTCCTCATTTTTGATTGACTTATTTCGGTGACAAACCACATTTGGGGTTTGATATGTAAGGGTAGCTTAGGTGCTTCATTGATGGTAATCAAGCTCAAAGGCCCTCTCAAGACCTCAAGATGATAAGCACTTCAAAGGTAAATCACTTATGCTTAATTCTATTGAAGAGACTAATTGCACACACACACTTCTCATGATTGCATATGTGTTAATTGCTCTTGTGTGCATTCTCTTCACACTTTTGATAATCCTTTTGAATTATACACTAATTCTCTCTCTTGTCCTTGCTGCTATTCGAATTGCAACCCTATTCTAGTGTTTCGAGGGTTTATTTATACATGCATAGAACCCTAATTTTTTTTATATATTTTTTTTATATGTACAAGTGAGGACAGATGACGAGGTTTACTTGAACTCTAACTTGTAGGAGTCGTCTTGACCCTCTTTCCTGTTCCACTTCTTGTGCATTAAATGAGTCCTTGTTGGATTTGGACTTTGTTTCTTATAAGGAAGGTCGTTTCCTTATCGGAATGTACTTCTAGGCGCCTTATTTGCGTAAGGATCTTTCTTTGCGTATTTGAGTCGTGGAAGCATTAAATACAACATTATCCACGTGTTGCTCAACTGACCCTCTGTTTAACCTGACCAAATATTGTTACCCCCGATTGGCTATTTATTCCCAATCGGGTGTTTGGATCAGACCAACCTTGTTATCGCGACTAGGCTATCTTAACTCGATCGATCTGGTTAACCTGATCGCATTATCTTGGCTCGATCATTTGGACAGTCCTGACTGGGTGTTAAAATCGTCTAATGGTTAATCGGGGTTGACCATTCTCCTATTTGATTTCTGGTGATGTGGAGCATCTAGCAACCGCAATTTCTGGCAACTATGCTAACTTATCATCTCTCCAAATTTCACCAATAACATATATATATATAATTTTATTTTAATGTATTTTATTAGTTAGGGTAAAATTGTAAATTTCCATTATATAAATCTTGTCCATAAAAGAAAAAAAATAAGGGAATTATAGTCTTTTCAAATGGGAGCATCATTCATCAGGGGCAACAGGGTCATTTTACATACCTGCCATGTCAATTTATGTCCTTTTAACAGATTCTGTTACAGAAGGACTAAAATTTACAATACCAAAAAACCATGGACTAAATGTAGATTAAGACAAACTACAAGGGACTAAAATATAATTTTCCCCAAAAATATATTAAATCACTTAAGTTTTTATTTATTTATCATACATTTATGTTCTTAGGGGAAAAATAGCATTCTAGATTTGTTTTATTTCCTAATTCGCAGCAAGTCAGCAACCAAACTTAAATATAAAAATTAAAAAAAAAAAATTATTATTATTATTATTATTATTATATATATTTTTAAATTTTTTTTTTTTTGTATTTGTTTTCAGGCCAATCCTTATATACATTCCGACTTATATTTTTATGAAATTAAAAAATACATTAAAAACTTTAATCAAATTATATGATTTTTTTAAAAAAATTTGAAATATTATTAATAAATAAATAATTATTTTAGGATTATTAAATTTCTTATTTTTAAGTATCTTCAATAATTCCTTAAAAAAAGTATCTTTAATATATATTAAATGTAAATATATAACAAATGATAGTTGAAATAAAAGGACATAGATATAAAACTATTTGTTTGGTTTTCCTCTTCTTCTCTTAACTTTTCTTCTTGTTTCTTCAAAAGCTGATTTATTTTATTTTATTTTTTTATTCAAACATAAAACAAGAATATTGGAGAGAAGAACGAAGAAAAGAGGGGAGGATAAAATATTTTTTTTTTAAAAAAATATATCAAAACATATAAAATACCAACGCAAAGAAGAGAGAAGAGAAGAGATCCATGAACGAAACAAAGACCCTCTCCATTACCGATTGTATGAAAGCTAAAGAAAAAGAATTCATTTAAGAAAAAAAAGGTCATTATCTACAAACTCAACAAACAATGAAAGAAACTAGTGTAGAATCAGAGTTTGGTATTTTTATCTTGCATACTCTCTCTCTCTCTCTTGTCTCTTTATTGTCATGTTTAGAAAAGTGACGAACTTGTTCATGAAATTTGCAATCTTTAGCATCAAATGGGTATTTTGATAGTGCTTTAAAGGTGTTTGATTGATGAAATGACTCAAAAAGGTTTGGTTTCAAAAAAATGGTCGACGTTAGGAATTAAATTCTATACAAAAAACAATTGCATCCATATATATATTAAACATGAGGTGACTAAAGGTAACAATTTACATAATGGAATTGGATTTGTGCAAACTGCAAACCATTTGCTGTACCAATACTCCAATACATACACTACCCTTGTAAACAATTTGTCATCACTGAATTATATCCGACCACTGATACCATATACCCTGCAGCACAATTTCATGTTTTTATATATTTATCAAAACTGCTAATACTAGCAAGAGTGGATATTAACATACCTTAACAAACTCAAAATGCTCTTGTAAAGGCTTTTCATCGTACAACTATATATGTTTCCTTCTGCGGATGGTGTTTAAAATCGTTTCCAGCTCTGTTAACAGCATAGGTAACATCAAAATAACATTCCTATACAAATTTAAAGAAACAAGAAAGTTATATTCCCACATTCTTAATATAATAGTAGATTCAGGAAACTCCACAGATGCATGAAAGAGGACCAAATATCTCTATATCATAAGAGTGTAGTTCTTTAGATATCATAAGATAACATCTACATGGTGATCCACCGATTCAACAAGACAGTGCATATAATTTTCATCATGATGTAAAGTAATTTGGACGCTACATCAAATGTAGTAAATACATTTTCCACATCAATTCAAAATTCAGTAGTAAGTCATTTTCATACTTCTTTTATATCATAAACACTTCAAAACTAACACAGGAGGATATCCAACAATTGCTCGTTGGCAAGCCGTAAACGCAGTTTTCTAGATCATTGACAAAATATTATGCTATTAAGAGTTAAGACCACTTGTGAAACTTACCATGTCAACTAATCGGAATCTTCAATTTCAAAAGATGGAATTGTACGAAAACGCGCCAAGTACCGGTTATGCGACATTTTACTTCTATTTGAAATTTCTGATCTTTTCCGCCTATCCATAAAACCACTCCCAGAGAGTGAATCAAACAACACTCCCATGTCCATTTCCTTTTGAACACCACTATTCAGATCCACAAAACTGCACAAATCATCCAACAAACAAGAAAGAAATTAAGATCAATTTATTAAACAAAAGGGAAAAAGAACATAACTAAAAGTAAATTAAATAGCAGAAGAAGCACTTGTCTACATCTTTATAATGTTAACACATCAACACCTCTGGCCAAAATTTTAAAGGTCAAACGTGACTAAAAATATAAATGAACTATTTTGCCCTTTATACTAATTTATTGAGTTAGAATGACTCTTTTGCCCTCCAACCATTTACAATTTACAACTTTACCTGATTTAATCATCTAATAAGAATACGATATGTGTCCAAAACTTAATTTTTGTTTTAAAATTAAAATAATAAAATAAACAAAATATAAAGCAAATTGGTTTTTCAAGTAGAGCTTCTGGAGTAGATCTTTTACAAGTAGAGCTTTTATTGAGTAGAGCTTTTAACAAAAAGCCATATGTTGTGTGGTATTCACTTAAAAAAACGCTTTTAGATAGTTTGGCAAAATATCTCTTAAATAGCTTTTGTTGTTAAGAAGTACAAAGATGGACACTAACAAAGTATTTGTAATAGAAGGGTATATGGTGAAATATATAAAGTTCATGGAGGGTAGTTGAGACTATTTATCTCTTTTATAAAAGCTCAAAAAGAGCTTCTTGGGAGAAGCTCAAATTTTGGGCTTCTCCATTTGAGCTTCTCCCAAAAGACAGAAAATAGCTTTTTTAATATTAAAAAAAAACTTCTTTAGTTTTGTCAAACAACAAAAAAAACCATCAAAATAGCTTTTAACATTAAAAAAGCACTTTTGGTCACTAGAAAAGCTATACCAAACACACACCAAAAATCATCCCCTCTAGAGTTTTTTTTTCTTTCAATCCAAAGCACCCTAAATTTTTCTCAACTCTTATTCCATCACCCTTGATAAGAACCCATAACCTTGCTTTGAATTAGTATCACCGACCAACATTGGTCATTTGGTCCTAATGAAATCCTGCACATAAACTTATTGCAGGCTAGATTGTGACCATAATGAACATTCCGAAATTATCCCTTTTGAATAAAAAATAAGGGTTTCAATATGACAGCTTTTAGCCTACCTGCTAGCATCTCTGTTTCTTTTTCTAAGATAAGTATTTATTACATGCAAAAGTGAACATCCTATCTGCATCTTCAAATTGTTTACCACATAAAAGTCGATGTTTAATTCACCCTTCTTTCTTATTCTATGGACACAGTTCATTATTACTTGAAACAGGCATTAGATATTACTTGTATACAGGCATAAGAAAAAAGTAGTTATTCTTGTACTCAAGTAGGCTAGTACTCCAAAAACTTAGCAGATATGACCTTCCAAGCTACAGTTGCCATGGCATTTTGATACATGATCTCATGATAAATATGCAGCTGGGAAAGGAAATTATAAATCTAAACTTTTGAGTAAAAAGTAAAACCAACTTCAACATTCAATGATTCAAATCCAAAAAGATAGTATTATATTATTATCGTAGGCCGCACATACCGTTCTCTTATAATTTTAAAAGCTTCTTTGGTTGCATAAGGTAGCCCTGTCTTTGGATCGCGGTACCTAGCAACAAATGCCACCGATTTAGATGATTGCTATAATTACCAAAGTTTCACTCTGTGGTAGCCAGATCAAGGTTCTTTAAAACACTCGTACAAACAAGAAGGTACTTCTCCTCTCAACCAAAATTATTCCACTGAAAGTAAAGTTGTTTAGGGCTTAACCAATTCATGTAATTGGTAAGTGATTTAGGGCTCTTGAAGATGTGATTCCTTTTCCAAAGGTTATGCAAAAGCATGAGGACAAAAACTTATATTCTTGCAAGTTATTCTTGGGTTCTTTGGTTAGAAAGGAATAGAAGAATGTTTAAAGAAGCCAAAGAGGGCATCATCTTTTTATGGGGTAAGGTTATTTTCTACCTTCTTCATAGGCATCTACTTCTAAATAATTCAAAGACAATTCATTATTTTTTTCTTCTTGTTCAATTAGAAGGCTATGGTTTATTGATAGAATTTTTAGTATCTTAGGTTTTGTTTTTTGTTCAGTTCGTTGTTTTAGTGTTCTACCAGTTTAGCTATTTGTTTCCTTTTCACCTCGAATAAAATTTTCTATACTCCTATCAAAAGAAAAAAAAAAAGGCGCCTTTACAATCATAGTTATGATCGAAATAAATTGTTAAGTGGCACAAGGAACTCCTATTACTCCTAACTTTAAAAGTATTTCTAGGTGTATCTTTTCAATAAATTAGAGAATAAACACTACACAATTAGAAATTCAATTAGTACATCCAAATTAAAACAAAAAGTTTTATATCACCGACTATAACTGCTTCAATTTATATGTTACCACAATAAGATTTTAAGGTTAAAGCCATAAGGGACCAGCATTAAGAAAACATGCTCTTACTTGGCAGGCAATCCAGTAACCGCACAGACAGACTTCTCTGGATCTGAAAATGGATAATTCAAAGAAATAAATCAATAGCATATTTTAATTAAATAATTGAGAAAACCTCCCACTGCATTAAGAAGCATCAAGCTTGTGTAAATGCATTCTAAGAAAACAGTTATCAGCGGCAAATACTTTTCACAGAATCATTTTGAAATATAATTAACTTCAAGTGAACTACTGCAACCTCTTCTCTGGTAAATTGATACATTGATCATGGTAATGCAAAGCTATGCATTTGGGTCTCTATGAATAAAACCCAGGTCAGAGAATAATGCTATTTTCTAATTCTACTAAGAATTTACTGGTTCAAATCCATCAGGATAGCAAGGCATAATAATTTCTGCAAGAAAAGGTAAAAGTAACACCTATAAAATTAACAATAGTCAAAAGAACTGAAAAAAAGAGCAGGGGTTTTGAAATTCAAATTCTGATTCTTAGGCGTTAGCAATCCCTGCTTGTGCAATGATATCATCTCAAATGACATATTGGTACACTAAATACCATGTCCAGCACAATATAGATGGTCAGTTTTCATTCCACAACCATCGCGATTATTTGCGATGAGTTATGTCATTACAACAGTGTCTTAGGAAAGAAGCAGAGGGAGAGAGTAAAAGACCACTTTGATATTCATTTAGGGGTCTAAATATTAATAGTTGATGAGAAACTATTTAGACCCAAAAATTAGGAAAGAGCCTAAAAAAATAGTATTTAGCTCAATTATATACTTCATGTGCAAGACACATAATCTGATTTAAACACTAACAATAGTAATTCCAAAAGGTCACATAATCACATAATCGGAATTGAAAAAGAAGAAAAAAAAAATGGGATCATTGACCTTCAAAATCCTGCAGGAGATGATTGATATGGAAGAATATTTTCACTGGATGCTACACCAGCATTTGTACCCAAAAAATAACTCATGATCATGATATCATCATAGATATGGTTACTTACAAGGAACGGATGCAGTTGAGATCTCTGACTGAAAGGACACTCCTTTACTGAATTCCAAATATGAACAACCTGCAAGAAATGTACAGGCAAGCATAAAATGAGTTCAATAAAAACCAATGTTGCTACAAAAGTCAATAGATGGAGATCAATTTACAAGCGTCTTAAAAGAACTCGGATTAGGAGCTAATGATGTTGTGTTACCATCTTTTGATAAAAATCGAATCTGCGGGCCACTGTAGACAACTTTATGCACAATTGCTCTTTTCTTAACTTCTTCCTCTCTTGCTAGAACACGTTCTAAATTCCTCAAGTTTATGATTTCTGCAAAATGACAGATAACACCACTCCAGTTGGGAAAATATAGGATAAGACCCAGAACTTCATATTTAAAGCAAATTCTATGAATTTATAGATGATATTTTCCATTACTGAGAGTAATAGCTAAGTAGCTAACCAGTCTGAGCTGCTTCCAGAAGCATCTCTTCTTGGGTCATCCTTTTCTCCTCCCCTTCCTTTTTCCTTTTTATTGGCTTACAAAAGAAAAGGACAAAGATAGCATCAATATCTATCACAATTTCTAAAGGCCACAGATCAGACAAAAACTCTTCAGTAGATTTATATAAATTTTCCCAATGGGATTTTATCATAAGTATTTCATGCAATCAGCAATGTTTGCAAGAGCCAAGAGATAAGAACATGCTAAACAAGACAGTGAAGCACAATAATAAAAACTGCAGCTACAAATTCATGCATATAAATTGGTACAGTCTACATGACAAATTTTGAGAACATATGTCCATAACATATCTTATGACTTTTTCGTAATACATGTATTATAAGTTATTGGAGTCTGGCCACAACTCTAGCCCATACTTTTTTTTTTCTTCTTTGTTTTCTTTTATTTTGCACTCAGATGTGCTTCAATTCACTAAAGAAACTAAGAACTTTGAAAAGATTCAAAGATGCAGTACTAAAAGGGGGATTGTGCAACCAAGTTACGAAGGATTCTATGGATCATGAAATTTCTTAAAATGCCTATCAGGCCCTAGGCCCTACTATAAAGTGTTGTATCATGCACATTCATACACTGTGATCCCCCAAAATATATGGAAAAATTATAAATTTTCAAAAATAACCCCTATGGAAATTTTTCTTCTTTTGGCTAAAACAAACATTTTCGGAACCAAAATACCCTTGAGTAACTCCCACTCCTTCCAACGCACTTAACAGTAGAAAATAGAGAAAGAAATCATTTTGAATGTAGAGAGAGTGAATTACAATTAACATTATAGAGAGCAATCACCGGTCGAAAATAGAGAGAGAACCACGGAAGCCCTAGAGAGAGAAATCCATTATATATCCTTAGAGAGAAGCAAGATTTCCATGAACGAGAATAAAGAGAATCGTGACTTTTCATCTTTGAATTGCGACTTTTTGACTTCGAATCTCGAGATTTGGACTTGAACTTTGAAATAAACATTTAAGATTAAGTTAATTACATTTGAACATTTTTGTTCTTGGCATGTCACGTGTGAACATATTTTGTTCTCAGAGTGATGTAGAACACTTTCAAACGATTTTTAAAGGGGCAAACGATATTGAATTTGCGCCCAAAATGCCGTTGGAATTGTTTCGACGAGGAGTTCAGAGTTGTAGAGAGATGAGAAAGAAATAGAAAAGATAAGAGAGATAAACCTAGTGGAGAGAGGGAAGAAAGTTGTAGGACAAAAAAAAACAGATGAGAGAGAGAAGGGTAACTTAGGTTTTTAGGAGGGAATGGGGTTAAAATCAATAGATGGGTAACTCAGTCATTCCTCTTATTATGTAGGGGCATTTTTGTCAACTTTGAGTCAAATGTTCACAAGAAAAGAAAAAATTTCAGGTTGGTGGCTAGTTTTTGAAATTATCAATAATTTAAGGGCCAAAGCAAGGAATTTCCTCAAAAATATATCAATGGAAAATTTGACCTAATCAAAGGAGTAGCAGGAGAACCATTGGACAATTACTATCGCAGAATTATGATACCACAACCATAAAAAGATTAAATGCAGCTTACTATGCAAAACCCGATAGTTGCATGACAAATGATTAATAGGCATATGGTATCAACAATGAACCTTTTCTTTATCTTTTTCTTTTTGCTAAACTAACAAATGATTAATAGGCATATGCTAAAAGCACAATCCAGAAGTCCCCAAAACTGTATCCAAAGCCCTTATCAGCTAGTTTAGAAGCTTGCAATTATCCATACACATCTGCAGCAGGTTCTCAATTTATTACTCTACATTTTCCTTTGTGAGATATTGAATTTAATTAGAAAAAAATAAAAATAAATTATTTCTTGTTGCGGGTTCGAACCAGAAATAGTTAACTAAACTAAAAACAGAAAGAAGTTCTCACACAAATGAACCTCGCCTTAAAATCCATTCATGGATAAATCTACCACTGCCAGAAATAGACATACCATTGGTATGCATAAAAGAAAAACATATGAAGAACAATTATAAACTGGAAAACAGAACAACTTCATGTTCAAGTGCCTTTTTATGAAAAAGTGCTGCTACTCATATAGATCTGCAGATGCAGAGTTGATAAAACTATTCATCACTCTGTGGGTTACATGCCCCATCTATCTGTGAACACAATGCTATTTACAAACTTGTAAATTAATAAGGCACTCACCCACCTACACACACAACGCAAGCTCACACACACAGACAGAGAAGGATGAAATAGCAATTAAGTAATCTCACTGGTTATCTTCACTTATCTCATTTAGTAATGTGCATGCCATACATGTTTCACCTTTTATTTTTACAATATCTTTTTGAAATTCCAGCCAGTCATCGATGGCATTTTTTAAATTTTGACAACAAGAATTACTGAACATAATATGAATCTCTTCATTGTACCATGGACCGGAAAATCCAATAATAGAGAATTTCTTAGGGCGGACATATTTGTATAAAAATTAAAGAGTTTTGGACAGTCTGTAACTTTACAATGGACATCAGTTTAAACGGCCATAAACCTAGGAAAAAGTCCAAGATTCAGCCATTCAGGGACTTTAGGAAGAACATGCCTTTCCTATATTGTCACTGAAAACAAATGATAAAGCTTGGAAAACATTGTCATAATAAAATCCGATTAATTTCCCTAAGAGTGTCCAACAGCAATATGTGCATGTATTACCAGCAAAAGAAAGAATACCCCAAAATGTAGAACTAACCTTCATTGTTGCTTGCAAAGCTGCACGTATGGCATCCCTTTCAGCTTGCCTGACAATGACTGCAGTTCTTGTAGACTTTCTAATTGTTCTCTCACCTTCTGTATCATCAGGGACATCATGATTCTCAGGTGGGGTAGACTCTTGAGTTAATTTCAAGTCCTTGGGATCACTATCTAATTTTGAAAGGACTTTCTGTTTCTTTTTTTTCTTTGTTGAAGGCTTTCCTGGAAATATAAGTCGTTTCTTCTTCTGCACCCTATGAGAATACTCTTAACATTAGAAAAATGCTTACAGAAATGGAAGTTAAATATTAATTATTTCAAATACAAGAAGTTAAAACCTTTCATCTGCATCATTTTCACCTTCCTCGTCTGGCTCAGGTTCCTAAAACCAACAAAAGTGAGTCAAATTGTTTATCAAAGATGCTCCAACAATACTTAACAGCAGATATAAGGACAATAGAATTACAATATCTTAAACAAGGTCTTAACACAAGTTACATAACAGAAAATTACTCACATCTTCATCAAAGTCACTGTCAAACTCATCAGCAACCTCTGGCTCCTCTTCATAATTAAAATCTTCCTCTTCCTGAGAAACACATAAAGAAATAAAATAAAAAATAAAAAAAGTTAAAGAAAAAGTTCTGAGGTGAGACATGATGAATGGGATCTCCTCCGGATAAAAAACAATCCAGTGAAAGGTAAGTGTGTTCATTTTTAGCAGTTCATTAATGCTTCATTGTATGTACCAAATCATCATATTCAACCAAAAAAAAATAGTCGTAGAACAGATAATTGACAAAAGAAAATAAAAGAGAGCACCGAAGTAAAAACATAAGAAGAGTGAAAATGATAGCAATTTCTGATTATCAATTTAGCACACAGAATAAACTAATAGAACAAAAATCAAGAGAATAAAAGAGGACGCTTTGAAAAAGCCAACCTCTTTAAGAGCATCCTGATTCCAAAACAACTCATCCTCTTCGATTTCCTCATCGAGCAACTTGGTCATCCTGTAACATGTTTTGAGATTTGAGTAATTTCCGAAAAAAGATTTCTGAGCTGCATAAAAACTGTAATGTTTCATTCATAATAATAAATCTGCAATCAATTTAAAATTTACCTTTTCCCCCTCGTTGCACGAGACACGCGGTCCAGAAAAACATGCGCATCTTCTTTGTTAGAGGCTTCCATGACCGCCCACCAAAACCTCTACTTCTCTTTAAACTACAAAATTTTGATACTTACTTTAGCAAACAAATGTGAACTCCAATTGGCACTCAAAAACGTTGAAAAAGATACTCCTAAATTTGAATGCCACATTTCATCGAACACTTACAATGCATGAAAAAAAAACGTACAAGTACATAATAAATTGTAAATCGACAAAGAAAACAACAGTATACCGTTGGAAAATTGGTAGGTCGAGGCCGATTTTGCGCAAGAAAAAAAATCAGTTTGTGCTTTGAGTCTTGGGAAGAATTACTGAAGACGAAAAGCGAGACGGAGTTAGGGAAACAGGAGGAGTTTTGGGATCGTAGAAATTATCATATTTCACTTAAAAAAAATTTAATATTAAAAAAGTAGGGGGGGGGGGGGGGGGGGGGGGGGGGGGGGGGGGTGGGGGGGCCGGGGGATTGCCTTTTAGTCCCCGTAGTTTGCCTTAATCTACGTTTAGTCTACAGTTTTTTAGAATTTTAATATTTAGTCCTTCTATGATAGAATCCGTCAGATGACAGGTTCTGTCATGTCAAACATGTAAAATGACTCTGCTGCCCCAGATGAATGTTGCTCCCTCTAAAAAGACTATAATACCCTTAATTTTATCTTTTATGGACAAAATTTTTATAATGGAAATTTACAATTTTACCCTAACTAATAAAATACATTAAAATAAAATAATATATATATTAAATGCATTTAAATTAATAAATTTAATTTAATTAAATAATAAAAACAACTAAAATTCTCTCTAAAAGTTTTTTGTTATTACATTTATTTTTTCCAAAATTTCTTTCAAATATTTTTCATATTTTAATATTAAATGAAAATCAAATTAACAACAGAGAAAAAATTATTAAAAAAAACCAAAAACCAAATATGAAATAATTATAAAAAATAAGAATTTGTTTTCTCATCAGTAGAAAATTAATCAAAATATTAAATAATTAGATTAAATAATTAATATTAGACATCAATATAAACTTTTAAAAATAAAAATATATTTTTTTATTTTACAAAAAATAAAATAAAAATAAAAATTTTGTGGATCTGGTGATCTCCACCAGATCTCTTTATAATTTTTTTTTTTTTTAAATAAAATAAAATCTAACATGAACTCCACAACATCAATCTCTAGGACCCAGATTCCAGAAACCAACATCATTAAAATCATCAGCACCAAACCAAATCTCTCTATCAAAATCATCAAAATCATCACCAGCCATCAAATAATTTAAAAATAAACCCAAAAACCATACACAAAACACAAACCTAGAATCCATACACCAAAAAAACAAACCCAAGATCTCTCTCGATCTCCATCAGAACAAAAAACTATAATATTATAACAAAACACTAAAGTTAGGTTTTTGCATACAAATATTGTACAAATGTAACAAATCCAACAACTAAGCTAGTCAAAACGAAAAATTATAATCAAATCAATAATAACACAGATATCATTTTTATTATTATTAAATCATAAAAACAGAAATAGTTTAAAAAAAAAAAAACTAGAAAAAAAATAGTGAATTCATATTTGACAAATTTTTGATACCTTGGCAACATCAAGAAGGTTGACAATGATGGCGGACAAGAAGGCGGCACTAGCAACGGAGAAAGCTCTCTCTGTAAACCCTAACTTTACATCCAACACTTTCGTCGCTTGATTAGTTTACGAAGCACTGAATCCTGTCCTCTCTTCATCAGACCCCGTCAGTTCCATCAGGGCCATTTCATGCCCATTGATCTCAACACTTGCTGCCGCCATCACCGTCGCCGTTGTCTGGTCCGCACTCATCCATGGATTCTGCGTCAAATCCGCTTCCACCATCGCCGTACCGATATATATATATATATATATATATATATTATTTTTATTTTTCTGAATGAGTGGAGGTGAATTGTGGCTAGGGTTTGTTGATGATAAATGAGTGGAGATCTGAGTTTAAATATATGAGTTTACGAATATATTTTGTTTGGGTGGTGGAAGGTGAAGATGAATGCGTTTGGGGGTTATTTAATTTCTTGATAATAATTATTATTAATATTTATTTGTTTTTTAAAATTAATTTGTAAATTACTATTATACCCTATGTTATATAAGATTCTATAACATCTGACATTATTTTACCTTTTTACCCTCATTGATTTGACGGAACCTTAACAAAATTGGACGGTAGGGACTAAAATAAGTATTGTCAGAGAAAGGATGGACTAAAATTTATAATACAAAAAAACTGTGGACTAAACGCAGATTAAGGCAAACAACAGGGACTAAAATATGATTTTCCCAAAAAAAAATCCCCCGCTGAGTTTTTTTAGGGTGAAATCCATTTTAGTCCCTCTAGTTTGACCTATTACACAAACTGGTCCCTCGGTTTTCAGGATTATCTTGACATGTCTCTCGAGTTTCTAAAAATCTGTATTTTGGTTTATGCCGTCCAATTCTGTTATGGTTTGTAAAGATTCCGTCCAAGTTTAAAGGGTAAAATCATAAACTTACCTAGTGAGCTTTTGGAAACTATTTTTATGAAGGGTAATTACGTAATTTGATTTATAAATAAAACAAGTAAAAAAACGTGGAAAAACATATAGACTTTCCAAAAATCCATATCAAACCATATCCATATCAAACCCACCACCACCATTTCCATCAGTTTTCCAGAAATCCAACCACCCCAAAACCAACACCCACAATCAAATCAAACCTATCTATCTCCGAAACCAAAACCCACCACCATCCATCTCAACTCTAACTATAAATGCCTCATTTTTTGATTGGCTTATTTCGTTGACAAAATCACAATGGACACACACACACACACACACACACACACACACACACACACACACACACACTTCTCTAGCATGCATGTGTGATCATTGCTTTTTGTGTGTATTTATTTCATTATTCGCATTTGCACCATTTTTGTGTTTGGTATATGCAATGTGTGCTATGTGCTGGTCCCATAACCCACGCATTGCGCTAGTCGACCGGCACTGGACCAACGCAGCAACCATCACAACTCGGGCAGAGGTTTGTCGCTGGTCGTGCGCTACTCGACCAGTGCACATGACAGAATCTGAAACGTTTTTTCCCAAAATGACCCCACTTTGTCCAGGGCTTATATATATATGTGTGTGTGTGTGTGTGTGTGTGTGTGTGTGTGTCTTGATGTTTCTTCTATTGGGGTTTTTGCCCTAAAGCTTGTAATTTGTAAATGTGAATTGAACATAAATAAAAGAAGTAGTTTATTCATTCAAATTGTCTCATACATTTACTTATATCATGTGTACTTAACATCCAAGATTGCCGGATGTAATCTCTAACTGAGTATATGAGTGTCATATATAGAGGTATTCAGTTTGAGATGAGCAATCTAAAGAGTCCGTAGATAGCAAATAGAGTTGGGTACTTTATTTGTGGTTAATCTACAGTTGTGGTCCATTCCGTAATGTACGATGGTCTTAACCTAGACTATTCATATGGTGATATGAGAATGGAGGCACCTTATATGATGTGATCATATAGGACTGGGCCATGTATGAATCTCTCACCAAGATCCGTTACAAGATGAGATTCATATATATCAACTAATGATGGCTATATATGGGTGATCTTAATCCTGAGTGTCTTATCGACTCCTTCAGGTTAGATCGTGGTTTTTGATATGCCATGGGTGAGATCGGAGTTGCAATCCCGGTCAATAACTTGGTATGTTGGAATTACGGTTTAGCTTGTAGCTGGGAAGATTTGTACACAATAGAGGAATCCACTCATTCTTGCGAGAAGTAGATAGTAGTTCCCTTATGGGTTGATTCGGGGCTTGAACAATATGAGCGCTTTCCTAATTCCATAAGGAATGTAGGATTTATTGTTCATTAGAGAATCAATGGCACTTAATGGAAAGATATAATTAGAGGGGTATAGCGGACATTATGACCCAGCTCTAATTATGAACTATTTGTGGAGGATCATACCATATGTAATAGCTATATCGATGAACACCAAGAGTTATTGGTTTGTGTAAAAACGTCTACAGTTGAGAGAGTACAGCTTCGGGTTTTTAGTGGAATAACACCGAAGTTAATAATCATGAAATATTAATTAAAGAGTTTAATTAATTATTTCTAAGGATTATTGGAGCTCAAAATACTGTGGGTCCATTAGGTCCCCTTTCTAGCCCAATTGATTTAGTTAACAAGGGTCACGGTTGATTAATTGGATTGTCCAATTAATTGTGTTATGAAAGTGACAGGTATTTATTCGGGAATTAATTGAATAATGAGATTATTTAATTAATGAATAATGGTTTAAATAAATTAAATAATAAGATTATTTAATTATGTTGTTAATCACTAAATGGAGGGTGTTAGTTGATATTTGATTTTGAATAAAATAAGATAATATGATTGTTTTATTTTATTAAATTAAATTTTTGAAATTGAATTTAAAATGTTTAAATTCAAAAATAAATGTTTAATTATCTTTTAAAAGATATGAGATATCTTTATAAAGTTTTTTCTTTTAAAATCAAATTGATTCGGTTTGTTTTTAAAAGATATATGAGATATATATTTAATTTAAAAAACAACAAACCGAATGACAATATACAAGTGATCAACTTACACAAGAATTAAAAGGCATTAGGTCTCTTTGTCTTTGAACTTTAATTTTTGCAAGTGTGTGCAAATTGTGTGCGTGAGACAAAAAGAAGAAAAGGTGTGGTGCGGCCAAAGTGAAAGAAAAAAAAGAGAAGGTTTTTGTTTATTTTATTTCATTCAAGGTTGGCTGAATTCTCAATACACAAAAGCAAGAGTTGTTTTGTGTTATTTCTTCTATCTCCATACAAGTTCCTGAGTACCGTGACGCGCCCACACGCCTTTACCAATCTCGGGTAATAGCCAGGAAGATCTTGTGGTTCAAATCAGGAAGCAGAACGAAAAGAAGAAGGAGCCTACAAACGTTGGTATGAATTTATTTCATCTCCTTTCTTATTGCATTTGATTATTACTGTACAAACGGGTTTACTTGATGATTGCATAAAAATTTTAAAACCCTTCCGCTGCGCAATCTGTAACCCTAGGTTCCTACATCTTTTTCATTTTTTAGAGCAAAAATTACAACTTTTGAAAGCAAAAGAGTGTTTTCAAAGAAAAGTCATCAAGACTTGATTTTTATAAACCAAAACACAAACACCCATCATCCTTTCATGTTTCATATATCATCTAGCATCTTCTAGGTATGATTCTTTAATCTGACATGACTTGTAGTTAGAACATCATCTTCATCTTTTCACATGTTCTTTGAAACAAATTATAGCACGGTGTGTATAAAACTATCTAGAGGGGGGGGGAATAGATTTTAAACTTATTACCCAATTTTTCGTGAGAAGTCAATATTATGAAATTACCCTTAACTAGATAAAGCAATAAATCAATTACAAAATGCGGAAATTAAATAACACTTGATTTTTACGTGGAAACCCTCACGGGAAAAATCACGGCCTCGAATCCACTAAACGTGTAAAACGATTACAACCTAATCCCGGAAGTAATCACACACCTACCTAATCCCGGTATGAGTGAACCTAGTCCAATTTGCTTGCGATCTAAGCAACCTAATCCCGGAAGCTACACACAAGACTTACTTTCTCAATGAAGAGAATAACACCCTAAGTGAATATATGAATATCCAAATGCAACATAGAGTAAGGGAAACCCTATATGCTTATCTAAGATGATGAATTTGCAATTAAAACAATCCTAGATATTAAAAACTAAATGACATGTCAATTAGTTTAGCTAATCAAGATTAAGCACAAAACCTAATTAGCTATCACAATACAACTTCTCAAACATACATCACACTAATCTCAATCTTGTATCAAAAGATATATGAAAATCATACAAGTAATAAATTGAGATTGTTTGTTAAGAAAAACACAAAATATGTAAGATATTAGTGAAAAACTTACCAAGCAAAGTATGATGAAGAATCCATGCAAGATGACATCTAGATGATCAAAGATGATGCTAGATGATGCTAGATGATGCTAGATGATGTTTGATGATTAAGAAAAAGTGTTTGAGTAATAAAAGGTGAGTTCTTTGTGTATTTTTCTTGTCTTGAAAAATATCCTAAGTATGAAATATGAATATGAACTCTTTTAATTGACCTAAAGACAAAGTGGCATATATATAAGGGCCATAAGTGAAGTGTGGTCGTTTTGAAAAAACCCACCAAAATTGCTCTGTGCGCTGGTGAGCTTGCACTGGACGACAAGCGCATAGGCAAAAATTGCACAGGCGCTTGACGACCAGGGCACAAAAGGGCGCACGATCAGCGGCACACCACTGGGCGATTTACGCTGGTGTGGACTAGCGCATGACCAGCGATAGACCACTGGGCGATCCGCGCTGGTGAGCTGCGCTGGTCTGGCGCATGACGACCAGCGCACATCCCACTCCTTTGAACCCCACAAACAATATGCAAGGGGTAAAAAGGTAAAGCAAGATGCATCTTAAAAGCCTAACATGATATGACATATAATCACAAGATGCAATCAAGATTAACAAGCAAGAAGAGATGTTAATGAACATTAATGCACAAAAATAAGACACACAACATACAAGGATTAAACATATGCATGAGTTGTGAGTGTGTGCAACTATCTCTTCAAGACAAGTAAGCACATAGAAATTTAACTTCGGTGCTTATCAAGACGAGGTCTTCCAAGGGCATTGAGCAATAACACCAACACTTAAGCTACTTACAAAGAACCCCAACATGTGGTTTGTCCACGAAATTAGCCAATCAACAAATGGGAACCTTACATTCTTGCTTTACAAGATAGCTCTTTTATGACTTGACTAGTATCAATATTGGTTTTTTGTGTTGTGTTTTGTGCTTTGTTTGTGATAGCTATTGCATCTAGAGTTTTTATTTGCTATTATAGCTAAGTTGTATGCATGTCAACATGATATCTATGAATGTTTGACATGTTCATCTATGGCTAGATAATCTTAAATGTTTGACCTTACATTTATGCTCTTTGAATATTGTTCATATTCACTTTAGGTTGCATATCTCTTTTCTTTGAGAATTAAGTCTTGTATTTACCTTGGGTAGTTTACAAGTAAGAACCTGGAATCACTATTAAAGGCCTGCGGGTAGCAAAGACAGATTAGTAATCATATATGTGTGATGCGGTTAACCTAGATTGTAATCGTATTTGCAAATAATGGATTTGAGGGTTCGATTGACAATTATGCCCGTGAGTTTTTTACCCTTTTGGGGTTTTCTCACGTAAAACAAATCATTGTGTCATTTAAATTATTTTCGCACTTATTTTACATGATGATTTATATTAGAGATTAGGGGTGTTTGCGATTAATATTGACTAACCGAAATATTTGACAATTAATTTGGTTAAAACCTATTCACCCCCCCTTTTAGGTTTATTTAGACACTTTAGTATATATATTTTCAATTGGTATCAGAGGTGGTTCCTTAACATAAGTAGGAGATCCCTTGCTTTCATCAGAGTGTCTTGCATTTATTTGTATTTTTTTGTGTGTCTTATGCGTCTTGCTTGTGTGTTTGCATTCATCTTATTCACACCCAAACACTATGAGTGGGAACGGAGTTGGAAGCGAGGGTGCCTCTAGTATAAGACCCCCCTTGCTCATCGGGGTAAACTATGCCTCATGGAAAGGCAAGATAAAAGCATATGTGGGCCAAATTCATGACCGTGCATGGATGGCAATTGAATATGGCTACACCCTACCTACTATGACTCCTACGAGAGGTGGAGAGGAAGTCCCTAAGCCGAATGCATAATGGAGTCCCTAAGAGTTCGAGGCCTCCAAGTGGAACAACAAAGTTATGCATGCAATCCTTTGTGCCATGGACGATAATCAATATAAATTGATTCAAATCACAAGGATTGCAAAGGAAGCTTGGGAGATCTTAGAGACGGCTTGAAATACCTACAAGGTTATACTAAAAAACCTAGGGGGGGTGAATAGGTTGACACTTTAATTTTAAAAACTCTTTCGATGCTTTTGTCAAAACTTTGGTAAGCATACAAATTAACCTCCTTTAATATGATTATTATGAGAAAACAATAATCACATGAATGCTTGATTCACCACCCTTAGTCCACACAACATATAACAAGAGACAATGTATCTTATATAAAAGTATGTTCAAAGCAAAGCAAATTCCATAAGTTGTACTTTGAATATTACAATGTAAATTCACTAAGTAAAGCTTTATAACTTGATATATAATATCACAATAAACAATGTTAAAACATTTACAAAGATACAAGAGACAAATGTTGATTCAACAAATAAAACAAATATCAAAGAGATAAAGAAAGAGAAACTTGACACACGATATTTTTAACGTGGTAAACCTCCGAAAAGGAAATGTCCACGGGTTGAATCCACAACCACCAGCAAAATGTTTTTCACTAGTTAAATAAGAGTACAATCTCAAAAGTGACTAATTCTCATGTACCACTATCTTTTGGATATCCCTCCTATCTATTCCCACTAGAGAGAAATTAGTCTACTCTCTAACCGAGACACATTGCATGCCTCTAGAGAGTATCCTTGCTCGGACTTACTTGAGACCTCACGCCTCTTGCCAAGACTTCCCTTGCTCGGACTTACTAGAGACTTCATGCCTCTTGCCAAGACTTCCCTTGCTCTATGTTGAAGAATCACTCAACAACAAGAGACTTTTCTTGCTCGAACTTACCGGAGCCTTACACCCATTGCCAAGACTTCCTTGCTTGTCTAACCGGAGCCTCACACTCCTAGACAAGACTTTGCTTGGACTTACTTAGAGCCTCACACTTTTAGCCAAGACTTCTCTTACTTGGACTTACTTAGAGCCCTACACTTTTAGCCAAGACTTCCACCTTTTACAAGGCAAGTGATCTATGTGTTGCAAATGATGGAAGCACAATCAACATAGGGCATATGATCAATATGAACTATGGAAACTAGAATTAGACAATGAGCACACAATGTATGATATTCTAGTTTACAATCCAAGAGATGCAATCACGTAAGACGATGCATGAACATATGAAATGTATGGATTATGTACACTTCATGTAGAACTAGACTTAGTCAACAAAGCTCACAACAAAAATAGTCTAGGTCAATAACACATGAAAACCGAAATCTAGATATGCCAATACACCAAATATATTTCAATCCTAGATTTGATTCATGCAACTAAAGCTTAAGATAAATACATGTTCATAAAGCAAATCTTCAAGTCTTTAGTACAAAAACGAAAATGCTAGAGAAGTGAGATTAGATCTACAAACTTCTTCTAGAAATCAATTAGAGCATGTATTCAAATATCAATTAAGTGAATCCAATCAATGCTCTAAAACATACACAAACATGTGCTATTTTCAAATATGTTTAATCAAGGAAACATAGCACAACCAAGAATCATTAATCATTAGAATATCAATAATCAATGCACAAATATTCCTAGATACAAAGCTAATCACAATACAACTCACAAGCATGTGAAAACATAGGTTTAGAAAAAACCTAACTCACATTCAAGAATCTAATCATGATCAAATTAGTTTTTAATTTAAGCTGTCATTCTCAATAGCATTCATCATAGTAACACATACATATAGAAGAAGAAAACCCAAGGTAATTGAAGGTTTAAAAAGATGAACACACAAAGTTTAGTTCAATACCTAGGAATCCCGAGCTGGTTTGGTTTTGAGTGTAGAACCACCACAAAACTCAATCAAATGGCTGCAAAGTCACTTGGAGAAGGTAGGAGACTTGATTATAAAGATTCTCCAATTTGAATCACTCAATTCGGAGTCCGAATGAGTAAGATATTGTGTTTGGAAGATGAGAAAATGGGAGAGAAAATTTCAACTCTAATTTCAAAATTTTCTTCTTAGAATGAACAAGTGAGAGAGAGGGAGTATTTAAAAAAGAATGGGAGGGAAACCAAAAGGGAGTGGGACCTACTTGGGAGGGGCCTTCTTAGTTGCCACCATAGGGAGGCCGAGAGGCCTCCTTCCCATGGTGTCCACGCACCTCCACGGGACGCGCTTCCCTCATGTTCTTCGACCGTCCTTTGGCCTCCGAGCTTGAAATTCGAATTCGTTTCTGGATTACAAACCGTAACTCACTAACATACGAGGAAAACTATGTAACTTTGACAAATGAATGTGAACTTGACTCGATACACGATGACGAAGACAACGCATTGTTATAGAACGTAAAGTTTCATAACTTCCTAGTTTGAACTCGAAATCTAATAAGCGAGTATCCGAAATGACGGGAACTCAACAAGGAATCATTTGAGAACATATTCAAGTCCAAATCACTTACAGACAAATAAATAAACACAAGATCACACAAGTATGCAATTTCCTAGAGATAGTTGTAGTATATTCATTTCTACAATGTATGATAATATGAGATCAATGCATGAGCATACTAATAACATGTGTGAATGTGTTATACTAATTTGGCACTACGATGCAGGGACACTTATGAATAAATTGTGTGTGTGTGCGCCTAATCCTTGTAAGAGGAAAAAGGTCTTATTACTTTTGTAGTCAATAACGCTTTCCTCACACGAAGGCTTCACTTTGCTTGAATCGTTGTCCATCTTCTTTGAAGCTTGATAAACCGAATCCTAGACAACTAAACAATACAAAGGAAATGACGTTTTGATATAAAATGATGCCAACATAAACCAAAATCCTAACAATCTCCCCCTTTGGCAAATTCTATGTCAAAACACCTATACAAAATACTAAAACATACAACATGAATATTAGTCACAAAAACTCACTCTCACATTACAATGAGTTAATCACCTAGACTAATCTTCAACAAGTCTTGAACTTCTTCACTTGAGCTTCTCTTGATATCACATAAAATAAACTTGAATGCACAAGAATATCCAAGAGAATATATGGCAATATACTTGACAAGAATGTGGCATTTAAGATCAATTTGGAATATGACAATTAAGTTCAAAATGGATACATATATGCTCCCCCTAAATACATGCATATCCATCAAAGATATCTCATACAAGATATTACATGTCATATGAAGTTCAATACTTGACAAATACACAAAGAAGATATGCTAAAGCAATATCATATTTCTCCCCCTTTTTGACATAAAATGAAGCCAAAAGGAAAAGAAAAAAGATACCTTGAGATCACAAAAACTTTACTAGCCACTTGTGCCACCAAAGAATGTTGAACGATTCGATGATCTCACATTTGGAAGTGGATGCTTTGCTTGGAGAAATGATTTCTTCCAAGTTCTTGATTTTTTGCATCTTGTTGAACCACCTTTGTGTTTAGCTCCTTTATCTTCTCCCTTGATTATTGTTTGTTCTCCATGTTAACCTAGCAAAGGTTATTCAAATCTATACAACACAACAAACTCATCAAGGTAAAATGAATCACAAATGCATAAATGTACTCTTAAGCACATAGGTCATTTCTACCAAGTTCAACAATTGCATTAACAACTATATCAACCCCAAATATGAAGGAATCTCGACCTTAAGCAAGAAGAGATTTGATTACAACCACAACTACTATCACCCTAAGCAAGGAGGAATTTTCCACAACTACAATCAATTGAATTGATTACAACTACAATTACTATCGACCCCAAACAAAGAGGAACTCATTGTAACTACAATCTTTGTAAGGTCTTAGTTTATTGATTGGCTTATTTCGTGGACAAACCACATTTAGGGTTGTTGTAAGGGTAGCTTAGGCTCTCAAGACCTCAAGAGAAGAAGCACCAAAGGTAAATGTCTAAGTGCTTACTTGCTTTGAAAAGATGTAGTTGCACACACTCACAACACATGCATAATTCATATTCTTGTATGTTGTGTCTTTATTATGTGTGCATTAATGTTCATTAATCTCTCTTCTTACATGCGTAAATTGATTGCATCTTGTGATTAAAATGCCATGTCATGTTAGACATTAGGATGCATTTTCTTCATCTTTTTACTCTTGCACAATTTATGTGTAAGTGTGAAGGAAGTGGCAGTGCACTGGTCCTCTGCCCGCGCACAACCAGCGTAGTGCGCTGCTCGTGTAGCGCCGGACCAACGCCCACACCAACGTAGTTTCTCTAGGAATCTGTCGCTGGTCGTGCGTTACTCATCATGCGCAGCCCACACCAACGCAACTTGCCCAGTTGTTCGCCGCTGGTCGTGCGCCTCTCAGCTGCGCTGGTCCACCAGCGCATGTGTAAAACTAGGTTGAGTGCTGGTCGTGCGCTACTCGACCAGTGCACTCACCAGCGCACAACGCATAATCAAGTGTGATTTTTCCAAAACGACCACACTTTGTTTAAGTCACCTATATATATGACTCTATGTTTTTTGGTCGTTTTCAAGAGTTCCAAAAATAATATTTTTCCTTAGAACATTTTTTAAGAGAAAAATTTCACAAGAACTCATCTTTAAGCACTCAAAGCTTTTCTTTTGTTCTTCAAAGTTCATCTAGGATCATCCATAACCATATAGGATGCATCCATGCATGGTTTTGCATCATCACATCTTCCTTGGTATGTTCTTCACTAACTTCATCTAATTTTAGTGTTTTCCATATTAAGACATCTCTTTAATTACTTGTATGTTTTTAAATCATATGCTAAATACAAGTTAGAGATTATTTTGTGATGTATTAATTGAGTGTTGTATTGTGGTAGCTTCATAGGATTGCTTAATCTATGTTTAGCTAAGCTTTATGATATGTCATTTAGCTCTTGATATCTAGGATTATATTAATTGTCATTTCATCATCCTAGATAAGCGTATAAGGTTACCTAGTTTTATTTGCTCTTTGAATATTCATACATATTCACATAGGCTTCATTATCTCTTCATTGATAACTAAGTCTTGTGTTGCTATCGGGATTACGTAGCTTAAATCACAAGCAATTGGACTAGGTCCACTCATACCGGGATTAGGTAGTTGTGATGATTATTGATCGGGATTAGATCATTAAACCGAGATTAGGTTGTAATCATTTCAATTAGTGGATTCGAGGTTCGTGTGTGGCGCACATATTAGCCCGTGGTTTTTCCCGTTAGGGTTTCCACGTAAATATCAAGTATTATTTACATTCCACACTATATTACACTTGTTTGTCTTTTTGACTAGTTAGGGGCATTTTCGTAAAATATACATGTATGCGAAAATTGGGTAAAATCGTTTAAAATCTATTCACCCCCTCTAGATTAATCTTGAATACACCGTTAATTTGTTTCAATTGGTATCAGAGCGGGTTCCTAGATATACTTAGGTGATCTTTACTCATTATTGGTGTGTTTTGCATTTTGTGTGATTGCTTGATTTCTTCATACATTTTGCATTCATCTCATTTGCATTCATCCAAACACTATGAGTGATTTTGGGATGAGCAAAGAAGGAGCGTCGAGCATGAGGCCACCATTGCTCATCGGCGATAATTACTCCTTATGGAAGGGGAAGATAGAAGCATACTTATGCCAAATCCATGATAAGGCATGGATGGCGGTTGAAGATGGATATGCTCCATCTATGATGACTCCTACGGATGGAGGAGAAGAGGTTCTCAAGCTTAAGGCACAGTGGAGTCCTCAAGAGTTTGTTGACTCCATGTGGAACAACAAAGCCATACATGCCATCCGATGTGTAGTAGATGAAAATCAATAAAAACTTATTCAAATTACTAGGATTGCCAAAGAGGCATGGGACATCCTAGAAGTTGCACATGAAGAAACCGAGGTGGTCAAGGACTCCAAGCTCTAAGTCCTTCAAACTCGGTTTAAGGCCATTAAGATGGAAGAGCACAAGCACTTCAATGACTTCCAAGTGAGGTTAATGGACATTGTAAACCAAAGTCACCAACTCGGTGATCCTTACTCGGATAGAAGAATAAAGCAAAAGATTATGTGATCACTTCCCAAGAGGTTCGAACCTAAAGTGATGGCTTTAGAAGAAAATGACTCCTACAAGGATATGAAGCCGAGTGAAGTCATTAGAAGACTTCTAGCCTATGAATCAAGAAAGGCTACCACCTCACCTCCTAAAAAGAAAAAGAATCTAGCCTTGAAAACTTCCAAGGTGGAAGAGGAGGAGAATGACTCAAATGAAGACATGGCACTCATTGCCAAGGGATTCAAGAAGTTCTTGAATCTACAAAAGAGTGGTTATGGCTCAAATGGGGATGACTTCAAGAAGAAGAAGACCACAATCAAGAATGTCAAGCCAAATCATAAGATGTCGTCAAGAGAGAAGATTCAATGTTACGAATGTGGAGGATTCGGGCATATCTCCAAGGAATGTGCAAACATGGAGAATGGTAGAATAGGAAAGGAAATGGCCGCTATTTCTAGTGAAAGTGATGAAGAGGATATGGCCAAGTTTTTGGCGCTTGCTAGCTCTCACAAGCGGGACAACAAAGTGAAAATTGTTGAAGAAAGTCCCTCGAGCTTGAATGATTGTGAGAATAATTATTTTGCCTTTCCGATCTCTTACAATGAAGAAGAGAATGAGAGTCAAGAAGAAATTGACTCTAGTGAAGATGACTATTCATCTAACTCCATACATGGATATGTGGAGAAAAAAGTTCTAGATGAATACCTCACTGAGTTTAAAAACTTAGAAATGAAGACCAAGGAAAAGATGCGAAGATTGAGAGAAGAGAGTCTAGACCTTTCAACACATGTTGACCACTTAAGTGAAAAAGTGGAAAGATCCAAGAAGATTAAAGATAAGCTAAGAAAGGAGTTAGACTTATCTAAGAGGAATGAAGAATGATTGAAGAGAGAGCTTGAAGAGGCTAAAGGGTCAAAGACTAGGATAGTTTTTAGCACCGAAAAACTTGACCACATGTTGAGTGTTAGAAAGAGTCCTTGTGACAAGAGAGGTCTTGGGTTTGAAGATGGTAAGAAGTCCTCCACTCCTAACAAGACCATGTTTGTCAAGAGCTTGAGCTACAAAGAAGCTTCACCGATGCAAACTCTTATGAAGAAGATTGATCTAGGACAATGTTCTCATAGTGCACAAGTGAAGGTAGCTCAAAGAAGACAACCTCAAGCTCAACCTACAAGAGTTCCTCATGCTAACTTCCCTCAATGTCAAATCCATCAAGGGAAGAAATCGATCATGCAAACTCAACCGAGGAAGCAACCAAGTCTTGGTCAACAACAAAGAAGGAAAGATCCTATTCAACAACCAAGACAACCACAAAGACATGGGAATGCTCCTATTCATGCACAAGGACATGGTATGACTCCTAATTTCATCCCTACATGTCATTTTTGTGGTATTGATGGTCATATTAGACCAAAGTGCTTTCGTTACATTAAATTGTGTAGAGCTAAAAGCATGATTGAGAAGAAAGAGGCTAGAGCTAGAATGCATGCTCATAGGAAGGAAGAAATTCATTTACATAATCCTATGACATCTAGATCTCTTGAACCATTGACCACTAGGAAGAAAAGTATATCACCTAAGTGGATTAGGAAAGGTGAACCCTCCTGCTATGAGACAAACGTGTCTCACATAGGTTCAACTAAGTTTAATGGACTTGGTAGGTCCATATGACCTCATGAACTTCATTGATGAAGGATGGTGATTGACCCCATATGGGGAACTCAAGCAAAGAGATCTATTATGCATACTTGTCATATGTAAAAATTTGAAATATATTATCCTTCTTTTTTAATTGCTTGAGTAAGCTTGGTTGCACATATGTATATATGTTTTGAATTCAATAAGTGTGAACCGTGCTTGTTTACAATCCATATCATATTTATGATCAAACATGCATTTTTGGACTAGGAGATTTACATAGGAAGTATGATTTGAATGACCTATTGTTATCTCCATGACATGATGATTCTTTTATAACATGCTAATGTCAAATGAAAAAGTATGAAATTCATATAACATGCTCAAATGAAAAAGCATGAATTGATGATTGCTTATTCTTAAATGCAAAACTTATGTGAAAAAGCTTATGAGACTCAAAATGAATAAAGGATCTTGTATCCGTTCAAAGGAATTTAAAATCCAAATGTTTTTCTTTCTTTATTAGTTAAACATGGCTACTATCATACGGGTATCATTCCCGGAAAAATCAAACAGGGTGCAAAGTCGCTCATGCCATGTTTCGTTTATAAAATTGGATATAGGTGCTCTTATATTGAAAGCAATAAAATCTTTATATCCTTGCTTCTCCCATGACAATGGTGAAATTGGTTTGAATTCCTATAGGAAACCTTTGTCATTTGCTTTGCCAAATACCATTGTATTTTGGACTTAAATGCTATATGTCTTGTATATAAAGCATTTTTAATTCACGCATTTTTATAAAATAAATCTCCTCGTTTCTCTTCAATAAATTAAGATGTACAAAGTGATTTATATGATTATGCAAATATCTTGTATGCTACTATCTCTCTTCGCTATAAGTGACTCGGTTGGGGACTACTTCTTTGCCTATATCATGACTGATCGCGCTCCAAATGTTCACATTTAGCGCTCCATTTTTCTATCTTTTTGTGCTTGTTTCTCGAGTAAAACTGGGTATTTAACGGATAAATAAGTGTTTCAGGTGATTAGGGAAGTTCAGGGGCAAAAGTGCAAAATTCAGGACTTTATTGTAGATTCTGTGAATAAGGGAAAGCTAAAGGGTGCAGATTGTAATTCGCTAGCCAAAGCTCAGCGGTCAGGCCACATCAGCGCTGGAAATGACGTCGTTTTGGCCCTGCACGCGTCACGCCTGACGTCAGCATGACGTCAGGTCATCTTCTTTAGCAAACTGGGTTGACCCGCGACCCGGTTGACTCGACTTCGACTCGGTTCGACTCGGCATCTTCCCCAGCCATTTTTGACGGTTTTTTCAACCAGTTTTTCGGTGTCTCTCTGCCTAGATCGGTAGCCCACATTCCTCCGGTCCTATTGCACCCATTTTCAGGCTCCCATGCAAAGGTTTCTCTCTCCAACAAATCCTCCAAGTTTCCATGGCCATTCAAGCTTCAAGATCATTCCAGTGGCCATTGTCACGCGAATCAGAACGTCCAAGCTCGCCAAATCTTAGCGGTTTCATACTACGGGAAAGTACCCGCAGTCCAGAAGGAAGAAACTCGCTGCCGACCTCCATTTTTCCACCGCGAGCTTCGTCGGCGGGCACAAATCCTCCGGCCAGTGGTTTTGAACCCGCCGGGACAACCGACTTGAAGATATTTTCATCCAAACCTTCCCCAAAACAATTCCCTATATATATACATCCTTTTCTAACCTAAAACACACCTCCCAAAATATCCAAAGTCACACAAAAACCTCATATTAGCTTAGAAGTAGCTTAGAATAGCTTAGAATAGTTTAGTGTAACTTAAACTCTCACCACACCCACCTCACCTTAGTTATTTTATGTAACTAAATATTGATGTTGGGAATTTGGTGTACTTTGTATATTATCTATTATATTTGTTGATTTTCTATGTTGAACTTTAATTCATATATGTGTTGATTGAATTACAAATTGATTAACATGTAATACAATTTAGACCATGCATGAATAACTTTTGATGTATGTGTCTTTATTAAAGGTTTTAGACTATCCTAGGTAATCAATAGAAATCAACTAATTGATTGGGTGATTGCACTTGTACACCAATATCCCAACATCCCAAGTCTTATTACCACTCTTGCAAGACCATTGCATTAGATGGTAATTAGTTTAGTTAGTTAGTGCAATTTAGATAAAGTGCCATCTTAGTTTAATTTAGTTATTAATTAGTTTAATTGCTTATTTGCCATCCTCCTTTACTTTTCTTGCATCTTAGTTTAATTGCTTTCATGCCATCCTCCACCATTTACTTTTCTTGCATGTAAATATGTTGTAATTAGTGTAATTAGTATATAATATATATATAAGACTAGAACTGATAAAAGGTACCTCACATCCCTATGGAACGAACCGTACTTGCTGCTATGCGATCATAACGATCCGTGCGCTTGCGGATAAACTCACACGCCCATTTATTTATGATAGTTTATAGAACTATCCAATGGCGCATCAATGACAAAAAAGGGGAGTAGAATGTGGTAAGGAAAGTTGCAAATTGTTGTAGCAATTGTGCATGTTTGGGAGACTACACATTGAGAGGGAGTAACCCTTGAGGGGGAGCATTGCATTCACATACATTGCATTATGTTGTACTTAAATTCTAAAATTCAAATGCTTGTTTTATTTTCACTTGATCATCTCACATACACTTGCTTTGAAAAGTGTAATTTTTTGTTTTGAAGGGTTGATAGTTCTATAAGAGAATGAAGACTTGAAGTTTTCTTTTACCTTTTTATATCTCTTTGTATTGTAGAATATCATTGCTATCCCGTAGCTTAAATTATGTTGTGAGGATCAATGTGAGTAAGTGGTTTTGTCACGAAATGGCCAAAGGGGGAGATTGTAAGGTCTCAGTTTATTGATTGGTTTATTTCGTGGACAAACCACATTTGGGGTTGTTGTAAGGGTAGCTTAGGCTCTCAAGACCTCAAGAGAAAAAGCATCAAAGGTAAATGTCTAAGTGCTTACTTGCTTTGAAGAGATGTAGTTGCACACACTCACAACACATGCATAATTCATATTCTTGTATGTTGTGTCTTTATTATGTGTGCGTTAATGTTCATTAATCTCTCTTCTTGCATGTGTAAATTGATTGCATCTTGTGATAAAAATGCCATGTCATGTTAGGCATTATGATGCATTTTCTTCATCTTTTTACTTTTGCACAATTTATGTGTAAGTGTGAAGGAAGTGGCAGTGCGTTGATCCTTTACCCGCGCACAACCAGCGCAGTGCGCTGCTCGTGCAGCGCCTGACCAACGCCCACACCAGCGCAGTTTCTCCAGGGATCTGTCGCTGGTCGTGCGCTTCTCGTCATGTGCAGCCCACACTAGCGCAACTTGCTCAGTTGTTCGCCGTTGGTCGTGCGCCTTTCAGCTGCGCTGGTCCACCAACGCATGTGTAAAACTAGGCTATGCGTTGGTCGTGCGCTACTTGACCAATGCACTCACCAACGCACAACGCACAACGCACAATCAGGTGTGATTTTTCCAAAACGACCACACTTTGTTTAAGTCACCTATATATATGACTCTATGTTTTTAGGTCGTTTTCAAGAGTTCCAAAAATAATATTTTTCCTTAGAACATTTTTTAAGAGAAAAATTTCACAAGAACTCATCTTTAAGCACTCAAAGCTTTTCCTTTGTTCTTCAAAGTTCATCTAGGATCATCCATAACCATATAGGATGCATCCATGCATAGTTTTGCATCATCACATCTTCCTTGGTATGTTTTTCACTAACTTCATCTAATTTTAGTGTTTTCCATATTAAGACATCTCTTTAATTACTTGTATGTTTTTAGATCATATGCTAAATACAAGTTAGAGATTATTTGTGATGCATTGATTGAGTGTTGTATTGTGATAGTTTCATAGGATTGCTAAATCTATGTTTAGCTAAGCTTTATGATATGTCATTTAGCTCTTGATATCTAGGATTATATTAATTGTCATTTCATCATCCTAGATAAGCGTCTAAGGTTACCTAGCTTTATTTGCTCTTTGAATATTCATACATATTCACATAGGCTTCATTATCTCTTCATTGAGAACTAAGTCTTGTGTTGCTATCGCGATTAGGTAGCTTAAATCACAAGCACTTGGACTAGGTCCACTCATACTGAGATTAGGTAGTTGTGATGATTATTGATCGGGATTAGATCTTCAAACCGGGATTAAGTTGTAATCATTTCAATTAGTGGATTCGAGGTTCGTGTGTGGCACACATATTAGCCCGTGGTTTTTCCCATGAGGGTTTCCACGTAAATATCAAGTATTATTTACATTCCGCACCATATTACACTTGTTTGTCTTTTTGACTAGTTAGGGGCATTTTCGTAAAATTGACATGTACGTGAAAATTGGGTAAAATTGTTTAAAATCTATTTACCCCACCCCCCCTCCCCCTCCCCCTCCCCCTTCCCCTCTAGATTAATATTGAACACACCGTTAATTTGTTTCAATCTTATCAACCTCAAGAATGAAGAAATTGATTGCAATATCAACTACTATACAACCTCAAACAAGGAGAGGTTGATTGCAAACACAATCATACAATTATTACAAAGAGTTTTATGCATTAATTGTGACCAACAACACAAAGGCATATAACATTATGAAGAATCATCATGCATATCAAGAAATTTGAAATAACATCTATAAGATTCATCATATCAACAAAAGAATATGCCAACAAATATCAACTTGAAACATGTGAACATATCATAAAAGAGAACAAAGTCTAGCATACTATGCTCCCCCTTGACCCCTTGATAAGTGTTCTATCTAAGATCAAGATAAAATATTGTTCATAATGAAATCCATACAATCACACATTCAAGCAATTTTAATGAGATTTATCAAATAAGCTCCACAAACTATGAGAGTTATACCAAGATTTTCAATCTATCTCATATTTTTTCAAAAATTGCAATAGTATCAAAATACCATATAAGCAAAAGTGAGTGTGTAAAGATTTTGCTTCAACTATATGAAAAGAAGTAATTTGATAATCAAACATGCAAATAATATCAACATTTATTCATCTTAAGCCTTTCCATAAAAAGGTCAAATCGATTATCATCCAGAATTTTTGTTTTTAAGGAGAATATATTTCAACACATGAGCGTGTGTGTGCATTGATCGGACCAAAATTGGTACGATTTTGGCCCTCACTTCCTTCTCTTTATGCTTGATTCTCGAGCATTATCCTATGTTTTAATGGTGTAAATTAAGTGTTTTCAGGTATTTATTAAGTTTAGGGGCATTGGAGTAATTTTGGTCATTTAGGGGCAATAGTGTAAATTGTGAAGAAGGTTTGGTGTTATCGTAAAATCAGAGGAGTTCAGGGGGCTGTTCGTAATTCGCCAGGCTAATCCATCAAGAGCGCCACGTCATCTGGATGGATAGTGGGCTTCTGAATAAACCACGACCCATTTCTAAGCGAACCCCAAGCATCCCCCTTTAATGAAATGGTGCGTTTAAGAGGAAAGCTTAGGCCTCTAAACGTACCCTAGCTTCCTGCTAACTGCACCCCATATAGAGACAAAGAAGGAACAGTTGCGTGTACCCTAAGCTATTGCTAACTGCACCCTAATGAAGACTAATGGTGTGAGCCCAAGTGCACCCCGTCCGATTGCTAAATGCACCCCACCTGTCTTCTATTCACCTTCTTCCTCCTCACGCATATCTGCCATGGACGCCAAACTAAGCTCCCAAACCCTAGCTTCTTACGGCTGCCAGAATTGGAGCTACCGTCGGCCATTTTTCGGCCAAAATCGACGGCAAACTGGATGGCAAACTGAACGGCAGCCTGGTAGTTCACTTTTCGACGCCTAAATTGGCCGTAATAATAGCCTCCAAATCATGCCTCTTCCTCCCTTAGTGTTGCCACTTTGCCAAACCGCGACAAAATTGTCACCATGGCAACAGGGAGTGGTTTTTGGCTCCAGTTGGGTCGCCCTAGAGTCGCCTTAGTGTCGCCATTTACGCCAAATAGCGACAACCTTCTCTGTGCAAATCTGATTGGTGGGGAAAATTACTAGATGCCCCCTTGAGGACTAAATGGTAATTTGCCATGGTCAGGCGGTGTTTTGGTAATTTACCACCCGTGACCTAATTTGAAAAGCCTATAAATTCATCACCATTTTCGTTTTTTAAACAACTCTTGGCCATTCTTGAAACCCAAGAAACCTCCTTTCTACCATTCATAATCCCTGCACTTCTCTTCTACCTAAACTAAACATCTAAATTACCTTCCCCAATCACTCCTTTCTTCCCATCTGCTCCATATATCTCCTTAGTCATTTCCCATTTGACTTTACCTATCTAGACACATCCTCATCATCCACTCTTTGCACAAGGAGCATCAAAGGCAAGGAAATGATCAAGCTTACAAAAGGAAACCCAAGGGTGATTTCCTAATCTTTTGCTTGCCTTCCCTTTAATTGTAATATGTGTAATTAAACCCCTTTTCTAGGGTTTTTGATGTGAGAACTATTGGATTGGGTTTTGCTTAAGCTTTAATATATATTTAATCTCTATTTGTGTTCTATTCATTTTATAATTAGATTCTATGCATTATATGATTGACATGTATATCCATGAGTTGATTATACTCTTGTTGATGATAACTCTTGATGAACTTGCATTTCTATATCTCTTGAGTTGATTATGAGCATATAGGATATTCTTGAACCATTTGATTCAATTCTTTGGGATAAATTTTTTTAATATGGACATAAATTGTGTTTTGAGACTCTTTGATTATGGATGTGTGTTGCGCCGCGTTTATTGGTTTATATGCCCCAAAGACATTGAGGACAATGTCTAATTTAGGTTTGGGGGTGTGTGCGCAACACCGTCTCTTGTTTGCAAATTGTGTGCAAATATTTTGAGCCAAAAATTTCAAATTTTTTGAAAATCTTGTGATAATGCCATGCTTGAACATATTTTGCTTGTTGAGATTTTGCCTTTGTGTGTGCAAGTAAGGAATTGTGCATCTTTGCCGTGCTTAGTTTAGATTAATTTCATGCCATTTAGAGTTGCATTGAGCAAAGCACGCTAGTTCTTTTCTCTTAATGTTAGAGTGAATATTCAATTGTGCTTGAAGGTTAGGAATTAATAGTGGAGACTTCCCGTGAGGTTCACAAACACGGCCTTTAAAAAAAAAAGCGTATTTTGAGGGAAAGTTTTCACTCTTAAAACACTCATTCAAACACACATGTTAAGCATATTTAAAATGTCTCATTCGCACTTAAAATATTGTTTGCCATAGAACATATGGACTGCTTGTGGATGCCTTAATTGACTTTGTGGACAAACCTTTAGAGATGATTTTAGGCAATGCATGTGAAAACCCACTAAATTGGCCTAAATACTTCCAATCCCTCTATGTGTGTGCTCCATTATCCATTTGAAGCCAAACACAATTAAGTTTTTCATTCATGAACCACATCAATATAAACAATATAGCCTATACACTAGACTTACCTTGTACCAAATGGTTTGCTAAGGTTTAGGGGTTGAATGTAAGCTTTAAGGAGTATGAAAATGTAAGGCGTGTACTTAGGCAAATATGTATGTGCAAACACATTAAAAAGATGAAATGCAATGCTTGAAAAAGAAAAGAAAAGCAAGAAAAGAAAAGAAAAGAAAAGAAAAGCATAGCAAAAGAAAAAAAAAGAATAGATGAATGAGGCACTAAGTGCCTAGATGAATTATGTGGAATTAAATGAGCTACTTAATGAAAATTAAGAGTAGAAAAATGCACATATTAAATTGTAAGTCTGGACGCCAAAGTGTGGAATATGCAAGTTGTAATGAGCAAAAATGTGCTTAATATAGAATGTATGCCTTAGTGTGACCTTTGGGTGATTTGTTATCAATTCTTCCCATTTATTGACTCACCACTCACCTTAGGCCCCATTACAACCAAATGAAAGACCTATTTGATCTTTAGGGATGTCCACTTTGTAAATTTTGGTTGATGCATGTTCTTTCCGGTTCATGGTTTTCAATTCCATTCATGAGACAAATTTTCAGAAATTGTGTTTTTAAATGATCATGTGCAATTATATTTGATATCTTGAACATAAACTCATATTGCATATGAATTGTGAGTGAAGCCTAGGAATCTGTACAAAAATGAGAGAATCCGGTGAGGATTAGATGTCGAGGCGAATTATACTCTTTTCCTAATGACACTCTAGTTTTGAAGCTTTAGCATCTTGAATGTAGGATCACGTTGCGTGCAATATGTACTTAGAGTGGCATGACTTTAATCTTCATTTAGCATATCTTACATGTATATTTTTTCTAGTAAGCACAACGTTGGTTAAATCTCTTCACTTTTGGTTTTGCAAGTCGAATATTGACTTTTGAGTCCTTTACAAAAGAGTCAGTGCTTTAATGTTGATTATTTGATTTTTAGATGCATGTCCATGTGTGCTTATGTTTGTTTTACTCGAGGACGAGCAAAAGATAGGTTTGAGGGTATTTGATCGGACCAAAATTGGTACGATTTTGGCCCTCACTTCCTTCTCTTTATGCTTGATTCTCGGGCATTATCCTGTGTTTTAATGGTGTATATTAAGTGTTTTCAGGTATTTATTAAGTTCAGGGGCATTGGAGTAATTTTGGTCATTTAGGGGCAAAAGTGTAAATTGTGAAGAAGGTTTGGTGTTATCGCAAAATCAGAAGAGTTTAGGGGGCTGTTCGTAATTCGCCAGGCTAATCCATCAAGAACGCCACGTCATCTAGAGGGATAGTGGGCTTCTGAATAAACCGCGACCCATTTCTAAGCGAACCCCAAGCATCCCCCTTTAATGAAACGGTGCGTTTAAGAGGAAAGCTTAGGCCTCTAAACGCACCCCTGCTTCTTGCTAACTGCACCCCACATAGAGACAAAGAAGGAACAGTTGCGTGTACCCCAAGCTATTGCTAACTGCACACTAATGAAGACTAATGGTGTGAGCCTAAGTGCACCCCGTCCGATTGCTAAATGCACCCCACCTGTCTCCTATTCACCTTGTTCCTCCTCACGCGTATCTGCCATGGACAACAAACTAAGCTCCCAAACCCTAGCTTCTTGTGGTCGCCAAATTTGGAGCAACCGTCGACCGTTTTTTGACCAAAAACTACGGCAAACCAAACGGTAGCCTGGTCGTTCACTTTCCGATGCCTTAATCGGTCGGAATAACAGCCTCCAAATCATGCCTCTTCCTCCCTTAGTGTCGCCACTTTGCCAAATCGCGACAAAATTGTCGCCATGGCGACAGAGAGTGGTTTTTGGCTCCAGTTCGGTCACCCCAGAGTTGCCCTAGTGTCGTCATTTACACCAAACAGCGACAGCCTTCTCTGTGCAAATCTGATTAGTGGGGAAAATTACAAGATGCCCCCTTTTGAGGACTAAATGGTAATTTGCCATGGTCAGGCGGTGTTTTGGTAATTTACCACCCGTGACCTAATTTGAAAAGCCTATAAATTCATCACCATTTTCCCTTTTTAAACAACTCTTAGCCATTCTTGAAACCCAAGAAACCTCCTTTCTACCATTCCTAATCCCTCCACTTCTCTTATATCTAAACTAAACATTTAGATTACCTTCCCCAATCATTCCTTTCTTCCCATCTTCTCCATATATCTCCTTAGTCACTTCCCATTTGACTCCATCTATCTAGACACATCCTCATCATCCACTCTTTGCACAATGAGCATCAAAGGCAAGGAAAGGATCAAGCTTACAAAAGGAGACCTAATGGTGATTTCCTAATCTTTTACTTGCTTTCCCTTTGATTGTAATATGTGTAATTAAACCCCCTTTCTAGGGTTTTTGATGTGAGAACTATTGGATTGGGTTTTGCTTAAGCTTTAATATATATTTACTCTCTATTTGTGTTCTATTCATTTTATAATTAGATTCTATGCATTATATGATTGACATGTATATCCACTAGTTGATTATACTCTTGTTTAGGATAATTTGTTATATAATTTTGATTGGATTGACAACCTTGATGGATTGAAAACATAGTGACTAGGATAGATCGTCAGAGGGTATATCAACCGCGATTATCTAAACCGTTAATTGTAACAAACCAATCCCGCCGTGACCCCCTCTCTTTAATCGGTCAGGCATTGCGGTGGGAAGTTGTTTTGGGTTCATAGTAATGGTCTAAACACATCTTATAAATCAATTGGTTAACATTTATGAGGTTGGTTCACTAAGGTAGCTTGAGAAGCACTTCCCGTAATCCACTTGTGATCCCATTAATTCCCTAGCGATTCCATTAATTGTTTATCCCATATATCTTTTATCTAGATTTCTATCTATTTTATTAGGTTTATTAGGTTTATTTTACATATATGTTTGATGGCTTGATAAACCATTTAACCATCCATTGGTTATGTTTTATTTTATTGTATTTAGGAATTGTTAATTTATTCAATAATTACTCTAATTCCCTGTGGAACTAATCCTACTTGCCACTTTACTAATTTTACATCTAAGTGGTGAAATCGGTTTTCAACACGAACACATTTAAAAACAATCATTTTGTTGAGTACCAACGACGGCTTATCATGCATGTGGCTCGTTATTTCATTTCTATTTGACCACTCGAGCAAACTTGATTATTCAACTATACTCCATAAAGCCTTTTTGTTTAATTTTAGGCTTGAATCAAAGATTTTTTTTTTTTTTTTAATTGATTCGATTTTCAACACTTCTTTGATTTTTCTAACATAAACAAATACTCCTCATGACGGCTTTCACTTATCACAATGATGTAGCCCTTTCCTACATTAGGTGCCATCACAATCAAAATGTGTAGCTCTTTTCATGAGGGTGCTCGTTGAGTTCTATGTAGTTGCCGAAGCAAAATGGATACCAACCATAGGTCATCTTTAAATGTACTAGTCATAGGACTTCAAGGTGTATCCACAACTTACATATATCAAACTCAACTTACTTAATTAAGCATACAAGAGAAGCAAAGTGCATTTTTAAAACCAAGTTTTATGGCTTAAAAGCACATGATCAAAAAGCAATATAAAAAAACTTACTTAAAGATCATTACTTCTCAAGAGAATAACTTTTCAAAGAATATGAAGCCTATAATTTTCAAAAAATTGCCACTAAACATTCATACAAACAAATCACACATCATGAATTGTGAACAACTTCACTAAAAGAACTTTAGAGAGCAAATGTCAATGAGAACCATAATAATGCTATACCAGTTCTCTAATATGACATGCTACATGATGTAATGAAAATATATAGTTGAAAGATGAAAAGCTAGAAAACAAGCATTAGGATATAGAAATATCTTAGCAAGCTTTTTCATCAAATGCAAAGCCTTCGCTCTTTTTATTAGCTTCCTTGGCTTGATTGTCCTCATGACAACAAGTTGTTGGTGTGTCATCCCAAGAGAATAAAGACTTAACACTTCAACTCAATCACAAAAATGACTTTCTCTAAACATCTTAATAAAATCATTACTATATAGATTTCATGATATACAACTTTTCAAAAGTTAATCAATAAATTTCGACTATCATAGCAATTATGTGAGATAGTTAAGTTCATGCCAAGTCATAGAGATACAAAGCTAGCTAGCTAAGTTTCTTAACAATTTGACACTAATCTTCAAGCTAACTCACATGTGCAACTTACACTAAGGTAAGAGCACTCACACTTGACCCATTTGGTCTTGGGTGCACAAACACATAAACCGTCATGATCATTTCTCATGGCAATATTATATCTAGAAGATAAATCATCAACAATCTTCTATATAAGGATATTACTCATGTTAAACACATCATTATTGTCATCAACAAAGATATTATCAAGACTACACATATGATCATGAGAAACACTCTTTTTCACCCAAACCTTCTTGACATTCTTCTTTACATGATTATCATTATCAAGTACAACACTCAAAGTGTTATCATTAGAAACATGTTTAGAAGGATGACTAGGAACATTTTTCACATCATACTTTTTAACCCAAACTTTCCTAGTATGTTTTTTTACAAGATTATTGACAATATGCACATCATGCAAAGCATCAAAGCAATTATCATGTTTAGAAACATTCAAAGAAGATTTTCTTGTCTCACAAGCATGCATCTCATTTCTTAGTTTGCATTGTCTAATATACTCATGGCATTTAGGTTTAATATGCCTTACAATATTGCAAGAATGACAAACCGCCTTAGGACATTTTCCCTAACAAAATATACCAAAATATTGTCTCATTTATGATGTTCCGCTGTTCGCTACGGGGCGAGTTTGGCCAACCCCTTTTTTAGCTATTATCTGGCGAACAACTGTTTTTTTATGGGCGAGTTGCTTCCATCTCATTATGGCTGTATACGATCCATTAGGCTGACGTGGACATTTGGTCCCTAAAGATCTGGGTTTCATGCTAACGTGTGGATTTGAATGAAATTAACCCAAACATCATGTTATGTCCATACCGGAAAAATAGCACTCTCGACTTGTTTTTCCAAATTCTTAATAACCAAACTTATTAAATTTTTTTTTTATAAGTTTTGTAAAACAAAATTTCTTTTAGGAGGAGGTTGCCACTAGTGACCTCATAGATTTTTGAAGATGCCATGAGCCTTCTCTAGTCCTCTATTGAAAGGAGGAGGCACCATATCCTCTTCCCCCACAAATAAGAGTTGGTGATGAACCTCCTCCCAAAACAAGGAGGTGGTGATGCCTCCTCCATCGAAAAAAGAGGCATCACGCCTCCATTTCAAATGGAAGATGTGCGATTGCACCTGCTCCATTTCATGAAGGAGGCTTACAACCTCTTACTAGATCTGGGATGAGACCGTGAGCCTCCTCTCACTAGTTTCACCTTTGCTGCAACTTCAAATTGAGGGGCATTTTTGACTTTCCATGATCTAGCGTTAGTCAAAGATTATGTCTATCGGTGGCCAACGTTTTCTAAGAGACGTTTGTGCAATAAATTGAAAAGTTGAATTGGACGTGAAATGTCACTTAAACGTAGGGGATGATTGAGACATTAACCAAAATAAATAAAAAATAAAACAAATAAAGAAAGAAAATGCGCTTTTTCTGTGTCGTGGATTCTGGATTTGTCTAGAGACACAGAAACCTCCTCACTTGGTTTACTTCTTCTGTTCATTTCCTTTTTAGCTCTCTTTATCAGAGCTTCGTATAACGCAGCACAATCTCTGCCCATTCTCTCAGTTCTCTACAGAGATTCGAGCTTTCGCTTGACCAATTCAGTGTTAAATTATTAAATACCAAAATCCAGATACCAAACCAATCAGGGATTTGTGAGGTTGAAAGAGAAAAACAAAAATGGTGGGTAGTGGGTACTTTTCCATGAAAATCATGAAGAGGAAGGAGCTTGATCTTGATGATGTCAGCGACGACTTGCATGAATTTTCTCTCTCTTCCCCTGCTAGAAAGATTCGCCGATTGGTAAGCTTTTCATGTATCAAAACTGTTGATAATTGTCCACAAAACATATATTTTTTCTGTTTGTTAAAGTTTTTCCTGGAAAATTTAACTGGGTTTTGAATTTTGATGAAAGAGGAAAGCTTTTTTCTTCCTATCTGATGAAGCTTATGGAAAACCCTTTTGTTTTTCTCTTCTGAATAGTAAATAATCTTTGTAGAATTAGTTTATAATTGGAGTTTTGATGAATTTGTTATGGTAGAATGCGCAATTGCCGCCGATCATGGAGGAGGAAAAGGAGCAGGAAGTGGTTGGTGAGATATCATCATCATCACCATCACCTGTGTATGAAGAAATGGTTTCAGATCCTGCGAACCAAGAGAGGGCTCTTGTTCTGTACAAGCCTGTTAACTCACCTCCTCTGTTACACTCTCCTTCTAATGTTTCTGTGCACTTGGATTCTCTCAACTTAGTTTCAGACTTCAAGAGTGAGCACCAAAACCCTTTTATGTATTTATTTATTTCTATCTTAAGCTTACTTTTTTTAATTGGTTGCAGATTTTTTTTTTTTTTTTTTTTTTTCATTTAATTTGTTTTATTGCTTAATTTGGAGAATCTGATGCTGCAGCAATTTGCCAGTGCTTTTGATATGGCCAAAACCACTTTTAACTAACCAAGAGCGTTTTTGGGGTGTTACATTTTGTAGTCTTTTGCTGAAAACAAACAAAAACACCTGCACTTTTTGTAATATATATTTTTCTTAACAAGTGCTTTTTGGATCCGAAAAACACTTGAAGTACTTCTTAGAATTGCAACTGACAACTGGCAGCTGTTGTTTTATAGAAGGCTATTAAGTGTTTTTACTTTTTACTAAACATCAAGCATTGGAAAATTGCACCTCTGGTCCTGCAATTGTCAACTTGGTTATTTACTATATGGTCTTTGTGGTCACATTGTTCAATAGAATGGATATGGAATAGGTTTGTCGATAGGAGTATAAATAGGTTACGTTGTTGATTGACCGAAGTTTATGTACTTGTATAACATTTGGAAGTGTTTTAGCGCCAAGTGATAGATCGATTATGAGAATTATGGAAAGTTCCTACCATGTTATTCAGTCACAAGTTATGCCTAAGGGTTGTAATGAACTTTTGTTCTTGGATCTAGTGAATTGTCGAGTGATTACGAGGTTTGTGTTGTGTAAAAAGCGTCTTGATGCATATCCATTTCTGTTTAGGAGGGCATTAAATATAATGATTAGAGCTTCTAGAGACAGTGATAATAAGCCCTGCAATCAATCATCTGATTGGATGGTTTTGTTACCTCGGACCCTTCTTGTCTTGAACAATGTAGTTTTCTAGATCGTCTTTTCTTCCGTTCCTTCTTTCCATTTCTCTTTGAATAGGGTTCTCCTTTCATTTTGAGTTTTGATGTATGATGTTCCAAAATGATGCTATATGCCTTGTTTTTAACTATTATGTACTTTATTCTTTATCAATGGTTGTATCTTTCCTAAAACCGTTTGCATGCTCCACAGATGTGTTTCTTCCGGGTCAATCAAGCCATATGAAGTTGGCTGAGGAGGAAGAGTATTTGCATAACAATAATGGGACGGCAAACAATTGTTTAGCTGTTATTCCCTGGGTTCCTTCTCAGTTTCAGTTTCCCCATAACCCGGGCATGGATGTTTCCCAAACAGAGGCTCTAGAGTCGATGGAGGCTGAGGATGAAGAAACGGAAATGGATATCGAAGACAGCAATACCACTAACACGGAGCAAGGACATGTGTATGGATATGGTGGAATGAGAGACGAGGGCGTACATCAATGGCCGCAACAATACTGCATGATACCCCAGCTAACTCAAAACACCTCTACTCCCATCACATGGTTCAAGTAACTATAGTAGGGTAAATATTTGTCAAATGGTGATTGCTCATGGTAAAGGCTTAGATGGCGTTTGAGCAAAAATACACTGATTTTGGCTTTTGGATGAGAAGCTGCTTGTATAAAGAAGTGTTGGTGTAATATCTAGTAATGTAGAAATTCCTTAATGGAAGGTTGATATTAGCTCAAAAAAAGGCTTGTTGATTTGGCTGATTTTCTCATCTTCATATGGAAATGTGCCTTTTCATGTCTTTCCTGCCTTTTCATAAGTCATACCTCATGTGCTATATATTTCTTATAGGGAAATTTTCATTTTGGTCCTCCAAGTAATTAGCTTTTCATATTTTTAAGGGAAAATTGCACAAACATACCCTGATTTTAACACATATATGAGGCATAATCTAGTTTTACCAAAATTATAAGAAAATACCCTTGATTAACCGTTGACTGACAGTTGACCATACTAAATGATAAAATGACCAAAATGCCCTTCTTCAATGTTTTATTAATTTTTATTTTTTAAAAAATACTGTAAATATTAAAATAATTAAAAACTAATTAATTAACAATATAAATTTAGAAGTCAAATATTACAAAATGTCCAAATTACTCCTCAATATTATAATATTTTTAATTTTTTAATTGTTTGATAACTGTTAATTATATGTTAAAAGCAAAAAATAAATAGCAATTGATCTCCATGGAGACCTACGCTAATGGAGCTAATGGAGATTTCGTAGGTCTCCATGGAGATCAATTGCTATTTATTTTTTGCTTTTAACATTTAATTTGATTTGCTTTTCTTTAAAAAATATATATTTATTTAAATTGTTTTGGTTGGCTTTTAATATATAATTAATAGTTATCAAACAATTAAAAAATTAAAAATATTATAATATTGAGGGGTAATTTGAACATTTTGTAATATTTGCCTTCTAAATTTTATATTTTTAATTAATTAGTTTTTAATTATTTTAATATTTACAGTATTTCTTAAAAATAAAAATTAATAAAACATTGAAGAAGGGCATTTTGGTCATTTTATCATTTAGTATAGTCAACTGTCAGTCAACGGTTAGTCAACTGTCAGTCAATGGTTAGTTAAGGGTATTTTCTTGTAATTTTGACAAAACTGAATTATGTCTCATATATGTGTTAAAGTCAAGGTATGTTTGTACAATTTTCCCTATTTTTAATGCGTTTATTTATTTATTTTTAATTTTTTTTAATTTCATGGCCTCGAAATTATCAATGTTTGCGTTTTTGGATTTCTTGTCCCCTAAATTGTCAGAAATTCCAGCAGCCTGAAAATTGACTAATAAAACTTTTATATTAAAAGACCTGTTTACGGTTACCCTCTTACTTGATTAAAAGTTACAAGTTTACATGTAATTGTCTCTTCTAGAAAAAAAAAAAACTTTAAAATAATAATAAAATAAAATTTAAAAGATTAAAAAAATTAATAATTGAAATTAACTACTTAACAACTTAAACACCAAAATTTTAAATTTTACATATTTGAGAAAAAAAAAAAAAAACTATATAATATTTTTTAAAAAAATTTAAATTATTTCTTTTCAAATTTATTATTTTAAGTTTTATATTTAAGGGAAAATTGCACAAACATACCTTGACTTTAACACATATATGAGACATAATCCAGTTTTGCCAAAATTACAAGAAAATACCCTTAACTAACCATTGACTGACAGTTGACTAACCGTTGACTGACAGTTGACCATACTAAATGATAAAATGACCAAAATGCCCTTCTTCAATGTTTTATTAATTTTTATTTTTAAGAAATACTGTAAATATTAAAATAATTAAAAACTAATTAATTAAAAATATAAAATTTAGAAGTCAAATATTACAAAATGTTCAAATTACCCCTCAATAGTATAATATTTTTAATATTTTTAATTGTTTGATAACTATTAATTATATATTAAAAGCCAACCAAAACAATTTAAATAAATATATATATTTTAAAGAAAAGCAAATCAAATTAAATGTTAAAAGCAAAAAATAAATATCAATTGATCTCCATGGAGACCTACGAAATCTCCATTAGCGTAGGTCTCCATGGAGATCAATTGCTATTTATTTTTTGCTTTTAACATATAATTAACAGTTATCAAACAATTAAAAAATTAAAAATATTATAATATTGAGGAGTAATTTGGACATTTTGTAATATTTGACTTCTAAATTTATATTGTTAATTAATTAGTTTTTAATTATTTTAATATTTACAGTATTTTTTAAAAAATAAAAATTAATAAAACATTGAAGAAGGGCATTTTGGTCATTTTATCATTTAGTATGGTCAACTGTCAGTCAACGGTTAATCAAGGGTATTTTCTTGTAATTTTGGTAAAACTAGATTATGCCTCATATATGTGTTAAAATCAGGGTATGTTTGTGCAATTTTCCCTATAATTAAATAAATAAAAATTAAACAACCTTTTTTTTATAAAATAATGGAGGCCACCGTTGAAGGTGGTCCCTTAGAGGAAGTCGTCTTCCTCTAGACCGAAGATTCCTTCGACGAGATGTCCTTCAAGTATCGTTGGAGGAAGTGATCCTCCAAATCCAATCGTAAGAAGTCATCGTTTTTCTCCTTAGTGCACAATGATATATATTTATCAGTTTCCTAAATATTAGCCATTAAATTCATCGTGTGTGTGTGTGTATATATATATGTTAACCATTAAAAAAAAAGTGTTACGAAAGGGTTAACTGTTCTCTAGAGGTAAAAAGGGTTACAAAGGATGTGGACAAAGAAAAATCAACTCTCTCTAAATCTATGATCCTTGAAAATATATATGCGTGAGTCTAAACAACTTGGGTATGATCCTTTGGGGGGGGGGGGGGGGGGGGGGGGGGGGTTGGTGTGTTTATAGGTTGTTAATTCGATTAGTTACCAATTTTTCAGATTATTAAATATTATAAAATTAACCCAATACAAACAAATACAATCAACATAATTAAAGTGCGGGAAAACAATAAATAACACTATGATTGATTTACGTGAGAAACCCACAACTGGGAATAACTCACGAGCTATTCTGCTAGCAACACACGGTTTTCAAATCCACTATATGTAATGATGTTTACAACCTAGGTTGACCTCTAGTCACACCATTCTTAGTCACAAACCCATCACTACTACCCGCAAACCTTTTATAGTGATTCTAGACCAAAATGCTCATGCATTACACACCGGTAGTCACAAGACTTAACTCTCAATGAAGAGATCAATAATCTATGTGAATATATGACAATATCCAAAATGCAAATAATGCTAGGCTATACTAAATGCTTATCTAGGAATTCAAGATGTTAATGAGATCAATCATAGATATCAATATGTCTATATGAATGCTCATAAAGACCTATCTAGATAAAGTCATGCAAGTCTAAGACCTAGTTACCAAACAAATCCAAATCAACACAAGTTGTCATTAAACATGACAAAGACAATAAATATGCAATTAATAAATGCAATCAATGAGTCATACACATCAATGTCAAAATGCAAAGCATAGAGACTTAGCTAGATGGCAAAATGGTCATAAATGCTAGCTATCAAAGAAAACCACACTCAACCAACATTTAAAGTCTCAAACATGTTAGAAATAACATTAAGCAAGAAGACATGTATTTAATTAACAAATAAATGCTAAACCTAGGCAAATATGTTATAAGAATGAAACAAGAGGTTCTAGGACATGTAGAAATTACCTAGTCAAAGAACACAAGAGAACCTAAAATTCCCTTAAGCAATATAGTGTATAATATTAGGGGGGGGGGGGGGGGGGGGGGGGGGGGGGGGGTGAATAGGTATAGGCCCAATTTCTTCCAAATTCAAAATATGCGGATTACAAGACTGAAATGTACACTTGATATGATTTAACAATTGTATAGTATGAGTCAATACATGTGAAAATCAATATACAAGAGATACAATCAATACATGATATAGAAGATAATAAAAGTAAAACGAAAAGAGACACAAGTATTTTTACGTGGTAAAACCTCGAAGAGGAAACATCCACGGGTTGATACCACAACCACCGGCAAAGCAATCCACTATATGAAAATGACTTACACACTCAAGGCTATCAACAAATGATATCCACCCTAAGCTATCAACTCTTAATCTACCCTCAAGGCTAAGTGAATCATCTAGCCTACTCCCTATCCAAGGTGTGTCCTACACCTTTAGAGAGCAACTCCCTATCCAAGGCTCTTAAGCCTCTAGGAAGATTTCCTTACTTAGCTATCTAGATCACCAAGATCCTAGTCAAGCTTCCCTAGCTCAACCATCCGGAGTACCACAATCCTAGCTAAGACTTTTGCTTGGCTATCCGGAACACTTTCCTAGCCAAGTCTTCTTGTTCAAATTAAAGCTTCACTCACTTTAACATGATATAGAAGATAATGAAAAGTAAAGCGAAAAGAGACACAAGTATTTTTACGTGGTAAAACCTCGAAGAGGAAACATCCACGGGTTGATACCACAACCATCGGTAAAACAATCCACTATATGAAAAGGACTACACATTCAAGGCTATCAACAAATGATATCCACCCTAAGCTATCAACTCCTAATCTACCCTCAAGGCCAAGTGAACCATCTAGCATACTCCCTATCCAAGGTGTGTCCTACACCTCTAGAGAGCAACTCCCTATCCAAGGCTCTTAAGCCTCTAGGAATATTTCCTTGCTTAGCTATCTAGATCACTAAGATCCTAGTCAAGCTTCCCTAGCTCAACCATCCGGAGTACCACAATCCTAGCTAAGACTTTTGCTTGGCTATCCGGAACACTTCCCTAGCCAAGTCTTCTTGCTCAAATTAAAGCTTCACTCACTTTAACAAGAGACTTCAACCTTTCCACAAGACAATGATCTAAGTGATACAAATGATGCAAACACAATCAAATAAAGCAAGATGATCAATCAAGCTCTATGTACATGCTTAGTGATGATCTAGAATAAGCTATCAACACACAATCACAAATCTATCTAGAAATCAAAGCATGTGAATCAATAAGAACAAGATATGAATATTCAATATATCACACAAAAATCTTAGTTCTTAGATAATGGAATTAAACATAGAAAATATCATGAGGCACATCATATATATTATTTCTAGAATCAATTTCAAGTTCAATCAAGTTTAGCTAAAATATGTTCAAGAGAAATCACAAAGCTAAAACTCAATTAACAATTGATCAAACAACCCTAGAGTGTGAACTAACATCATTCTTAACACATTTCATCTATCAATTAGAAAGAGTGTTTTTTCAAAATTTCTTCTTAGAATGAAATGGGAGGGAAGTGAGAGCTTTTAAAGAATTCAAGAGAGGGGAAAAATGAGCCAATCAGAGGCTGCCATGTCAGCTGCCCGTGTGGGGCACATGTGGCACACGTGGGCAAAGGGCTGCCCAGGCCGTGTGGCACACGTGGGCAGAGGGCTGCCTAGGCCGTGTGGCACATGTGGCCCACACGTGGACTACCAAGGTTGGCCGTTGGCCAATCTTGCTTCTCTCGCGCTCCGCTCAAGTTCTTTGGCCGTATTCGGGCCTCCGAACTCCGATTTTGAATCTATTTTCGGATTACGAATTGCGACTCCCTTATACACAACGACGACGACTATAAAACGTTGGCAAAAGGTTGAGAATTCATCTAGGAAAATGACGACAAAGACGACTCAACGAATGAGAATGCAAAGTAGCGTAGCTACATCTTTTGGATTCGAAACCAAATGAATGAGTAACCGAAATGACCGGGACTCAATAAGGAATCATGTTCAAGTCCAAAATCAATATTACAAAAACAAATAAACACAATGTCACACACGTATGCTGTTTCCTAGACATAGTCCTAGAACATGCAAATTACAATGTTGATCAAATTTAATCTAATGCATGTGCATACATTACCAAATGTGTGAAAGTGTTATATAAATGTTGTTCAACCATGCATGGACACATATGAATGTCATGTGTGTGTGTGCCTTTACGCCTTGCAAGAGGAAGAAGAATCTTGATACCTTAGCATCCAAGTATGAGATTTTCCTCTTGAAGACGATATTTGCATGAGACGTTGCTTTTCTTTTTTGAAGCTTCTTTTCACCAATAACAACCTAAGCAACTAATCAATACAAATAAAGAGCGTTTTGCAATGGTATCAAGGCAACAAAGATATAGGATCTTACAATTTTGAGTCTCATAAGCTTTTCATACATAATTTTGCATTTAAGAATTTGCAATCATCAATTCATGCTTTTCATTTTTAAGCAAGTCATAAGAATTTCATGCTTTTTCATTTTGAACATGTTATTTAAAGAATCATCATGACATGGAGATCATTGTAGGTCATTCAGCAAGTACTTCCTTTGAATATCTCCTAGTTCAAAAATGCATGTTTTAACATAAATATGAAATGGATTGCAATCAAAGCAAGGTTCACATTTGTTGAAGAAAATATCATATAAGTATATGTGCAACCAAGATACTCAAGCAATTAAAAAAGAAGCATAAGATTTTTTAAATTTTTGCATGTGACAAGTATGCAAAATAGTTCTCTTTGCTTGAGTTCCCCATATGGGGTCAATCACCAAAACACATCACTCCACAAGACATATCCCAATAGATCTACTAAGTGTTTTAAACCTAGTTGCATCTAAGGGTTTAGTAAATAAGTTTGCTAGTTGATCATTTGTATCTACATGTTCAAGTACAATGTATTTATTTTCAACAAGCTCTCTAATGAAATGATGGCGGATGTCAATATGCTTAGTCCTAGAGTGTTGTACCAGATTCTTGGAAATATTAATAGCACTCATATTATAACAAAAGAGAGTGAGTGTACCTTGGTTGAATCCGTAGTCGACTAGCATTTGCTTCATCCATAGGAGTTGTATGCATCCACTCCCTGCCGCTATGTACTTGGCCTCAGCTGTGGATAAGGAAATCGAGTTTTGCTTCTTGCAAAACCAAGAGACCAAGTTGTTCCCAAGGAAGAAGCAACCGCTCGATGTGTTTTTCCTATCATCGCAATTTCCTACCCAATCTACATCATTAAAGCCTACAAGACTAGCATTTGTGTCAAAAGAGTACCAAATCCCATATTTGGACGTCCCGTTCGCATAGCGAATGATTCTCTTATCGGAAGAGAGATGGGACTCCTTAGGATCCGCTTGGTACCTAGCACACACACCCACACTAAAGGATATATCGGGCATACTTGCGGTCAAATAAAACAAGCTACCAATCATGCCCCGATATAATGTTTGTTCCACACTTTTACCACTAGCATCCCTTATTTAGCTTCAAAGTGGTACTCATGGGTGTATCACAATGTTTGGCATTTTCAAGACCAAACTTCTTCACTAGGTTCTTAGCATATTTGGCTTGGGTTATAAAAATCCCATCATTCAATTGCCTAATTTGCAAACCTAGGAAGGAAGTAACTTAGCTCACCAACAAGACTCACCTCAAATTCATGAGACAAAACTTCAACAAATTGTTGAACTTTGGTGTTGTTGGTTGAGCCAAATACAATGTCATCAATATAGATTTAAGCTATAAATAACTCATCTTTGTTTCTCTTGATGAACAAGGTCTTGTCAACACTACCCCTTGTGTAGTCATTGTCAACAAGAAATTGGGTGAGGCTCTCATACCAAGCCCTCAGTGCTTGTTTCAACCCATATAGAGCCTTCTTTAGGCGATAGACATGGTTGGGGTGGTGTGTATCCACAAACCCCTTAAGTTGTTCAACAAACACTTTCTCTTGCAAGAAGCCATTGAAGAAGGCACTCTTGACATCAATTTGGTGCAATTTAAACTTGTGCACATAAGAAATGGACAAGAGAAGCCTATGTTAGGATTATGCTCAATAGCAAGAGTGTAATGTTGTAATTAACAATCTTTTTCATATTAATAAAGTGATTTCTGGTTTAACAAATCGTATAGCATTTATAGTTTATATTATAATTGTCAAAGTAAATAATCATAAGGTCTAAAGACTATGGGAAAAGAAGAATTGTTCGTACATCTGGATATGTATGTGGTAGACACAATTCTTTAGTTAGTCTTGAATATTGTTCACAACTTAAGTTAAAGGTTGGGCACCTTTATCTTGTTAAAGTTGTAGAATTCTTTTGCTAGCATTTGAGTGGGATCAAATGAGATATGATGAGTCTAAAATCATCGGAGTGTCTTCGAGCAAAAGGATCTAGTGCACTGGGTGCATTGAACTGGATCACAATGAAAAGCTTTATCTAAAACCATCAATAGATAATAGTTTTTTCATTATCAGGACAATCGGAGAGTCTATCTTAATCCTGAGATAAATGATGGACTTATGGTTGCAAGTGATATCATTTGAGTTATCAATGAGTACGATTATATCGCATAGTCTATCCTCGATAATTTGGTGATATTCATTTGTTAATCGATAGAGGACTTCATTTATAGATATGGACATCGTGGCTCCATTTAATTAAATGAGAGTATAATATCATCATATGGATGTTTTGAGGTAATTGGATATTAAATCTCAACGTTGAGTTTTCAATAGTGTCTATTGAGAACATGGCTTCTGGACAAGTCAAAATATCCAAGTTCAAAACGTGGTCATATGAGTAAATATGGTAACTTGGAGAGTTATAGGCGGTCTATGAACTCTTGGCGATTACTGATATTAATCACGAGGATACACTATCTCCAATATGATTGTCTAGGGTATGAATGAGGAGCATCTTCCTTTTCTATCTTTATTTAAGAGTTCAGTTTTAGCTCTTTAGTGGAATGAGTTAAATTAATGGATCGGACCTAAGTGAATCATTTGTTGATTGTGATTAGGTTATGTCTATTGAAGCTTAAATTTAGATGGCCCGCCAAGATCCCCAATCCACACGGACTTGCATGGATCACTTGATATATTCTACCGGACCAATTTAAGGGTCCATCTAGAATTGCATTTAATATATTAAGAATATAATTTGCACATTATTTAAGTAATGGGCTGCTAAATTATATTAATATATTAATGAAAGACATGTGGGCTTGTTTCTTTTAGTAAGAATGGGTCTGGTTCACATGTGGGCTTTTTATTTAAAGTCCAATGGATTAAATGAAATAAGAAAATAATGTTAGGCCCAACCTTATACAAGTGGGGCGGCTAGGTTAAGGTTTTAACCTAAAAATATTATTTTGTTTCATTTGTTTTAATTAAATAAGAATTAATTGATTTATTGATTAATTGTTTAATTAAAGAAACAAATCTTTCCTAAAAGTAAAAGACTTGTTTGATAAGTAAATAAATAAATTAGTATTATTTATTTAATCAAATAAGGAGTCTTTTTTATTTAGTCAAATAAAAGAATAAAAATAAAAGAGTTGGATTAGGGTTTGAAGTCTATAAAGTTAAAAAGAATTAGGGTTGAATTTTAGTCACCCTATATAAGTGACAAGAGAAATTCGGCCAACCCTAATTATATACTACATAGAATTCGGCAACCCTAAAGGAAAAAGAAGAAAAATTCGGCCAACCTATATATATGTTCTTATAGGGTTCGGCCACATCAATTAATTGGTGCTTGAGTTTTTATTTTCTTTCTTCTTCTTAATTCTAAGAGAGTTTTTATTCTAGAGAGACAAAAAAAGGATGTGAAAAATTATTCTTTGATAGTATACAATTGCTTAAACATCAATAAGCTTGTGTATACGATATCGATCTAGGTTCACGCGAGTTTCGATCATAAGATTGAGAACTCAAAAGTGACCGGAATAATTTTGACATTCTTTTGATTGTTTTGTGACTAACAAAGAAAAGAAAGTATTTGTTTGGTCCATTCACAGGTTTGCAATTCAAAGGAAAGGGAGACCACGCTCCTAGGTGATCCACGTTCGTGCTCGGATTGAAGGTCTTGCGGATTACCATCGACGTAAGTCAATCGGATCACGCGACAAGAGGTAATTTACTTTTGTTGATATATATGCATGTTTATTGATTAAAAGGGTTTAAGGTTCATAAAAGAAAAATTTTAAAAGTCACTAAATCGTCTTTAGTATCGCTTCCGCTGCGTGTAACACTTTTATTTGTTTATTTTTCCCCTACAGCCTAATAGAATCTAAATGGGCAACGGGAGCAAATGTCTCCTCAAAGTCAATACCCTCAATTTGAGAGTACCCTCGTGCAACAAGTTTAGCATTGTTACGCACTATGTTGCCATCCTCATCGGATTTGTTCCTATATATCCACTTGGTTCCTATCACATTAGTGCTCTTAGGTCTAAGAACTAGAGCCAAACCTCATTCCTTTCGAATCGGTTTTGCTCTTCTTGCATGGCAAGAACCCAAAATTCATCTTTTAAGGCTTCATCAACCTTTTTGGGTTCATTTTGAAAGGTGTAGCAAGTATAGCTAATAAGATTAGCTATTTGACGTCTAGTCCTAACACTCTCATTCACATCTCCAATAACATCATTTTTGTTATGGAGTCTTCTAACCCATGGAACAGGTTCATTAGAGTCCAAGAGAGGAACTCTATCAAGAGGTTGTGTGTCCTCTTCATCGAGGTTAGACGTCACAACATTAGGAGTTTCTACAACCTTTTCCAAGGGAGAGTCATCATCTAAAACAACCTCCTCCTCATGGACACTATACTTGAGCCTTGTATCATCAATGACAACATTAGATGATTCCATGACGCTTCGAGTCTTCAAATTGAAAACTCTATAGGCTCTACTATTTAAGGCATAGCTAATAAAGATACCATCATCACTCTTAGCATCAAATTTGCCAAGTTGATCACGGTAATTTAAAATGTAGCATTTGCTTCCAAAAGTGTGGAAGTAACTAACATTTGGCTTCCTACCTCTCCATAATTCATAGGAGGTTTGTCTAGTTCCGAGCCTTAGAAAGACTCTATTTCCTATATAGCAAGCCGTATTGACGGCTTCGGCCCATAGGTTCCTAGGAACATTGTTGCTAAGCAACATCACACGGGCCATCTCTTGAAGGACCTTATTCTTCCTCTCAACAACTCCATTTTGTTGAGGTGTCCTAGGAGCCGAAAACTCATGAGAGATACCTAAGCTATTGCAATAGCTTTCAAAATAGGCATTTTCAAACTCTCTCCCATGGTCACTCCTAATCTGTTTAATGCTTTTAATGTTAGAGTCTTTTTCATTTTCAAGTTTATTGCAAAGCATTTTAAACTTATCAAAAGTTTCGGATTTTTCTCTAAGAAAATATGTCCATGTGAATCTAGAGAAATCATCAACACAAACAAAAATGTATCTCTTTCCACCTAAACTCTCGGTTTGCATGGGACCCATAAGATCCATGTGGAAAAGCTCAAGGGGCTCCTTGGTGGAGAGATACTTGCCATTTTTGTGCATGCTTTTGGTTTGTTTTCCTTGTTGGCAAGGTCCATAAACACCATTGGCTTTCTTCCCAAGCTTGGGAAGGCCACGCATAACATTGAACTTATCTAAGATCCTTAGATCCCGAAAGTTCATGTGGCCAAGTCTATCATGCCCCAACTCAATTTGCTAATCCTTGGACATATTGTTTGAGACAATTCTAGCTTCAAGACAATAGCAATTGTCGCTAGATCTCATACCTTTCAACAAGGTTTGTCCATTGGGCAATCAGATTGAGCAATCACTTTTGCTAAATAAGACGGAAAATCCTTCATCACTTAGATGAGAAATGCTTATCAAATTGGCTTTCAAGCCATCAACAAACAAGGCATTTGATAAGGAGGGTAATCCGGGAATGGAAATGGTTCCTTCCCTACGACTCTCTTTTTAGATCCATCACCAAAGGTGACACATCCTCTTTCCTCCATAACAAGAGTCTCGGAGAAACTCTTGTTTCCTGTCATGCGCCTAGAGCACCTACTATTTAAGTTCCAAAAATTAGAAGAATTTGCCTTCCAGGCAATTTGAGCAACATTGCAAAAATATTCATCTCTTCTAATCCACCTAGGTGAAACACTTTTCTTCCTAATGGTCAATGGTACATGGGTTCTAGATGTCCTAGGATCATGCAAATTAGTTCTCTCATTCCTAAGAACATGCATCATGGCTCTACTCTTTTTCTTTTCAATCATGCTTTTAGCTTTACACAATTTAATATAACGAAAGCAATTTGGTCTAATATGACCATCAATACCACAATAATGACATGTAGGGATGAAGTAAGGAATCATACCATGTCCTTGTGCTTGCATAAGAGCCTTCCCATATCTTTGTGGTTGCATTGGTTCATTTCGTCTTCGTTGTTGAACCGGTCTAGCTTGCTTCCTTTGTTGAGTTTGCATGATTGGTCTTATTCCATTGTGAGCCATTTGTTGAGGACAATTGGCTTAGGAAGCTCTTATAGGTTGAGCTTGAAGTTGCCTTCTTAGCGCCACCTTCACTTGTGCACTATTAGAACATTGTCTTAGATCAATCTTCTTCCTAGGAGTTTGCACTGGTGAAGCTTGAAAATACATACTCGCGTGTGTCTAAACAACCTAGAGGGGGGGGGGGGGGGGGGGGGGGGGTGAATGGGTTGTTAATCGATTATTACCAATTTTTCGATTAGTCAAAATTAATCACAATTAACCCAATTCAACAAACAATGAAAATCAAGTGTAAATTGCGGAAAGTAAAGAACACTTGATTTTTACGTGGAAACCCTCACGGGAAAAACCACGGGCTGTTATGTGCGCTACACATGGTCCTCGAATCCACTATATGTAATAATGATTACAACCCTAGGTTGACCTCTAGTCACACCATTCTCGGTTACTAATCCACCACTACTACCCGCAGGCCTTTTATAGCAAACCTAGACCAACCCTAGACAACCTCTATATGAAGAGAAGGTTACACTCTCAAGTGAGCACCTCCTAATCTACCCGCAGGCCTTTTACAGAGGAGCTAGTACAATGCTTGTGCAACTTCACCTAGAAGCCACAAGACTTTGACTCTATGAAGAGAATAAAAAAGTCTAAGTGTATATCACAATGATGCACAAATGCAATGAGTGCTAGACTAAACACTATATGCTTAACTAGATGTTATAATGCAAATCAACATCCTAGTTATCAACAAAGCCTACATGTACATACATGAGGTCTCAATTAGTTGTAGAGATTTCTAACAACCTAATTGTCAACAAGCAAAGCCAAATCAACTCAAGTTGTCAATAAACATGGCAATGACTATGAATATGCAATCAACAAATGCAATCAATGAATAGTCAATCAAAATGCCAATCAACAAGAGTTGTCAATGAACATGGTAAGGACAATAAATGCAATTAATAAGTCCTACTCATCAATGTCTAAATGAAAATCATATAGACTTAGCTAGAGGGCAAAATAGTCCTAAATGCTAGCTATCAACAAACAACTCATCTCAACCAATCAACAAAGTCTCAAACATGTTAGAAACAACATTAAGCAAGGAGACATGCATTTAATCAACAAATAAATGCTAAACCTAGGCAAACATGTTACAAATATAAAACAAGGAGATGTAGAACATGTAGAGATTACCTAGTCAAAGAAATCAACACCATCCATGCTTGAATGATGCTACAAGAGTCTAAATGCTCATGGGAAAGTGTTTGGTTGAGTGAAGATGAGTTCTTAGGAGCTTCTCTCTCTAGAATGTGAATTTCTCTCACTTGGTTCAGTTTTTGAGCTCTTGAGAACGAGCAAGGGAGAAGATGATACTTATATATGAGGCCAAAATGAAGTGATGTCGTTTTGAAAAAAACGATTCAGCTTCTCACGGGCAACCGCTGCGCGTACCGCTCAAGAGGCAACATGCCTGGGCAGCGGTACATCAAGCGTGAAGACACTGATTTGGCTCGCTACGGAGGACCGCTGGCCAGGCACATGCCTAGGGGGCGGTCTAGGCCGTGGTAAAGCACAGACAGTGCATCAGCTCAAGTTTTGAGCGCCCCAAAATATGACCAAACGACATCGAACCCTTTCGAATAATATATCGTTAGAAAGGTATGGAAGTCTACTTTCTACTCCAATTAACAAAACATGATTTGGATAAATGTAGAAAAAGTTATGGTCATTTGAGTGACCAAAGGTCAGATTCGGATAACAGCTGTGATGCCCTGTTTTAGTGGTCACTTTGGAAATTTCAAAACCAATCCAAACGGTCATGAAATATTATGAATAATATACTGTTGGAAAGATATGGGTGTCTAGTTTGTCCAGAATTTTACAAAACTCAATTTAAATCTTTTGATAAAAAGTTATGGTCACAAGACCATACAAAGGTCGGTTTTGAAAAACGTTTTAAAACATTGAAATCCAATCTTTTTAAACTAGACACTTTACTCCAAATAACCAAACCGAATCTAGCACTTATCCAAGAGAAGAATGAGACCTTCTCAAGTGGTCAACCATCACGCTAAGACATGCACACCATCGTGCAAGCGTAGACATTTCCGATCATACAAACGGAAACGAATTACACCACACTTAAGACAAATATACATGAAGTGCAAGTGTGGGATGTGACAAGTGGATGCAACCTAGAGTCTAGCATGGCATGGCAATTATCAAACAAGGATGCAATCAACAAAACATGCAACCAATGTGAGTGTGTGCTAAAAGACTTAGATGCACAAACCAAGGAAACACACATGCATAGTAACTAATACACAATATATAAAGATGCATGTAAGTGTGTGTGTGCACCTAATCTCTTCAAGAATCAAAGTCAAGTGATATACCTTTTGCTTTTGATCTTGAAGTCACCTTGGGAAGTTCGAAAGCTTGTCAAACACAATATCCTAAGCTACCCGTTACATATCAATCCCAATGTGGTTTGTCATGAAATAAGCCAATCAAAGTGTATGCACTTACAAAGCTTCTTTGTAGCTCAAGCTCTTGACAAACACGGTCTTGTTGGAAGAGGAGGTTTCCTTGCTATCTTCAAACCCGAGGCCTCTCTTGTCACAAGGACTCTTTCCAACACCAAACAAGTGGTCAAGCTTCTTTGTACTAGAAGCCATCCTAGTCAATGACTCTTTAGCTTCTTCAAGCTCCCTCTTCAAACCATATTCATTCATCTTAGATAAGGCTAACTCCTCTCTTAGCTTATCTTCATTCTTCATGGATCTCACTACCTTTTCACTTAGTTGATCAACTTGAGTTGAGAACTCTAGGTTTTCTTCCTTTAATCTCCTAATTTCTCTCTTGTTCTTTAACCTTGAACTCTCAAACTTGACCATGTAGTCTTTGAGATCCATTCTATCCACATTTCCATTTGTGGATTGTGATGAAGAGCCATCATCATTTGAGTCATTTTCCTCTTGACTCTCATCCACTTTTTCACTAGCACATTTGCTCTTGTGAGATGATGTAAAGGCTATGAAGTTAGCCATGAGTTCTTCATCATCCGAAGACTTATCTCCCTCGTTGGAGTTATCACTTCCACTCCAAGTGGCGGCCATCACTTTCCCTTATTCTTGTCATTATGATTAGCACATTCGGGGGTAAAGTGACCTATCCCACCACACTCATAGCATCAGACCCCTTTCCTTTTGGTCTTCTCTTGCCTAGGCTCCAACTTCTTGAACGGAGTCTTTTTCTTTAAGTCTTGGCCCTTGGATCCAAAACCTTTCTTCTCAGACTTGTTGAATTTCTTGAACCTTCTCATCAACAAGGCTATTTCTTCATTCGAGTCATCATTCTCCTCCTTCTCATCTTTAGAGGCTTTCAAAGCAATTCCCTTTTCCTTTTTAGGAGGTGTGTAAGTAGGACCCTTCCTAGACTCATAAGCTAGAAGCCTCCCAATCACCTCACTTGGCTTCATATCCTTGTAGGAGCTATTCTCCTCTAAAGCCGTCACCTTGGACTCAAATTTATCGGGGAGAGATCTCATAAGTTTTTACTTGATTCTCCTATCCGAATACGGGTCACCAAGTTGAAGACTTTGGTTCACAATGTCCATCAACCTTACTTCGAAGTTGTTGAAGCATTCGTTCTCATCCATCCTAAGCAATTCGAATTGCATTTGGAGAACTTGAAGCTTTGTGTCCTTAACTACTTCGGTTCCCTCATGTGCAACCTCTAGGATGTCCCATGCCTCTTTAGCTATCCTAGTGTTTTGAATCAACTTATATTGATTCTCATCCATTGCACATAGGAAGGTATGCATTGGCTTCCTATTCCATTTTGATGACTCAAACTCTTGCGCATTCCATTACACTTTTGGCTTGAGAACATCCTCTCCTCCACCCGTGGGGGTCATCATCGGTGATGTGTAGCCGTCTTCAATTGCCATCCATGCCCTATCATGGATTTGGCAAATGTACGACTCTATCTTGCCTTTCCAAGAGGCATAATTCAACCCGGTGAGTAAGGGAGGTCTCGTGCTAGATGCACCCTCGTTACCACCTCCATTTCCACCGTTTCCACTCATAGTGTTTATGAATGAATGACATGAATACAAATGTATGAATGATCAAAAAACACACAAAATGCAAAACACACCAAAATGAGCAAGGATCACCTAATTATATCTAGGAACCCACTCTGATACCAATTAAAACAAATAATGCATGGTGTGTATAAAACTATATATAGGGGTGAATAGATTTTAAATGATTATTACCAATTTTCGCAATTAGTCAATGTTTTGAAAATACCCCAAACTAGTTAAAGCAATAAATCAAGTGTAAAGTGTGGAATTTAAACAACATTTGATTTTTACATGGAAACCTAAACTGGGAAAAACCACGGGCTGGTAAGTGCGCCACACTCGAACCTTGAATCCACTAATGATAAGATGAATACAACCTAATCCTGGTATAACTCACCACCACTACCTAATCCCGGTATAAGTGAACCTAGTCCAATTGCTTGTGATATAAGTAACCTAATCCCGAAAGCTACACAAGACTTAGTTCTCAATGAAGAGATAATAAAACCTATGTGAATATATAAGATACTCAATATGCAACAAGAGCTAGGGAATCCTATATGCTTATCTAGGATGATAATATGACAATTAATATAATCTTAGATATCAATAGCTAAATGACATGTCATAAAGCTTAGCTAAATATAGATTAAATAAACCTAGATAGCTATCACAAAACAACACTCAATCATAATAACACAACTATCTCTATATTGTATATAAGAACATAATCTAAGAACATACAAGTAATTAAAGAGATGCTTTTTTAAGTAAAACACTAAGATTAGATGAAATTAGTGAAGAACTTACCAAAGCAAGTGTGTTGATGAAAGACCCATGCAAGCAACCATCCTAGATATGCTAGAAGATGCTAGATGAAGTTTAATGCATATGAAAATGGTTTTGAGTGTTTAAATGAGCAATCTTGATTACCTTTTCTCTCACAAATCTCTCTATAGAATTTAGGGTTCTTGTATTGAAAGAGTTAGTTTCAGAGAGAAGAGAAAGTGATGTATTTATAGACATCAAAAACAGAGCATGTGAAAAGACAAGTTTGCCCTTGAATTGCACAATCAGCGGTTTCGAAACCGCCATTTCAACCGCCCAATTGATCTGGAGAGAACAGGAGAACATCAGCGGTTTCATAACTGCCGATCACAACCACTGAACAAGACCCGAGAGATTAAATCGACCAGGTTTGATCGACGATTATGAGCGGCGGTCGTGGCCGCCGATCATAACCACAGAACAAGACCCGAGAGATTAAATCGACCAGGTCTGATCGACAGTTATGAATGACGGTCGTGGCCGCCGATCATAATCACAGAAATACTCCAAAAAACTTTTGGACATAAACGGAGATTTCATTCGGTGGTTAGGGCCACCGATCAAGTCGCCGTTTCACCACTTTTTATGAAACCAAAGGAGAAACCAAGGGCATTTTCCAAAGGTGATCATCGCGTTAACCAAGCACACAAATGTGCATGTGTAGACATTTCTGAACAACATTCGGAAAATGAATTACTAGACACACTAACACACAACAAATACAACAACAAAGTGCAAGTGTGAAATGTGACATGTGAAGAGAATGTACACAAAAGTAAAGCATACATATGTAAACATTTGTAGTGTGTGTGTGCAACTAAATCTCTTCAATGAAAAACTAAGCACTAAAGATATACCTTTGGAGTGCTTATCACCTTGAGGTCTTGATAGAGCCTTTGAGCTTGGTCATCGTTCACCTAAGCTACCCTTACAATTTGAACTCTAATTGTGGTTTGTCACTGAAATAAGCCAATCAAACTTTGAGGAAATTACAATCACCAAAGAGCCCATAAAGCTTCTCCACATGGATCTTATAGGTCCCATGCAAACTAAGAGTTTGGGTGGAAAGAGATACATTTTTGTTTGTGTTGATGATTTCTCTAGGTACACGTGGACATATTTTCTTAGAGAAAAATCTGAAACTTTTGATAAGTTTAAAATGCTTTGCACTAAAATTCAAAATGAAAAAGACTCAAACATTAAAAGCATTAAACGGATTAGAAGTGACCATGGGAGGGAGTTTGTGAACTCTTACTTTGAGAGCTATTGCAATAGCCCAGGCATCTCCCATGAGTTTTCGGCTCCTAGGACACCTCAACAAAATGGAGTTGTTGAGAGGAAAAATAGGGTCCTTTAAGAGATAGCCCGTGTGATGTTGCTTAGCAACAATATCCCTAGGAACATATGGGTCAAAGCCGTCAATACGGCTTGTTATATAGGAAATAGAGTTTTCCTAAGGTCCGACACTAGGCAAACCTCCTATGAGTTGTGGAGAAGTAAAAAGCCAAATGTTAGCTACTTTCACTCTTTCGGAAGCAAGTGCTACATTTTAAATGACCGTGATCAACTTGGCAAGTTTGATGCTAAGAGTGATGAGGGTATCTTTATTAGCTATGCCTTGAATAGTAGAGCCTATAGAGTTTTCAATTTGAAGACTCAAAGCGTCATGTAATCATCCAATGTTGTTGTTAACCGAAAATTGTCACTGGGGTGCAATTTCTAATTAACAAAGTATAAGGGACCCGGATCCAAGCAGATCGGGGTTGGCGGGATACCTAATAGCCCGAATCCCGCTGATTTTAGCAAATCTACTGGGTGTAATGAGTATGTGTTGTAAGATAAAAAAGATTCTGATACATAGTAAAAGGTGGACTGGCCTAGAGGGAAAAAGCATCACGTAGGATCATATGCTGAAAAACCCCTAGGTAGTATCCGGTGAAGAGAGATCTTTTATATATTTATGAATAGGGCGTGCTCCAGAGAGTTTACAATAATAGGCGAGCTAGGCCCTTTTCTCTAATCAATAGAAAAGAAGAAGAAGCAGAAGATGATCCCGGTTGGGGAAGAAGCTGTAGGTCTTTTTTGGGCACAGCCCAAGATCCCCTTTCTGTCGAATATCATGTCATATATATAGGTTTTATTTCTTGTTGCCCACTCCATCAATTTAGTCCATCAATCCACAATTATAGGAACACTGATTTGGCCTTGATTGAGTTGAATATTCTCTCATTAATGGCGTTGTGAATGGCCATTAAAGAGTTGACTATCTTCATTAATACAATTGATTATCTCTATTAATAGGGTTGACTATCTCCATTAATGGCGTGGTGAATGGCCGGAGAGGTCAACCTTCCTTGTATTCGAATGCTGGCGCATACTGTCCTTCTTGTAGCATGGTTATGGTTTTCCTTGGTAATCTGATAGACAATGTATTAAGACCTCCCTTGTTGACGCCTTCTATGTTAGGTGGTTGGGAGGTGCTTGGAGGATCGGTCTGGGCAGGAAACATGATACGAGGTATCGAGTGCGGGGTACTGAGTACTAGGTGCGGGGTACCGGGTACCAAGTACGGGGTACGGGGTACCAAGTGCGGGGTACTGGGTACCAAGATACCAATGTGGCGCGACATCAAGATACTGTGTATCATGGATCATGCGGTAGCGGGGTACCAAGATAGTGTGGTAGCGGGATCCTCAGGATCCTGGGTTCATTCCTACATCAATCAAATGACTTTGACATGGATGGAAAATTCTTCTTTGGAACCTTGCCAAAAAAGATGGTTAACAGTTGTCATTGATGATAATAGGCTTAAGACTAGTAATCATGAGGAGGAGGTTGCTATAGTTGATGACTCTCTTCTAGAGAAGGTTGTGGAGACTCCTATAGTTGGGACGTCTAACCTCGATGTTAAGGGCACACAACCTCTTGATAGAGTTCCTCTTTTAGACTCTAATGAACCCGCTCCATAGGTTATAGTGTTTGGCTCCACCAATAACACTAAAGTCCAACAATGATGGGTTTTTCATAACTCAAATATATGTTGATGATATAGTGTTTGGCTCCACCAACAACACCAAAGTCCAACAATTTGTTGATGTTATGTCTTAAGAATTTGAGATGAGTCTTGTTGGTGAGCTAAGTTACGTCCTAGGTTTGCAAATTAAGCAAATGAATGATGAGATTTTTATAACCCAAGCTAAATATGCTAAAAATCTAGTGAAGAAGTTTGGTCTTGAAAATGTCAAACATTGTGATACACCCATGAGTACCACTTTGAAGCTAAGCAAGAATGCTAGTGGAAAAAGTGTGGAACAAATTCTATATCAGGGCATGATTGGTAACTTGCTTTATTTAACTGCAAGTAGGCCCGATATATCTTTTAGTGTGGGTGTGTGTGCTAGGTACCAATCAGATGCTAAGGAGTCCCATCTCTCTTCCGTTAAAAGAATCATTTGCTATGTGAATGAGACATCCAACTATGGGATTTGGTACTCTTTTGACACTAATGCTAGTATAGTTGACTTTAGAGATGCGGATTGTGTAGGAAATTGTGATGATAGGAAAAGCACATCGGGCGGTTGCTTCTTCCTAGGGAACAACTTGGTGTCTTGGTTTTGCAAGAAGCAAAACTCAGTTTCCTTATCCACGGCCGAAGCCGAGTACATAGCCGTAAGGAGTGGATGCACACAACTCCTTTGGATGAAGCAAATGCTAGTCGACCACAGATTCAATCAAGGTACTATAACCCTCTTTTGTGATAATATGAGTGCTATTAATATTTCTAAGAATCCGATGCAACATTCTAGGATTATGTATATTGACATCTGTCATCATTTCATAAGAGAACTAGTGATCAACTAGTACTTAAAACACTTAGTAGATCTATTGGGATATGTCTCATGGAGTGATGTGTTTTGGTGATTTACCCTATATGGGGAACTTAAGCAAAGAGAGCAATTGCATACTTGTTGCATGCAAAAATTTGAAAATTTTTATGCTTCTTTATTAATTGCTTGAGTATCTTGGTTGCACATATGCTTATATGTTTTTACTTCAATAAGTGTGAACCATGCTTTGTTTGCAATCCATGTCATATTTATGTTCAAACATGCATTTTTGGACTAGGAGATTCACTTAGAAAGTACTCTTTGAATGACCTGTAATGATCTTCATGACATGATGATTCTTAAATAACATGCTTAAAATGTGAATAACATGAAATTCAAATGACATGCTTAAAATGTGAAAAGCATGAAATTCAAATGACATGCTCAAATGAAAAAGCATGAATTGATGATTGCAATATTTAAATGCAAAACAATGTGTGAAAAGCCAATGAGACTCAAATGAATAAAGGATTTTGTATCCGTTCTAAGGATTTTAAAATCCAAATGTCTCTCTTTCTTTATTTGTCGAACATGGTTATTATCATACGGGTTTCATACCCGGAAAAATCAAATAGGGTGCAAAAAGTTGCTCATGCCATGTTTTGCTTATAAAGTTGGATATAGTGCCCCTAAAATTGAATTCAATGAAATCTCTATATCCTTGCTTTACTCATGACAAATGGTGAAATTGGTTTGAATTCTATTGGAAACCTTTGTCATTTGCTTTGCCAAATACCATTGATTTTTAGACATTTAATGCAACATGTCTTGTATGCAAAGCATTTTTTTCACACATTTTCAAAAAATAAATCTCCTTGTATCTCTCCAATTAATTGAGTTGCATAAAGTGACTTATATGATTATGCAAATATCTTGTATGCTACTATCTCTCTTTGCTACAAGTGACCTGGTTGGGAATACTCCTTTGCCTACATCATGACTAAAAGGGGAGTAGTATGCGGTAAGGGAGAATGCTAATTGTAGTAGCAAATTCGCATGTTGGGGAGTTTACAAGTTGAGGGGGAGTAACCCGTTGAGGGGGAGCATTGCATTACACATACATTGCTTGATGTTGTGCTTAAATTCTTTAAATGCAAATGCTTGTTTTAATTTCACTTGATCAACATTCCACTTGTCTTGGAAATGTAGAAACTTTGTTTTGAAGGATTAATTGTTCTACAAGAGATTGAAGACTTGAAGATTTAGCTTTTTAAATATCTCTTTGTATTGTAGAAAATCATTGTTGACCTTTAGTTTCTATTTTGTTGTGAGGATCAATGTGAGTGGTGGTTTTGTCATGAAATAGCCAAAGGAGGAGATTGTTAGTTCCTCAAAATTTGATTAGCTTATTTCAGTGACAAACCACATATGAGGTTTGATGTAAAGGTAGCTTAGGCATTTGATTGTTGGTGCTCATGCACAACAAAGGCTCTCTCAAGACCTCAAGAGAAGAAGCACAACAAAGGTAAAATACTTGTGCTTACTTGCTTCGAAGAGATCTAGTTGCACACACACACAACTCATGCATGTCTCTACTCCTTGTTTGTTGGGTGTTTCTTGTTTGTGCTCTCATGTGTTTATCTCTTCATGCATTTGTTAATTGCCATGCCTTTAAGTAGCTTAAGATTGTATTTTTATCATTTAAGCCTTGGTTCAAGAGACTGTTGTCGGTATCGCTGTCGAAATCTGCAATGGTAGCCACAACAGTGAGTTGCTCTGTTTCGTAGCTCTCCTGACCGCTGTGGTTTTCTGCAGTGGTAGGCACATCGATTTTGCGCACAGCACTTACCACTGTCATAACTGCTGTGGAAGCCACAGCGGTAAGCACAACATTTTGACCTGATGCTTTTTAATTGACCACCGCTGTGGCTTTGACAGCGGTACTCATAGCGGTCAACCCCTATTTTTTTTCAAAACGGTGTTGCATCAATTGGGACACCTATATAACCAATGCTTTCACTTTAGGTCGTCCCTAATGACTCAAAAATCATATTTTAATTGAGAGCATTTTCAAAGAGAGTTTTTTATTCAAGAATTCATCTTTGATCATCTTTGATCACTCAAATCATTTCCATGTGCATCAATCATTCTCTAGCATCATCTAGGATCATCTATGATGCATTTTTACATGGGTCTTAATCAACACACATGCTATGGTAAGTTGGACACTAATTTCATCTAATCATAATGTTTTTTCTTAGCTATTTATCTCATTGATAACTTGTATGCTCTTAGATTATTTTCTAATTACAAGATTGAGATTATATGTTGAATGTTTAAGTGTTGTATTGTGATAGCTATACCTAGGATTGTCATATCATATATAGTTATGATTTAAGCCATGACACATAGCCATTGATATTTAGGATTGATTGAATTGTCATCTTTTAATCCTAGATAAGCATTTAGTGTAACCTAGCATTAAATTGCATTTTGAATATCATGCATATTCACTTAGGTTGATTTATCTCTTCATTGAGAAGTAATACTTGTAGCTAAGGTTGGTTAGGCCACAAGCAAATTGGACTAGGTTCACTTTTATAAGCCTGTGGGTAGTAGTGGTGGGTTATAGGCCGTAGGGTTTGACGTGGTCAACCTAGGTTGTAAACACCATTGCAATTAGTGGATTCGATGTTTATGTGTGACGCACATAACAGCTCGTGGTTTTTCCTTGTTGAAGGTTTCCACGTAAAAATCAAGTGTCATTTATATTCCACATTTTTATACTTGATTTTAGTTTGTGACTAATTTGGGGCATTTTCGTAAAATTAACTAATCACAAAAATTAGGTAATAATCGATTAAAATCTATTCACCCCCCTTAGTTTCAATGACAAATGGTAAAATCGGTTTGAATTCTTTAGGAAACCTTTGTCATTTGTTTTGCCAAATACCATTTATTTTTGGACTTGAATACAACATGTCTTGCATGCAAAGCATCTTTTTCACACATTTTTCATAAAATAAATCTCCTTGTTTCTTTCCAATTAACTGACTTGCATAATGTTCTTATATAATGACTATGCAAATGTCTTGTGTGCTACTATCTCTCTTTGCTAAATGACCCGGTTGGGGGGATATTCCTTTGCCTATCTCATGACAAAAAGGGGGAATAGTATGTCGTAAGGGAGAGTGCTAATTGAGAGTAGCTAATTCGCTTATTGGGGAGAATGCTTAATTGAGGGGGAGTAACCTGTTAAGGGGGAGCATTGCATTACACATTCATTGCATGATGTTGCTTGATTTCTTTAAATCCAAATTCTTGTTTTTGATTTCACTTGATCACCTCACATACACTTGTTTTGGAAAGTGTAATCTTTTTGTTTTGAAGGATTGATTGTTCTATAAGAGATTGAAGACTTCAAGTTTTAGCTTTTAATTGTCTCTTTGTAATGTAGAAAATCATTGTTGACCTTTAGTTTTAATTTTATTATGAGGATCAATGTGAGTGGTGGTTTTGTCACGAAATAGCCAAATGGGGAGATTGTAAGTTCCTCAAGTTTGATTGGTTTATTTCAGTGACAAACCACATTTGAGGCTTGTGATGTAAGGGTAGCTTAGGCTTCTAATTGTTGATGATCAAGCTCAACAAAGGCCCTTTCAAGACCTCAAGATGATAAACACTCCAAATGTAAAACACTTGTGCTTAATTGCATTGAAGAGATTTAGTTGTACACACACACAACTCATGCATATATATATACTTCTTGTATGTTGTGTGTTTTATGTATGTGCATTCATGTTCTTGAATTCTCTTCATGCATGTTTAATTTATTGCATTTTGTTTGTTAAATGCCATGGCATGATAGGAATTAGGATGCATGTTTTATATATGGGCGTTGTACACCCACTATTGGGTCGCCCTATGTACAACGCTTATTGGGGCTTTATGAGCAATTTGCTCTTACCCATTGTATGCTCGCCCTATGTACAGTAGGGCATCTGATCAACTTTAAAGTTGCTGATGTATCATTGTTCAGCCGCTGTACGTACACGGGTGAACAGCGGCTCTCCAAACTCGAGAGCAATCACCCCTTGGTCGCCCAATTGTCGCCCCTGTGAATAACGGTTCATGAAGAACATGTTCTTCATTTCCAAGGCGAACCGATGTACACCCGCCGTACGTATAGCGCTGTAGGGAAAAATACTGTAGTACACGCAGCTGAAGCGAGACTAAAAATAGATTTAGTGACTTTTAAAATTTTTCCCTTTTATGAACCTTAAACCCTTTAATCAATTAAACATATATATTATCTAACAAAAGAATAATACCTTTTGTCGCGTGATCCGATTGACTTACGTCGATGGTAATCCGCAAGATCTTCAATCCTAGCACGAACGTGGATCACCTAGGAGCGTGGTCTCCCTTTTCTTTGAATTGCAAACCTGTGAATGGACAAACAAACTTTTCTTTTCTTTGTTAGTCACAAAAACAATCAAAAGAATACTAAGATTATTCCGGTCACTTTTGAGTTCTCAATCTAATGATCGAAACTCTCGTGAACCTAGATCGATGTTGTACACACAAGCTTATTGATGAATAAGCAAATAGTATACCATCAAAGAATAATCTAACACTCTTTTATGTTTTAGTAGAATAAAATAATCTCTCTATGAATTGAGAAGAAGAAGAAAATAGAATCAAGCACCCAAGCATTAGGTTGGCCGAAACCTATAAGAGTGAATATATAGGTTGCCAAATTTTCTTCTCTTCTTTTTCTTAGGGTGGCCGAAAATCTATAAGAGTGAATATATAGGTTGCCAAATTTTCTTCTCTTCTTTCTCTTAGGGTGGCCGAAAATCATAACCTAAAAGGGACTAGGGTTGCCGCAGCAATACTCAAGCCAAAAGGAGTTTGTATTGCACCCTAATTCCTATTTAGTTTAAGACTTCAAACCCTAATTTAATTCATAAATCTTTTATTCCTTTTATTTGACTAAATAAAAAGACTTCTTATTTGATTAAATAAATAAAATTAATTATTTATTTCCTTACCAAACAAGTCTTTTACTTTTACTTTTACTTTAGGAAATATATTTCCTGATCAGAAAAGATTTGTTTCTTAATTAAACAATTAATTAATAAATTAATTAATTCTTATTTAATTAAAACAATGAAACAAAATAATATATTAGGTTAATAAACCACCTTGCCGCCCCACTTAAAATAAATGGGCCAAGATATTATTTTCTTATTTCATTTAATCCATTGGACTTTAAATAAAAAGCCCACATGTGAACCAAACCCATTCTTACTAAAAGAAACAAGCCCACATGCCTTTCATTAATATATTAATATAATTGAGCAGCCCATTACTTAAATAATGTGCAAATTATATTCTTAATATATTAAATGCAATTCTAGATGGACCCTTAAATTGGTCCGGTAGAATATATCAAGTGATCCATGCAAGTCCGTGTGGATTGGGGATCTTGGCGGGCCATCTAAATTTAAGCTTCAATAGACATAACCTAATCACAATCAACAAATGATTCACTTAGGTCCGATCCATTAATTTTAACTCATTCCACTAAAGAGCTAAAACTGAACTTTTAAATAAAGATAGAAAAGGAAGATGCTCCTCATTCATACCCTAGACAATCATATTGGAGATAGTGTATCCTCGTGATTAATATCAGTAATCGCCAAGAGTTTATAGACCGCCTATAACTCTCCAAGTTACCATATTTACTCATATGACCACGTTTTGAACTTGGATATTTTGACTTGTCCAGAAGCCATGTTTTCAATAGACACTATCGAAAACTCAACGTTGAGATTTAATATCCAATTACCTCAAAACATCCATATGATGATATTATACTCTCATTTAATAAATGGAGCCACGATGTCCATATCTATAAATGAAGTCCTCTATCGATTAACAAATGAATATCACCAAATTATCGAGGATAGACTATGCGATATAATCGTACTCATTGATAACTCAAATGATATCACTTGCAACCATAAGTCCATCATTTATCTCAGGATTAAGATAGACTCTCCGATTGTCCTGATAATGAAAAGACTATTATCTATTGACGGTTCTAGATAAAGCTTTTCATTGTGATCCAGTTCAATGCACCTAGTGCACTAGATCCTTTTGCTCGAAGACACTCCGATGATTTTAGACTCATCATATCTCATTTGATCCCACTCAAATGCTAGCAAAAGAATTCTACAACTTTAACAAGATAAAGGTGCCCAACCTTTAACTTAAGTTGTGAACGTTATTCAAGACTAACTAAAGAATTGTGTCTACCACATACATATCCAGATGTACGAACAATTCTTCTTTTCTCATAGTCTTTAGACCTTATGATTATTTACTTTGACAATTATAATATTAAACTATAAATGCTATACGATTTGTTAAACCAGAAATCACTTTATTAATATGAAAAAGATTGTTAATTACAACATTACACTCTTGCTATTGAGCATAATCCTAACAAGCGCGGCGGGTGTACAACGATCAAGGCAAAAGTTTTGAAAACTTATCAAAACGCCGTAGCATCAATTTGACCTCATATATATATATGCTACTTTGACCATAGGTAGTTTTTTAGTGAGTCCAAATCATATTTTTGACTTAGCATATTTTTCCAAGAGAGAAAATCACTAAAGAACTCACCTTTAATTACTCAAACCCATTTCCAAGTGCATCTAGCATTATCTAGGATCATCTAGGATGCATCTATGCACGGGTCTTCTTCAACACACTTAACTTGGTAAGTTGTTCACTAATTTCATCCATATTTAGTGTCTTACTTAACAAGAAATCTCATTTATTACTTGTATGCTTTTAGAACATATTTTATCTACAAGATTGAGATTATTGTGTTGATTGATTGAGAGTTGTATTTTGATAGCTATTTGATTCGATGATTTACATACCTATTTGAGGTCCCCAATTCCTAGATTTTGTACTCGTTGTCAAGCGTGATTTTGTATATAATGCATTTTGTGAGCATTGTGTAGGTTATATGCCCTAAAATAAGGTGTTGGGCATAATTGAAGAGTTTTAGAGGTTAAAGGGTTGAAATTGGAAATCTTCGTGTAGAACATTCAAATTTTTGGGGCCATATCTCCCTCCTCCAATCGAACTACGTTTCATGTAACCTATTTTTGGAAATCTCCACGAGTCTACATTCCAACGCTTTTTACAGATCACGATTCCGAGTTCTCTAGAGGAAGTTATGGTTGTGTTCGTAACGGTGCGCGAAGCTAAAAAACTTCACCCGAGAGAGATGCGACCTCAAAGGCGAGCTCACCAAGATCGCCCCAAGGTCGCTTTCCTCTCGGGTTTTCAACTATGTTCTCGACCATCGAGCCTCCAGGTCTCCCTAAGGTCGCCTTTTTACCCAAAAAATGCTAAAATTTAAGAATTTACCTCCTTGCCCTTGACCTAATTCATTCCCTTATATAACCTTAGATATTTTTAGACCAAAAAACCAATTTCCTACCTAAGAATATTCACCATATCATTTTCCTACATTACCATTACTAAATCCTACACAATCCACCAAACACTTGATATCAATCCATGATCATTTCTTGTTCTTGGGAGATAGGAAATTGAAGAAACTTGGAGGAGAATAAGAGCAAAGGAAGAAGAGAAGATCTACATAGTTTTCTCTACACTTTATCTCTTTCATTTTCTATATTTAGCCATGTATTCATTTGATCATATATATTGTATGGCTTACTTGTGTAATATGAGCTAATTTTTTAGTGTTAGTATTTGATGAAACCTCACTCTTGACTATATATATTTATTCACCTTTGTTTTATCCATTATGTGCAATTGTAGTTTGTATGGATGTTTTAGAGTACCTAATGCTTTCAATAGATTGATCTCTTATTGACTGATTTTCGATTATGTGTTATGAACCGATCAGAGACATGCACACATTGTGTTCGACGAAATGCCTTTTATGCATGTCTAGAAAAGTAGACTTACTTAGGCTAGCGTATAGGATTCCTTAGTGTGCCAATGTTCTTAGTGAACCCATACATATATTCTAAGTAATCGAGAGATAGGCTCGTGTATGATTTGGGTGTAACCTATACTACTCGACCGAGATTATAGGTTAACAATTGGGTGCATGAATTTACAAATTGCATGAGCATAATTTAGGTATGCAAGTGAGTCTAAAGAGGAATTTAGGAGAGGGTGTGGTGTAGTCAAGTCTTAACATCATTTCCTTCATTATTACACTTGATTTTAATACTTGTCATTTCTTTATCGCAATAGCATAAATCCTTTTATTAGTTTAATTTAACTTGCTTGAAGTAGTCAAATATGAAAACCTTCCCATATTGCTTATTTGAATAGCACTTAGGCTAATCAATTTTGGTAATCAATCACTCGATCCTTGTCGAGAATGAACTTTACTTATCCTTGTACTACTCTCCGACCTCGTACGATTGCGAGTGTCACTTTAGAGTTAGTCAATTTTTTTTTGCCTAGGATTGTTTTATCTTTGATAGCTATGTTGTATGCCATGTCATATAACAATATTGTTATCTAGGATTGTGATTATTGTCATCTTTCATCCTAGATAAGCATTTAGTGTAACCTAGCATTACTTGCATATTGAATATCATGATGTTCACTTAGGTTGTTGATCTCTTCATTGAGAATTAAGTCTTATGGCTAAGATTGCTTAGTGCGCAAGCAAGTAGGTCTAGAATCGCTATTTAAAGGCCCGTTGGGTAGTAGTGGTGGGTTAGTGACCGTGTAAGGTTTGACAGTAGTCAACCTAGGTTGTAAACATCATTATAAGTAGTGGATTTGAGGACCGTGTGTGGCTCGCATAGTAGCCCGTGAGTTTTTTCCTGTTGAGGGTTTCTCACATAAATCAATCAACGAGCAATTTATTGTTTTCCGCACTTAGAATTAGGTGGATTGATTTTTGACTAGATTGGGGTTTTCATTGAATATTGATTAATCAAGAAAAATTGGTAATTAATTTGATTAAAATCTATTCACCCCCTCCCCCCCTCCTTCGCCCTCTAGATATATTTAACACACCATAATATTTGTTTCAAGGTTATTTGTATGGAACAAAAAGAACACCATGTAATATCAGAGAGTGGTTGAGATCTGAGGGAGACCATAAGGAATATTCGAGGAGGGATTCGGAGAATATTAGTGGATCAAGTTAGAGATCCATATGTGATATTCAGGAGAGACCTAAGGGATATTAGGGGGGGGTGTTCTTGGTGAGGATCTTGTGAGCGTTGCGAGCTGAGAGTTATGATGTAAATCTCGGTTATGAGCTTGGAGACTTGGTAAGGCTCTATGGTTTAGGGTTGAGGTGTGAGAGAGAATCCTAGGGTATATGGTTATTGATGAGAATAAGAGAGTTGCACCAAGGGATCCATTGCATGTTCCAGTTGGGGCAATAACAAGGGCAAGGGCTAAGAGATTCAAAGAAGCACTCAATGGCTTGATTCAAGAAACTTGGGTTGATTCTGAAATGTTGAAGTCCAAGATAAGCCCACATGAAGACCAAGGCTTAGTTAACATCATCAAGGTAACTGATTGGGCCGAGTAAGAGACTTGGGCGTGTGGCACAAGCTAGGGCGTGTAGTGAGCGGCGTATGGTTGGAGGAGATTCAATTTCAACATATTTCCTTTTTAGTTTCCAAAGAATAATGAGCTGATTTGTTTCCCAAATTCAGCTTTTCAAATAGGGAGCAATTCAACTAGTTGCTAGTTTTAGTCTTTATTTTCTTTCTTGTTTGTAAGGCAATTATTGCCCAATTTACTTTCCTGATTGTAAGGCATTAATTGCCGAATATTTGTTTCATTTCTTGTGCTAGGCGTGTAGCCTTTCTTTTTCCCTTTAGGGTTTTTAGTTTATAAGGGACGATTGGATGCATTATTTGGTAGACTTTGAATTGAAATAAATATTGAGAGAGTTTTCTCTTTGGTTCTTAAACCTTGAATTATCACTCACAATTCTTTCTCGTTCTTGAGTGTGGCGTCTACAACTTTCTGATACTGGTGGTTCTTATCTCCTTATAGATAACAGGTCACGGTCCTTATATTGTTCTTTGTTATAAAACTTAAATTAGAAAACGATCATTACGTTACCATATATTGGTTCCGGGTCTCACTTCTCTTAGTGAGGTTCATATCAGTTGGGAAGCTGTATTAATGTGGCTAGCACTTGTTTGGTGGAAAAGTTGAATTTGGTCACTTTGAAGCACCCAAAACCTTATAAGCTCCAATGGTTGAATGATAGTGGAGAAATCAAGGTGACTAAACAGGTGATTGTCAAGTGTTTCATGAAGAGATGCCTAGTGGAGAAATCAAGGTGACTAAACAGTCCTTTCACTTTTGCAGGACTTTTCTGAAGTGTTTCATGAAGAGATGCCTATTGGTTTACCACCAATAAGGGGAATTGAGCATCAAATTGATTTTGTACCCGGAACACCCATCCCAAATAGACCCGCATACAGAAGTAATCCCAAGGAGACAAAGGAACTTCAAAGGCAGGTTAGTGAGCTCATGGAAAAAGGGTATGTACGTGAGAGTATGAGTCTTTGTGCGGTTCCCGTATAGCTTCTGCCTAAGAAAGATGGAACATGGAGGATGTGTGTTGATTGTTGTGTAGGGAAAAATAACAAAAGTAGTACACGCAGCGGAAGCGATACTAAAAACGATTTAGTGACTTTTAAAATTTTTCCTTTATGAACCTTAAACCCTTTTAATCAATAAACATGCATATATATTAACAAAAGTAAATTACCTTTTGTCGCGTGATCCGATTGACTTACGTCGATGGTAATCCGCAAGACCTTCAATCCGAGCACGAACGTGGATCACCTAGGAGCGTGGTCTCCCTTTCCTTTGAATTGCAAACCTGTGAATGGACCAAACAAAAACTTTCTTTTCTTTGTTAGTCACAAAACAATCAAAAGAATGTCAAAATTATTCCGGTCACTTTTGAGTTCTCAATCTTATGATCGAAACTCGCGTGAACCTAGATCGATATCGTATACACAAGCTTATTGATGATTAAGCAATAGTATACTATCAAAGAATAATTTCACACTCCTTTTTGTCTTTCTAGAATAAAAACTCTCTTAGAATTAAGAAGAAGAAGAAAGAAATAAAAACTCAAGCACCAAAACTTGTGGTGGCCGAACCCTATAAGAACCCTTATATAGGTTGGCCGAATTTTTTCTTCTTTTTCCTTTAGGGTTGCCGAATTCTATGTAGTCTAAGATTAGGGTTGGCCGAATTTCATCATGTCACTTATATAGGGTGACTAAAATTCAACCCTAATTCTTTTCAACTTTATAGACTTCAAACCCTAATCCAACTCCTTGATTTTTATTCTTTTATTTTGACTAAATAAAAAGACTCCTTATTTGATTAAATAAATAAAACTAATTTATTTATTTCCTTGTCAAACAAGTCTTTTACTTTTAGGAAAGATTTGTTTCTTTAATTAAACAATTAATCAATAAATTAATTAATTCTTATTTAATTAAAACAAATGAAACAAAATAATATTTTAGGTTAAAATTTTAACCTTGCCGCCCCACTTGTATAAGATTGGGCCTAACATTATTTTCTTATTTCATTTAATCCATTGGACTTTAAATAAAAAGCCCACATGTGAACCAGACCCATTCTTACTAAAAGAAACAAACCCACATGTCTTTCATTAATATATTAATATAATTGAGCAGCCCATTACTTAAATAATGTGCAAATTATATTCTTAATATATTAAATGCAATTCTAGATGGACCCTTAAATTGGTCCGGTAGAATATATCAAGTGATCCATGCAAGTCCGTGTGGATTGGGGATCTTGGCGGGCCATCTAAATTTAAGCTTCAATAGACATAACCTAATCACAATCAACAAATGATTCACTTAGGTCCGATCCATTAATTTTAACTCATTCCACTAAAGAGCTAAAACTGAACTCTTAAATAAAGATAGAAAAGGAAGATGCTCCTCATTCATACCCTAGACAATCATATTGGAGATAGTGTATCCTCGTGATTAATATCAGTAATCGCCAAGAGTTCATAGACCGCCTATAACTCTCCAAGTTACCATATTTACTCATATGACCACGTTTTGAACTTGGATATTTTGACTTGTCCAGAAGCCATGTTTTCAATAGACACTATTGAAAACTCAACGTTAAGATTTAATATCCAATTACCTCAAAACATCCATATGATGATATTATACTCTCATTTAATTAAATGGAGCCACGATGTCCATATCTATAAATGAAGTTCTCTATCAATTAACAAATGAATATCACCAAACTATCGAGGATAGACTATGCGATATAATCGTACTCATTGATAACTCAAATGATATCACTTGCAACCATAAGTCCATCATTTATCTCAGGATTAAGATAGACTCTCCGATTGTCCTGATAATGAAAAGACTATTATCTATTGACGGTTCTAGATAAAGCTTTTCATTGTGATCCAGTTCAATGCACCCAGTGCACTAGATCCTTTTGCTCGAAGACACTCCGATGATTTTAGACTCATCATATCTCATTTGATCCCACTCAAATGCTAGCAAAAGAATTCTACAACTTTAACAAGATAAAGGTGCCCAACCTTTAACTTAAGTTGTGAACATTATTCAAGACTAACTAAAGAATTGTGTCTACCACATACATATCCAGATGTACGAACAATTCTTCTTTTCCCATAGTCTTTAGACCTTATGATTATTTACTTTCACAATTATAATATAAATTATAAATGCTATACGATTTGTTAAACCAGAAATCACTTTATTAATATGAAAAAGATTGTTAATTACAACATTACACTCTTGCTATTGAGCATAATCCTAACATGTTGTGCCATGAACAATATCATTGTAAAGTATCAACATCCTATTCCTGGATTAGATGATATGCTTGATGAATTGCAAGCATGGTTCTAGAATAGTTTTTGATCCAACCCGTAGGAATTAATAGAAAAGGAAAATCCCTTATGATACACCAGATTCGGCTCAATTATTGATAGAGTGAATAGATCTTCTATTTCTTGAAATCTCTCTTCTGATTCAAAATCATGGTGTAACGTGTATTCCCCCTGGTCCGAGATAACCTTTTGGTTAATAAGTAGTTCCCCGACGTCTGAAAGAGATAGCCCAGTACACAATCTCCGAAAGTATTTTTTGGGGTAAAAAGAGAATAGATTCTTTATTTTTATACTACATATCCTATATATTTTGACACCAAGAAATTAAATGATTTTTCAAATTGATAGAAATACAAAAGAGTTTTTAATTCATACAATTCGAATTCGATATTGTGGTGGACTCTATATATGGTCTTTCAATGAAATAAGGGTCATTCATTTAAGATGGAATAATATATCTTAGTAGAGAGAAAAATCGATGAATATATTATACTTGCTTAAGGTAGATTAACAACTAAATCGAGTGGATAAGAAATTAGTTCCTTTCAGTCTATATATATACAGTCTTTCTATTATCAGTTCGTCATGACAATAAATATATCAGGATGAAAAATGTGGACCACAGATTATGGAGAAGTTTTGACAAGTGCATACACTTTGAGTCAAAGTATGTAAATCTAGTGGTCCACATTTTTCGTCCTGATATATTTATTGTCAAGACGAACTGATAATATAAAATCTCTCTATATATATATATATATAACGTACGTCCATTTATTTTGTGGATCCATGGTTATATTAATTTTTCCTTTGAGCAAGACATTGAATGATTTAAGCTGAAGATACTATAGTTAGTGACTTAAGGCTAATGAATGATGATTGTGCTTCTATGTAAGTCTCTACATCTTTGGTCCCATATAGTTTGTTTTTTCTGAACAAAATATTTTTGAATAATTTAAATGATAATACTTCTTAAATTATAATGTAGATTTCTTGTCAACTTTGGTTTCCAATAATTGTCTTCCAATGCAATTTTTTTTTTATTATTATTATTATTTTTTTTTAACGGTATCTATTATCTAAACCAGGTATTTTTTTTAAAGCTTTTTGGTCATTGGTAGAATTTGAGTCATTGACTTGGGAGTTATTTACTAAAACCCTAAGCTCGTCCATCTACCAGCTGAACTACACCCCTGGGGGCAAATTGGTTTTATTTTAGTGTGTGTATATTTATATATAGGGAGAATTGTAAACAACTCCCTGACTTTTGATTAAATGTCAAATCAAACCCTTTGATTTGAACAATCAGTAAAAAACCCTATTGCTATTAGTTAACAGTTAGTTGATCGGTAATTGACTTTATATATATCAAATATTACAGTTTAAATCATTTATTATACATAAAATAAAAAAAAGGATATATAATAAAAATATATACTAATAATAATAAAATCAATTTCATACAAAAATAATTTTTTATATTTAAAATAGATTTTTTGTTTAAATTTTATAATGATTCTATTGTTTTGTTATAATATATTTTTATATATTTAATTTTCATTAAAATAAATTTTTTATTTTTTATTTTCTAACATATTTTTAGTATAATTTTTCATTATTTTTTTAGTTCAATTATAGAAAAACCACTTAAATAATTATATTTCATTAGATTTAATTAAAGTCAACTAATTGTCAACTAGTGGTATAGGATTTTTTGTTGGTTGTTCAAACTATAGGGTTTGATTTGATATTTGATCAAAAGTCAGGAGGTTATTTATGATTCTCATTTATATATATGCTTTTGATATATTACCTTTTCTATTTGGGCCCTCTAATATTTTTCAATTCATTTTAAAAAGGGAAATTTTGGAATTGAAATTTGAATGCTCAAGTATATATTGTGCACTCTTAAATTCACTCCCCATATGAAAGTTATATATTATGAGATGAAGGGGTATATGTTTTGATAGCAGTGGAGAATTTGGGAGGCTCGAGCAATGTTGTACTTTCGAGGAAAAAATTAAAGTCTGGTACTCTGGTTTTTGGAGAAAATCTTGTATGGGATTGCCATGTGGTGAGACCGTGAAACCGTCCAATGAGATTGATAGGATTTGATGTTCTGATTCTCTTTTACTATCTTCCTTATTTTTTTATTTGATCTTTGTTTTTCTCATTTGAATATTAAAAAATTCATTCTCCCTTCTGTGTTCTTCAATGATCTATTTGTTTCTGGTGTGCACCAGTTTATCAAGTACATGGGCAGTGCAATAAAAATCTACTTAAAGAACTAATTATCTGTAATTATTTTGCAAGTATCATGGCTTAGTTACTGATCTTTAAATATTGTCATTTGTGCGTATAAAACATGTTGCATCTGTTGGATAGAGGGGATCTTGAATCTGTTGTTACCACATAAGTTGCTGCAGAGTCCAAGAACCATCATTTGCAACGAAAGGAGTCTGTTGTAAATTTTCCAGCAAATGGCAGCACAAATATATGTATAATCTGTAAGCTTGGTGGACACCTCCTGTGAGTAACCTGTTTTTATTGGCCTAATTTTGTTGCAAGTGCAATTTAGTAATTGGTCCATGAGGAATGTTAAATAAACTCTCTTCTTTCTTTAACACATGTTAGTATTGTACTTTTTGACATGAAATTTTAGTCATAATAAATGGTTTGTTTGCTTTATATTGCTTACAACTTAAACAAATCATTCTCTTCCAAAATTGCCCTTTCTTTTTACCAACTATAATTTGTAATTTCTTTCATTTAATTCTTTTCTTTTCTTTTCTTTTTTAAGAGGAAATCATCTTATTCTTTTCAAAAATCCTTTTTGATATTTTTGAGGGTCTTTTTTTTTTTTTTTTTTTTTTTTTTCTACTCCAAAAAAAACATAATTTTTACCAAATATAATTTGCAATCTCTTTCATCTAATTCTTTATGAAATCCTTTCTTTCTTTTTTATGTTATTTTATTTTATTTTTATTTTTATTTTTTATACCTTCTAAACATCATTTATTCTCCCCATTTATTCTCCTTTAAAAAAAAAACATAATTAGTTAAAAAAAAAATTATATTGCTATTTATTTCTTTCAACATTTATTTAGTAAGAAAAAAATTGATTGTAAAAATCATTATATATATAATATCAAACATCATTTAAAAAATACTCAAAAATATATATTTTTAATTAGATGAAAGAGATTATAAATTATATATAGTTGGTAAAAAGAAAGGGGACAATTTGGGAAGAGAATTATTTGTCTAAGTTGTAAATAATATAAGCAGACAAACCATTTATTATGGTTCAAGTTTCATGTGAAAAAGTAAAATACTAACATGTTTGAAAAAAAAAGAGAGAGTAGATTGAGAGAGTGTGTGCTGGGAGAGTGTATTAAGCATTCCTCATAGGCCCATTATGTCATTGGAAAGCTCAGTATCTTGACTACAATTTCCTCTTTTGAATTGCATCATTTGAAGCTTTCTAGAGAGAGTTATCACTGTTTTTATTTTCAAGGGTCAACAGTTAATTGTTACGAGATTTGAAGATTTTTACTTGTTGTCTGCATTGCTTTTATTATCAGCTTTATTCAGATTTGGGCCTATGAGAGGGCTGCCCAACCCGGCAGCCTCTAGAAAAAAGAAAAAAAAATCAAAATATTATTAATATATAATGGGTTAATTATACAAAAGGTCATTGAGGTTTAACAATATTATATTTTTATCTAAATTTAGTGAAATGTAAATATTTTTGTTGTTCAAACTTCAAAGTAAGTTGTAAAAATGCGTATAATTTTTAGTTTCTAACATTATAGAATTAAGTCATTTGCAAGTTTAAATAATATTTTTGAACAACACATTTAATAATTGTTTTTGTATAAATTTTACAATATATTTAATATTCTTGAGCAGTCCATTATTAAATTGTTGTTTTTTTATTTTAAAAAATTAAACAAATACTTTCATCAATAATCACATAAAAAGTTTTTTTATTTTTAATTAATAACTCACATGTCTTACATTGACTTTTTTATACCTGTGTGCATTGAGGAGGAAAATCACAAGAATTTCCTCCACTGTGCACATCAAATTTAATTAATTTAGTGTGAGACTGTGATCAATTAATTAAATATTATAATATATTAACTAAACAAAAGTAAATAAATCCGACTATTGATAACTAAGGAGCTGACTATATGTGTATATATATATATATATTTATATATTTATATAATTTAGTACGTGCAACAAATATTTTTTGTGTTCACCCTTGGTTTTATTTTTTTCTTGTAATTTGTTTTTGTCGTTTATTTCTCTTATGTTTCCCATGCATCGGAGGGTTTTTCCAAGGTACTGGCTATATATTTGAGCCTCTTTTCTTTTAAAAGACAGTTTATGATATTATCCGAATGAAATATACTCCCTTTGAGTTTTCATCCTGACTCTTTATCTCTTTGGTGGATTTATATTGAGTGTTGAGTTTTCTTTTGGTTCTGTATCCTTGGTTAGCTCTCTAGGGTGGTGATATTCTGTATCCATTTTGATTTAACTTTGGTGGTGAACCTTTACCGATCTTGCTGGATTTTCGTTGGGTGGTGATTTTTGTATCCTTTTGGAAACAAAGCTATTGTTCTTTCACGTGTGGGTTGTTTCTTGTTTGTCTCGCCGTCTCCCGGCATCATTTTTTTTTAATATTTATTAATAAAAGAAGTGAACCATTTGTCCACTATGGGGGACTATACCATAAAAGTTAAATAAAGAGGGGACCGAGAGAGAGATTTTTTAATTTTATTTTTATTTTTAGAGGTATTGAGATGCAAATCAAATGTCTACAAATTAAAACTTTAACGTCAATATCAGCGATCTTAGTGTTGTCCAATATTGAAATTACTTTCCTTTTTAATGATAATACAACAATCTAATGGACAACAATTTGGTTCGTAGAGATCACTGTAATGGACAAGATGAATTAATATACCCCTCACACTCCCTCCTCAAACCCCCAATGAATTGTAATAGCTCCAACAAAAAAAAAAGAAAAGGTGCGATCATAGAGGGTTAAGCAGTAGAGTGACTTAAAGGAAATCATATTTGCAATTGCACCAGACATAATTAAAAAATCAAAAAAAATTGAAGGATTACCAAAAAAGATTACAAATAGGAGAAGGTTCCAATGTTTCTAAACATCCATTGTAGTTATTATAGGAGGTTTGCATCTACCCTAAAAATAGATACATATGGTGATACGACAACAAAAAACAGTTCATCCAAGTCTCCTATGAGGGTATATCCTTCTGTCATTCCTTATCTTCCTTTCCCGTCCACCGCGAAAAAGGAAAGGACTGCTCTATATATTGAACAACAGGCTATGATGGGTTATGGCTTGCTGCATGAACTGTACCCAAACTTGCCATTTAATCTGTATTTGTGCTAATCTCCTGAGACGAATGTTTTCTCTTCGTAGTATTTTTTCTCACTCTGTGCTTTCTTGGCATTGCGTTTCTGCATTAAAGGTAAGGTAACAAAATCATATCATCAGGTCTCAGCTAAAAGCCAAACAAAAAGCTCTGCAAACTCAAGCATTAGTTTATTCTAATCAAGCTGGAAAAGCCGGTAGCAGTGCAGAGAATTTTAGAGAAAGGGTATTATAAATTTATTGTTGGAACTTGGAAGTCAAACAAAATGAAGAATTACCCCAAATGCATTACTTTTATATGCATGATATTTGTCCTGGCCAGCTATTTGACCGATGTGCATATTTAGACATAACAAGAAAATGCCAAGTAAACTTTACTGATCAATGAATATTAACTTGCAATAATCAAAGTTATATTTGAAGCATGGTAAATGAATTATAGATCATTTTTTCATGCATAAGATAATTTATGAAAGGCTACTGATTTGAATTTTTTTTTGTGTACTCATTCACCAAGTGCAAAAGAATAATAGGGAATACCACGTAGGCCTCATGATTGGCAACTATCCTTTGGGCTACAGAAGTGGTGGTTATACTTTTAGGACTTTCAAGTAATCGAAAAATTCCCATGCTCTTGGGAATTGAATATGGATCAGTCTCACCCTGCATAAGATAACATTTTGTTCCAAAATTTCATTTTTAATTGAATGGACATATAAAGGCAGATAAAAGAAGTGCTCAGAGTAGGGGAAAGAATTTGCTATCTTACAGTCAATGAAGAGTTGGTCTCTGCAACTGTCCCATGTACAACCAAAGATATATTGAAAGTGGTTATCTGTCAAGCCAAAAGGAAAATACAAACAAAAGGAACTCAGGAATTTCAGTAAATAATAATATATAAAAAAAAAAAAAGGTATGATGGTATATCAAAATATGAATGCTCTTTCAAAAAAAAAAAAAAAAAAAAAAAATCAAAAAATGAATGCTATTTTGACAAACTCAGTGAGTCATTGAAACAGAAAAAAATGAACAAATTGAGAAACCAAAACACTCATAAAATACATTTCTTGGCAAAGTGGCTTTAAGAATACTGTCAGTAACATGCTATATCTAAAGATCATGGCTTAAAACATGTTTTTATTATGCCAATTGTTGTATTTACTTCATTTCACACCAAAAAACAAGTTTTTGCCACGTTTAAACTCTTTAAATAGCAAAAATGAAGTAAATACAACAATTGGCATAATAAAAACGCATTTTAAGCCATGATCTTTAGATATAGCCTAAAAGATATTATGTAAAATACGTTATAGATTTAAAGCATGTTGCATGTATGGCACTACATGCACAGAACAATTAACAGTGGTACCCATTTTTCAATATTAACTTTAGGCAGATTATACAGCATATTAAAATATTAATTTTATAGAGTACCCACCATGTCTTTTGTAACTTCCCAAGGTGCACCAATGATGACTTCATCCACATAACGGCAAGCAAGCACACTGAGACTACGCTCATGTAGATGCATAATTGGGTAGTGATTCCCTCTGTGTTCACTGCATGAAACAGTAACTTGTCACATTATTCTTTAACTGTTTTTTATCTCAGTGACTAAAGTCAAAGACACACTCACTGACTAAATTTTGCAAAAATGGTCAGGAGAAATGCAGAAATATTCCATTAAAGAAATTAAGCTAATAAAGAATTTAGAATACCTCACTACTTGGTCAGTATGGACACCAACCAGAAGAAAATCTCCAAGCTGCCTAGCATTCTTGAGGATCTGAACAAACACAAAAGAATTGTATCAATGGAGCAATAAGTGATTGATGAAAGAATGCTACAAATGTATCTAAGTTACTGGATTTGATAGTTCTCTGATTGTACAACTATATGGTGGCAGCACAGTACCGCTCAACCAACCATAAGAGAGCAATGAGTATGTTCAACAAATCCAAAGGCAGGTATCAAACTCAATGTCACTACTCACTAAGCCAAGCTTGCAGAATAATAGCTATTCTAAATAGGCTAAGGTGTGTACCATGTTAGTGCACACAAAGTCAATAACTAACAACAGGATAAGAAAGGCTATACTAATATAATATTGTGGTTCTAAACCACGAAACTCTATGGTTAACAAAATGCCACTTACTGGCAAGATGAGATTGGCTCAATGGTAGGCTCATCACACTTACATCCATGAGGTTGCGGGTTCAAGTCATGTCCCCTCTCCCAGTCCCGAAAAATTGTAATAGTTCAAAAAAAAATAAAAAAATGCCACTTACTTTTTGGCACCATTTTAACTTGATATTTTACTTCCACAATCATAATTCAACAATATAATGGTCTTCAACAATACTTTCAAGAGACTATATACCTCAACGTGTCCTGCATGAAAGAGATCAAATGCACCATCAATGTACACAATACGAGCATTTGGTCCAGGTCCCTGTGATTTGATAAAATAACATGGCCATTTAGAAGCAGAAAAAAGATCCATGAAACTCAAGATTGGATAAAGATTATAAGAGACAATACTAGTTAGAGAACCCAAACCAGAAATAGCGGGGATAGAAAAGGAATTCCATTAATTAATGGTTGTAAATGAATTTTAACTTACTCAATTCTATGTGAAAAGACCAAATATCTATACGTGAGTAGGAAATTCATTTCAAGTATCTAAGGTTACAAGACTACTTGTGCAATCACCACTGAACACTCATATCATTATATAAAATTAACTGCTGTAATATCAGCATGTCCATGACTCCATTCACCTACTTATGAGTTATGACCACTTATTATATTAAAGTCTGCGTCTTCGCATCGTTCACAGGACTCCAGTTGAAACTGCTTATGGTTTTTAAACTTCTTTATAGAGCCAATGTTCATTGACTCGATATTCTTGCTAGTCTTCATTACCAAATCCAATCAATTCAAAGAACCCGTTTTTTTTTTCTCTTAATGTAATAAAACCATTTAGATTACTAACCCACCGACCCATCCACCCAAGTGCAAAAACTAAATTTTGCCACTAGTCAAGTTTAAATGTTTAACTCTTGTAGAGGCATGCCAAAAGCTCTAAAACACCCATTTGTGGAACCTAATTTAAGGGGGATACACTGTTATTAACTTAAACCGAATAAATATTATTAACCAAACTTTTATACATGAAAGCAAAATATCTCCTAGTCCTAGTGCATCCAACTTTATCATAAACTCTAGAGTTATAATTATTAAACTGATAAAAAAAAAAATTTCTCAAGTCAAAGATAGCAATGGATGTATATACAGTAATACAGAATAGAAAAACAAAATAATTTGCAGTTTTACGAATAATAAACAGACTTGACTGTCTTTTTATGTTGACAGTTGAGATACAAGTAATACCTTGCAATTTGAAAATTGCACAATCCTCCTTGATGTGGGCAGAAATTGAGATAGGTGGGCACTCTTGGATTGAATTGCTTTATGAGAGTTTCCGGATGATGAAGTACTGCTATTATCTTCCTTAACTTGTGTATCCTTCAAAGAAGAAAGTATCCTCCCTGCATTTAAAGGCCTTAACCATTAATTATAAAAGGACGCACAAGTATGTAGTCTTCATTCAGTATGCGATGCTTGATTGGGCTAAAAAAAAAACTGTTTTAGCAAGTCTCAAGTAAAATTATAAGATAAGCAACTTCAGAGAGAGTGAGAAAGAGGAACTTTACAGATGTACCCTTTATACATTTCCTCACTCACATATATCTGAGTTATCCTATCAGTAATTTAGTAGTGTCAAGATCCGTTTTCTTCAAATCAAATAACACCATGCCTTCCCTAACAAATCAATATTTACTTGTGACAAGATTGGTTGAGAGAACTTTAGTACCTACAATATCTGTGCTGGAGACACCTTCAGTGCGCTTAATCTGCTTGTAACGGCCAACCTGCTTTGCCAAGGCATAAGCATCAGTTCCATCTGGAAGTAGACAAGGATCATCACCGTGTATGATATAGTCAATCTTGTGCTCATTGAAGAGACGGTTCATGAATTGCTCAGTAATGGCATAAGGAGCATTGGCTATAACTTCATCCACCCACTTTAATCCACTAACAAGGGCCAGCCTGGGAAATTCCTCAAGATATTAGATTGAAAGAAGTACGTCACCAATTTATATACAATATTGACTTCAAAAATCCACCAATGAAATGGCCACTGAGCAGATTATAAATCATATTAACTAAAATGTTTTTCATAAAATTTGCTGCTTATTTATATACGCACCCAAGGTTCATAATAAATCTTAGACAAAACCGAGGGTCTTAAAGGCCTGAACATATTATAGAGGGAGTGGACCCTCCTTAAAATCAAGTCAAGTTTCAAGACAGAGAAGGTACGCCAAACTCCAGCTGAAACCTCAAGACAAGTAGGAAAGCTGGAAGAGTCAACCAGAATCTAGTGATTACAAGGTCATTATGTTCCTTTTACATGATAAAATTGCACATCTTGAATCGGAATTGGAGAGAACAGAACAGCACCCTATCTGCAGTACATTTTCTTAGTTTTCACTATCAATCTTTACCATGTCCCATTGAAGAAATAAAACAGCTGACAAAAGACATTTGGCAGGAAGAGAAGCATTGAAGGCCAAACAGATAACATTGGAGTGATTCGAGTGACAGTAGGACCCAAGAGCATACATATATGGACTTTAACATTTCAACCAAAATTAAAGGCAATATAACAATAAGGGAAGGCATGAATGATGAATATACCTCTCTTCCATGGACAAGACAGGTGGACCCTTATTAGCAATGATCTCCTCATCACTAACAACACCCACCACCAATTCATCTCCCAAATCCTTTGCCTGCCTCAATGCATTGGCATGGCCATAATGCATGAGATCAAAGCACCCATCCATGTACACACGCACACGTTTCTTATTTTCATGTTTCTTCTTGTGAAAGATCCCAGAATCAGACCGCAAGTAGGGCAATGAAAAGACTCCCATTCCACCAAAATAGCTAGTGGACAAGCCGAGCAAGGCAGCTGTAAGCATTAGACCTCCAAAGAGATGTGGGTAGTAATATACTCCATCCCAAATCCAACCATGACTCTCATAATCTATTGCCATTGTCCAACGTTTTCTTTTTCCCTATCTAATTATTATTTTAACAGAGATTGGTTTCTTCAATTAGAGGAGACACAAAACCTGTAAATTAATACCATGAGGACATTTATGAGTACAAAAATATGAAGAAAAAGCATGTGATTGCAGCTTTTATTGACTGATATTGACATTAGCATGCATAGATGATAGATCACACAAACAGAATCCACAACTTTACAATTTTACAAAATTTAGAACACAAAATAAGAGTTGATTTACAATTATACAAAAAACCAACTCGAACAAAACCAAGAATTATAACTATGCAGCAACACAAAATGGATTTACTTTGCATAATTCAAATCTGAATCTCACCCAGAAATGCCACCAACAATTAGATACTGAAACTAGCCAAAAAAAAAAAAAAAAGAATAAGAAGAAGAAAAATAGAAATTAAATCCAAAACAATATATAAATATGCTTCCTAATTGATGCTTAAACTAAATCTAATGAAGAAACTACACTTAAAATCCCAAAAAATATGTGGGAAAAAGTGGGTAAACAGAATAGATAAAAACTGGTTGAAATGCCAACAACCGAGCAAGAAAATCGAGTATGAAGGAATAAATGGTGTAATAATTAGTGAAAAGATTAGAGCAAAAAATGAAAAATGGATTGTGCCCAGATCTAATCTTGCATATAATTTGATTGTTTTTACCTGATTTTTAGCTTTTGGTTTGTGCTTTTTGTGTCTCCTCTTTCTTCTGCTCGAAGGATTCCCACAGGTTTTTTTCCTCTGACAAAGAAGCTGTCTAATATTATATATTTCTCTCTTTTTTTTCCAAATAAAAGGAATGCTATGCCTTTGCTCTTTTGGTTTTGGCCCTTTTTAGACACATTTCTCGGTTTTCATTTTGGTACGAACCGATCATGGTAGTCCGAATTCGGATGTCCGCATTTTAATTTCCATATAGATTGAAATTATGATTGAGTTATCAAAACATTTTATTTTCCTAGGAGCCTAAATTATAAATGAGTAATATTAGAATGTCCAAATATTTGTTCAAATTCATGTCAAATGATGTGTAGAGTTGTCAAAAAGCATGACATTATATAATGAGTGTTGTGTTTGTGACAACTCACATGTCAAGTCATTTAAACATGAATTTGGACAACTATTTTAGACGGTATCATTACTTATAAATTAGTTATCATCGTGTTCATCTAGTCAGGAAATATACATTCGAGTTCACCACACAGAAAATAAAAATATAATAAATTAATTGTGTGGACATAAACGGATCTACTTATTGTTTGAGTTTGTAAGTATAAATAAGTTTGGATCAAACATTTGTAATATTAAAAAAAAATTATATATTTGAACATGTAATTTTTGAATCTAAATCTAAATCTTGTCCCGATTAGAAAACAGTTGTCCAGATAGTGTGATTTATTTTGGTTTCAAGTGTTAGATTAAATTTAAATTATTGGGGTTACCATTTTTGCATGTCATCATGGGATCTTATAAAAATGAAAAATCATGTCACGGTCTGAATAATGATATTTTTCAAAAGGAATAAGATATTTTGTAATAATTAAAAGTTGAGAGTTTATTAATTATTTGTTATTATATATAATAATATAATAATATAGGATGTGTCGTGTCGTGTGTGCTATACTTCATTTGACCTTCTGATTCCATCATTGACCATATAACGTATTATGTTTAAAACCCAAAATAAAATCATATTTATTAAATTTTAAAACTTTTAAAAGACCTTTGGTAGATATTTTATTTAAATATATTTTTTAAATGATAAAATCATTAAAAATATTTAAAACCACATAAACATATTTTTAAAGGACAATCAATTAATCAAATTGATTCTTCTAAAAATATAAAAATAAATAAATAAACGACAATCAAATTTATATTTTCTAAAAAGCCTTTTTTTTTAAATTAAAAATATGCTTTAAAATATATCATTTTTTAAGTATTACAATAAATTATAACACAGAAAGGGTCGAGGTCTACCGAGATCAAACACTATATGTGTGGTTCAAATATCTACTTTTGTTTATATGTATCACTTGCAGTGGCAGCGATTCGAACTTGAGACACTATGATGAAAATTAAGTTATAGGAGAATTACATAAATTACAGTGTTGACCATCATAGGTCCCACGATTGATGAAATTGTATAAATCAAGTTGTTGTCAACACCATGTTTTATGCAATTCTCTCATAACTTGATTCTTTATCACACTGTCAGATTGAATGATCGTCATTCATCACCAAACCACATTAGATAGAGATTCTTAAATATCTACTTTAATAACCAGAAATATCTATTTCCACAAAATCTCATACAACTATTATGGAAAGGAATCTTCCACTTTTTTATTTATATATGTTCCAATGTAAAGATTTTAAATGAATGTTAACTCTTCATTTTATTTAGGGTGGCAATAGTAACACCCATTTTTTAATGAATTTTTTTATTACTAAAATGTCCATATACCAAATTATTTAAAAAGACATAATTATTTACTTAAAAATAAATTATTCATTAAAAAAAACTAAACTAAACCACTTACTCTTTACACTCTCATGACACTTAATCTATCATGACCCTAAATCAAAGCAATTCATGATAATTTGATGGATTGAATTCACCAAGAATAATAAATATATTTCCAAGAGTAGCCATGAAAGGGTGAAAGTAATTCTTTGCCAAAAAAATAAAAATTAAATGAAAGGGTGAGTAATGTTAAAAGAATTAAATAATTATTGGTGTCTCATCTAAATTCAAAAACCCCTAATTTTTTTGGTCCTTGTTCGTCTTTCCATACAATATGTGGTTAGTATCATCTTCTTTAAGAATATTCCTGTTGAGATTGGGATAATTGTTAAGTAAATTTTGGGTTGTCTTTGATTCCAGTTTTTCTGTAATTTTTTTTTTTAGTATTGAGCTGGCCATTGTTGAGTCTTTTTTGGAGGAGAGATTTATTTTGAAGATTAATTTGTCATCATTTTCTGATTTTTTTTTTTTTTTTTTTTTTTTGTTTTATTGATAACTGAGTTTCATTATAAAAAATTAGAAAGAAAAACTATATAATACCCAAGTGGGTGTAGTGAGTAAATAATTGACTATTAAATTTTGAAGGTGGGTGTTGTGAGAAATGTTTTGGGTGGCAATAGAGCCCCCTTTTATTTATTTCTCATTCAAAAATATTAATTAATTAATGCATAAATAGATACATGAAATTAATTAGATAATCCATTTTGTTAGAATACCAATAAAGAAGATTATTATTTCTATTGGAAAACATGAATAGATCGTGATATATCATATGTTTGGTGTGAAAACAAGGATGACCAATTTCATTCAAACACTTGTTCTAGATAATACACAACAATATAATATTTTTAATTAATTCCCTTATATATCCTAAGATTAACTAAAATTATGATTAGAGCAACTTCAATGCAAAAGTGGCTTGCATATCAATAATTGTTGATATGATAATAATATCAAGAGACTTACTTCCTATGTGGTATAAAAATAGACTTGATAGGCAATCAACTTAAAATTTGGTCTCCAATGCTTCCGTCTAAAACACAATTTTTTTAATGACGTGTCCATTTTTTTTTCTAGTTTTATTTTTTATTTTATTTCCTTACCAAAAATATATGAAAAATTAATGTCAGCTTTAAATGTTTGCTCAACCTAAAAAATAGTTGTGCAATAGACCGTCTAAAAGTGAACGGTCATGTTGACAATATTCAATATTTTTTTTGCCACGTCAGCTTGAGGTTGAATATGCACAGCTGCATTGAAGACACAATTATTAATATAACGTCTATTTATTCTACGTGGTATCTCTTTTTTTCACAAGTCACGCTTGCATTGGAGATGCTCTTAGTTGTCCAATTACTTGGCTAGACTGATAGAATCATCGATTCTTAAATTCATTAATTTTTTTATTTTTTTTACCAAAATCGATATCTAATTTAATTCATCCAATTTCAAGAGATTTGGAATTTTTGATTTGATCCAATTGAATCTAATATAATTTAATCAAATCCAATTAGCATAAACTAATCATAATATTTATGAAGGGCTTCATTAATTATAATAGTGTTACTTAACTTACATGCCACAATATTTTTGTTATTGTATTAAATGTCATCGGTATATGTTTTAAATACTATATATATATATATATATATATACACTATTGAAACTAATAATGCACGGTGTGTATAAAACTATCTAGAGGGGGGTGAATAGATTTTAACTATTATTACCCAATTTTCACATGTATGTCAATTTTACAAAAATGGCCCCTAACTAGTCACAATAATATAGCAAGTGTAATATGATGCGGAATTTAAATAACACTTGATATATACGTAGAAACCCAACCACTGGGAAAAAACCACGGGCTATTTAGTGCGCCACACACGAACCTCGAAATCCACTAATTGAAATGGAGTTTACAACCTATGTAGACCTCGTCTAACACTCCGGTCAATAACCCCCCACTTCTACCAAGCGGGCCTTTAAAAGTGACTCTAGTTCTAATTGCTTGAGGCCTAAGCAACCTTAGCCCCAAGTCTTAATTCTCAATGAAGAGATTATGCAACCTATGTGAATATGTATGAATATTCAAATAACAAACAAGGCTAGGGAACCTTAGATGCTTATCTAGGATGATGATATAATCAATTAAATCAATCCTAAATATCAAGAGCTAAATGACATGTCAAATAGCTTAGCTAATCAAGATTAAACAAAAACCTAATTAGCTATCACAATACAACACTCAATCAATTCATCACAATCAATTCTCTTTTCTTGTATTTAGCATATGATCTAAAACTACAAGTAATTTAAAAGAGATGGCTTGATAGTAAAAATACTAAAATAAGATGAAGTTAATCAAAATCTTACCAAGCAAGTTGTGATGATGCAAACCCATGCATGGATGCATTCTATATAGACATAGAAGATGCAATATGAAATTTGATGCAAAAAGGATTTGAGTGGAGTGGTTAAAGGTGAGTTTTTGATTTGATTTTCTCTCAAATATCTCTCTTTTAAGTTTAGGGTTCTAAGGAGTCAAAAGAACTTGTTTAGATAATGAGAAAGTAAGATATTTATAGACATTAAGAACTGGGCATGTGAAAAGATAAGTTTACCCCTGAAACGCACCGTTCGACGGTTTCAATCGGTGGCCAGGCCACCGATTATAACTGTCGAATTGAACCCGAGAAGACCAAGGGAACAACAGCGGTTTCATTCGGCGGTTTCATAACCGCCAAATCAAACCCGAGAGAAAAATCAATCAGGTATGAACGGTGGTTTCGTTCGGCGGCCAGGCCGCCGATCATAACCGTCGATCACCAACAGAGGTGAAAACCAAGGAGAAGCCAAGGGCATTCTCCGTAGGCGGTCTTCGCGCGAAACCACACACTCATTAATGCAAGCGCGGACGTTTCCGAATAATGTCGGGAAACGAATTATAAGACACATAAATACACAACAAGATATTTCAATCAAGGTGCTAGAGTGAAAAGTGTCATGTGAAGAGTATGCACACAAATGCAAGAATGCTAAGTGTGTGTGTGCTTCTAAATCTCTTCAAAGAAGTTAAGCACTAGAAGTATACCTTTGGAGTGCTTGACAAACTTGAGGACTTGAAAGGGTCTTGAGCTTGATTAATGAATCACTTAAGCTACCCTTACATACAATCCCCAACACGTGGTTTGTCCACGAAATAAGCCAATCAAGATATAGGAATCCTTACAACTATCCTATATCTTATATAAAAGTGTGAAGTGGTCAGCTAGAATTATAGTCCATTAAGTGAAGAAGTAGTGAGATCCATGAAGAATGAAGATAAGCCATGAGAGGAGTTAGTCTTATCTAAGAGGAATGAAGAAGGTTTGAAGAGGGTGCTTGAAGAAGCTAAATAGTCATTGACTAGGATGGCTTCTAGCACTAAGAAGCTTGACCACATGATTGGTATTGGAAAGAGTCCTTGTGACAAGAGGGGTCTTGGGTTTGAAGATGGCAAGGAGACCTCCACTCTAAACAAGACCGTGTTTGTCAAGAGCTTAAGCTACAAAGAAGCTTCACCGGTGCAATCTCCTAGGAAGAAGATTGATCTAGGACAATGCTCAAATAGTGCACAAGTGAAGGAGGAGCCAAGAAGGCAACCTCAAGCTTAACCTACTAGAGCTCCCTAAGCCAACATTCCTCAACAATTGGCTCATCAAGGAAAGGGACCAATCATGCAAGCTCAACCAAGGAAGCAAGCTAGACCGGTTCAACAACGAAGAAGAAATGGACTGATGCAACCACAAAGACATGGAAAGGATCCTATGCATGCACAAGGACATGGCATGATTCCTAACTTCATCCTTACATGTCATTATTGTGGTATTGATGGTCATATTAGATGTAAGATCCTAGATCTTTATTGGCTTGATTCCATTGCAAAACTCTCTTTATTTGTATTGATTAGTTGCTTAGGTGATTCTTGAAGAAAAGAAGCTTCAAAGGTGGAAAGCAACGTCTCATGCAAATGTCGTATTCAGAAGGAAAAGCTCGTTCTTGGATGTTAAGGTATCAAAATCCTTATTCCTTTTGCAAGGCGTAAGTGCACACACACACAATTCATATATGTGTGTCCCTGCATCATTGTGCAAACTTTTGGTATAACACATTCACATTCATTTAAGTATGCACATGCATTGGTCTCAATTAGACAAACATTGTAGAATTGCATGTTTTATGACTATCGATTAGATATGGCATACTTGTGTGACATTGTGTTTATTTGTTCGTGTTTCTTGTATTTTGGACTTGAACATGTTCTCATATGATTTCTTATTGAGTCCTAGTCATTTCGGTTACTCATTCATTAGGTTTCGAGTCCAAACGATGTAGCTATGCTACTTTATGTTTTCATTCGTTGAGTTGTCTTCGTCGTCATTTTCTGAGATGAATTCTCAACCTTTTGTCAAAGTTTTATAGTTTTAATTGCGTGTGAGGGAGTCATGATTCGTAATCCGAAGACGGATTCGAAATCGGAATTCGGAGGCCCGGATACGGCTAAAGAACGCGAGAGGTGCGCGAGAGGAGGTTGCTTGGCCGAAGGCCAAGTGTTGGAAGCCCACGTGTGGCACACGGCCAGGCAGTCCCTCTGCCCACATGTGCCACACGTGCCCCACATGGGGATTGTGACATGTCACACTCTGATTGGCTCGTATTCTTCCCTCCTTGAAATCTTTTAAAAGCTTTCCTCCTTCCCTCCAAACATAACTTGAAGAAAAATTGAAAAAGAAAGAGTGTGCAGAATTCTTCATGATTTTAGGTTTCTTATTTCAATCATAACTTTCTCATACGAACTCGAAATTGATTGATCCAAAAGGCAAAAATGTTGGTCTCGACGAGAGATACAAACCCTAAGCATTTTTAGAACCATTTGACTTCATCATTTTTCACAGCGATCTGATTTCAGTACGAGGTTCAATTGTTGTATGTGAAACTTCTTCTTCTTACATTTATCATTTTGATTCTTCCTAATTGATTGTTGAAATGTGTTGAGAAGTATGTTAGATCATATGCTAGGGTTATATGATTGATTGTTTGTTTGAGTTTTAGCCTTGTGATTTCAATTGAACATATTTTGCTAAACTTGTTTAAGCTTGAAATTGTTTCTAGAAATGATACATGCGATGTGCCTCATGATATTTTCTAGGTTCAATTCCATGATCTAAGAACTAAGATTTTCATGTGATATATTGAATATTCATATCTTGTTCTTATTGTCTCACATGCTTTGATTTCTAGATAGATTTGTTATTGTGTGTTGAAAGCATAATTCTAGTTTATCACTAAGCATGTACATTTCGTTTGATTGATCATCTAGCTTTATTTGATTGTGATTTACATCATTTGCATCACTTAGATCATTGCCTTGTGAAAGGTTGAAGTCTCTTGCAAAGTGAGTGAAACTTTGTGGAAAGAGTAAGAAGTCTTGGTTAGGAAAGTGTTCCGGATAACCAAGCAAGAAGACTTAGCTAGGAGTAGAAAACTCTGGATAGCTAAGCAAGAAATCATCCTAGAAGCTTGAGAGCTTTGGATAGGATGTTGCTACCTAGAGGTGTAGGACACACCTTGGATAGGTAGTAGGCGTTGTGGTTCACTAGCCGGAGGGTAGACTAGGAGGTGATAGGTTAGAGCGGATATCTTGAGTAGATAGCTTTGAGTGTGTAAGTCTTTTTCATATAGTGGATTGCTTTGCCGGTGGTTGTGGTATCAACCCGTGAATGTTTCCTCTTTGAGGTTATACCACGTAAAAATCTTTGTGTCTATTTTCGTTTTAATATTTCTTTATCTTTCATATCTTACATTGATTGCATATCTTGTATATTGATTTACTCTTGCATTAGTTAAATCAATTCATTTGTTGAATCTTTTCAAGTGTGCATTTTCTTTGTTATATTCCACATAATTTTTAATATTGGAAGAAACTGGACCTATACCTATTCACCCCCTCTCTAATATTTTACACTATTACTTAAGGGAATTTCATTAGACTAAATTACTTTCGTTATATCAAAAATATGTACAGTTAAAAGCATGATTATAAAGAAAAAGAGTAGAGTCAAGATGCATGTTCCTAGGAATGATAGAACTACTTTGCATGATCCTAGGACATCTAGAGCCCATGTACCTATGACCACTAGGAAAGAAAGTGTTTCTCCTAGGTGGATTAGAAGAGATGAATATTTTTGCCATGTTGCTTAAATTTCCTTGAAGGCAAATTCTTTTAATTTTTGGTACTTAGATAGTGGGTGCTCTAGGCACATGACAAGAAAAAACAGTTTCTTTTAGACTCTTGTTGTTAGGTTTTTGGTTTGTCTTGGCATATATTCCATATCAAAATGGTGCTTATCTTGTATTGTTTAGTGGTTGTTATCATGATGATATAAAGCTTCAAGGAAAGACTCAGATACGGTTCATGCAAGGTGGTGGCTTACTAAGGGGAATTAGTTTCATTGCTCATCAAAGGTATAATTGACCTCATTCCTCTTACAAGGCATAGGCACACACACACAATTCATTCATGAGTGTCCTTGCATTGTTGTGCACCATTTATATAACACATTCACATGTTTTAGTATGCTCATGCATTGAACTCAAATTGTTATACATTTTAGAAATGCATGTTTTAAGACTATGTCTAGGAAATGGCATACTTGTGTGAACTTGTGTTTATTTGTTTCTATTTTATTGATTTTGGACTTGAACATAATCTCTTATGATTCCTTATTGAGTCCTGATCATTTCGGTTACTCATTCATTAGGTTTTGAGTCCAAACGATGTAGCTACGCTACTTTGCGTTCTCATTTGATAAGTTGTCTGCGTCGTCGTTTTCTAAGATGAATTCTCAACCTTTGGTCAAAGTTTTATAGTCTTTGTTTGTAGGGAAAAATACCGTAGTACACGCAGCGGAAGCGAGACTAAAAAATAGATTTAGTAACTTTTAAAATTTTTCCTTTTTATGAACCTTAAACCCTTTAATCAATTAAACATATATATTATCTAACAAAAGAAGAATACCTTTTGTCGCGTGATCCGATTGACTTACGTCGATGGTAATCCGCAAGATCTTCAATCCTAGCACGAACGTGGATCACCTAGGAGCGTGGTCTCCCTTTTCTTTGAATTGCAAACCTGTGAATGGACAAACAAACTTTTCTTTTCTTTGTTAGTGACAAAAACAATCAAAAGAAGACTAAAATTATTCTGGTCACTTTTGAGTTCTCAATCTAATGATCGAAACTCGCGTGAACCTAAATCGATGTTGTACACACAAGCTTATTGATGAACAAGTAAATAGTGTACCATCAAAGAATAATTTATTCACTCTTTTATGTTTTTAGTAGAATAAAAATAATGCTCTCTATGAATTAAGAAGAAGAAGAAAAATTGTCTCTCAAGCACAAAGCATAGGGTGGCCGAATTCTATACATATGAATATATAGGTGGCCTAAATTTTCTTTCTCTTTTCCTATTAGGGTTGCCGAATTCTACACTAAAAGGGACTAGGGTTGCTGCAATGCACAAGCCAAAAAGAGTTTGTGTTGCACCCTAATTTCCATCTAGTTTAAGACTTCAAACCCTAATACATTACATAGATATTTTATTTTTTTATTTGACTAAATAAAAAGACTTCTTATTTGATTAAATAAATAAAATTAATTATTTATTTTCTTATCAAACAAGTCTTTTACTTTTACTCTAGGAAATATATTTCCTGATCAGAAAAGATTTGTTTCTTAATTAAACAATTAATTAATAAATAAATTAATTCTTATTTAATTAAAACAATGAAACAAAATAATATATTAGGTTAAAAACCACCTTGCCGCCCCACTTAAAATAAATGGGCCAAATATTATTTTCTTATTTCATTTAATCCATTGGACTTTAAATAAAAAGCCCACATGTGAACCAGACTCATTCTTACTAAAAGAAACAAGCCCACATGCCTTTTATTAATATATTAATATAATTGAGCAGCCCATTACATAAATAATGTGCAAATTATATTCTTAATATATTTAATGCAATTCTAGATGGACCCTTAAATTGGTCCGGTAGAATATATCAAGTGATCCATGCAAGTCCGTGTGGATTGGGGATCTTGGCGGGCTATCTAAATTTAAGCTTCAATAGACATAACCTAATCACAATTAACAAATGATTCACTTAGGTCCGATCCATTAATTTTAACTCATTCCACTAAAGAGCTAAAATTGAACTCTTAAATAAAGACAGAAAAGGAAGATGCTCCTCATTCATACCCTAGATAATCATATTGGAAATAGTGTATCCTCGTGATTAATATCAGTAATCGCCAAGAGTTCATAGACCGCTTATAACTCTCCAAGTTACCATATTTACTCATATGACCACGTTTTGAACTTGGATATTTTGACTTGTCCAGAAGCCATGTTTTCAATAGACACTATCGAAAACTCAACGTTGAGATTTAATATCCAATTACCTCAAAACATCCATATGATGATATTATACTCTCATTTAATAAATGGAGCCACGATGTCCATATCTATAAATGAAGTCCTCTATCGATTAATAAATGAATATCACCAAACTATCGAGGATAGACTATGCGATATAATCGTACTCATTGATAACTCAAATGATATCACTTGCAACCATAAGTCCATCATTTATCTCAGGATTAAGATAGACTCTCCGATTGTCCTGATAATGAAAAGACTATTATCTATTGACGGTTCTAGATAAAGCTTTTCATTGTGATCCAGTTCAATGCACCCAGTGCACTAGATCCTTTTGCTCGAAGACACTCCGATGATTTTAGACTCATCATATCTCATTTGATCCCACTCAAATGCTAGCAAAAGAATTCTACAACTTTATCAAGATAAAGGTGCCTAACCTTTAACTTAAGTTGTGAACATTATTCAAGACTAACTAAAGAATTGTGTCTACCACATACATATCTAGATGTACGAACAATTCTTCTTTTTTCATAGTCTTTAGACCTTATGATTATTTACTTTGACAATTATAATATTAAACTATAAATGCTATACGATTTGTTAAACCAGAAATCACTTTATTAATATGAAAAAGATTGTTAATTACAACATTACACTCTTGCTATTGAGCATAATCCTAACATTGTTGTGCATGAGGGAGTCACAATTCGTAATCCAAAGACGGATTTAAAATAAAAGTTCGGAGGCCCGAATACGTCCGAAGAACACGAGAGGAGCACGAGAGGAGTTTGCTCGGCCAAAGGCCAAGCAATGGTGTCCACGTGTGACACACGACCAGCACAACCCTCTGCCCATGTGTGCCACATGTGGTCCACACGTGGAGGTGACGTGGCGGGCTATGATTGGTTGTTGCTCTCCCTCTATTTCATCTCTTTTAAATTCTCCAATTCCCTCCCATTCATTTCAAGAAGCAAAAATTAGAAATCTTAGACCAGAATTTTTTCTCTCAACTTTTCTCAACACCATAACTTTCTCATATGAAGTTGGAATTGGTTGATTCAAGTTGGTGATTGTTCGTAATCGAGTCCTCTACCTTTTCCAAGTGGTCTTGCAGCTGTTTGATCGAGTTTTCAAGTGGTTCTACCAAAAAAACCGAACCAGTTCGTGATTGCAAGGTAGTTGTCATAACTTTGAAATTTCTTCTTTTATTACCTTCAATTTGCTTGGGGTTTCTTCTTCTATATATATATATGTATATGTAGGTTAATGCTATTGAGAAAGATAGCTTCATAATCAAACCTAATCAAAAGTCTAATTAGAGACATATGTGAACTAGTTTCTTAGATTCTAGGTTTTTCACATGTTTGAGAGTTGTATTGTGATTAATTTGATATCTAAGGTTATTTATGTATTGATTGATGTATTTTATAATCAATAACCTTAACTTGTACTTAGATCCTCATATTGAACAAATTTAGGATTAGCACTTGTGTTTATGTTTTTAGAGACATCTAGGATATAATTGATTATTTATTATATCATTGCTCTAAATCTTTGGCTAGAATATTTATTGAATATATTTTGTGATTTTAGCATTTATGTGTATGTTTATAACATCTTGAATATTTGCTTCATGATTATGATTTATTCAAGTGTTATGTGTGTGAATGAAACTAGGAGCTTCTGTGTTAGGTGTTTTTCACATGCTCTAAGTTTAATTCATGTTTTGGCATCTAGACTATATTACTTGTGTTCTCACATGTTTAGGTCTAATTGTTCCATGGAATGTATTGATCATATGCTCTATGTTTAATTGATTGTTTGCATCATTTGTATTCACATGATCACATTAGGAAGTCCTTGTAAAAGGCATGAAGTCTTGACTAGGACAGGGTGTTCGGATAGTCAAGCAAGGAAGTCTTGGTTAGGACAAGAGGTCTGGATAACCAAGCAAGAAGTCATGGCTAGGATCGGGAAGGTCCGGATAGCTATGCAAGGGAGGCTCTCTAGAGGCATGAATGCCTTGGATAGGGAGTTGGCTACATTATTGGTAGGCCCGAGTGTTTGGATAGACATAAACTCCAATAGAGAGTGGTACATGGGATGTGTATGCACTCTTGAGGAATTTCTAATCTTCCAACGATGTTGGTTTGGTATGGACTCCAATATATGGTGGTTTCGCATCATTGATGGATTTTGTATCTTCCAATAAGGATGAGGTAGACATAGACTCCAATAGAGAGTAGATCATAGGTTGGTCACTTTTGAGGAATTTCTATTTTATCATCCAATATATATAGTACCCAATGGTTGTAGTTCAACCCGTAGATGTTTCCTTATTGGAGGTTTTACCACGTTAAAAAATCTCGTGTTAATTCTTTCTATCTCTCTCTCTTATATTTGTATATGTGTATGTTTTAATCTTGTAGTACAATCTTCACTTGTGTTGTATTTGGAAACAAGATTTTGTATAGTGTGATTTGTAAGCATATTCATTTTGATCATAATTGTAAATATAACTCTTTTATTCATTGATTTTTGTGTATAGATATTCTTTGATTGATACTTGTAATTTATTGGACATTATTGAATTACAAGTATTCTTTATTTTAATTTTAATATAGTTTCTTCACTAGCAAGTTGTAGTGTTCTTACATTGTAATATTGAAAGTAGAACTTATGGAATGCGCTCTTCATTGAACATACTTGTATATGAGATACACTGTTTCTTGGTATATGTTTTGTAGACAAAAGGTGATGAATTGAGCATACATATGTTAATTGTTTTCTCATAACAATCATGTTAAATGTTAATTTATATGCTCACCAAGGTTTTGACATAAGTCACGAAAGAGTTTTTTAAAACTAGAGTGTCAACCTATTCACCCCCCTCTATGTTGTTTAGTATAACCTTGTAGGTATTTTCAATTGGTATCAGAGCAGGTCACTTAAAGCAATTAGTGTGATTCGGGATCTACAATGTTATTTACTATGATAACATCCTTTAGTCTATAATTGTTTGTAATGGTTGTCCTCCTTTGTTGATTTGGAAAATGTTTGTTTTGTTGAAAATGCTCATGATAGACTTCACTAAGTCTAGTGATGAGCAAGCTTGGTTGGATTGTCAAGAAAGGTTTCTTTTCTCCGAGTTTTATATTTGATGGAGTAGTTTCTCCAAACCAATATATTCATGAAGTATGAATGAGGTTTATTTTTGAGTAGTTGAAACTTTTAGACCTTTTTGCCATTAATAGTGGTGTATGTTTTTAAACACCTTTCTCATAATAAAGATTCAAGTATGGCAAAAGAGGCATGGAATGGATTCCAAGCTACTTGTGAAAAAGGTTCTTCTTGTTTTATATTTCATTTGTCTACTAACAATTTTGTTGATAAGCTTGAAAAGAATGTTAGTGACAAAAGTAAAGAAGAAGAAGTTTTCCTGGAGGATGATCGTTCTAGACATGATCACTTGACTTTGCAACTCAATGAAGAAGAATGCAAATGATCGCGCTGTAAATGTTCACATTTAGCACTCCCATTTCCTATCTTTTGTATTCGTTTCTCAGGTAAAATAGGGATTTTAATGGTTTAAATAAGTGTTTCAGGTAAATAGAGGAATTCAGGGGCATTTTGGTCATTTTGGAGAAATAGGGGCTAAAATGTAATATTCTGGAGAAGATTGAAGATTCTGCAATTAAGGGAGAGATCAGGGGTACAAATTGTAATTTGCCACGCAAAGCATAGCGTCAGCTGCCACGTCACTTGTCAAACGACGTCATTTTGACCTGCTCGCGTTAGCGTGATGCAAGGCTGACGTTAGTCGTCTTCTTCATGCATGTAGCTCGACCCGATGACCCGGTGGAGCGACACGACCCGGTTTCAGACCTAATCTGAACCCGACCTTTTTTGGCCCGTTTCCAGCGGTTTTTTTGACCAAATACTGCCCAGATCGCCGGCCAAGCTTCTTCCGGTCACAATGGACCCATTTCCAGGTTTTCATGCACAAGTTCTCCTTCTCCTCCAAGAAGCCAAACCTCCATGGCCACCAAGCTTCAAGGTCACGTTCTAGCGACTTCCTTCAAGCTCAAATATGTTCCAAACTCGTAGAATCTCTGCGACCTCATGCAGCAAGAACATTTCTGCAGTCCAGAAGGTCTAAACTCGAGGGAAATGTACCAAATCGTATCGCAACTTAGTGCGGCGGGAATGAACCCGCGAGCATGGCGTTTCAGAGGGTTTTTCTTGTCCTTTCACGAGAAGATATTTCCCAAACCCTTTCTTCTATAAATATACCTCTTTTGTGCACAAAAACCACATCCCTAATATCCAAACATTTACAATATTGCACTCTTTACATACCTACGTATAAATCAACCTATATTGCACCAATTTACACCATCAATAGTCTAGCATAGTTTAGAGAACATGAGCTTGGGAAAGACAAGGAGAAGTCTAGCTAACTTGAAGACTTCACAAGAGATTGGGTTGTCTTATTTATCTCTTTGTTTACTTTAGCTTGTTGTTGTATTTTGATTACATGTTTATGTTGGGAATATTGGTGGGATTGTAATAATATTCATATTTTGGTTGATGAGTTTATTTGCTTGAGCTTAATATATGCATGTTAATTGATTAGCCAATTAATTGATATGTAATAGGATTTAGACTATTTGAGAAATCAATAGCATGCATGAATGATTATTTGTGTACGTGTCTTATCCTATGTTAGATTGGTTAATACCACTCTTGTAAGCTTATTTGCTATCAATTAGGAATTGGATTTGTTGCATGAAAACCATTTCCTAGCATTTCCATGCCATTACCACCTCACAACTACACTTTCCCATGACCATGCATGAGTGTAGTTGGTAATTAGTTTAGTTAATTAGTGTTTAATTAGTTAATTGATTTGGTAAGCTTGTTAGTTTAGTTAGTTTAATTGATTAATGTTAATTTAGTTGTTACTTGGTTATTGCCATCTTAGTTTAATTCTAGTGTAATCTTAGTTTAATTAGCTTGTGACCATTCCCTTTTACTTTCTTGCATGTAATTAGTGTAAATAGATTGTATATATATATAGATATCTAAGACTTAGAACCGACTTAAGATAAACACCTCCTTGTTGGGAACGATACCCTTACTCGTAACCACTATACGTGATGAACGATTCGTATACTTGCGAAAGGGTAAAAACACACTCACGCGCCATATCAATTACTGTAGTTTATTAGGACTGGTCCGTGCGCCGATCAAGCTTTCGGCGCCACCAGGGATATATTTTAGAACTACCACGTGCGTGTCAAGTCAATGGCGCCATTGCCGAGGAGGCGTATTACGTTTTGTTAGTTTTAGTGTTAATTTTATTTTCGTTATTTGTAGTTAAATTTTTTTTTAAAGTGTTCATATCATATTTTGCTCGATTTGATTTTTGTTTGTTTGATTATTTCAGGATTCGGATCAATATGGAAAACCTTTCCAGTGTGCCCGTTATTCAGAGGCTTATGAAGTACTTTTCTTTGCCAATTATGGGAGCTCAACCGTCAGCGATTTTATTGAGTGATTTGCAACGGAGCTACGAGTTGAAGAGTTCTCATTTCAACACTCTTCCAGTGTTCCGAGGTGGAACGGATGAGGATTCCCTTCAGTTCATGAAGGAGTACTACGATGCCGTGACTACCATCCGACTCGAAGAGCTCACGGAAGATCAGTTGAGGATGAGATGCTTCCCGTACTGCATGAAAGATGAGGCAAAGAAGTGGCTATTGGCTCTACTCGCATGCTCATTGACTACTTGGGAGACGGTAGAGACCAAGTTCTTCTCAAGGTAATATCCCTCTTGGAAAACATGAGGAATTTGGGGCAATATAGCAACCTTCGAAGAAGAACCAGGAAAAGCCTTCCATGAGACTTGAGATCGATATAAGTCACTCTTTGCACAGTGCCCGCACCACATGTTCCCCTTCGTCCTACTAGTACATTGTTTCTATGACGAATTGATAGGACTCACACAAGCCACTGTTGACAATGCTTGTGGGGGAGCAATGAGGGAGAAGACCGCAAGGGAGGTGTTTGCCGTATATGAGATGTTGGGTGAAAATTCCCAACAATGAAGAGGAAGAGATGATTCTTGTGAGGAGAGGGCCAATGCGGACTTAGGAAAGCAATTGGACAACATGTCACGGGAAATGGAAAATCTCAAGGCAAACTTTGGGCAACAACCGGTAATGGGAGAGGTGCAAGTCGTGTATCCATATCAATAAGACAACCATCAAGCAAGCAACAATCAAGATTGGTACTACCAAGGGGGCAGCCAAGACAACCCCTCGTTCACCGAGCAACGGATTAGTGGCCTAGGAGAACCGATAGAGAATACAGCAGCCCAAGTGGGGAAGTTGGCTGAAAAGGCACTAACCGATCTTTAAAGCGGAGAGTTGAATTCAATAGAGGTTGAAAAACCAGAGTTTGTTTTTAGATCCTCTAAAGGCATATATGACCGCATTGATGAAAGTATGCTCACATTAGAGAGGGTGTTCGAGGAGGAGTATGGACAGTATGAGAAAAAAGTAGTAGAGGTTGCACAAGAGAGCATGGAATTGATAAGCCAAGATGTGAACTCAGAGAAGAAAATCAATTCACTTGAGAAGGAAAGGGATTCATCCTTAAGGGAGATTGAAGAGCTTAAGGATGAATTGGCTCAAAGGGATGAGGCTTTGGATCTCATGAAGACGAGGGAACTTGACCACCTTGCAAGGCTTGCAAAGGCTAAGCAAGAGTTGATGGCAAAGGGAAATGAAGTGAGGCCATTTCCGAAAGATGAGGTTGACTTAGGTCAAGGAACTTCAAGTGCCTTCGTCACCAAACCAAGTCTTAACAAATCCAATAAGAAAGCCACCAAGAAGAGCAACTAAGTCCCACCTTCACCTCTACAAAGCTTGAAGGACAAGCAACCAATACCAGAAGTCCTCAAGAGACCTACTCCAAGGTTGGCCCCAAGGCTGGACAAGATCAAGCAAGCCTCCAAGCAAACCATAACAAATCAGAGAGGTACAATCTCTCACTTTAGTCCCATTTGTTACAAGTGCCACATTAGAGGTCATATTGGATCTCAATGCGCAAATATGAAATGGCAATGTGTGACAAATGTGAGTCCTAGGACTACAAGGTTGGTTGTCAATTCCTTATGGATTGACAAAACCAAAATAGAAGGACTCAAGAGGAATGGACCCCTTTGGGTCAAGAAAAGTGAGAATGGGTATGTTGTGGTAAAGCCACCTATCTTTGATGGTGGTTGAGTGCTTGACTTGTATGAACTTTTTGATATGTTTGTTAATGTGCAGGAATTTCAAGCTTTAAGGAAAGGATGCATTTAATGGACATTCGTTTTTGTTTATATTTAAGTACTTTTTGATTTGTAATTATTTTGAACAATTATTAGTTTAGAGTCTAGAGTCATTATCTACTCACTTGTCATGTTGCATTTGTGCTTAACCATATCATGATGAGATGCATGGAAATAGATAGATTTGGGGGTTTATACTCCTTACCTATATCCTTGCATAGAATATGCTTGTGGTGTTTTTTGTGTTATTTTTGTGTGTGCAAGCTATGGAATCAAAGAGAAGGGCTAATAGGCTAAGAATGCCTACCGCGGGACGAGTCCGTGGGATTATTCCCGCTCAACAAAGCCACGGGGTTCTCTTGGAACCTTGTGCGAGATACGTCTGCGGGAAAGAACCCGCGGGATAGAAGGGATGAACCCGCATGAAGCTCGAGGAACCTTCGCGATTTCAAGCCCGTTGGCCAGAAGGCACAAAGCTGCGGCATCCTATGGAGCAATCTCCATGACTTCACAATCCGCGGGAAAGAGTCCGCCAGCCAGAAAGTCTGAACTCATGGTGGATTCCTGTGAATTGCCTGCGAGAAGAGACCGCAGGAAGAAACTCGCAACACGAAGCTGCGACACACATCATGCACCATAAACCATACCACAAGGCCGCACCATCCTACGAATGTGAAATCGAAGGTCCAATTTCTTACTTTTAAGCTTTTACTTCAAAGTTGATATCCCATGTTTAGCTTAAGGGTGTGAATTGGTTGTTTTTGCATAGTGACTAGGATTGGTTGTTGTAATGTGATTAGCGGTGGATATTAGGATTGTAAATATGTGTTTACATGTTATTTGTAGATATTAGGATTGTATATATATGTTATTGTTGTATTTTTGTTTTTGATTTTCGTGTTTTTATTCAAACCTTGTGAAGATGCCCTGTTTTGAATTTTTGAGGCGATATGTTTCTTGAAAACTGTACCAATCAGTAAAGAAATAAATTTTTCCGCCCACATTGCATTCATCGTTTTTTTGTTACAATTCCAACGATATAAAGAACGCAAAATTCTGGGTAGCGGTTTAAAAGTTATGAGTATTTCTTCGACCGAAGGTCACAGGTGTGCCCTGTTTTCAAATTTCTGCATGTGACCTGTTTTCAACGTCTATTTTCACACTTTTCCAAATTTAATTTTGAAATGTTTTCTTCATGAAAAGTGTTCTTTTGCATGTCTATATTCTCGTGTCAAAATTTGAGCAAGTTTTATTGAGTAGCTTTGAAAATATACATTGAAACGCAGACGTTGTTCGAATTCAAAAAGTGACAGCTTTCTTGAAATATTGTCCTCTATGTTTAGATGCCTTCTTCACATCGTATTTTTTGTTAATTTGTTTTTAACTTTGTGTTGTGTTATATATATATTATGTGTGTGATTATTCGTATATATGTGTTAGTATGTTTTGAAATCATGAACTCTTTGTCCATGTTCTTCAATTTTTCAACATTGAGGACAATGTCGAGTTTAGGTTTGGGGGTGTGGACACATATGTGTCGTTTAGTTTTTGTGTTTTTGAATACATTTTTCAAAATTTTGCGAATTGAGCCATCTTTGAACAAAATTGTTTGAATGAGATGTTTTGAGTTGTGTCGTTGAGGAGTTTTTCGCATGTGTTAGTTGCTGAGCCTTGGCTAACTATTGTCAGTCTAGGATTGCTTCGCATGATGTGAAATTAGTCCCTTTCTCTTAGTGTCTTAGTGGATGAGACTCCGTAATCGATTGTTAGGATTAATAGTGGAGACTACCCGTGAATTTTGTGCCTTAGCGTTCATTTCTGAGGGTAAATTCTGTTTCTACTCTTAAACACTCTTCGAACATGTTTTTCATTGTGATCTCAATGCATCATTAGCATTGTTTGCCTTAGAACATTCATAAATGTGGATAACAGGTTGAATTTGTATTCCCATGATAGATGGACTTCAAGAAATGATATTAGGACTTTGTAGTACCCACTACCAAATTGCCTAAACACGTCCATTTCCCTTTAGGGTGCGTTTGGTACGTAGGACGGGACGGGACGGGACGGGACAGGACAGGACGGGACAACTTTCTCTTGTCCCGCGTTTGGCGCGCCATTAGCATGGGACGGGACGGGATGGGACAAGGTGGGATAAAAAACCCAAAAACTTGTCCCACTCAAATAGGTCGGCCAGACTTGTCCCATGCATGGGACAAGTTTGGAAAAGATATTTTTGCCCTCAAATATTCCAAAAATTACAAAAATACCAACTATAAAATAAAACCCAACCCCATTCAGCCATTCATTTCTCATGCCTCTCTCTCTCTCTCTCTCTCTCTCTCTTCATTCTCTCTTCTTTGGCCGCTGGTGAGGAGAAAGATCTTAGCCTCTCCCGCTTGTCTCTCTCTTCGTTTGATTTTGGAGGTGGTAGCTTTGTTGATTTCGATTTAGGGTTCTTGATTTGGGGGTTTTTAAGTTCTCGATTTGGGTTCTCGATTAAAGCTGGTCGTTTGGTGTTGACGACGGTATTGGGTTCTCGATTGAAGTTCTCGGTTTAAGTTCTCGATTTGGGTTCTCGAATTTTTTTTTTGGTTTTTCGATTTGGATCGAGGATTTTGGTTTGGTTTTCACCATTGATGATGATGATGATTTGTTGTTTGGTTTAGTGTTCACCGATGATGATGATGATGATGGTACTGGATGAATTTTGTGGAATTGATTTATTGTTTTTGTTTGTGGAATTTGATTGAAGAAAAATTTGTGGTGTTTGTGCAGTGAGAAAATGAATGAAAATATTACTTTTGAATGATTTTTAATTAATTTTAACTCAATAATATTTGATATTTTTCAAAAAAAAAAAAAAATTCAAACTAAATAAAATTGTTATAAACATTGGAAAGGACATGGGGGGCACTTTGGTCATTTGAACTTCTTGTCCCGTCTTGTCCCAGCCATACCAAACGCATAATAGTACAGTCCACAATTTTGTCCTAGACATTCCAAACACAATATGGAACAACCTGTCCTGTCCCGTCCCGTCCCGTCCCTTCTTGTCCTGTCCTGTCCCGTCCCATCACATCCCATCCCACCTTGTCCTGTCCCATGTCCGTACCAAACGCACCCTTATGCTTGATTCAATACAAACACGGCCAAACACATAAACCTATCACACAACACCCTAATCCATAGACCTATACACTTGATCTACACAGCTACTAATCTTGTTAAATTCTACTAAGTAGAGAATTCAATCGTTAAGCTCAAAATTGTAATAGCGTGTACTGATGCTTATTTTGTAACTTGTGCTAAAATAAAGGCTTTCAAAAATTAAGTGTTAAAAATTAAGCACTTAAAGCCTTCAACCTTCAAAGCAATGATTACTCCAATGAAAGTAATTAGATAGCACAATCCAAAGTTCAAAATTGTAGCCTAGATGCTTTTGTAAATGAGTAATCTAAAATGAGCTTCGTATTGAAAAGTGTAATGTGAAACATCTTGGCATGATTAGTATCTTTATATACCTTCCACATACCATTCACCACATATCACCTTGGCCAACACAAGTAGGGAAGAATCTAATTGATCTTTTAGGAAGTCTATTTAGGGAATACGAATGTTAATATGCTCTACCACGTTCATGGCATTCAATTCCTTCATGAGATCAATTTTCAGAAAATGTGCTTTATTTCGAATACTCGCATGCGTTATATATTTGATTTCCATTTACATAACTTCCAAATCGCATGTGTTTGATAGAGAGTGTGCCTAGGACTCTAAGAGAAAAACAAAGTGAAATCCAGTGAGGATTAGAGTCGAGGCGAATTACATCCGAGCATTTGAGTGTGTTGAATTTGATGCTATAACATTTTGAGTGTGGGATTTGCATTGTGTGTTTCGGTCAATTGAATGACTTTAGGTAATCCTTCACTCAGCAATTCTCACATGTGTAATTTCTCATATGCACAACTTTTCTGTCATCTCATTTTGTATGGTTTTGTTTTTGCAAACTTTGTTTTAAATTGTAGTTTTTAATTTTTAGCTTTACGTTTGTGGGTATCGTAGCGGTAAACCCTTAGGAGACTACACTCTTCCTAATAGGGACACCTATGGTTTTAAAAGGCTTGTGGCACGTGCTAAGTGCCATCGTTTCACCCACGACAGTGGACTAGTTTAGTTTATGTTTATTTTGCTTTTCGTTTTTAGTGTTGCTCGAGGATGAGCAAAAGTTAGGTTTGGGGTTTGATCAGGTTTAGCGCTCCAATTTCCTATCTTTTGTATTCGTTTCTTGGGTAAAATAGGGATTTTAATGGTTTAAATAAGTGTTTCAGGTAAATAAAGGAATTCAGGGGCATTCTGGTCATTTTGGAGAAATAGGGGCTAATATTCTGGAGAAGATTAAAGATTCTACTATTAAGGGAGAGATCAGAGGTGCAAATTGTAATTTGATGCGTAAAGCACAATGTCACGCATCAGACGACGTCGTTTTGACCTGCTCGTGTTAGCGTGATGCAAGGTTGACGTTAGTCGTCTTCTTCATGCATGCAGCCCGACCAGACGACCCGGTGGAGCTACCCGACCCGGTTTCAGACCCGATCTAAACTCAACCTTTTCTGACCCATTTCCGACGGTTTTTCCGACCAAATCCTGCCCAGATCGCCGGCCAAGCTTCTTTCGGTCACAATGGACCCATTTCCAGGTCTTCATGCACAAGTTCTCTTTCTTCTCCAAGAAGCCAAACCTCCATGGCCACCAAGCTTCAAGGTCACGTTCCAGCGGCTTCCTTCACGCTCAAATACATTCCAAACTCGTAGAATCTCCGTGACCTCAAGCAGCAAGAACATTCTCGCAGTCCAGAAGGTCTAAACTCGCGGGAAATGCACCAAATCGCACCGCAACTTAGTGCGGCGGGAATGAACCCGCGAGACAGGAGTTTGGAACCCGCGAGCATGGCATTTCAGAGGGTTTTTCTTGTCCTTTCACGTGAAGATATTTCCCAAACCCTTTCCTCTATAAATATACCTCTTTTGTGCACAAAAACCACATCCCTAATATCCAAACATTTACAATATTGCACTCTTTACATACCTACGTATATATCAACCTATATTGAACCAATTTACACCATCAATAGTCTAGCATAGTTTAGAGAACACGAGCTTGGGAAAGACAAGGAGAAGTCTAGCTAACTTGAAGACTTCACAAGAGATTGGGTTGTCTTATTTATCTCTTTGTTTACTTTAGATTGTTGTTGTATTTTGATTACATGTTTATGTTGGGAATATTGGTGGGATTGTAATAATATTCATATTTTGGTTGATGAGTTTATTTGCTTGAGCTTAATATATGCATGTTAATGGATTAGCCAATTAATTGATATGTAATAGGATTTAGACTATTTGAGAAATCAATAGCATGCATGAATGATTACTTGTGTACGTGTCTTATCCTATGTTAGATTGGTTAATACCAATCTTGTAAGCTTATTTGCTATCAACTAGGAATTGGATTTGTTGCATGAAAACCATTTCCTAGCATTTCCATGCCATTACCACCTCACAACTACACTTTCCCATGACCATGCATGAGTGTAGTTGGTAATTAGTTTAGTTTAGTTAATTAGTGTTTAATTAGTTAATTGATTTGGTAAGCTTGTTAGTTAAGTTAGTTTAATTGATTAATGTTAATTTCATTGTTATTTGGTTATTGCCATCTTAGTTTAATTCTAGTGTAATCTTAGTTTAATTTGCTTGTGACCATTCCCTTTTACTTTCTTGAATGTAATTAGTGTAAATAGATTGTATATATATAGATATCCAAGACTTAGAACCGACTTAAGATAAACACCTCATTGTTGGGAACGATACCCTTACTCGTAACCACTATACGTGGCGAACGATTCGTATACTTGCGAAAGGGTAAAAACACACTCACGCGCCATATCAATTACTGTAGTTTATTAGAACCGGTTCGTGCGCCGATCAAGTTTTTAGCGCCATCGGGGATATATTTTAGAACTACTACGTCCAAAATCGTACCAATTGATCGGCACCACGTAGGACAAGTGGAACGATGCGTTGTGGAGGGTGATTGGGCCTCTGATTGCACCCCAACCTGTTTCTTTATACACCCCAGCAGCCCACGCCATTAGCATAAGTAAAACAGTGCACTTTGGATGTGGGTGTGGCTTCTAAGCGCACCCCACATCACTACTAAATGCACCCCATTAAAGACAAAAGAAGAAGCAGCTGATTGCACCCTATCTCGTTGCTGAATGGCCCCCATCTTCTCAACTTCATCTTCTTCCTTCAGCTCACGCGTGCAGCAGCAATGGCAACTAAACCCTAATCATGCCGCCACCGTTCAACGTCGGAAAACAAGCTACCACCGGCCGGTTTTCATCCTAAACGACCGGTAAGATCAATGGTAGCCTGGTCATTAACTTTTCAGGCCTCCAAACCCGCTGGAATCCAAGCTCCAATCCATGCCTAATCTCCCCTAATGTCGCCCTTGTGTCGCCATTTATCCTTTGATGTCGCCATGGTGACAGGGAGTTGATATTGGCTCTAGTTGTGTCACCATTTGCGTCGCCCAAACGTCACCATTGAAGCAAAATGGTGACCTCTACTCTGTACAAATCTGATTGGGTGTAAAAATTACAAAAGGCACCCCTTTTGAGGACTAAATGGTAATTTGCCATGGTCAGGGGAAATTTTGGTAATTTACCATCCGTGACCTAAAATGAAAACCCTATAAATTCATCACTAATTTCTCTTTTGAACAACTCCTGGCCATTATTGACAACCAATTAACCTCCTTTCTACCATTCCTAATCCCTCCACTTCTCCTCTACCTAAACTAAACATCTAGATTACCTTCCCCAAATCATTCCTTTCTTCCCATCTTCTCCACATATCTCCTTAGTCACTTCCCATTTGACTCCATCTATCTGGACACATCCTTATCATCCACTCTTTGCACAAGGAGCATCAATGTTAAGGAAATGATCAAGCTTACAAAAAGAGACCCAAGGGTGATTTCCTAATCTTTTACTTGCCATTCCTTTGATTGTAATATGTGTAATTAAACCCCCTTTCTAGGGTTTTGATGTGAGAACATTTGGATTGGATTTTGCTTAAGCTTTAATATATTTCAATCTCTATTTGCGTTTTATTCATTTTATAACTAGATTCTATGCATTATATAATTGACATGTATGCCCACTAGTTGATTATACTCTTGTTTAGGATAATTTGTTATATAATCTTGATTGGATTGACAACCTTGATGGATTGAGAACATAGTGACTAGGATAGATCGTCGGAAGGTATATCAACCGCGATTATCTAAACCGTTAATTGTAACAAACTGATCTCGCCATGACCCCCTCTCCTTAATCAGTTAGGCATTGCGGTGAGAAGTTGTTTAGGGTTCATAGTAATGGTCTAAACACATCCTAGAAATCAATTGGTTAACATTTGTGAGGTTGGCTCACTAAGGTAACTTGAGAAGCACTTCCCGTAATCCACTTGTGATCCCATTAACTCCCTAGCAATTCCCTTAATTGTTTATCCTATATATCTCTTATCTAGATTTCTGTCTATTTTATTAGGTTTATTAGGTTTATTTTACATGTATGTTTGATGGCTTGATAAACCATACAACTATCCATTGCTTATGTTTTATTTTATTGCATTTAGGAATTGTTAATTCATTCAACTATTACTCTAATTCCCTGTGGAATGAATCCTACTTGCCACTTTACTAATTTTACATCTAAGTGGTGAAATCGGTTTTCAACACGAAGATATTTAAAAACATTATTTTGTTGAGTACACAATGACGGCTCATCAAAAATTGGCGCCGCTTGCCAGGGAATTAAAGCGATTGTTGAATCAATTAACTTTTCTTTGTAGTGTTAGTTTAGTTTTTATTAATTTTTAGTCTCTTAGTTGTTTTTAGTCTTGTAGTTCTTTTTTACTTCTTCGGTTGTTTTTGTTTATTTTTGTTTCAGGATTCTATGGCTTTTTCACGGAATATCAAGGGCCGAGCTACGAGACTCATTGGAATAGCTTCAATACGGATTGGTGGATGAATCAAGATTCCTTCTCATCATACCAATCAAACACCATTGATGATGAGAGGAAAAATTTCATGCAGGATCACTTTCGAGAGAGCGAGAGATTCCAAGCTTCTCAACGAGAGACCATGGAGTTATTCCAATCCGCACAACAAGCACATAAGGAGAAGATGACCAACCATGTGGTTTTTAGTCGGCCAGATCAACCATTAGAATCGGGCTATCCTAAGCAAGGGAGGACAAGGAGCCGTGTACACGCTCTTGTACAAGTATATGAGAATGGCGCGGAAACCAAGGTCGAACTGCCAAGGAACCAAGAGTGAAGCATGAAATTGGAAGAAACATTGTCTTTGCTTCAAAAGAAGTTAGTGGAAACCTCCCAAGGAAAGGAAGAATTGGAAAGAAAAATACAACTCATGATGAAAGAGTTTGAAGAAAAGGAGGCCTTAGGAAAGGTAAAGGTTGAAGAGCTTGAAATGGAAAATAATAAGCTCACTCTTGAAGTAAACTTGCTCAAAGAAGAGAATGATACTTTTCGAAGGAAGGCAGGAAAAGTCTCCAACAAGAACAAGGAGTTGGAAATACAAGTTGGGAGACTTGAAGTTGAGAGAAATTCCGCATTAAAGGAATTCGAAGACCTTGCAAGACTATTTGAAGAATTTGAAGAAGAATGTGCAAGGAAGACAAGGAAGTTGCTTATGGAAGTGGAGCGAAAAGCGGAAGCTTTGGAAGAAACGAAGGAAGCACTTGGAAGGAAGGATGAAGCACTCAAGGTAGCCAAGGTCAAAGAATGTGACTACATAGTCAATCTAGACAAGGTGGAGAAGGAGGTCAAAGCATTACAAATGAGACAACACCATGGACCTCATAGTCACCTACCAAGAGGGAGTTTTCTAAACCATCCTTCTACTTGCTATTTTGCTTTAAAAAAGGGCACCTAAAAGCTCATTGTTTTAAATTCCATAAGCACAAAAAAATAAAATAAAAAATGAGAGAGTCTACGAATAAGAAAAATCTACCTAGAGTTAAGAAAATTTGGGTAAGAAAAGACTTGGTTAACCAAGTTAGACCCAAAAGAAAGGTAAAGGGGAAATCAACTCAACTTGTTTGGGTTGTGAAAAAGAACCAATTTCCAAACTTGGTAAAACCTCCTTTAGTTGATGACACCCCTAATGATCGGACCAAAATTGGTACGATTTTGGCTCTTATTTCCTTCTCTTTATACTAGATTCTCGGGCATTATCCCGTGATTTAATGGTGTAAATTAAGTGTTTCAGGTATTTACAGAGTTCAGGGACATTGAAGTAATTTTGGAGAAAAAGGGGCAAAAGTGTAAGTACTGAAGGAAGATTGAAGATATTGTGGTTTTATGAGAGATCAGGGGGCCTAATTGTAATTTACTGAGCTAAGAGGCAAGCATCGCCACATCATTGAGTTAAACGGGGTGTTTTGGCTGGTAAGAGATGTGGGTTTCTTAGAGCACCCCAGCCCACTTCTTAGCGCGCCCACAAATAGCCCATACCCCCGCATTAATGAAACAGTGCTGTTGTATGTATGTTTTTGCCAGGCGGACACGTCATCAAAAGAATCAACAAATACTGGGGAAGACGTTGCCACGTCACTCGTTGACCAAGTCAAAGGAGAAACGTGGACCAGACAGCGTGTCAACAAGTCCCAAGTCAAAAAGTCAAAGGTGTATTCGCCAGATCAGGATATGTACTCGCCAGGGACATAAACGTGGTTGCCAAAGGGTGATACCCAAAGATGAAGGTACTTGCTACATCAGTTTACTAAGCATAAACCGACTCGGCAAAAACACAGAAATAAACCCTAACTTCTAGAAGACCTATGACAACGAGGAATCATTAAAAGGGAAAGAGAGAAAGCATATCCGGATCCGTTACAACATGGGAATCCTAGTACGAATCAAAGAGGAAATCCTACCACCAACACGGCTAAAATCAAGGGGAAACCCTAATTATCATGTATAAATAGAACCATCTATCCCACGAGGAGGGGGTTCGAAAACTTAGAGAGAGAGAAGAGAGCAATTGTATGAGAGATCTAAGTGTGTAACAAAGCAATAAGCCTAGTATTATTTTTCCTGCCTTCTGGGGCGCCGTGGTTTTTTCCCATTCAAGGGTTTTCCATGTAAAATCTGTCTCTTACATGCATTGATTACTTTCTTGCTTTTATTTTGAGTTGATATAATTGTTGAGTGCGTGGCAATCCAAATTTCACCGTCAACAATTGGCACTAAAAGGAGGGGTTTGAACAGAAACTTCGAAGAACCCTTATGAATTGAGAAATATAAACAACAACAGTGACAAGGATGGTAACTCCAGCAGGGATCTAATTGTCGAACTAGCCGCGCCGACAGGAGATAGGGCGGTGACGATCGGGGAACAATCGGCAGAACGCTAGAAACTAGGGCAGTCGACCCCGGGGTTCTGCAGCACTTCCAAACTGCATTGGTAAACTTAATCAGCGAGGCTAGCAAAATAGGGCTTTCGCTTCCCATAGGCATGGGAGTCTCTTCTCCCTATGAGTTAACCACTCTTGGAATCCAGCCACCTGGAAGACTACAGTCGGAAGTTCACATTGCAACCCACGATGCTCAAGCAAGACAATCCACTAAAGAAACTCCCCAGGACCACCCTGAGAATTTCGAAGGAAGAAAGCAAAGGAAGGGAAAAGGCGTGATGAATGAAGAATCTATGGAGGGGCGAGACCAGATGCGAACACATGGGGTTAATTCCAGTGACACATACCAAAGGAACCAGCGGAGACACTGTTCTATCTCGTCTGAAGACAAGAGTCCTCGTCCGCGAAGGGAATTACGATAAAAAGAGCACGGCGGAGAAGATCCGAGAGCACAGAAGATCGAAGAAGCCCGGATGATAGAGGCAATTATGGAAGAATGACAATCAAGAGCAGACTCGATCCAGTAGGAGAGCCAACTGGTCAGCGAGATGTCACCTTACAAGAGCTATCAAGGAAGGTTTCAACGATGGCACGAAGATATGGCCACAATGTATCTTCAGATGATGAGTCAGATAGCCCATTCGTTGAAAGTATTGCTCGCACCCAATTTCCAGACAGATTCAGAATGCCAACCATCGAGCAGTATAAAGAGAATAGAGATCCAAAAGAGCATGTCCACCGATTCCGTAATATCATGGCCCAATATTCATCCAATGACGGATTGCTGTGCCTAACATTCCCTCAAACATTCGGCGACCTTGCCTCCAGGTGGTTTGGGCGACTCCCGCCGGGTAGCATTAACAGTTTTTCAAGTCTCAGCAAAGCATTCATAAGACAGTTCATGGGAAGTGTGCAGAGAAGAAAGTCGCTCGCCCATCTATCAAACCTGAAGCAAGAATGTAGTGAGTCAATCAAGAAATATCTAGCAAGATTCGGAAAGGAGGTCGGTCAAATCGAAGACGCCAGTGATGTAGCGGTCATCGCCGCCTTCACCAATGGGTTGCAAAGCGGTCGACTGTCTTTTGACCTGCACAGGGATCGGCCAAAAACTTACGAATAGATGATGGAAATAGCTGGCGACTACGCACTGGCGGAGGAAGAAGAAGTAGCACAAGGAGGTAGCTACGTGCATGGCCACAAGCTCGATTCAAAATCAAAGCATAAGGACGACAAGAAAACACAGTCGCGTGATCGTCAGAAAGATGAAAAGAACCAAAAGGGGCAACCTAGGGAAAGCAGAGGAAACAACCGAACCAGTAGGTTCCGGGGAAGGTATAGCCATTACACCTTTCTAACAGGTGATCAAGAGGAGATACTCTCTGTAGTAGAAGACAAGGGACTCGCCAAGTATCCTCGGCAACAGTCAAATAATGCACGAAGGGATACAACCAAATACTGCCGATTTCATAAAGATCATGGGCATGACACTTCAAAATGTTTTCAGCTGCGTGACCATATTGAGAGTCTAATCAGAGAGGGGCACCTGAAAGATTTTACACTGAAAGGAGACAAGCATGGCGGGCGCCAAGATAGCCGCTAAGGAAGTGGGCAGGAAAGAAAAAGCCCAAGGAGAAACATCCCCGGTGCTACAATAAACACCATTTTCAGTGGACCCCATACAGGCAGAAGCAATCGAGAGAGAATGTCAGACGTCAAAGAAGTAATGTATGAGGGTAGAAATATGGAGATAAACTCTGTGCAGAGAAACCCAAAGAAGGGAAGAGAAGGACATGACCCCATAACATTTACGGCTGAAGACTCCGATGGGATTGATGCCAAGCCCAATGATGCAATTGTAGTGGGGGTTCAAATAGCACACATGGATGTACTCCGAGTAATGATAGACAACGGGAGTTCAGCCGACATTTTAAGTGCCAGAGTATACGATGAGCTGCGACTGGACAAGAAAGATCTGGAGCCCTTCCATGTACTATTGAAAGGTTTTGGGGGCGCAGAAGTAAGATCGTCGGGGATTGTGAAGCTACCGGTGAGGTTTGGGACAGCACTGTGCCGACGAATGATCCTACTGGATTTCATCGTGGTCGGCATTCACAACTGGCCGTATAATGCTTTACTCGACCGACCATTCCTGAACAAAGCCCGAGCAGTCACCTCAACCCACGCATTGAAAGTGAAATTTCCTACAGAGTTTGGGGTTGGGGAATTAAAAGGATCACAGGAAATGGCCCGCCGCGCTAACCTCTCAATTTTCAAAGACAAGACAGGAGTGGAAACCTTGAGCATATTTGAGGTAAATAAGGAAATGCAAGAAGAAAATCCAGGAGCTTTCGAATTGGATCCAAGGGATAAAACGAGCAGGGAAAAAGAAGAGCCCACTGAGTGTGTTGTTCTAGATGAGACGGAACCTGATAAAACAGTCAAGATTGGTGCAAGGTTGGTCGAACAAGTCAAGGGAGATGTATCGAACTTGCTGATAGAGTACAAGGAAATCTTTGCATGGAGCCATGAAGACATGCCAGGGATTAGTAGAAGCGTGATCTCGTATAACCTGGCTGTAGACGAAAAAAGCAAACTGGTGGTGCAGAAAAGGAGAAGCTTTAACTCGGAGAGGAGCGCATCAATAAAAGAGGAAATCTCTAAACTACTCGCCGTAGGATCAATCAGAGAGGTTAAATATCCGGAATGGGTGGCGACCGTAGTCCTTGTGAAAAAGAAGAACAATCAGTGGAGGATGTGTGTAGACTTTACCGATCTAAACAAGACTTGCCTCAAGGACAGCTTTCCACTACCAAGAATTGACCAGTTGGTCGATGCAACGTCCGGACACGAAACGTTGAGCTTCATGGATGCATACTCAGGATATAACCAAATTAAGATGCACAAGCCAGACGAAGAGAAAACAGCATTCACCATGGACAAGGGTTATACTACTATAGAGTCATGCCATTCGGCCTGAAGAACGCTGGAGCAACTTACCAGCGCCTAGTCAACAAGATGTTCGCCAGACAAATAGGGAAGAATATGGAGGTATATGTTGACGACATGCTAACAAAGAGCGTCACGGCGGACAAGCATGTTGATGACCTGAGAGAGACATTCGATGTGTTAACTAGATACGGAATGAAGCTGAACCCTACAAAATGTGTATTCGGCGTACCGTCTGGCAGATTCCCGGGATATCAAGTGCATCAGAGAGGGATAGAGGTGAACCCTAACAAGATCCAGGCCTTAGCTAAAATGATTTCCCCAAAGACCCTGAAGGATGTCCAAAAACTCACAGGGTGCTTAGCATCATTAAACAGATTCATAGCAAAATCAACGGATCGGTGCCTACCATTATTTAAAGCTCTCAAGAAAGGCAAAGGGGTCGAGTGGAACGAAGATTGCGAGAAGGCTTTTCAAGCCTTGAAAGAGTACCTCGGGCGAGCACCACTGCTGTCAAAACCAGTAGCCGGAGAAATACTTTACATGTATCTATCTGTCTCTGAAGCAGCCACAAGCTCTGTACTGGTGAGACAGGAAGAGGGGGTTCAGAAACCTATATATTACACAAGCAAAGCTCTGTTACCAGCTGAGACAAGATACTCGCCAGCCGAGAAGATGGCATTCGCCCTAATAACAGCGACGAGGAAGTTAAGGCCGTATTTTCAGGCTCATAAAATCGGAGTATACATCAATTGCCCACTGAAACTGATTTTGTAGAAGCCAGAGGTATCCGGTAGACTAACCAAGTGGGCGATCGAATTGAGTGAATTTGATGTAGAGTATCTCCCAAGGACAGCAATCAATGGCTAAGCAGTGGTGGATTTTGTGGCCTAGTTCACCGAACCAAACATGGAAGTAGCAAGGATGATGGTGGAAAAACTAAGAAAACATTTAGGTGGCAACTCCGTGTTGACGGGTCGTCAAACACGCATGGCAGCGGGCAGGGGTAATGGTATCAACCCCGGAATGAGATTCAATAGAATGTGCCTTGCGTTTTGACTTCAAAGCTACCAACAACCAGGCCGAGTATGAAGCGCTCATAGCAGGACTAAGAGTTTGCACAGTCCTAGTAGCCGATGAGGTGGAAATTTTCAGTGACTCCCAAGTCATTGTTAATCAAGTATTAGATGAATACCAGGTGAGAGATGAAAACATGATCGCTTACTTAAAATTAGCAAAGGAGTTGCTGGGGAGGTTTAAAGAGTATAGGATTATCCAGATTCCTAGAGAAGAAAACGAATAGGTTGACGCCTTGGCAAAATTGGCATCCGCCACAATCAACATCTGGCCTAGAACTATTCCCATGATTCACTTACTGCAGCCAAGTATAGTCAAACAAATGGAAGTTGGGGGAGTCTTCGGCGAAACAAATAGCTGGATAACACCAATCAAAGAATACCTTGTCAATGATGTACTCCCAAGCGATCCATTGGAGGCAAAGCGACTGAAGTACAGAGCTACAAGATATTCAGTACTCAATGGAGAACTGTACAAAATGGGGTACTCAAGGGCACTGCAGAGATGTGTCGGGCCTGAAGAAGCAGAAGGGATCCTGAGAAGCATACATAGTGGAAATTGTGAGAATCATGCTAGAGGTGTCAGCCTAGCCCACAAAACATTAAGACAGGGTTTTTATTGGCCAATATTGTTCGTCGATGCTAAAAGGGTAGCAGCAAGGTGTGAGGCATGTTAGAAAATTGCAAACAACATTCGCCAACCACCTGAACTCTTGTAGAGTATTACCTCGCCTTGGCCATTCGCCATGTGGGGAATTGACTTGATCGGTCCAATGCCGACAGCACCCAGAGGAGCAAAACATGCCATTGTGGCTGTGGATTATTTTACAAAATGGGTAGAAGTCGAGTCATTGGTGCACATAACAGAAGAAAACACTACAAGCTTTGTGAAGAAAAATATCCTGTACAGATTGGGGATACCAAACACCATTATCACTGACAATGGAACCCAATTTGATGGCAAGAAATTCAGGGAGCTGTGTGACAAGTATGGAATCAACAACTACTACGCAACTCCAGCGCACCCACAGACAAATGGTCAAACTGAAGCAGTAAACAAGATCATAAAGCACAACCTAAAGGCCAAACTAGCTGCGAAGAAGGGTAGCTGGGCAGAGAAGTTACCACAGGTACTATGGGTGTATCGAACTACAGAAAGAAGCTTAACAGGCGAGATCCCATACTCCATGGCTTTCGGAGCTGAAGTTGTCATCCCCGTGGAAACATCTTTTTCTTCACCAAGGGTACAACTATTCTAGCCAAAACTAAACATTGATATGCTAAAATGTGGCCTGGACGAGCTAGAAGAAAGGAGAGAACGTGCACAAATAAGAAACGCTGCCTATCAGCAAAGGGCGGCCAGGTATTACAACTTACATGTGCGTGAAAGAAAATTTGCACTCGGCGACTTAGTGCTGAAAAGAGTAAATCCAGGAACCAGAGATAAAGCTGCAGGATCACTCGTAGATAAATGGGAAGGGCCCTATCAAATTACGGGCATAGCTGGTCATGGGGCATATCGCATTACTCGAGAGGGCTTCGGTGAACTACCTCGACCATGCAATGCACAGTACCTGAAAATATACTACCCTTGACTGCTTCACCGCCTTTCAGAATTTACTTTAATGTTTTCTGTTTAAGCATTTTTTCCTTTTTTAGCATTTTTTCTTTCCCTTTTTACTTTGATAAAAGGTTGCAGGAGATATTCAATAAAGAGTAATTTATTATTGAGAACTCAAGATTTGGCTCGCCACTGAAAGTAACCAGTGTCCAAAGATTACTCGCCATCATGCATTATAAGTGACTCACCGTTGCGTAAAGACGAGTTTAATACTCGCAGCAGCAGAAGCGAGCGAGATAACTAAAAATTATAGCAGGCTAAAGGCGAACACGACACCACAGCCTGAACCTATCATAAAACCGATCGGTGACCGCTACCGATAGTAGAACAAAACCCCCGGAAAGACGCGAGAAGCGTCCGATCAAAAAGTGTACATGAGACATCTCAAGGAAAAACGCTGGGGGTTGAAAAAAGCTAGTTGAAAATAAAATGACTAAAGTCAAAAGCAAAAGTGGGAGACGTCCTGATAGTATGCTTTAAAATAAAATTTGGTGTATGTTCGGATACGTCTTGACAAACACTGAGTACGCCAAAAACTCAGCAATGGCAGTTGAACAAAAAACAATAGTATACTTAAATAAAAATTTGGTGTATGGTCGGATACGTCCTAACAAACACTAAGTACGCCAAAAACTCAGCAATGGCAGCTGAATAATAAAATTAACAACGCCGAAAACTCAGCAAGGGCAGCTGAATAAAATAAAAATGAAGCAAAAGAAGAGTTATAAATTTTATAAAGACTATTTACAATTGAAGTTACAAAAGGTGTCGAGAGCTATTCACAACTGAAGTATAAAAAGGTATGGCATAATCTCAACTAATTGTCGGAGGATCCTCACTGTCTTCATTATCCTCAATCTCATCTTCAGAAGGCCAGACTACCTCTTCGTCCCCATCCGGCATGAAAGGCCCATAATCCCTACCGGCAACAGGACCTAAATCGGGTTCAGCACCAGAACCAGAAAAGCTGCCCTTCTGATCAGAGTAGTAGGTGTTGAAGGCACGTTTACTGGGAATTTCTAAATGCATGGGATAGGGCTCAGTCCTGGTGTAACGACAGTGGGCTTTCCATCATTGTCTCTGTTCTTTAATTGAACCCACTGCGCTGTGTAGGGAAAAATATGGTCAACGCAGCAGAAGCGAGACTAAAAACGATTTAGTATATTTAAAATTTTTTCCTTTGATGAACCTTAACCTTTTAAATTAATTAAACGCCATATATATAAACTAACAAAAGTAGAATACCTTTTGTCGCGTGATTCGATTGAGTTACATCGATGGTAATCCGCAAGATCTTCAATCCTAGCATGAATGTGAATCACCTAGGAGCGTGGTCTCCCTTTTCTTTGAATTACGTACCTGAGAATGGACAAACAAAATCTCTTTTTCTTAACGTTAGTCACAAAACATCCAAAAGACTACAAAGATTATTCCGGTCACTTTTGAGTTCTCAATCTAATGATCGAAACTCGCGTGAACCTTATTCTAAGTTGTACACACAAGCCTATTGATGTATAAGCAATTGGTGTACTATTGAAAATAGAATAATCTCTTCTCTCTTTTTGTCTTGGCCGAATTTAACGCACACTAATCACTAGAGTAGGATTTATTTTCTAAGCAAAAGAAATAATTCTCAAGCCAAGCAAGTGGTGTGGCCGAATTTCATCTCTTCCCATATATAGGGTGACCGAAATTCCACACCTATTTCTTTTAGGGTTGCCGCATTCTCTAGTGTAGGAGGTTGTAGGTGACCGAAATCCTCACTCCAAGAGGATTTAGGTTTTACCAAAACTCTTACACTCTTGAGAATCCAAACCCTAATCCAACTCTATAGTGTAGTATTAAATTATGACTAAATTAAAAAACTTCCTATTTGATTAAATAAATAAACCTAATTATTTATTTTCTTACCAAACTAGTCTTTTACTTTTAGTATACTACTACAAATAGTATAATTCTAGGAAACATATTTCCTGATCAGAAAAAGATTTTGTTTCTTAATTAAATAATTAATTAATAAATTAATTAATTCTCATTTAATCAAACAATAAAATAAAATAATATTTTTGACTAATTATTTAGCCTTGCCGCCCACATCATATATATATGGGCTTAATATTATTTTCTTATTTTATTTAATCCATTAGACTTTAATTAAAAAGCCCACATGTGAACCAGACTCATTCTTACTAAAAGAAACAAGCCCATATACCTTTCATTAATATATTAATATAATTGATCAGCCCATTAAATAAATAATGTGCAAATTATATTCTTAATATATTAAATGCAATTCTAGATGGACCCATAAATTGGTCCGGTAGAATATATCAAGTGATCCATGCAAGTCTATGTGGATTGGGGATCTTGGCAGGCTCTCTAAATTTAAGCTTCAATAGACATAACCTAATCATAATCAACAAATGATTCACTTATGTCCGATCCATTAATTTTAACTCATTCCACTAAAGAGCTAAAATTGAACTCTTAAATAAAGATAGAATAAGAAGATGTTCCTCATTCATACCCTAGACAATCATATTGGAGATAGTGTATCCTCGTGATTAATATCAGTAATCGCCAAGAGTTCATAGACCGCCTATAACTCTCCAAGTTACCATATTTACTTATATGACCACGTTTTGAACTTGGATATTTTGACTTGTCCAGAAGCCATATTTTCAATAGTCACTGTCGAAAACTCAACGTTGAGATTTAATATCCAATTACCTCAAAACATCCATATGATGATATTATACTCTCATTTAATAAATGGAGCCACGATGTCCATATCTATAAATGAAGTCCTCTATCGATTAACAAATGAATATCACCAAACTATCGAGGATAGACTATGCTATATAATCGTACTCATTGATAACTCAAATGATACCACTTGCAACCATAAGTCCATCATTTATCTCAGGATTAAGATAGACTCTTCGATTGTCCTGATAATGAAAAGGCTATTATCTATTGATGGTTCTAGATAAAGCTTTTCATTGTGATCCAGTTCAATGCACCCAGTGCACTAGATTCTTTTGCTCGAAGACCCTCTGATGATTTTAGACTCATCATATCTCATTTGATCCCACTCAAATGCTAGCAAAAGAATTCTACAACTTTAACAAGGTAAAGGTGCCCAACCTTTAACTTAAGTTGTGAACATTATTCATGACTAACTAAAGAATTGTGTCTACCTCATACATATCCAGATATACGAACAATTCTTTTTTTCTCATAGTCTTTAGACCTTATGATTATTTACTTTGACAATTATAATATTAAACTATAAATGCTATAAGATTTGTTAAAACAAAAATCACTTTATTAATATGAAAAAGATTGTCAGTTACAATATTACACTCTTGCTATTGAGCATAATCCTAACACGCTGGCCATATGCCGTTGAAGAGACTTGTCGAAGCGCCTTAGAGCTTTTTCATTCAAATGATCTTTCATGGCGAAGAACTTCTTCGATTGCCTCATGCCTCGTTCAAATTCGTGCAATAAAAGCGCATCATAGGCAGGGGATCTCTTAAAACGATCAACCGCTTCAACCTCCAAAACAGCTTTTAGGTCATTGAAGATGACATCATGCGAAGATAACTGGTTGCGTAAGTCCAATGCCTCACGTTCAGCTTTCTCTTTAGCTTCCTCAGCTAGTCGCTCAGCCTCCAAACGCGCTGCGAGGGATTCTTGACTAGCAAACAACTGCTCTTTCAGTGAGCGAATCTCCTCCTCAGCAGCAGACAATTTTTCTTCGGCAGCTAGCTGAGTAGACAGATAACCATCTGCAGACTCTCTTAGCTGAGTGAGTTGTTGAGTATAGGACTCTTCAGCAGAGAGCTTCTTAACGACCAAAATAGAAGCCTGCTCTCATAGACGTTTACTCTCCCGAGAAACTTTGTTCCCATACCTATAGCTCTCAGCCAACTCAGACATCATCTGAAAAGAGAAACATACAAATTAGGAAGCATATGTAAACAGAGATATAACAGGATTGCAGTGAGGAGCTTACTAGAGAGTGGCAGTTAAAGAAAAAATCCATCTTTCTGTTGTAAGGTTTGCCTTTCACATGCTCCCAGCCCTCACCAATGTACACGTTATGGTTGATCAAATGCGAGCAAATTTCGGTAGCTGAAAAATCTGAAAGAGACACGGTCTCTTCATCGGCTTCAGTTGATCCCACGGGAGGAGCTTCACGGGCAACACTTGAACCAGAAGCAGACGCAGAAGTAGAAGCCCCAGGTTGCTTCGATGGTCCTGGCCGACCAGCCGAATCTGGCCGACCAAGCGGCCTAGGCTGACCTGAAGATGAAGCATTCGGTTCAACCACAGCCACCAGAGGAGAGGCTACTCGGGATAGAGAGGCTGCTCAGGGATGAGTAGGAGCAGGGACATTTAATTCATTAACCTCCTCAGGAGGAGGCACCGCTGCATTTGCCCCTTCAGTAGGATCGTCGTGAGCAGCTGTTTGAGTAGAGGGAGTTTCGGCGAGTACAGGTTCATCAGCACCCTCCTCGTCCGAAGAAACAACATACTGCACAACCCTTGACTCCTGTTTAGGGGGTCGAGTAGCATGATCAGGGGTACCCTCAGCCGGGCGTTTGCCTCTACCGGTTTTGGGGGCCAGGTCACTTGCAAGATCAAGAGGAGTCTCAGGGACATCCGCATAAAAAATAGGGATGTCACTAACCGCACCTGAAACGCCAACCTTCTCTTTACCTTTGCGGCTGGGGGTAGTTGCAGCAGGAGTACTCGCAGCAACCTCTGGATTCATAGGGGGCTGCCCCGATTCAACACCTCCCCCAGTAACATCTCCAACTTCCTCGCCGTCTAAGGGATCACCACCATCCGGGCTAGCAATTCCTTCCTTAGCCAAACCAACAGCATGTCTTTTACTGGTAGCCTTGGAATTCTTCACTACCCGGGCTTGCAAATCACAAACTGTATCGAAGTCACACACTGGAAAGAGCAACCAAAGCGTTACTAATAGAACAAACAGAGTGACAACATTAAAGGAAAAGCAGGTAAAACTTACGGCGAGGAAGCTTGGCAGGCAAACGCGGAAAAATCCGCTTTGTGATCATCTTCTCCTCATCCAAGAGGAATGGTCGGCCTCTCTCGTCCAAAAGAAGGACGGCTGCCGCAGCAAGATGAGAGATCTCTCCATCCAGCAAAACGGGGATTGCCTTCGACCAGGCTTCAAGAGAAGTGAAGTGCCTGGGAAACTTTCTTCGTCGAAAGGTTACGGCGACCACTGGCTGGCACATCTCTGCCCTATTCGTCGCCAACAAAGAACCAACTGTTCTTCCACCTCTTGTTCGAGGTAGGGAAACCCCAAATGAAACCTTTCTTTTTTTCATCACTGGAGACTTCCACCTGTCCAGGGTTCACCGCACCCTCAGGAATCCAGTTCTCCATAGCCGAAAAAAGGAGGAAATATGTACCACTATTACCCGCTTGCCTTAGAGTGTAAAAGTGGCGGATCTCGCGGGGCGTAGGGGGTCTATAGCCTTTCAACTTCCACATCAAGCACAAGAACATTAAGATCCTGTAGCTGTTTGGGGCGAGCTGGGCAGGCGTAATCTGAGCTTCCGCAAGGAATCTAGCGATAAAGGGCTGAAGGGGAAGAGTTACCCCACAGCTGAGCATTGCGCCGTAGATGGCGACCGTATTCTCAAGAGGATTCCAAGCTGCTCGATTAACCGGTAGAATCAAAGTCACAACATCAGGGATGTCAAAGCGACTCTTATATTTGCGAAGTTCTTTTTCACTAACTACGTTGATTTCACAGTCAAAAGAACAGGGGTGGTCAGTTGAGAAATGTAGTCTGCTCTTCTGATGATCATCAGCATCCGAATCAACGGTGGTCTGAGCATCCAGTAGAGACCCGTGAGGAGCCCTAGAAGCCCGTCGTCTACTGCCACCTAGTTTGGAAGACCTCGTCGTAATCAGAGAGTCACTATCAAAAGACGAGGGAGAAGGAATATTAGGAACAAAATCTTCCTCAGAAGAAGGAATATGTTAGGATTCCCGTTGTTTTTAATTGGCTTATTTCGTGATCAAACCACATGTGGGGATACTTTGTAAGGGTAGCTTAGATGTTTGTTATTGCTTAGGCCCTTTTGAAGATCTCACCATTGTCAAGCACCAAAGGTAATATTCTAAGTGCTTACTTGTCTTGAAGAGATAGATGCACACACTCACAACTCATGCATATGTTTAATCCTTATATGTTGTGTGTCGTTTATGTGTGCCTTAATGCTCATGAACATCTCTTCTTGCATGTTAGTTTGATTGCATCTTGCATATCCAATTGCCTTGTCATGCTTAGTCTTAGGATTGCATTTTTGCACTGGGCGCCCCCAAAAGCGCTGTTCAGAAGCGCTGTACGAACAGCGCCCATTGAGCGCTGTTCAGACCTGATCGATTTAATCGGTCGCTGTTGGGTCGCTGTTGGGGCGCTGTACGTGGCGCGGTACAGAGCGCTGTACGTACAGCGCCACTCTGTTTCCTCGTGAAAACAGAGCAAGGGCGCTGTACAGGCGCTGTACAATGGCGCTCTACGTACAGCGCCCATGGCAAATAGTGGGCAAACTTATCAAAACGACCACACTTTGTTTTGGCCCCCTATATATATGCCACTTTGACTTTAGGTCAATTACAAGAGTTCATATTCAGATTCCATACTTAGGAGATTTTTCAAAGAGAAGAAAAATTCCAAAGAACTCATTTTTAATTACTCAAACACTTGTTCCATGATCATCAATCATCATCTAGCATCATCTTAGATCATCTAGATGACATCTTGCATGGATTCTTCATCATACTTTGCTTGGTAAGCTTTTCACTAATATCTTACATATTTTGTGTTTCTCTTATCTAGCAATCTCAATTTAATTACTTGTATGTGATTTTATATTTGTTGAATACAAGATTGAGATTAGTATGATGTATGTTTGAGAAGTTGTATTGTGCTAGCATATTAGGTTTTTGTGCTTGATATTGATTAGCTAAACTAATTGACATGTCATTTAGTTTTGATATCTAGGATTGTTCTTAATTGCATATTAATCATCTTAGATAAGCATATAGGGTTTCCCTTGCTCTATGTTGCATTTTGGATATTTTCACATATTCACTTAGGGTTGTATTCTCTTCAAGAGAAGCTAAGTCTTGTGTGTAGCAATCGGGATTAGGTTGCTTAGATCGCAAGCAAAATCGGACTAGGTTCACTCATACCGGGATTAGGTAGGTGTGTGATTACTACCGGGATTAGGTTGTAATCGTTTGCACATTTAGTGGATTCGAGGTTCGAGTGTGGCTTACTTACATAGCCCGTGGTTTTTCCCGTGAGGGTTTCCACGTAAAAATCAAGTGTCAATTTAATTTCCGCACCATATTACACTTGCTTGTTTATTTTATCTTGAGGGTAATTTCGTAATTTTGACTAACACGAAAAATTGGGTAAAAAGCGTAAAATCTATTCACCCCCCCTCTAGATAGTTTTATACACACCGTGCATTAATTAGTTTCAATTGGTATCAGAGCGGGTTCCTAGACATACATAGGTGATCCTTGCTTATTTTGGTGTGTGTTGCATTTTGTGTGATTTTTGATCATTCATACATTTGCATTCATTTCATTCATTCATAAACACTATGAGTGGAAACGGTGGAAATGGTGGTGGCCACGAAGGAGCTTCTAGCACTAGGCCTCCACTTCTTACCGGATTGAACTATTCCCAATGGAAAGGGAAGATGGAATCCTACATATGCCAAATTCATGACCGTGCATGGATGGCGGTGGAAGACGGATATGATCTCCCTATGATGACTCCCGCGGGTGGAGGAGAAGATGTTTTGAAGCCTAAGGCGCAATGGAACGCGCAAGAGTTTGATGCTTCAAAGTGGAATAGGAAGGCGTTGCATGCCATCTTGTGTGCCATGGACGAAAATCAATACAAGTTGATTCAAAATACTAGGATAGCTAAGGAGGCTTGGGACATCCTAGAGATTGCACATGAGGGAACCGAAGTAGTGAAGGACTCCAAGCTTCAAGTCCTCCAAACTCAATTCGAGACGCTTAAGATGGAGGAGAATGAGTGCTTCAACGACTTTGAGATCAAGTTGATGGATATAGTCAACCAAAGCCATCAACTTGGTGATCCATATTCGGATAGGAGAATCAAGCAAAAGATTATGAGATCTCTACCCGATAGGTTTGAATCGAAGGTGACGGCTTTAGAAGAAAATAGTGGTTATAAGGATATGAAGCCGAGTGAGGTGATTGGGAGACTTCTAGCTTATGAGTCTAGGAAAGGGCCTATCTCCACACCCACTAAAAAGCAAAAAGGAATTGCTTTAAAAACCTCCAAGGATGAAAAGGAGGAAAAGAAGGTTGACTCGGATGAAGACCTTGCCTTGTTTGTAAAAAGGTTCAACAAGGTTATGAAGTTTAGAAGGAAGAGCTTTGGGTCAAAAGGTCAAGATTTGAAGAAAAAGGGCTCTTTCAAGAAGTTTGAACCTAGGCAAGAAAGGACCGAAAGGAAAGGGGTCCGTTGTTTCGAGTGTGGTGGCATAGGTCATTTTGCCCCCGATTGTGCAAACCATGTTGAGAAGAAAAAGGGGAAAGTGATGGCCGCCACTTGGAGTGGAAGTAGTGATGACTCCTATGAGGGAGATGAGTCTTCGGATGATGAAGAGCTCATGGCTAATCTCCTAGCTTTTGCCTCCTCCCATAAAAGCAAAAGTGCTAGTGAGAGAGAGGAAATGAGTCAAGAGGAAAATGACTCAAGTGATGTAGAAAGTGATTCCTCCTCTAATTCCATGAATGGATTTATGGAGAAAAAGGAGTTTGCTAAATATCATGCCGAATTTAATGATTTAGCAATCAAGAGTACAAGAAAGATCAAGATGTTGAGAGAAGAAAATCTTGAACTTGCATCTCAAAATGACCACTTAAGTGAACAAGTGGAGAAATTCAAGAAGATGGAAGATAAGCTAAAAGAGGAGTTAGTCTTATCTAGGAGGAATGAGGATAGTCTAAAGAGGGAGCTTGAAGAAGTTAGAGAATCTATGACTAGGATGGATTCTAGCACCAAGAAGCTTGACCATATGCTTGATGTTGGAAAGAGTCCATGTGACAAGAGGGGTCTTGGGTATGAAGATGACAAGAAGATCTCAACCTCTAACAAGACCATATTTGTCAAGAGCTTGAAGAAAGAAGAAACTTCACTTGTGCAACTTCCTAGAAAGAAGTTAGAAATAGGACAAAGTTCAAATGCTCAAGTGAAGATGGGGCCAAGAAGGCAACCTCAAGCTCAACCCCCTAGGGTTCCTCAAGCCAACATTTCTCCTCAAATGGCTCACAAAGGAAAGAGGCCTATCATGCAACCTCAAGCTTGGAAGCAACCTAGACCGGTTCAACAACGAAGACGCATTGAACCCCTTCATCCACAAAGACAAGGACAAGGTATGATTCCTTATTTTACTCCTATTTGTCACTTTTGTGGATTTGTTGGTCATATTAGACCACAATGCTTTCGCTATATAAAAATGTGCAAAACTAGAAGCATGATAGAGAAGAAAAAGAAAAGAGCCATGATGCATGTTCCTAGGAATAATGATATTGATTTGCATGATCCTAGGAATAATAGAGCACATGTACCAAAGACCACTAAGAAAGCCAAAATTGTTGCTAAGTGGATTAGAAAGAATGAAAATGTTTGCCATGTTGCACAAATAGCCTTGAAGGCAAATTCTTCTAATTTTTGGTATTTGGATAGTGGGTGCTCTAGGCACATGACGGGAAACAAGAGTTTCTTCGAGACTCTTGTTATGGAGGAAGGTGGATATGTCACTTTCGGTGATGGATCCAAAAAGAAGGTTGTAGGGAAAGGATCCATTTTCGTTCCCGGTTTACCCTCCTTATCCGATGCTTTATTTGTTGATGGCTTGAAAGCCAATTTAATAAGCATTTCACATCTAAGTGATGAAGGATATTCCGTCTTGTTTAGTAAAAATGATTGCTCAATCCTAAAGCCCGATGGACAAACCTTATTGAAAGGTATGAGATCTAGCGACAATTGCTATTGTCTTGAAGCTAGAATAGTCTCAAACAATGTGTCCATGGATGAGCAAGTTGAGTTGTGGCATGAAAGACTTGGCCACATGAACTTTAGGGATTTAAGAACCCTTGGAAAGTTCGAGTGTGTGCGTGGCCTCCCTAAGCTTGGGAAGAAAGCAAATGGTATTTGTGGACCTTGCCAACAAGGAAAACAAACCAAAAGCATGCACAAAAAGGGCAAGTATCTCTCCACCAAGGAGCCCCTAGAGCTTCTCCACATGGATCTCATGGGTCCTATGCAAACCGAGAGCTTAGGTGGAAAGAGATACATTTTTGTTTGTGTTGATGATTTCTCTAGATTTACATGGACATATTTTCTTAGAGAAAAATCCGAAACTTTTGATAAGTTTAAAATGCTTTGTACTAAATTGCAAAATGAAATGAATTCTAATATTAGAAGCATTAAACGGATTAGAAGTGACCATGGGAGGGAGTTTGAGAATGCCTCTTTTGAAAGCTATTGTGATAGCCTAGGCATCTCCCATGAGTTTTCCGCTCCTAGGACACCTCAACAAAATGGGGTTGTTGAGAGGAAGAATAGGGTCCTCCAAGAGATGGCCCGTGTGATGTTGCTTAGCAACAATGTCCCTAGGAACCTATGGGCCGAAGCCATTAACACGGCTTGCTATATAGGAAATAGAGTGTTCCTAAGGCCCGGTACTAGAAACACCTCCTATGAGTTATGGAAAGGCAAGAGGCCAAATGTTAGCTACTTCCACACTTTTGGAAGCAAATGCTACATTTTGAATGACCGTGATCAACTTGGCAAGTTTGATGCTAAGAGTGATGAGGGTATCTTTATTGGCTATGCCTTGAATAGTAGAGCCTATAGAGTTTTCAACTTGAAGACTCGAACCGTCATGGAATCATCAAATGTTGTCATTGATGATACAAGGCTCAAGTCCAAAAATGATGAGGAGGAGGATGTTTTAGAGGATGACTCTCCTTTGGAGAGGGTTGTGGTGACTCCCAATGTTGGGACATCTAATGAAGTCACACAACCTAGTACTAGAGTTCCTAACTTGGACTCTAATGAACCCGCTCCATGGGTTAGAAGACTCCATAACAAAGAGGATGTTATTGGAGATGTTAATGAGGGTGTTAGAACTAGGCGTCAAATAGCTAATCTAATTAGCTTGACATGCTACACCTCTCAAATAGAACCCAAAAAAGGTTGAAGAAGCCTTAAATGATGAATTTTGGGTTCTTGCCATGCAAGAAGAGCTAAACCAATTCGAAAGGAATGAGGTTTGGACTCTAGTTCCTAGGCCTAAGACCACTAATGTCATAGGCACAAAATGGATATTTAGGAACAAATCCGATGAGGATGGCAACATAGTGCGGAACAAGGCTAGACTTGTAGCACAAGGGTACTCTCAAATTGAGGGTATCGACTTTGAGGAGACTTTTGCTCCCGTTGCCCGCTTAGAGTCCATTAGGCTTCTCTTGTCCATCTCTTGTGTGCACAAGTTCAAATTGCACCAAATGGACGTCAAGAGTGCCTTCCTCAATGGCTTCTTGCAAGAGGAAGTGTTTGTTGAACAACCTAAGGGGTTTGTGGATGCACACCACCCCAATTATGTCTATCGCCTCAAGAAGGCACTTTATGGGTTGAAACAAGCACCGAGGGCTTGGTATGAGCGCCTCACTCAATTTCTTGTTGACAATAACTACACAAGAGGTAGTGTTGACAAGACACTATTCATCAAGAGAGACAATGATGAGCTTTTCATAGCTCAAATATATGTTGATGACATAGTGTTTGGCTCCACCAACAACACCAAAGTTCAACAATTTGTTGATGTCATGTCTCTTGAATTTGAGATGAGTCTTGTTGGTGAGCTAAGTTACTTCCTAGGTTTGCAAATTAGGCAAATGCATGATGGGATTTTTATAACCCAAGCCAAATATGCTAAGAACCTAGTGAAGAAGTTTGGTTTAGAGAAAGCCAAACATTGTGATACACCCATGAGTACCACTTTGAAGCTAAGCAAGGATGCTAGTGGTAAAAGTGTGGAACAAACTCTATATCGTGGCATGATAGGTAGCTTGCTTTATTTGACCGCAAGTAGGCCCGATATATCTTTTAGTGTGGGTGTGTGTGCGAGGTACCAAGCGGATCCTAAGGAGTCCCACCTCTCTTCCGTGAAGAGGATCATTCGCTATGTGAATGGGACATCCAACTATGGGATTTGGTACTCATTTGACACTAATGCTAGTCTAGTTGGCTTTAGTGATGCGGATTGGGCAGGAAATTGTGATGATAGGAAGAGCACATCGGGCGGTTGCTTCTTTCTAGGCAACAACTTGGTGTCTTGGTTTTGCAAGAAGCAAAACTCGATTTCCTTGTCCACGGCCGAGGCCGAGTACATAGCCGCAGGGAGTGGATGCACACAACTCCTATGGATGAAGCAAATGCTAGTAGACTACGGATTCAACCAAGGTACTCTCACTCTCTTTTGTGATAACATGAGTGCTATTAATATTTCCAAGAATCCGGTTCAACATTCTAGAACTAAGCATATTAACATCCGCCATCACTTCATTAGAGAGCTTGTTGAAAATAAATGCATAGTACTTGAACATGTAGGTACTAATGATCAACTTGCGGACTTATTTACTAAACCCTTAGATGCTACTCGATTTAAAACTCTTAGTAGATCTATTGGGATATGTCTTGTGGAGTGATGTTCTATGTTGACCCCATATGGGGAACTCAAGCAAAGAGAGCTATTTTGCATTCTTGTATCTTGCAAAAAAATTTGAAATAACTTATGCCTCTTCTTTTGATTGCTTGAGTAAGCTTGGTTGTACATATGTATATATGTTTTCAATTCTATAAGTGTGAACCTTGCTTATCTACAATCCATGTCATATTTATGTTCAAACATGCATTTTTGGACTAGGAGATTTACATAGGAAGTATGATGTGAATGACCTATAGTTATCTCCATGACATGATGATTCTTTAATAACATGCTAATGCTAAATGAAAAAGCATGAAATTCATACAACATGCTCACATGAAAAGCATGAATTGATGATTGCATATTCTTAAAAAATGCAAAACTTGTGTGAAAGCTTATGAGACTCTAAATGAATAAAGGATCTTGTATCCGTTCAAAGGAATTTACATTCCAAATGTCTCTCTTTCTTTATTAGTTGAACATGGTTACTATCATACGGATTTCTTATCCGGAAAAATCAAATAGGGTGCAAAGTCGCTCATGCCATGTTTCGCTTATAAAGTTGGATATAGTTGCTCTTAAAATTGAAATCAATAATCTCTATATCCTTGCTTTTCCCATGACATTGGTGAAATTGGTTTGAATTCAAATTAGAAACCTTTGTCATTTGCTTTGCCAAATACCATTGTATTTTGGACTTGAATGCTATATGTCTTGTATGCAAAGCATGTTGGATTCACACATTTTCTCAAATAAATCTCCTTGTTTCTCTCAAATTAATTGAAGTGCATAAAGTGACTTATATGTATATGCATATCTTGCATGCTTCTATCTCTCGTTGCTTTGAGTGACCCGGTTGGGGACTACTCCTTTGCCTATATCATGACAAAAAGGGGGAGTAGGAAATGGTAAGGGGAGTTGCAAAATATAGAAGCTTTTGTGCATTTTGGGGAGAACATACATTGAGGGGGAGTAACCCTTTGAGGGGGAGCATTGCATTTATCATTCATTGCATACATTTGCTAATGTTGTGCCTAAATTCTAAAAATGCAAATGCTTGGTATTGTTCTCACATGATTAATCTCACACTTTACAAGAGATTGAAGACTTGAAGTTTTTACTTTCTTATCTCTTTGTAATGTAGATAATCATTGTAGTCCCGTAGTTTCTAATTCTATGTGAGGAATCAATGTGAGTGGTGGTTTTGTCACGAAATAGCCAAAGGGGGAGATTGTTAGGATTCCCGTTGTTTTTAATTGGCTTATTTCGTGATCAAACCACATGTGGGGATACTTTGTAAGGGTAGCTTAGATGTTTGTTATTGCTTAGGCCCTTTTGAAGATCTCACCATTGTCAAGCACCAAAGGTAATATTCTAAGTGCTTACTTGTCTTGAAGAGATAGATGCACACACTCACAACTCATGCATATGTTTAATCCTTATATGTTGTGTGTCGTTTATGTGTGCCTTAATGCTCATGAACATCTCTTCTTGCATGTTAGTTTGATTGCATCTTGCATATCCAATTGCCTTGTCATGCTTAGTCTTAGGATTGCATTTTTGCACTGGGCGCCCCCAAAAGCGCTGTTCAGAAGCGCTGTACGAACAGCGCCCATTGAGCGCTGTTCAGACCTGATCGATTTAATCGGTCGCTGTTGGGTCGCTGTTGGGGCGCTGTACGTGGCGCGGTACAGAGCGCTGTACGTACAGCGCCACTCTGTTTCCTCGTGAAAACAGAGCAAGGGCGCTGTACAGGCGCTGTACAATGGCGCTCTACGTACAGCGCCCATGGCAAATAGTGGGCAAACTTATCAAAACGACCACACTTTGTTTTGGCCCCCTATATATATGCCACTTTGACTTTAGGTCAATTACAAGAGTTCATATTCAGATTCCATACTTAGGAGATTTTTCAAAGAGAAGAAAAATTCCAAAGAACTCATTTTTAATTACTCAAACACTTGTTCCATGATCATCAATCATCATCTAGCATCATCTTAGATCATCTAGATGACATCTTGCATGGATTCTTCATCATACTTTGCTTGGTAAGCTTTTCACTAATATCTTACATATTTTGTGTTTCTCTTATCTAGCAATCTCAATTTAATTACTTGTATGTGATTTTATATTTGTTGAATACAAGATTGAGATTAGTATGATGTATGTTTGAGAAGTTGTATTGTGCTAGCATATTAGGTTTTTGTGCTTGATATTGATTAGCTAAACTAATTGACATGTCATTTAGTTTTGATATCTAGGATTGTTCTTAATTGCATATTAATCATCTTAGATAAGCATATAGGGTTTCCCTTGCTCTATGTTGCATTTTGGATATTTTCACATATTCACTTAGGGTTGTATTCTCTTCAAGAGAAGCTAAGTCTTGTGTGTAGCAATCGGGATTAGGTTGCTTAGATCGCAAGCAAAATCGGACTAGGTTCACTCATACCGGGATTAGGTAGGTGTGTGATTACTACCGGGATTAGGTTGTAATCGTTTGCACATTTAGTGGATTCGAGGTTCGAGTGTGGCTTACTTACATAGCCCGTGGTTTTTCCCGTGAGGGTTTCCACGTAAAAATCAAGTGTCAATTTAATTTCCGCACCATATTACACTTGCTTGTTTATTTTATCTTGAGGGTAATTTCGTAATTTTGACTAACACGAAAAATTGGGTAAAAAGCGTAAAATCTATTCACCCCCCCTCTAGATAGTTTTATACACACCGTGCATTAATTAGTTTCAGAATATAGACAGAAATCAGGGTTGAGGAATCCAGATGAAAATTACGAATTAGGGATTCAATTTGGTTTGCAGTATGCTTATCACCTAGTTCTAAAGCTTGCATCATTTGATTAAAAAGAGAAGGACGCAAGGAAGGATCCATGGAAACTCACCAGAAAAACCTTAGAGAGCGAAAATGCACAGAAGGTCTGGGGAAGCTAACGAACTGCTACGACCAAGTTCGATGAAAACGCTTCTCAATCGGAGAGAGGAAGAAGAGTGCTTCTACGAATTTTCGGTGAGAAAAGAGAGAGAATGAATTAAGTGGAGAAATAGAATGATTTCGTTTCAGTAAAAGAAAAATTAATGGAGCCGCTAGAATTAATAGGGCAGAAAAGCGTGTTGCGTTAAAAGAGGGAATTTTTAAAATTCAAAAATCAAGAAAAATAGGTATTGGTAAGGTGAACGACAGTCATAGAAGACAGCCAAAGTGGCACCCATCAAACAGTGGACACGTGGTACCTCAAGAAACACCTAGCAGTCATCACGTCATCTCATCGAGTCAGAGTAAGCAGAAATCTTGTGGCCAGAAATGAAGGCTTGCACCGGAAGAGACAGCTAGCAAAATTTAACACGTGGTGAAAATAAAAAGGAGGGAAAATATTTGTAAAGCATGCCGAAAAGCCTAAGTATGGATATAAATACTGTTCGCAGAGATAAATGAATTGGAAGACCAAGATATTCACTCAGCTCAAAGTATTTATGGGGGTATTGTTATATGTATGTTTTCGCTAGGCGGACACGTCATCAAAAGAATCAACAAATGCTGGGGAAGACGTTGCCACGTCACTCGTTAACCAAGTCAAAGGAGAAACGTGGACCAGATAGTGTGTCAACAAGTCCCAAGTCAAAAAGTCAAAGGTGTATTCGCCAGATCAGGATATGTACTTGCCAGGGACAAAAACATGGTCGCCAAAGGGTGATACCCAGAGATAAAGGTACTCGCTACATCAATTTACTAAGCATAAACCGACTCAGCAGAAACACAGAAATAAAGCCTAACTTCTAGAAGACCCATGACAACGAGGAATCATAAAAAGGGAAAGAGAGAAAGCATATCCGGATCCGTTACAACATGGGAATCCTAGTACGAATCAAAGAGGAAATCCTACCACCAACACGGCTAAAATCAAGGGGAAACCCTAATTATCATGTATAAATAGAACCATCTATCCCACGAGGAGAGGGTTCAAAAACTTAGAGAGAGAGAAGAGAGCAATTGTATGAGAGATCTAAGTGTGTAACAAAGCAATAAGCCTAGTATTATTTTTCGTACCCTCTGGGTCACCGTGGTTTTTTTCCCATTCAAGGGTTTTACACGTAAAATCTGTCTCTTGCATGCATTGATTACTTTCTTGCTTTTATTTTGAGTTGATATAATTGTTGAGTGCGTGGCAATCCAAATTTCACCGTCAACAAGTGCGTTTTGGGGTTGTGGGCCTCTAAACGTGCCCCAATCCATTGCTAAATGCCCCCCCAGTGAAGACAAAAAGAGAAGAGGCTGTTTGCACCCCAGCCCATTGCTGAGTGCACCCTATATCTTCACTTGTTCATCTTCTTCCTTCAGCGAGTAACAGCCATGGTGTTCTCCCAAACTGTAGCTTGTGCCGCCACCGATCAACGCCCTACTTCTACCTACCATCGACCAGTTTTCGACCCAAATGAACGGCCAAGTCAACAGCTCACCGGTTGTTCCACTTCCCGGTGCTCCATCGATTGGAATCTGATCTCCTCCATTCACACCCAATGTCGCCATTTGTCACCTCTTTTTGTCACCATTTGGCATTTCGATGTCGCCATAGCGACAATGAGTGTTTTTAGCCCAGATTGAGTCGCCATTTGGGGTCGCCCTAGTGTCGCCATTGAAAGCAAGTAGCGACCTCTTCTCTGTCAAATTCTGATAGGTGGGGAAAATTACGTAATGCACTCCTCTTGAGGACTAAATGGTAATTTGCCATGGTCAGGGGGTGTTTTGGTAATTTACCACCCGACACCCAATTTGAAAATCCTATAAATTCATCACTAATTTCCCTTTTTAAAGAACTCTTGGCCGTTCTTGACAACCAAGAAACCTCCTTTCTACCATTCCTAATCCCTCCACTTCTCCTTTATCTAAACTAAACATCTAGATTACCTTCCCCAAATCATTCATTTCTTCCCATCTTCTCCACATATCTCCTTAGTCACTTCCCATTTGACTCCACCTATCTGGACACATCCTCATCATCCACTATTTGCACAAGGAGCATCAATGACAAGGAAATGATCAAGCTTACAAAAAGAGACCCAAGGGTGATTTCCTAATCTTTTACTTGCCATTCCTTTGATTGTAATATGTGTAATTAAACCCCCTTTCTAGGGTTTTGATGTGAGAACATTTGGATTGGGTTTTGCTTAAGCTTTAATATATTTAATCTCTGTTTGTGTTCTATTCATTTTATAACTAGATTATATGCATTATATAATTGACATGTATGCCCACTAGTTGATTATACTCTTGTTTAGGATAATTTGTTATATAATCTTGATTGGATTGACACCCTTGATGGATTGAGAACATAGTGAGTGGGATAGATCGTCGGAGGGTATACAACCTCGATTATCTAAACCGTTAATTGTAACAAACCGATCCCACCGTGACCCCCTCTCCTTAATCGGTTAAGCATTGCAGTGGTAAGTTGTTTAGGGTTCATAGTAATAGTCTAAACACATTCTAGAAATCAATTGGTTAACACTTATGAGGTTGGCTCACTAAGGTAGCTTGAGAAGCACTTCTCGTAATCCACTTGTGATCCCATTAATTCCCTAGCAATTCCCTTAATTGTTTATCCCATATATCTCTTATCTAGATTTCTATCTATTTTATTAGTTTTATTAGGTTTATTTTTACATGTATGTTTGATGGCTTGACAAACCATACAACCATCCATTGCTTATGTTTTATTTTATTGCATTTAGGAATTATTAATTCATTCAACTAATCACTCTAATTCCCTATGGAACAAACTAATTTTACATCTAAGTGGTGAAATCGGTTTTCAACATGAACACATTTAAAAATATCATTTTGTTGAGTACACAATGATGGCTCATCAAAAATTGGCGCCGCTGCCGGGGAATTAAAGTGATTGTTGAATCAATTAACTTTTCTTTGTAAATTTTTATTAATTTTTAGTCTTTTGGTTCTTTTTTACTTCTTTGGTAGTTATTTTATTTTATTTTTGTTTTAGGATTCTGTGGATTTCTTCATGGAATATCAAGGGCTGAGCTACAGGACTCTTGGGAATAGCTTCAATATGGATTGGTGGATGAATGAAGATTCCTTCTCATCATACCAATCAAACGCCATTGATGATGAGAGGAAAAATTTCATAGACGATCACTTTCGAGAGAGCGAGAGATTCCAAGCTTCTCAACGATAGACCATGGAGTTATTCCAATCCGCACAACAAGCACATGAGGAGAAGATGACCAACCATGTGGTTTTTAGTCGACCAGATCAACCATTAGAATTTGGCTATCCCAAGCAAGGGAGGACAAGGTGCCATGTACACGCTCTTGTACAAGTATATAAGAATGGCACGGAAACCAAGGACGAACCACCAAGGAACCAAGAGCGAAGCATGAAATTGGAAGAAACATTGTCTTTGCTTCAAGAGAAGTTAGTGGAAACCTCCCAAGGAAAGGAAGAATTGGAAAGAAAAATACAACTCATGATGAAGGAGTTTGAAGAAAAGGAGGCCTTGGGAAAGGTGAAGATTGAAGAGCTTGAAGTGCAAAATGAGAAACTCACTCTTTAAGTAAACTTGCTCAAAAAAGAGAATAGTACCTTTTGGAGAAAGGTAGGCGAAGTCTCCAATAAGAACAAGGAGTTGGAAATACAAGTTGAGAGACTCGAAGTTGAGAGGAATTCTGCATCAAAGGAATTCGAAGACCTTGCAAGACTATTTGAAGAATTTGAAGAAGAATGTGCAAGGAAGACAAGGAAGTTGCTTATGGAAGTGGAGCGAAAAGCAAAAGCTTTGGAAGAAACGAAGGAAGCACTTGGAAGGAAGGATGAAGCCCTCAAGGTAGCCAAGGTCAAAGAATGTGACTACATAGTCAATTTAGACAAGGTGGAGAAGGAGGTCAAAGCACTACACATGAGACAACACCATAGACCTTATAGTCACCTACCAAGAGGGAGTTTTCTAAACCATCCTCCTACTTGCTATTTTTGCTTTTAAGAAAGGGCACTTAAAAGCTCATTGTTTTAAATTCCTTAAGCATGAAAAATTGAGAAAGTCTAGGAATAGGAGAAAGCCACCTAGAGTTAAGCAAATTTGGGTAAGAAAAGACTTGGTTAACCAAGTTAGACCTAAAAGAATAGAAATGGGGAAATCAACTCAACTCCATTGGGCTGTGAAAAAGAACCAATTTCCAAACTTGGTAAAACCTCCTTTAGTTGATGACACCCCTAACACAAGTACATAATATAAAAAATTTCTTTTTGTGCATTTTATGTTTATGCTTTATTTGTTTAGTTTATTTCTTTTGAATAAATGGTGTTCCAAGCTCTTGTTGGCAATTGCATTTTTTGATTATATTTTTATTTGCCGGAACTTTTTAGTGTGCTTAGTGCTTGTGTAGATTTTCTATTGCTTGTTGAGGAAGTATATTATGTTGCTTGTGCGTTAAGCAAGGTTTTTTATCTCTTGGGATGAAACAAAGACAACTTGCAAGTCTTGGAGGGACGAGCAAGCCAAAAGTGCTCAAAAGAAGGGCGAGGGCCTTATCCTAAGGAAGTAACATTTTGGAAGTTCAAAGTGCGTGAGCACCATGCCACGTCTTGCCTAGACGTTAAATCGTGCGCTTGGTGGGAGGCAACCCACCTAGGTATATTTTCTTTCCTTAGTTTTAATTTGTTTTATTTCTTGCTTTTTAGTTTCTGGTTTAGAATAAGGTTGTGAGTTGTTTGTGATAGTGGATTTAGGCTTGAATGATCACATATTTTGTCCACATGGATTGTGATGATAACTCTTGATGAACTTATATTTCTATATCTCTTGAGTTGATTATGAGCATATAAGATATTTCGCAACACTTGATTCTATTTTGGGATAAATTTGAAAATGGACGTTGATGATGTTTTGACTCTTTGATTGAGAATGTGTGTTGCGCCGCATTTACCGGTTTATATGCCCTAAAGACATTGAGGACAATGTCTAATTTAGGTTTGGGGGTGTGTGCGTAACACCATCTCTCATTTGCAATTGTGTGCAAATGTTTTGAGCCTAAATTTTTGAAAAATTTCGAAAATCTTGTGATAATGCCATGCTTGAGCATATTTTTCTTGTTGAGATTTTGCCATTGTGTGTGCGAGTAAGGAATTGTGCGTCTTTGCCTTGCTTAGTTTAGATTAACTTCATGCCATTTAGGGTTGCATTGAGCAAAACGCACTAGTTCTTTTCTCTTGATGTTAGAGTGAATTTTCAATTGTGCTTGAAGGTTAGGAATTAATAGTGGAGACTTCCCGTGAGATTCACAAACACAGCATAAAAATCTTATTTTGAGGGAATGTTTTCACTCTTTATACACTCATTCAAACACACATGTTAAGCATATTTAAAATGTCTCATTCGCACTTAAATGTTGTTTTCCATAGAACATATAGAATGTTTGTGGATGCCTTAATTGACTTTGTGGACAAACCTTTAGAGATGATTTTAGGCAATGTATGTGAAAAACCACTAAATTGGCCTAAATACTTCCAATCCCTCCAATGTGTGTGCTCCATTGCCCATTTGAAACCAAACACAATTAAGCTTTTTATTCATGAAACACATCAACATAAACCATATAGCCTATACACTAGCTTACCTTGTACCAAATGGTTTGCTAAGGCTTAGAGGTTGAATGTAAGCTTTGAGGAGTATGATAATGTAAGGCGTGTACTTAGGCAAATATGTATGTGCAAACACATTAAAAAGATGAAATGCAATGCTTGAAAAGAAAAGAAAAGCAAGAAAAGAAAAGAAAAGAAAAGAAAAGCAATGCAAAAGAAAGGAAAAGAAAAGATGAAAGAGGCACAAATTGCCTAAATGAATTAAATGAGCTACTCAATGAAAATTAAGAGTAGAAAATGCACAAAGTAAATTGTAAGCTTGGACGCCAAAGTGTGGTTTATGCAAGTTTTAATGAGCAAATTGTGCTTAACTTAGAATGTATGCCTTAGTGTGACCATTGGGTGTTTACAATCAATTTTTCCCATTTATTGACTCACCACTCACCTTAGGCCCCATTACCACCAAATGAAAGACCTATTTGATCTTTAGGGATGTCCACTTTGAAAATTTTGGTTGATGCACGTTCTTTCCGGTTCATGGCTTTCAATTCTATTCATGAGACAAATTTTCAGAAATTGTGTTTTTAAAAGATCATGTGCAATTATATTTGATATCTTGAACATAAACTCATATTGCATATGAATTGTGAGTGAAGCCTAGGATTCTGTGCGAAAATGAGAGAATCCGATGAGGATTAGATGTCGAGGCGAATTACATTCTCTTCCTAATGGCACTCTAGTCTTGAAGCTTTAGCATCTTGAATGTAGGATTGCGTTGCGTGCAATGTGTACTTAAAGTGGCATGACTTTAATCTTTATTTTGCATCTCTTACATGCATTTTTTCCTAATGAGCACAACGTTGGTAAAATCTCTTCACTTTTGGTTTTGCAAGTTGAATTCTGACTTTTGAGTATTTTTCAAAGAGTTGGTACTTAAATGCTGATTGAATGATATTTAGACACATATCCATGAGTGCTTATGTTTGTTTTGCTCGAGGACGAGCAAAAGATAGGTTTGGGGGTATTTGATCGGACCAAAATTGGTACGATTTTGGCCCTCACTTCTTTCTCTTTATGCTTGATTCTCGGGCATTATCTCGTGATTTAATGATGTAAATTAAGTGTTTTCAGGTATTTATAGAGTTCAGGGGCATTGAAGTAATTTTGGAGAAATAGGGGCAAAAGTGTAAGTATTGAAGGAAGATTGAAGATATTGTGGTTTTATGAGAGATCAGGGGGCCTAATTGTAATTTATCGAGCTAAGAGGCAAGCAGTGCCACGTCATTGAGTTAAACGGGGTGTTTTGGTTGGTAGGTGATGTGGGTTTCTTAGCGCACCCTAGCCCACTTCTTAGCGCGCCCGCAAACAGCCCATACCCTCGCATTAATGAAACAATGCGTTTTAGGGTTGTAGGCCTCTAAATGTGCCCCAATCCATTGCTAAATACCCCCCAGTGAAGACAAAAAGAGAAGAGGCTGTTTGCAACCCAGCCCATTGCTAAGTGTACCCCATATCTTCACTTGTTCATCTTCTTCCTTCAACGAGCAGCAGCCATGGCATTCTCCCAAACCCTAACTTGCGCCGCCACCGATCAACGCCTTACCTCGACCTACTGTTGGCCGTTTTTTGACCCAAATGAAAGGCTAAGTCAATGGCTCACTGGTCGTTCCACTTCCCGACACTCCATCGGTCGGAATTCGATCTCCTCCATTCATGCCCAATGTCGCCATTTGTCACCTCTTTTTGTCGCCATTTGGCATTTCGATGTCGCCATGGCGACAAGGAGTGTTTTTGGCCCAGATTGAGTCGCCATTTGGGGTCGCCCCAGTGTCACCATTGAAAGCAAGTAGCGATCTCTTCTCTGTCAAATTCTGATAGGTGGGGAAAATTATGTAATGCACCCCTCTTGAGGAATAAATTGTAATTTGCCATGGTCAGGGGTGTTTTGGTAATTTACCACCCTAGACCTAATTTGAAAATCCTATAAATTCATCACTAATTTCCCTTTTTAAAGAGCTCTTGGCCATTCTTGACAACCAAGAAACCTCCTTTTTACCATTCCTAATCTCTCCACTTCTCTTCTACCTAAACTAAACATCTAGATTACCTTCCCCAAATCATTCCTTTCTTCCCATCTTCTCTACATATCTCCTTAGTCACTTCCCATTTGACTTCACCTATCTAGACATATCCTCTTCATCCACTCTTTGCACAAGGAGCATCAAAGGCAAGGAAAGGATCAAGCTTACAAAAGGAGACCCAAAGGGTGATTTCCTAATCTTTTACTTGCCTTCCCTTTGATTGTAATATGTGTAATTAAACCCCCTTTCTAGGGTTTTGATGTGAGAACATTTGGATTGGGTTTTGTTTAAGCTTTAATATATTTAATCTCTATTTGTGTTCTATTCATTTTATAACTAGATTCTATGCATTATATAATTGACATGTATGCCCACTAGTTGATTATACTTTGTTTAGGATAATTTGTTATATAATCTTGATTGGATTGACACCCTTGATGGATTGAGAACATAGTGAGTGAGATAGATCATCAGAGGGTATATCAACCGCAATTATCTAAATCGTTAATTGTAACAAACCGATACCACCGTGACCCCCTCTCCTTAATCGGTTAGGCATTGCGGTGGGAAGTTGTTTAGGGTTCATAGTAATGGTCTAAACACATTTTAGAAATCAATTGGTTAACACTTATGAGGTTGGCTCACTAAGGTAGCTTGAGAAGCACTTCCCGTAATCCACTTGTGATCTCATTAATTACCTAGCAATTCCCTTAATTGTTTATCCTATATATCTCTTATCTAGATTTCTATCTATTTTATTAGTTTTATTAGGTTTATTTTTACATGTATGTTTGATGGCTTGACAAACCATACAACCATCCATTGCTTATGTTTTATTTTATTGCATTAGGAATTGTTAATTTATTCAACTAGTCACTCTAATTCCCTGTGGAACGAATCCTACTTGCCACTTTACTAATTTTACATCTAAATGGTGAAATCGGTTTTCAACACCAACACATTTAAAAATATCATTTTGTTGAGTACACAACGACGGCTCATCACTTAGCACAAGTACATAATATAGAAAAATTTTATTTGTGCATATTATTTTTTTTTTGCTTTTTTTGTTTAGTTTATGAAAGGAATAATGAATTCCCGTATTTGTGTGCGTGTCTTTTAAATACAACCTAGAGGGTGTGTGAATGAGTTGTTAATCTGCTATTACCAAATTTTTCGGATTAGTCAATATTACAAATATAACCCCAATTCATAAAACAGTAAATCAAGTGTAAAGGTGCGGAAATATAAACAACACTTGATTTTTACGAGGAAACCCTTAACAGGGAAAAACCACGGGCTGGTAAGTGTGCCACACTCGAACCTCGAATCCATTAATTGTGATAATGTTTACATCCTAGGTTGACGTCAACCATGCTCGGACTATAACCCGCTACCACTACCCGCAGGCCTGTAAAAGTGGACCTAATCCAATTGCTTGATCCTCGTAGTCACTACTTGTAATGATGTTTACAACCTAATCCCGGTCTGTAACCCACCACTACTAACCGCAGGCCTGTAATAGCAACTGTAAGGATTCCCGTTTTGTTGATTGGCTTATTTCGTGGGCAAACCACAAGTTGGGGTTTGGTTGTAAGGGTAGTCTAAGTGATTTGTTGAAGATCAAAGACCCTTTCCAAGACCTCAAGAGGACAAGCACCAAAGGTATATATCTAGTGCTTACATTGTCTTGAAGAGATATAGTTGCACACACACACAACATGCATAACTTTTATTCTTGAATGTTGTGTTTATATTTTGTGTGCATTGTGCTTTATTGATTTATTTAATATCTCTTCTTGCATTTAATTGATTGTATCTTGTTCTATGAAATGCCATGACATGATAGGCATTATGATGCATTCAATACCCACACTTGCACTTCATGATTAGTCTTAAGTGTGGTGTAATTCGTTTCCATTTGTGTGATCGGAAACGTCCGTGCTTGCACGATGGTGTGCTTGTCTTAGCGCGATGGTTGACCACTTGAGAAGATCTCATTCTTCTCTTGGATAAGTGGTAGCTTTAGTTTGGTTGGGTTGATTGGAGTAAGGTGTCTAGTTTCAAAAGATTGGATTTCAATGTTTTAAGTGTTTTCAAAACTGACCTTTGCATGGTCGTGTGACCATAGCTTTTTACACAAAGCTTCAAAATGAGTTTTGAAAATTTTTGTACAAACTAGACACCCATACCTTTCCAACGGTATATTATTCGTAATATTTCATGACCGTTTGGATTGGTTTTGAAATTTCCAAAGTGACCACTAAAACAGGGCATCACAGCTGTTATCCGAATCTGACCTTTGGTCACTCAAATGACCATAACTTTTTCTACAGTTATCCAAATCATGTTTTGTTAATTGGAGTAGAAATTAGACTTCCATACCTTTCCAACGGTATATTATATGAAAGGTTTCGATGTAGTTTGGTCATGTTTTGAGTCGCTTGAAAATCAAGCTTCGTGCTGTGACGCTTCGCCGCGGTTTCAGTGCCGCGGGTTGTGCAACCGCGGCAGTCGAGCCACAGAGCAACCGCAATAGTGTGATTCAGGGGCAAAATTGTCTTTTCACTTGCCCTATTCTTGATGTCTATAGATATCACACTTTCTCATTATCTGAATAAGTTCTTTTACTCTTAAGAACCCTAAACTTCAAAGATAGATTTTGAGAGAAAATCAAATCAAGAACTCACCTTTAACCACTCAAATCAAACCCCTTTTGCATCAAATTTCATATTGCATCTCCTATGTCTATATAGAGTGCATCCATGTATGGGTTTGCATCATCACAACTTGCTTGGTAAGATTTTGATTAATTTCATCTTATTTTAGTATTTTAAATACCAAGCCATCTCTTTTAAATTACTTGTATGTTTTAGATCATATGCTAAATACAAGAAAATAGATTAATTGTGATGAATTGATTGAGTGTTGTTTTTGATAGATATCTAGGTTTTTATAATCTATGATTATCTATGCTATTTGACATGTCATTTAGCAATTGATATCTAGGGTTGATTTAATTTGAATATATCATCATCCTAGATAAGCATCTAAGGTTCCCTAGCCTTGTTTGTTAATTGAATATTCATACATATTCACATAGGGTTGTGCATCTCTTTTGAGAGATTGAAGTCTTGGTCTAAGGTTGCTATTACAGGCCTGCGGGTAGTAGTGGTGGGTTACAGACCGAGATTAGGCTGTAAACATCATTACAAGTAGTGACTGCGAGGATCGAGCAAATTGGAATAGAGTTGCTAATAAAGGCCCGCTGGGTAGAAGTGAGGGGTTACAGACCGGAGTGTTAGACGAGGTCTACATAGGTTGTAAACTTCATTTCAATTAGTGATTTCGAGTTCCGAGTGTGGCGCACTAAACAGCCCGTGGTTTTTTCCCAGTGGTTGGGTTTCCACGTAAACATCAAGTGTCATTTATTATTTCCGCATCTTATTACTCTTGTATGTATATTTGACTTGCTAGGGGTATTTTCGTAAAATTGACATGCACGCGAAAATTGGGTAATAATTAGCTAAAATCTATTCACCCCCCCTCTAGATTAATATTGAACACGCCTCCAGGACTTTTCAGCAACCCTAGACCAAGACTTACTTCTCTGAAGAGATCAACACCCTAAGTGAATATATATGATATATCCACAAATAGAGCTAGGGAACACTAAAAGCTTATCTAGGATTATAAGATAACAATTAAATCAATCATAGATATCAAATATAGCTATATGACATGGCATAAAGCTTAGCTATGTTAAGGATAACTGATCCTAGATACAATAGCTATCAAAAAATAATCTCAATCATTTTAATGAGATCAATTAGCTAGATGTTAGATAAACATGAAAACCTAGCTATCACAAATAACCCAATCAACACATAATCTCAATCATGTATGTAGAAATTAATCTAAACACATACAAGTTATAAATGAGATAAAATTGACAAGTAAGAGCACAAATTATGTAAGATAATAGTGTTCAACTTACCATACATGTGTGTTAAAGAAGACCCATGCATTAGCACATACTAGATGATCCTAGATGATGCTTAGATTATGATTTATGCTTGTGTGAATTTGTGTTTGTTTGTTTATGTGTTTTGTATTTTAGACTTGAATATGTTCTTATTTGATTCCTTATTGAGTTCCGGTCATTTCGGTTACTCATTCATAAGGTTTCGAGTCCAAATGATTTAGCTACACTACTTTGCATTCTCATTCGTTGAGTTGACTTCATCATCAGTTTCTGAGATGATTTCTCAACCATTTTTCAAAGTTTTGTAGTTGTAGTCATGCGTGAGGGAGTCACTATTTGTAATCCAAAAACGGATTCGAAATCGGAGTTCGGATGCCCAAGATACGGCTGAAGAACGTGAGGGAACGCACAAGAGGCAAGCATGGCCAAAGGCCATGCATTGCCCAAGCCGTGTGGGAGCCATGGGACCCACGGCCAGAGGACCTCTCTGGTCCCGTGTGGCCCATGCGCCCTCCACGGAGATGGGTGACGTGGCCGTCTTCGATTGGCTCGTTTTGGTTCCCTCCTTGAATCATTTAAGTGTGATTTTCTTTCCCTCCAAACAAGAACTTGAAGAACATTTTGAAAAGAAATTTCTGCAGAATTCTTCATATTTTAGTTTTTGTATTTTGATCATAACTTTCTCATACGAACTCGAAATTGATTGATTCAAAAACCAAAATTGTTGGTCTTGATGAGAGCTATAAACCCCAAGCATTTACAGAGGCAGCTGACTTAATCATTTTTCCCAATGGTCTGATTTTCAGTACGTGGTCAACTTTGTATGTTCAACTTCTTCTTTTTCATTTCATCTTTGATCATCTCTTTTATTCTTCCTATTTGATTGATGAAATATATTGAGAAGGATGTTAGATCATATGCTAGGGGTGTTTGATCATTTGTTAATTGATTTTTAGCTTTGTGATTTCTCTTGAACATATATTTGCTAAATTTGATTTTGTTTGAAATTGATTCTAGAAATGGTATATATGATGTGCCTCATGTTATTTTCTAGGTTTAATTTCATGATATAAGAACTAGGTTTTTAGTGTGATATATTGAATATTCATACCTTGTTCTTATTGATTTACATGTCTTGATTTCTAGATACATTTGTGATTGTTTGTTGAAAGCATATTCTAGATTATCATTGAACATGTACATTTAGCTTGATTGATCATCTAGCTTTATTTGATTGTGTTTGCATCATTTGCATCACTTAGATCATAGCCTTGCTTAAGGTTGAAGTCTCTAGCAAAGTGAGTGAAGCTTTGTGGATAGAGCAAAGAAGTCTTGATTAGAGTCGGGAGGACTCGGATAATCAAGCAAGGAGACTTGTCTAGGGTCGGGAGGATCCGGATAGACAAGCAAGAAATCTTCCTAGAGACGTAAGCGTCTTGGATAGGAAGTTGCTTTCTAGAGGTGTAGGACACATCTCGGATAGGAAGTAGGCTTGGTGATTCACTAGCCCGAGGGTAGATTAGGAGTTGATAGTTTGAGCGGATATCATGAGTTGGTAGCTTGAGTGTATAAGTCCTTTTTCATATAGTGGATTGCTTTGCCGGTGGTTGTGGCATCAACCTGTGGATGTTTCCTCTTTGAGGTTTTACCACGTTAAAATCATTGTGTCAATTTTGCTTTACTTTTCTTTATCTTCCATTTCTTACATTGATTGCATATCTTGTAAATTGATTTACTCTTGCATTAGTTAAATCAATTCATTTGTTGAATCTTATCAAGTGTGCATTTTCTTTGTTATATTCCGCATCATTTTTAATATTGGAAGAATTTGAGCATAAACCTATTCACCCCCCCTCTAGGTATATTTTGCACTACTACTTAAGGGAAATTTCAGACCTTTAATTAAAAAGCCCACATGTGAAGTATGCCCATTCTTACTAAAAGAAGCAAGCCCACACGCCTTAATACAATTCTAGATGGACCCATAATTAGTCCGGTAGAATATATCAAGTGATCCATGCAAGTCCGTGTGGATTGGGGATTTTGGCGGGCTATCTAAATTTAAGCTTCAATAGACATAACCCAATCACAATCAACAAATGATTCACTTAGGTTCGATCTATTAATTTTAGTTTATTCCACTAAAGAACTAAAATTGCACTCTTAAATAAAGATAGAACAAGTAAATGTTTCTCATTCATACCCTATACAATCTTATTGGAGATAGTGAATCCTCGTGAATAATATCAATAATCGCTAAGAGCTCATAGACCGCCTAGAGCTCATAGACCGCCTATAGCTCTCCAAGTTACCATATTTACTCATATGACCACATTTTGAACTCGGATATTTTGACTTGTCTAGAAGCCATGTTTTCAATAGTAACTATCAAAAACTCAACGTTGAGATTTAATATCTAATACCTCAAAACATCCATATGATGATATTATACTCTCATTTTATAAATGGAGCCACGATGCTCATATCTATAAATGAAGTCCTCTATCGATTAGCAAATGAATACTACCAAACTATCGAGGATAGACTATGCTATAGTCGTACTCATTAATAGCTCAAATGATAACACTGGTAACAATAAGTCCATCATTTATCGTAGGATTAAGATAGACTCTCCGATTGTCCTCTTGTAATGAAAAGACTTTTATCTACTGACGGTTCTAGATAAAGTATTTCATTGTGATCCTATTCAATGCACCTAGTGAACTAGATTCTTTTACTCAAAGACACTTTGATGATTTAGACCCATCGTAACACATTTGATCCCACTGAAATGCTAGCAAAAGAATCTACAACTTTAACAAGATAAAGGTGCTCAACCTTTACCTTAAGTTGTGAACATTATTCAAGACTAACTAAAGAATTGTGTCTCCCTCATACATATCCAGATGTACGAACAATTCTTCTTTTCTCATAGTCTTTTGACCTTATGATTATTTACTTTTGACAATTATAATATTCAATCTATAAATGCTATAAGATTTTTTTAAAACAGAATCACTTTATTAATATGAAGAGATTGTCAAAAACAATATTACACTTTTGCTATTGAGCATAATCCTAACAACTATGATAGTCAAAATCTATTGATTAACTTTTAAGAAGTTGTATATCATGAAATCTATTTGGTGAATATTTTTGTTAAGATTTTTGGAGAAAGTCATTTTTGTATGTGTTTGAGTTGAAGTGTTAAGTTTTTATTCTTTTGGAATGACACACCAACAACTTGTTGTCATGGGGACAAATAAGCCAAGAGAGCTCATAAAAAGAGCAGAGACTTTTCATTGGTGAAAAAGCTTGCTAATATATTCCTCTACTATAAAAGCTTGCTTCCTATTTCATCCTTTTAACTCTATGTGTGCTTCATACAAAACACGTTGATATTAGACATCATTTTATTAGAGACCTAGTTGAACATTCTATTGTTTCTCTATATGCCTACAAAGAATCAATTTGTGGACTTGTTCACCAAGCCCTTGGACAAAGAGAGATTTAAATCTCTTAGAATGTCCATTGGCATTATTTGTGTTGATTGATGTGCTTGTGTGATTGTTGAGTGGCTTGATGAGCCAAACTTAAATTGAAAATCAATATCTTTGAGAGCCTCTCACTTGAGAAGTAGCGATCTTAAACAAATAACTCTTATTGTTTCTAGATCATGTACTTGAGCTTGAAAATCTTATTTTTGAAAAGTGCACTAATGTTTCTCTTATATGTTTTAGTTTTAAGTATTTGTGGTTGAAAATGTGCAGATTATGGATGCATCTAAAAGCCTATTGCTTAGTACATGATAAATGACCTTTGGAATGTATCCATTTTGCTTCGGCACTACATAGTATTCAATGAGCACCCTCATGGAAAGGGCTACACACCTTGGTTGTGTAGCCGCCCAATGTAGGAAAAGGCTACGCCATTGTGATGAGTGAAAGCCGCCATGAGGTGTATATGTTTATGTTAGAAAAATCAAAGAAGTGTTGAAAAGAATCATTAAAAAAAAAAAATCTTTGATTCTAAGCCTAAAAGAAATGAAAAATAAAAGGCTTAATGTTGTATAGTTGAGAATTGTGAAAAGCTCGAGTTGTCAAATAGAAACGGGTAAATGAGCCACATGCACACACACGTTCACATGTTGATATCTATTCTTTTAAAGAAAAAACCCGGATGAATATTGGTTTGACCTAGATTGGAAATGCTTTAGTTGGATAGGTGTGGATAGAGTTTGCATGTTGATATCACAATTACTCCTTGTATATATGTGAGAAGCATTCACACACACACAATTTGCTTATGTGCTTGATTCATTAGCAATGTGAGAATATTTTTGAGAGATTAATGAAAACCTTTGATTCTCTCTTGGACTTTGAAAAGTGATGAAATATTTTCTCTTATTGCTTGAATGTGTGAAGGTGTGAGTCCCTTATGAACAAATCTACTTGGTGATCATAATGTGGAGCATATGTTTAGGGGGAGCTTAGTTTATTCAACTTCACTTTCTATACGATTTGTTTGCTTAATATCTCATTCTTTATCACAATTTGCTTGGATAGAGTTTGCATGTTGATATCACAATTACTCCTTGTATATATGTGAGAAGCATTCACACACACACAATTTGCTTATGTGCTTGATTCATTAGCAATGTGAGAATATTTTTGAGAGATTAATGAAAACCTTTGATTCTCTCTTGGACTTTGAAAAGTGATGAAATATTTTCTCTTATTGCTTGAATGTGTGAAGGTGTGAGTCCCTTATGAACAAATCTACTTGGTGATCATAATGTGGAGCATATGTTTAGGGGGAGCTTAGTTTATTCAACTTCACTTTCTATACGATTTGTTTGCTTAATATCTCATTCTTTATCTCATGTGTCCTTTGTCTATTCCTGGACAAAAAGGGGGAAAAAATTTATACCTCACCATGTGTGGAGAAATGTTCCAAATGTGTGAGTATTGTTTCTCTTTGTGCTTAATTGAGACTTTGTCTTAAAGGGGGAGAAAATAATTCTTGCTTGATAATGTTAAGGATCTTAGGAAGAGCTTTAAAGAAAACATTTATTTGAGATAAGGCATTTGTTTGAGATAAGGGGAGTTATTGTTTATTTGGCATATTCTTTTTGTTAATATGATGAATTTTGAAGATGTTATTTCATATGTCTTGATATGCAAGATGATTCTTCATAATGTTATATGCCTTTGTATGTTTGATCACAATTAATGCATGAATCATTTTGTAATAATTGTATGATTGAGTTTGCAATCACCTTTTCCTTGTTTGGGGTTGTATAGTAGTTGAGATTGCAATCAATTTCTTCTTTCTTGAGGTTGATAAGAGAGTAATTGCAATGAGTTCCTCGTTGTATGGGCTTGATAGTAATTGTAGTTATAATCAATTCAATTGGGTGTAGTTGCAATGAGTTCCTCTTTGTTTTGGGGTCGATAGTAATTGTGATTGTAATCAATTCAATTGATTATGGTTGCAAAAAATTCCTCCTTGCTTAGGGTGATAGTAATTATGGTTGTAATCAATTTTATTGTTTGTAGTTGCAGAAAATTCCTCCTTTCTTAGAGTGATAGTAGTTGTGGTTGTGGTTGTAATCAAATCTCTTTTTGAATGGGGTCGAGATGATTGTTGTTGATACCAATTCCTTCATATTTGGGGTTGATATGATTGTTAATGCAATTGTTAAGCTTGGTAGAAATGACCAATGTGCTTAAGAGTAAAATTTATGCATTTGTGATTTATTTTACCTTTATGAGTTTGTTGTGTTGTATAGATTCGTATAACCTTTGCTAGGTTAACATGGATAACAAACAAGAATCAAAGGAGAAGATAAAGGAGCTAAACACAAAGGTGGTTCAACAAGATGCAAAAATCAAGAACTTGGAAGAAAGCATTTCTCCAAGCAAAGCATCCACCTCCAAATGTGAGATCATCAAATCGTTCAACGTTCTTTGGTAGCACAAGTGGCTAGCAAAGCTTTTGTGATCTCAAGATATCTTTTCTCTTTTCCTTTTGGCTTCATTTTATGTCAAAAGGGGGAGAAATATGATATTGTTTTAGCATACCTTCTTTGTGTATGTGTCAAGTATTGAACTTCATATGGCATGTAATATCTTGGATGAGATATCTTTGATGGATATGCATGTATTTAGGGGGAGCATACATGTATCCATTTTGAACTTAATTGTCATATTCCACATTGATGTTAATTGTCATATTCTTGTCAAGTATATTGCTATATATTCTCTTGGATATTCTTATGCTTTCAAGTTTATTTTAGGTGATATCAAGAGAAGCTCAAGTGAAGAAATTCAAGACTTGTTGAAGATTAGTTTAGGTGATTAGCTCATTGTAATGCGAGGGTGAGTTTTTGTTACCAATCTTCATGTTGTATGTTTTAGTATATGTATTGGGGTTTGACATGGAATTTGCCAAATGGGGAGATTGTTAGGTTTTTGGTTTGTCTTGGCATATATTCCATATCAAAACAGTGCTTATCTTGTATTGTTTAGTGTTGTTATCATGATGATACAAAGCTTTAAGGAATGACTCGGCTACGGTTCAAGCAAGGTGATGGTTTGTTAAGGGGAATTAACTTCATTGCTCATCAAAGGTATAATTGACCGCATTCCTCTTACAAGGCATAGGCACACACACACACACAAATCATTCATGAGTGTCCATGCATTGTTGTGCACCATTTATATAACACATTCACATGTTTTAGTATGCTCATGCATTGAACTCATATTGTCATTCATTTTAGAAATGCATGTTTTAAGACTATGTCTAGGAAATAGCATACTTATGTGAACTTGTGTTTATTTGTTTCCGTTTTATTAATTTTGGACTTGAACATGATCTTTTATGATTCCTTATTGAGTCTCGGTAATTTCAGTTACTTATTCATTAGGTTTTGAGTCCAAACAATGTAGCTACACTACTTTGCGTTCTTATTCATTGAGTTGTCTTCGTCGTCGTTTTTCGAGATGAATTCTCAACCTTTTGTCAAAGTTTTGTAGTCTTTATTGTGCATGAGGGAGTCACGATTCGTAATCCAAAGACAGATTCAAAATCAAAGTTCGGAGGCCTGAATACGGCCGAAGAACGCGAGAGGAACGTGAGAGGAGTTTGCTCAACCAAAGGCCAAACAATGGTGTCCATGTGTGAGCCACGTGTGACACACGGCCAGCACAGCCCTCTGCCCACGTGTGCCACATGCAGTCCACACGTGGAGGTGACATGGCAGGCTATGATTGGTTGTTGCTCTCCTTCTCTTTCATCTCTTTTAAATTCTCCAATTCCCTCCCATTCATTTCAAGAAGCAAAAATTAGAAATCTTAGACCAGAATTTTTTCTCTCAACTTTTCTCACCTTCCAAACACCATAACTTTCTCATACGAAGTTGGAATTGGTCGATTCAAGTTGGAGATTGTTCATAATCGAGTCCTCTACTTTTTCCAAGTGGTCTTGCACCTGTTTGATCGAGTTTTCAAGTGGTTCTACCTAGAAAACTGAACCAGCTCGTGATTGCAAGGTAGTTGTCATATCTTTGAGATTTCTTCTTTTATTACCTTCAATTTGCTTGGGGTTTCTTCTTCTATATGTATGTATATGTATGGTTAATGCTATTGAGAAAGATAGCTTCAGAATCAAACCTAATCAAAAGTCTAATTAGAGACATATGTGAACTAGTTTCTTAGATTCTAGGTTTTTCACATGCTTGAGAGATGTATTGTGAGTAGTTTGATATCTAGGGTTATTTGTGTATTGATTGATGCATTTTATAATCAATAACCTTAACATGTGCTTAGATCCTCATATTGAACAAATCTAGGATTAGCACTTGTGTTTATGTTTTTAGAGACATCTAGGATATAATTGATTATTCATTATATCCTTGCTCTAAATCTTTGGTTAGAATATTCATTGAATATATTTTGTGATTCTAGCATTTATGTGTATGTTTATAACATTTTGAATATGTGCTTCATGATTATGATTTATTCAAGTGTTATGTGTGTGAATGAAACTAGGAGCTTTTGTGTTAGGTGTTTTTCACAGGCTCTAGGTTTAATTCATGTTTTGGCATCTAGACTATATTACTTGTGTTCTCATATGTTTAGGTCTAGTTGTTCCATGGAATGTATTGATCATATGTTCTAAGTTTAATTGATTGTTTGCATCATTTGCATTCACATGATCACACTAGGAAGTTCTTGTAAAAGGCATGAAGTCTTGACTAGGACAAAGTGTCTGGATAGTCAAGCAAGGAAGTCTTGGTTAGGACAAGAGGTCTAGATAACCAAGCAAGAAGTCATGGCTAGGATTGGGAAGGTCCGGATAACTATGCAAGGGAGGCTCTCTAGAGGCATGAGTGCCTTGGATAGGGAGTTGGCTACATTATTGGCAGGCCCGGGCGTTTGGATAGACATAGACTCCAATAGAGAGTGGTACATGGGATGTGTATGCACTCTTGAGGAATTTCTAATTGTAAGCTTCCCATTTGTTGATTGGCTAATTTCATGGACAAACCACATGTTGGGGTTCTTTGTAAGGGTAGCTTAAGAGTTGGTGTTTTTGCTCAATGCCCTTTGAAGACCTCATCTTGATAAGTACCGAAGGTAAATTTCTATGTGCTTACTTGTCTTGAAGAGATAGTTACACACACTCACAACTCATGCATATGTTTAATCCTTGTATGTTGTGTGTCTTATTTTTGTGCATTAATGTTCATTAACATCTCTTCTTACTTGTTATCTTGATTGCATCTTGTGATTATATGTCATATCATGTTAGGCTTTTAGGATGCATCTTGCTTTACCTTTTTACCCCTAGCATATTGTTTGTGGGGTTCAAAGGAGTGGGCTGTGCGCTGGTCGTCATGCGCCAGACCAGCGCAGATCGCCCAGTGGTCTATCGCTGGTCGTGCGCTGGTCCACACCAGCGCAAATCGCCCAGTGGTGTGCCGCTGGTCATGCGCCCTTTTGTGCGCTGGTCGTTAAGCGCCTGTGCAATTTTTGCCTATGCGCTGGTCGTGCGCTTGTCGTCCAGCGCAAGATCACCAGCACATAGAGCAATTTTGGTGCGTTTTTTCAAAACGACCACACTTCACTTACGGCCCCTATATATATGCCACTTTGTCTTTAGGTCAATCAAGAGAGTTCATTTTCATATTTCATACTTAGGATATTTTTCAAGACAAGAAAAATACACAAAGAACTCACCTTTTATTACTCAAACACTTTTTCATGATCATCAATCATCATCTAGCATCATCTTTAATCATCTAGATGTCATCTTGCATGGATTCTTTATCATACTTTGCTTGGTAAGCTTTTCACTAATATCTTAAATATTTTGTGTTTTTCTTAACAAGAAATCTCAATTTATTACTTGTATGATTTTCATATATCTTTTGATACAAGATTGAGATTAGTGTGATGTATGTTTGAGAAGTTGTATTGTGATAGCTAATTAGGTTTTGTGCTTAATATTGATTAGCTAAACTATTTGACATGTCATTTAGTTTTTAATATCTAGGATTGCTTTAATTGCAAATTCATCATCTTAGATAAGCATATAGGGTTTCCCTTGCTCTATGTTGCATTTGGATATTCATATATTCACTTAGGGTGTTATTCTCTTCATTAAGAAAGTAAGTCTTGTGTGTAGCTTCCAGGATTAGGTTGCTTAGATCGCAAGCAAATTGGACTAGGTTCACTTATACCGGGATTAGGTAGGTGTGTGATTACTTCCGGGATTAGGTTGTAATCGTTTTACACATTTAGTAGATTTGAGGTTCGAGTGTGGCTTACTTACTAGCCCGTGGTTTTTCTCGTGAGGGTTTCCGCGTAAAAATCAAGTGTTATTTAATTTCTGCATTTTATACTTGATTTATTGCTTTATCTAGTTAGGGGTAATTTCTTAATATTGTCTTAACACGAAAAATTGGGTAATAAGTTTAAAATCTATTCACCCCCCCTCTAGATAGTTTTATACACACCGTGCTATAATTTGTTTCAATTGGTATCAGAGCGGGTTTCTAGACATACATAGGTGATCCTTGCTTATTTTAGTGTGTTTTGCATTTTGTGTGATTTTTGATCATTCATACATTTGCATTCATTTCATTCATTCATTCATAAACACTATGAGTGGAAATAGTGGAAATGGTGGTGGCAACGAAGGTGCTTCTAGCACAAGGCCTCCACTTCTTACCGGATTGAACTATTCCCAATGGAAAGGGAAGATGGAATCCTACATATGTCAAATTCACGACCATGCATGGATGGTGGTGGAAGACGGATATGATCTACCAAAGATGACTCCCGGTGGTGGAGGAGAAGAAGTATTGAAGCCTAATGCGCAATGGAACGCGCAAGAGTTTGAGGCTTCAAAGTGGAATAGGAAGGCGATGCATGCCATCCTATGTGCAATGGACGAAAATCAATATAAATTGATTCAAAATACTAGGATAGCTAAGGAGGCATGGGACATCCTAGAGATTGCACATGAGGGAACCAAAGTGGTGAAGGACTCTAAGCTTTAAGTCCTCCAAACTCAATTCGAGATGCTTAAGATGGAGGAGAATGAGTGCTTCAACAACTTCGAGATCAAGTTGATGGACATAGTCAACCAAAGTCATCAACTTGGTGATCCATATTCGGATAGGAGAATCAAGCAAAAGATTATGAGATCTCTCCCCGATAGATTCGAATCGAAGCGAAGGTGACGGCTTTAGAAGAAAATAGTAGATATAAGGATATGAAGCCGAGTGAGGTGATTGGGAGACTTCTAGCTTATGAGTCTAGGAAGGGTCCTATCTCCACACCTCCTAAAAAGCAAAAAGGAATTGCTTTGAAAACCTCCAAGGATGAAAAGGAGGCAAAGAAGATTGACTCGGATGAAGACCTTGCCTTGTTTGTAAAAAGGTTTAACAAGGTTATGAATTTTATAAGAAAGGGCTTTGGATCAAAAGGTCAAGATTTGAAGAAAAAGGGATTTTTCAAGAAGTTTGAACCTAGGCAAGAAAGGACCGAAAGGAAAGGGGTCCGATGTTTCGAGTGTGGTGGCATAGGTCACTTTGCCCTCGAATGTGCAAATCACAATGAGAAGAAAAAGGGAAAAATGATGGCCACCACTTGGAGTGGAAGTAGTGATGACTCCATTGAGGGAGATGAGTCTTCGGATGATGAAGAGCTCATGGCTAATCTCCTAGCTTTTGCCTCCTCCCATAAAAGCAAAAGTGCTAGTGAAAGAGAGGAAATGAGTCAAAAGGAAAATGAGTCAAGTGGAGAAGAAAGTGATTCCTCTTCTAACTCCATAAATGGTTTTGTGGAGAAAAATGTGCTTGCTAAATACCATGTCGAGTTTAATGATTTAGCAATCAAGAGCACAAGAAAGATCAAGATGTTGAGAGAAGAAAATCTTGAGCTTTCATCTCATAATGACCACTTAAGTGAACAAGTGGAAAAATTCAAGAAGATGGAAGATAAGCTAAGAGAGGAGTTAGTCTTATCTAGGAGGAATGAAGAAAGTCTAAAGAGGGAGCTTGAAGAAGTAAGAGAGTCTATGACTAGGATGGATTCTAGCACCAAGAAGCTTGACCATATGCTTGGTGTTGGAAAGAGTCCATGTGACAAGAGGGGTCTTGGGTATGAAGATGGCGAGAAGATCTCAACCTCTAATAAGATCGTGTTTGTCAAGAGTTTGAGGAACGAAGAAACTTCATTTGTGCAAATTCCTAGGAAGAAGTTAGAAAAAGGACAATGTTCAAATGCATAAGTGAAGATGGGGCCAAGAAGGCAACCTCAAGCTCAACCCCCTAGGGTCCCTCAAGCCAACATTCCTCCACAATTGGCTCATAAAGGAAAGAGACCTATCATGCAACCTTAAGCTAGGAAGCAATCTAGACCGGTTCAACAACGAAGATGGATTGAACCCATTCATCCACAAAGACAAGGACAAGGTATGATTCCTTATTTTACTCATATATGTCACTTTTGTGGATTTGATGGTCATATTAGACCACATTGCTTTCGATATATTAAAATGTGCAAAACTAGAAGCATGATAGAGAAGAAAAAGAAAAGAGCCATGATGCATGTTCCTAGGAATGATAATATTGATGTGCATAATTCTAGGACATCTAGAACCCATGTACCAAAGACCACTAAGAAAGAATGAAAATGTTTGCTATGTTGCTCAAATAGCCTTGAAGGCAAATTCTTATAATTTTTGGTATTTAGATAGTGGGTGCTCCAGGCACATGACGGGAAACAAGAGTTTCTTCGAGACTCTTGTTATGGAGGAAGGAGGATATGTCACTTTTGGTGATGGATCCAAAAAAAAAGTTATAGGGAAAGGAACCATTTCCGTTCCCGGTTTACCCTCCTTATCCGATGCTTTATTTGTTGATGGCTTGAAAGCCAATTTAATAAGCATTTCATATCTAAGTGATGAAGGATATTCCGTCTTGTTTAGTAAAGATGATTGCTCAATCCTAAAGCCCGATGGACAAACCTTGTTGAAAGGTATGAGATCTAGTGACAATTGCTATTGTCTTGAAGTTAGAATAGTCTCAAACAATGTGTCCATGGATGAGCAAATAGAGTTGTGGCATGAAACACTTGGCCACATGAACTTTAGGGATTTAAGAACCCTTGGAAAGTTCAATTGTGTGCGTGGCCTCCCTAAGCTTGGGAAGAAAGCCAATGGAATTTGTGGACCTTGCCAACAAGGAAAATAAACCAAGAGCATGCACAAAAAGGGCAAGTATCTCTCCACCGAGGAGCCTCTAGAGCTTCTCCACATGGATCTCATGGGTCCTATGCAAACCGAGAGTTTAGGTGGAAAGAGATACATTTTTGTTTGTGTTGATGATTTCTCTAGATTTACATGGACATATTTTCTTAGAGAAAAATCTGAAACTTTTGATAAGTTTAAAATGTTTTTTACTAAAATACAAAATGAAATTAATTCTAACATTAAAAGCATTAAACGGATTAGAAGTGACCATGGGAGGGAATTTGAGAATGCCTCTTTTGAAAGCTATTGCAATAGCTTAGGCATCTCCCATGAGTTTTCGACTCCTAGGACACCTCAACAAAATGGAGTTGTTGAGAGGAAGAATAGGGTCCTTCAAGAGATGGCTCATGTGATGTTGCTTAGCAACAATGTCCCTAGGAACCTATGGGCCAAAGCCGTCAATACGGCTTGCTATATAGGGAATGAAGTTTTCCTAAGGCCTGGATCTAAAAATACCTCCTATGAGTTATGGAAGGGTAGGAAGCCAAATGTTAGCTACTTCTACACATTTGGAAGCAAATGCTACATTTTAAATGACCGTGATCAACTTGGCAAATTTGATGCTAAGAGTGATAAGGGTATCTTTATTGGCTATGCCTTGAATAGTAGAGCCTATAGAGTTTTCAACTTGAAGACTCGAACCGTCATGGAATCATCCAATGTTGTCATTGATGATACTAGGCTCAAGTCTAATGACCATGAGGAGGAGGATATTTTAGATGATGACTCTCCTTTGGAGAGGGTTGTGTTGACTCCCAATGTTGGGACGTCCAATGACAATAATGAGGTCACACAACCTATTACTAGAGTCCCTCTCTTGGACTCTAATGAACCCGCTCCATGGGTTAGAAGACTCCATAACAAAGAGGATGTTATTGGAGATGTGAATGAGGGTGTTAGGACTAGGCGTCAAATAGCTAATCTCATTAGCTTTACATGCTACATCTCTTAAATTGAACCCAAAAAGATTGATGAAGCCTTGAATGATGAATTTTGGGTTCTTGCCATGCAAGAAGAGCTAAACCAATTCGAAAGGAATGAGGTTTGGACTCTAGTTCCTAGGCCTAAAAACGCTCATGTGATAGGCACTAAGTGGATTTATAGGAACAAATCCGATGAGGATGGCAACATAGTGCGGAACAAGGCTAGACTTGTAGCACAAGGTTACTCTCAAATTGAGGGTATCGACTTTGAGGAGACTTTTGCTCCCGTTGCCCGTTTAGAGTCCATTAGGCTTCTCTTGTCCATTTCTTGTGTGCACAAGTTCAAATTGCACCAAATGGATGTCAAGAGTGCCTTCCTCAATGGCTTCTTGCAAGAGGAAGTGTTTATTGAACAACCCAAGGGGTTTGTGGATGCACACCACCCCAACCATGTCTATCGCCTCAAGAATGCACTATATGGGTTGAAACAAGCACTGAGGGCTTGGTATGAGCGCCTCACTCAATTTCTTGTTGACAATAACTACACAAGGGGTAGTGTTGATAAGACACTATTCATCAAGAAAGACAATGATGAGCTTTTCATAGCTCAAATCTATGTTGATGATATAGTGTTTAGCTCCACCAACAACGCTAAGGTCCAACAATTTGTTGATGTCATGTCTCATGAATTTGAGATGAGTCTTGTTGGTGAGCTTAGTTACTTCCTAGGTTTGCAAATTGGGCAAATGAATGATGGGATTTTCATAACCCAAGTCAAATATGCTAAGAACCTAGTGAAGAAGTTTGGTCTTGAAAATGCCAAACATTGTGATACACCTATGAGTACCACTTTGAAGCTAAGCAAGGATGCTAGTGGTAAAAGTGTGGAGCAAACTCTATATCGGGGCATGATAGGTAGCTTGCTTTATTTGACCGCAAGTAGGCCCGATAAGTGTGGGTGTGTGTGCTAGGTACCAAGTGGATCCTAAGGAGTCCCATCTTTCTTCCGTAAAGAGAATCATTCGCTATGTGAATAGGACATCCAACTATGGGATTTGGTACTCTTTTGACACTAATGCTAGTCTTGTAGGCTTTAGTGATGCGGATTGGGCAGGAAATTGTGATGATATGAAGAGCACATCGGGCGGTTGCTTCTTTCTAAGCAACAGCTTGGTGTCTTGGTTTTGTAAGAAGCAAAACTCAATTTCCTTGTACACGGCCGAGGCCGAGTACATAGCCGCGGGGAGTGGATGCACACAACTCCTATGGATGAAGCAAATGCTAGTAGGCTACGGATTCAACCAAGGTACACTCACTCTTTTTTGTGATAATATGAGTGCCATTAATATTTCCAAGAATCTGGTCCAACATTCTAGAACTAAGCATATTGACATCCGCCATCACTTCATTAGAGAGCTTGTTGAAAATAAATGCATAGTACTTGAACATGTAGGTACTAATGATCAACTTGCGGACCTATTTACTAAACCCTTAGATGCTACTCGATTTAAAACACTTAGTAGATATATTGGGATATGTCTTGTGGAGTGATGTGATTTGTGATTGACCCCATATGGGGAACTCAAGCAAAGAGAGCTATTTTGCATTCTTGTCACTTGCAAAAAATTTGAAATATCTTATGCCTCTTCTTTTAATTGCTTGAGTAAGTTTGGTTGCACATATGTATATATGTTTTCATTTCAATAAGTGTGAACCTTGCTTGTTTACAATCCATGTCATATTTATGTTCAAACATGCATTTTTGGACTAGGAGATGTACATAGGAAGTATGATTTGAATGACCTACACTTATCTCCATGACATGATTCTTTAATAACATGCTAATGTCAAATGAAAAAGCATGAAATTCATATAACATGCTCACATGAAAAGTATGAATTGATGATTGCATATTCTTAAAATGCAAAACTTGTGTGAAAGCTTATGAGACTCAAAATGAATAAAGGATCTTGTATCTGTTCAAAGGAATTTATATTCCAAATGTCTCTCTTTCTTTATTAGTTGAACATGGCTACTATCATAAGGATATCTTATCCGGAAAAATCAAATAGGGTGCAAAGTCGCTCATGCCATGTTTCGCTTATAAAGTTGGATATAGTTGCTCTTAAATTGAAATCAATAAAATCTCTATATCCTTGCTTTTCTCATGACATTGGTGAAATTGGTTTGAATTCTTATTAGAAACCTTTGTCATTTGCTTTGCCAAATACCATTGTATTTTGGACTTGAATGATATATGTCTTGTATGCAAAGCATGTTTGATTCACACATTTTCTACAAATAAATCTCCTCGTTTCTCTTCAATTAGTTGAGATGCATAAAGTGACTTATATTGATTATGCAAATATCTTGCATGCTACTATCTCTCGTTGCTACGAGTGACCCGGTTGGGAATTACTCCTTTGCCTATATCATGACAAAAAGGGGGAGTAGGATATGGTAAGGGGAGTTGCAAATTGTAATAGCAATTGTGCTTGTTGGGGAGAATATACATTGAGGGGGAGTAACCCGTTGAGGGGGAGCATTGAATTCACATACATTACATAATGTTGTGCCTAATCTTTTAATATGCAAATGCTTGTTTTTTGTTCTCACTTGATTAATCTCACTTTTTACTTGTATTGGAAATGTTAGAAACTTTATTTTCAGGGATTGATTATTCTACAAGAGATTGAAGACTTGAAGTTTTATTTTCTTATCTCTTTGTAATGTAGAATATCACTGTAGTCCCGTAGTTTCTATTTCTTTGTGAGGAATCAATGTGAGTGGTGGTTTTGTCACGAAATAGCCAAAGGGGGAGATTTAAGGTTCCTATTTGTTGATTGGCTAATTTCGTGGACAAACCACATGTTGGGGTTCTTTGTAAGGGTAGCTTAAGAGTTGGTGTTTTTGCTCAATGCCCTTTGAAGACCTCGTCTTGATAAGCACCGAAGGTAAATTTCTATGTGCTTACTTGTCTTGAAGAGATAGTTGCACACACTCACAACTCATGCATATGTTTAATCATTGTATGTTGTGTGTTTTATTTTTGTGCATTAATGTTCATTAACATCTCTTCTTGCTTGTTATCTTGATTGCATCTTGTGATTATATGTCATATCATGTTAGGCTTTTAGGATGCATCTTGCTTTACCTTTTTACCCCTTGCATATTGTTTGTGGGGTTCAAAGGAGTGGGCTGTGCGCTGGTTGTCATGTGCCAGACCAGCGCAGATCGCCCAGTGGTCTGTCGCTGGTCGTGCGCTGGTCCACACCAGCGCAAGCTCACCCGCGCAAATTGCCCAGTGGTGTGCCGCTGGTCGTGAGCTCTTTTGTGCGCTGGTCGTCAAGCGCCTGTGCAATTTTTGCCTATGCACTAGTCGTGCGCTTGTCGTCCAGTGCAAGATCACCAGCGCACAGAGCAATTTTGGTGCGTTTTTTCAAAACGACCACACTTCACTTACGGCCCCTATATATATGCCACTTTGTCTTTAGGTCAATCAAGAGAGTTCATTTTCATATTTCATACTTAGGATATTTTTCAAGACAAGAAAAATACACAAAGAACTCACCTTTTATTACTCAAACACTTTTTGATGATCATCAATCATCATCTAGCATCATCTTTGATCATCTAGATGTCATCTTCCATGGATTCTTCATCATACTTTGCTTGGTAAGCTTTTCACTAATATCTTAAATATTTTGTGTTTTTCTTAACAAGCAATCTCAATTTATTATTTGTATGATTTTCATATATCTTTTGATACAAGATTGAGATTAGTGTGATGTATGTTTGAGAAGTTGTATTGTGATAGCTAATTAGGTTTTGTGCTTACTATTGATTAGCTAAACTATTTGACATGTCATTTAGTTTTTAATATCTAGGATTGCTTTAATTGCAAATTCATCATCTTAGATAAGCATATAGGGTTTCCCTTGCTCTATGTTGCATTTGGATATTCATATATTCACTTAGGGTGTTATTCTCTTCATTGAGAAAGTAAGTCTTGTGTGTAGCTTCTGGGATTAGGTTGCTTAGATCGCAAGCAAATTGGACTAGGTTCACTTATACCGGGATTAGGTAGGTGTGTGATTACTTCCGGGATTAGGTTGTAATCGTTTACACATTTAGTGGATTCGAGGTTCGAGTGTGGCTTACTTACTAGCCCGTGGTTTTTCCCGTGAGGGTTTCCACGTAAAAATCAAGTGTTATTTAATTTCTGCATTTTATACTTGATTTATTGCTTTATCTAGTTAGGGGTAATTTCGTAATATTGTCTTAACACAAAAAATTGGGTAATAAGTTTAAAATCTATTCACCCCCCCTCTAGATAGTTTTGTACACACCGTGCTATAATTTGTTTCACTAATCTTCCAACGATGTTGGTTTGGTATGGACTCTAATATATGGTGGTTTCACATCAATGAGGGACTTCGTATCTTCCAATAGGGATTGGGTAGACAAAGACTCCAATAGAGAGTAGATCATAGGTTGGTCACTTTTGAGGAATTTCTAATCTATCATCCAATATATATAGTACCCAATGGTTGTAGTTCAACCCGTGGATGTTTCCTCCTTGGAGGTTTTACCACGTTAAAAAATCTCTTGTGTTAATTCTTTCTATCTCTCTCTCTTATATTTGTATATGTGTATGTTTTAATCTTGTAGTACAACCTTTACTTGTGTTGTACTTGGAAACAAGATTTTGTAAAGTGTGATTTGTAAGCATATTCATTTTGATTATAATTGTAAATATAATTCTTTTATTCATTGATTTTTTCGTATAGATATTCTTTGATTGATACTTGTAATATATTGGACATTATTGAATTACAGGTATTCTTTATTTTAATTTTAATATAGTTTCTTCACTAGCAGGTTGTAGTGTTCTTACATTGTAATATTGAAAGTACAACTTGTGGAATGTGCTCTTCATTGAACATACTTATATATGAGATACATTGTGTTCTTAGTATATGTTTTGTAGACTAAGGGTTGTGAATTGAGCATACATGTGTTAATTGTTTTCTCATAATAATCATGTTAAAGGTTAATTTGTATGCTCACTAAGGTTTTGACATAAGTCACGAAAGAGTTTTTTAAAACTAGAGTGTCAACCTATTCACCCCCCCCACCCCCCTAGGTTGTTTAGTATAACCTTGTAGGTATTTCCATTTGTCATGGAGGAAGGAGGATGTGTCACCTTTGGTGATGGATCTAAAAAGAGAGTTGTAGGGAAAGGAACCATCTCCATTCCCGGATTACTCTCTTTATCCAATGTTTTATTTGTTGATGGCTTGAAAGCCAATTTGATAAGCATTTCTCATCTTAGTGATGAAGGATTTTCTGTCTTGTTTAGTAAAGATGATTGCTCAATCCTAAAGCCTGATGCACAAACCTTATTGAAAGGTATGAGATCTAGCGACAATTTCTATTGTCTTGAGCCTAGAGTTCTCTCTTGTAATATGTCCATGGATGAGCAAATAGAATTGTGGCATGAAAGACTTAGCCACATGAACTATTGAGATTTACGAATCTTAGATATGTTCAATGTTGTGCATGGCCTTCCCAAGCTTGGGAAGAAAGTCAATGGTGTTTGTGGACCTTGCCAACAAGGGAAACAAACCAAGAGCATGCACAAAAAGGGCAAGTATCTCTCCACCAAGGAGCCCCTAGAGCTTCTCCATATGGATCTTATGGGTTGAAATTTCCCTTAATGTAGTAGTGAAATATACCTGGAGGGGGGGGGGGGGGGGGGTGGTGAATAGGTATAGGCTCCAAATTCTTCCAATTAAAAATAATACGGAAAATTACAAGGCAAATGCACACTTGATTAGATTTAGCAAATGAATTGATTTCACTAAGACAAGAGTTAATCAATTTACAAGATGTGCAATCAATGTAATATATGGAAGATAAAGGAAAGTAAAGCAAAATTGAACACAATGATTTTAACGTGGTAAAACCTCAATGAGGAAACATCCACGGGTTGATACCACAACCACCGGCGAAGCAATCCACTATGTGAAAAAGGACTTACACACTCAAGCTATCACTCATGATATCCGCTCAAGCTATCAACTCCTAATCTACCATCGGGCTAGTGAATCACCAAGCCTACTTCCTATCCGAGATGTGTCCTACACCTCTAGAAAGCAACTTCCTATCCAAGACGCTCACGTCTCTAAGAAGATTTCTCGCTTGCCTATCCGGATCCTCCCGACCCTAGACAAGACTTCCTTGCTTGATTATCCGAGTCCTCCCGACTCTAATCAAGGCTCCCTTGCTCTATCCACAAAGCTTCACTCACTTTGCTAGAGACTTCAACCTAATGCAAGGCTATGATCTAAAGTGATGCAAGTGATGCAAACACAAACAAATTAAGCTAGATGATCAATCAAGCAAAATGTACATGTTCAATGATAATCTAGAATATGATTTCAACACACAATCACAAAAGTTATCTAGAAATCAAGACATGCAAATCAATAAGAACAAAGGTATGAATATTCAATTTAGCACACTAAAAACCTAGTTCTTAGATCATGAAATAAAACATAGAAAATAACATGAAGCACATCACACATATATTTTCTAGAATCAATTTCATGATAACTCAAGTTTAGCACATATATTTTCAAAACAAATCACAAAGCTAAAACTCAATTAACAAATGATCAAATAACCCTAGCATGTGATCTAACATACTTCTCAACAAATTTCATCAATCAAATGGAAAGAATCAATAGATGATCAAAGATGAAATTGAAAAAGAAGAAGTTGAAACATACAAACTGACCACGGACTGGAAATGGACCAGCTGAGAAAAATGCCGAAGTCAACTGCCTCTGGAAATGCTTGGGGTTTGTAGCTCTCTTCGAGACCAACAATTTTGGTTTTTGAATCGAATGATTTCGAGTTCGTATGAGAGACATATGATCAAAACAAGTAAACAAAAATTGTAGAAAAACTGATGCGAGAAAATCAAGTGTTCTTCAAAAAATTGCACAAGTGTGGAGGGAAGGAGGTTAGCTTAAAAGGAGGGAAAAAGAGAGAATTTATGAGCGAATCACGAGCTGCCACGTCACCACCCTGTGGGGGGCGCGTGGGGCCCATGGGAGCAGAGGGCTCCCTTGCCCGTGGGGCCCACGGCCTCCCACACGGGCTGGCCAAGTGGCCACACATGATTCCCACTCCTCTCGCGCGCTCCCTTGGTTCGTCGGCCCATATCTTGAGCATCTGACCTCCGATTTCGAATCCGTTTTCGGATTACGAACCGCGACTCCCTCACGCACGACTACGATGATGAAGTGTGTGAATGTGTTATACCAAATGTTTGAACCACGATGTAGGGACACACATGTATGAATTGTGTGTGTGCGCGCTAACTCCTTGCAAGAGGGTGGAAGTCAAGATTTACCTTTGACGTTTTTCACCTCTTGAAGACGACTTTTGCACTAGACGTTGCTCTTCACTCTTTAAGCTTCCTTTCTTCAAATAATGTCCTAAGCAACAACTAATACAATCATAGAGTGTTTTGCAATGGAATTAAGCCAATACAAATCATAAACCTTACAATCTCCCCCTTTGGCTATTCCATGGCAAAAGCACTCAACCTCACCATACAATGTTTCACTCAAATAAACTCAAAATGGTAGCATACTCTCAATCTCACATTACAAAGAAATTCCTAGACTAAAAAGTCTTCAAGTCTTCAAGAATTCCTCTTTCGGTCTTCAAAGTATCTATGAGAGAAAATAGCAACCAAAAAAGAGATCTTCTCTAAAGAAGAATGGTGAGTTATTTAACCAAACAACAAACATAGAAGATATCCCTTATCTCATACACAAATGCATTATCTCAAGTGAATAAAATATGTTCATATTAAAGCATTCCCTTAGTTTCCCAATTTCCAAGAACCAACTATCCTTAACATTGTCAAGAAAGAATTCTTTCTCCCCCTTAAGACAAGAATTCTCCCCCTTAAGACAAAGTCACAATTAAGCACTAAGAGGAATAAGATGATTCACACAATTTGAACAATTTCCACACAAGGTGTGAAGTATACAAAAACTCCCCAATGTGTGAAGTATACAAAAACTCCCCAATATCAAACATGGTGAGGTATACATTTTCTCCCCCTTTTTGTCAAGGAATAGACAAGGGACACAAGAGATAAAGAACGAGATATTAAGCAAACAAATCGTATAGAAAGCGAAAGTTGAATAAACTAAAGCTCCCCCTTAACATATGCTCCACATATTATCAACAAGTAGATTTGTTCACAAGGGACTTCACACAATCACACAATCAAGCAATAAGAGAAAATATTTCATAACTTGTCAAAGTCCAAGAGAGAATCATAGATTTTCATTAATCTCTCAAAAATATTCTCACATTGCTAATGAATCAAGCACATAAGCAAAGTGTGTGTGTGTGAATGCTTCTCAAATATATAGTAGGAGTAATTGGGATATCAACATGCAAACTCTATCCACACCTATCCATCTAAAGCCTTTCCAAAAATAGGTCAAACCGATATTCATCCGGTTTTTGCTTTTAAAATGAATAGTTATCAACATATAAGCGTGTGTGTGCATGTGGCTCGTTTTCCCGTTTCTATTTGTCAACCCGAGCTATTTCACAATTCTCAACTATACACCAATAAGCCTTTTATTTTTCATTTCTTTTAGGCTTAGAATCAAAGATTTTTTTTTTTTTTTTTTTTTTATGATTCATTTTCAACACTTCTTTGATTTTACTAACAAAAACATATACTCCTCATGGCGGCTTTCACTCATCACAATGGCGTAGCCCTTTCCTACATTGGGTGGCTTCACAACCAAGGTGTGTAGCCCTTTCCATGAGGGTACTTGTTGACTACTATGTAGTGCCGAAGCAAAATGGATACATACCATAGGTCATCTATCATGTACTTAACAATAAACTTCTAGATGCATCTATTATCTACACATATTCAACCACATATACTCAAAAACTAAAACATACAAGAGAAGCATTAGTGCACTTTTCAAAAATAAGATTTTCAAGCTCAAGTGCATGATCTAAAAACAATAAAAGATACTTGTTAAAGATCATTACTTCTCAAGTGAGTAGCTCTTAAAGACAATGATATTCAATTAAGGTTTTGCTCATCAAGCCACTCACAATCACACAAAGACATCAATCAACACAAATCATGCCAATGGACATTCTAAGAGTTTTAAACCTCTCTTTGTCCAAGGGCTTAGTGAACAAGTCCGCAAGTTGATTTTTAGTAGGTAAGTGCTCTAGAGTAACAATAGAATGTTCAACTAGATCTCTAATGAAATGATGCCTAATGTCTATGTGTTTAGTGCGGGAGTGTTGAACCGGATTTTTAGAGATGTTAATGGCACTTAAATTATCACAATAAAGTGTCATTTTTTCTTGTTCTATCTCATAATCCTTAAGGATTTGTTTCATCCAAAGTAATTGTGTGCAAGCACTTCCAGCCGCAATGTATTCGGCTTCGGAAGAGGAAAGGGAAACCGAATTTTGTTTCTTACTTGACCAAGAAACCAAGTTATTACCAACATAAAAGCAACTGCCCGATGTGCTTTTACGGTCATCTATGTTTCCCGCCCAATCCGCATCACAATAGCCTATAAGGATATCATTGGTATCAAATGAATAAAATAGACCAAGACTATGAGTTCCTTTGATGTACCTAATGATCCTCTTGACGGCTTTTAAGTGAGATTCCTTGGGATTTGCTTGGAATCTAGCACACAAGCCAACACTAAAGCAAATATCGGGTCTACTAGCCGTTAAGTAAAGTAGACTACCTATCATGCTTCTATAAAGGCTTTGGTCAACACTTTTCCCTTTTTCATCTTTGTCAAGTTTTAAAGTGGTGCTCATGGGAGTTTCAAAATCTTTTCCATTTTCTAGGCCAAATCTCTTAACTAGATTTTTAGCATATTTAGATTGATTCAACATTATGCCCATGCTAGTTTGCTTCACTTGCATTCTTAGAAAATAATTCAACTCACCCACCATACTCATTTCAAATTCACTTGACATAACACTAACAAATTCATCAACCTTGGTTTTATTAGTAGACCCAAAAACAATGTCATCAACATATATTTGTGCAACAAAAATATCATGATCATGATGTTTGATAAACAAAGTTCTATCAATGCCACCTCTCCTATATTGGTTGTCAATAAGATATTGAGTGAACCTATCATACCAAGCTCTTGGAGCTTGTTTAAGGCCATAGAGAGCCTTTTTCAATTTAAACACATGATTAGGAGAGTGTGGGTCTACAAAACCCTTAGGTTGTTCAACATACACTTCTTCTTGAAGGTATCCATTGAGGAAAGCACTTTTGACATCCATTTGAAATAATTTGAACTTTTTAATGCATGCAATGGATAACAAAAGTCTAATGGACTCGAGACGAGCAACCGGGGCAAACGTCTCATCAAAGTCAACACCCTCCACTTGAGTGTAACCTTGAGCCACTAGTCTAGCTTTATTCCTCACAATCTTGCCACTTTCATCGGTCTTATTCCTAAACACCCATTTAGTGTCAATTACATTTATATCTTTGGGTCTAGGAACTAAGGACCACACTTCATTCCTCTCAAATTGATTAAGTTCATCTTGCATAGCCCCAACCCAATATTCATCAACAATTGCTTCATTAATGTTTTTGGGTTCAATTTGAGAAGTGTAGCAAGCATAGGATATTTGGTTAGCAATTTGATTTCTTGTTCTAACCCCTTCATTTAAATCACCTATGATGTCTCCTTGATAGTGTAAGTTTCTAAGTCTTGGGTGAGAATGTTCAACAACTTGGTCATTTTGTTGATTATCATTTAAAGCATTTTCCAACCCTTGACTTACAACTTCAATATGACTATCAATTTCATCATCTTGACTAGAAACACTACTAGCCACATCAATAGGTGTATTAGTGTCATTCAACATGTTTTCTTTAGGTTCATTGACACCATTATCATCACACAAATTAAGCATGCTAAGATCATCTATCTTCACATTGATAGACTCCATGATAGTCTTAGTAGTCAAGTTAAAGACTCTATATGCATGACTATTAATAGCATACCCAAGAAAGAGACCAACATCACTTTTTGCATCAAACTTTCCTAAGTGATCTCTATCATTCAAAATATAACATTTACTCCCAAAAGTGTGGAAGTAACTCACATTAGGCTTCTTGCCTTTCCAAAGCTCATTGGACGTTTGTTTTGTGCCGGGCCTTTTGAAAACACGATTTGACACATAACAAGCGGTATTGACCGCCTCGGCCCATAGGTTTCTAGGGACTTTCTTGCTATTGAGCATGACCTTAGCCATCTCTTGCAAGACATGGTTTTTCCTCTCAACAACACCATTTTGTTGAGGAGTTCTAGGTGCGGAGAACTCATGAGAAATCCCTAAACCATCACAAAACTCACTAAATTTTGCATTTTCAAATTCCGTCCCATGATCACTCCTAATGTGACATATTTTCTTGATATCAAGACCTTTTTCATTTTGAACTTGATTACAAAACTTTTTAAAGTAATCAAAAGCCTCGGTCTTGTTTCTAAGAAAATAAACCCAAGTAAACCTAGAGAAGTCATCAACGCATACAAAAATGTACTTTTTGCCATTAATACTCTCGGTTTGAATTGGCCCCATTAGGTCCATATGCACAAGTTCTAAAGGTCTCTTGGTAGCTATGTAAGAATTTTTCTTATGAGGAACTTTGGTTTGCTTACCTAATTGGCAAGGTTCACAAACCACCTCAAGCTTTTTACCAAGATTAGGAAGACCTCTAACAATGCCATGTTTTTCAAGCTTTTTCAAATCTTTAAAATTCATGTGACCCAAACGTTGATGCCACAAATCAAGCTTATTGCACTCATGTGCCATGTTGCATGTTAGAGGATCTATCTCAAGACAATAGCAATTGTCTATAGACCTTTTGACTCTTAGGACGACATCGCCCTTTTTATCAATTATAGTGCATACATCTTTGTTAAAGCTAACTTCTTTAAAAATTTCACACAAGTGAGTAATGCTTATCAAGTTAGCTTGTAACCCATCAACATACAAAGTATTGCGAAGTTTAGGCAATCCGGGGATACAAATTGTTCCCTTGCCAAGAACTTGCTTTTTGGTACCATCACCAAAAGTAACCCAACCTCCATCCTTTAAAACAAGATTCTTAAAGAACTCTTTGTTCCCGGTCATGTTCCTAGAGCAACCGCTATCTAGGTACCAAGAATAGGAGGAGTTGGCACGTAAAACATATTGTGCAACATTACATTTAGATGTGTCTTTTCTAATCCACACATTTTTCACAACATGCTTCTCACTCTTACTTCTAACATGCTTTGACTCAATATTAGGCTTTTCAACATGCACCTTGACCTCATTGGTCACATCTTCAAAAATATCAAACAAAGCATTATCAATTTTCTTATGCATAGTAGAGTGAGGCACAACACAAGATTTAGCAAGCAAGTCATCAACAACTCTTTCAACAACATGCTTTTCCAAGGTCTTCCTAGGTCTATTTCTATATCCATACATGGATGATTGCCTTGGTCCATTCAAATACATATCATGAAAAGCATTATCAAGTTTGCATTTTCGAATATACTCAAAGCATCTAGGTCGAATATGTCCTATCATATTACAATGATGACAAATAGGAATAAATTTGAGAAGTTTACCATTTGTATTTGCTTCCATAGCATTTGGTCTTCTCACAATTTTACCTCTTTGAAGAGCAACCCTTGATGCTCCACCTCTTGCATTTGAGGTTGTTGCTTCTTGATGCTTAAGTTGTTGAGTTCTTCCATTGAACATCCTTGTTGATGAAGAGGCACCTCCGGTAGCTTTCATAGCTTTACCTTGAGAGAGTGTACCTACAATTGATTCAATGCTTGCTTTGACAAAAGTAGATTTGTTAGATGAAGGAGTCTCCTTCTCATTGATATAACCCAAACCTCTTTTGTCACATGGATGCTTTCCACTTTTAATGAGGGTTTCAACTTTATTAGAACTAGATGACATCTTACTAATCACCCTATTAGCCTCATCAAGTTTCTCACGAAGCATCCTAAGTTCAATGGCATATTTTTCCGCTTTGTTATCACTAAACAAAACATCTTTATGTGATTTATCAAGCCATTGTTCATACTTTTTCTCTTGATTTAAATGCTCATTAAGTTTGGATTTAAGCACATTTTCAAGTTTCTTAGCATTAACAAGAGAACAATCTCTTTGCTCAATTTCTTGCTTCAAGATACCAAGTCTATCATTGCTATCTTTAAGATTCAATTCTAGACTTAGAATCTTGTCTTTAAGTTCATCGAATTCTTTTGAGCCAAGAGCATGATCTTCTAGCTTCTTGTTGAGGGACATATTGACTTTGGATAAACATTCATTTTCAAAAGTAAGATCATTGATCTTTTTCTCATCTAAGTCAATATGTTCAACAAAAGAAGCCACATAGGAATATACTTCCTTAATCATGATTTTATCACAAACAAAAACAAACACAAAAATACTACAAAGAAAGGATCAATCTAAGTGCGTCTAGACACTCGCTCTGATACCAAATGAAATTTCCCTTAATGTAATAGTGAAATATACCTAGAGGGGGGGGAGGGGGGGGGGGGGGGGGGGGGGGGGGGGGGGGGGTGAATAGGTATAGGCTCCAAATTCTTCCAATTAAAAATAATGCGGAAAATTACAAGGCAAATGCACACTTGATTAGATTTAGCAAATGAATTGATTTCACTAAGACAAGAGTTAATCAATTTACAAGATGTGCAATCAATGTAATATATGGAAGATAAAGGAAAGTAAAGCAAAATTGAACACAATGATTTTAACGTGGTAAAACCTCAATGAGGAAACATCCACGGGTTGATACCACAACCACCGGCGAAGCAATCCACTATGTGAAAAAGGACTTACACACTCAAGCTATCACTCATGATATCTGCTCAAGCTATCAACTCCTAATCTACCATCGGGCTAGTGAATCACCAAGCCTACTTCCTATCCGAGATGTGTCCTACACCTCTAGAAAGCAACTTCCTATCCAAGACGCTCACGTCTCTAGGAAGATTTCTCGCTTGCCTATCCGGATCCTCCCGACCCTAGACAAGACTTCCTTGCTTGATTATCCGAGTCCTCCCGACTCTAATCAAGGCTCCCTTGCTCTATCCACAAAGCTTCACTCACTTTGCTAGAGACTTCAACCTAATGCAAGGCTATGATCTAAAGTGATGCAAGTGATGCAAACACAAACAAATTAAGCTAGATGATCAATCAAGCAAAATGTACATGTTCAATGATAGTCTAGAATATGATTTCAACACACAATCACAAAAGTTATCTAGAAATCAAGACATGCAAATCAATAAGAACAAAGGTATGAATATTCAATTTAGCACACTAAAAACCTAGTTCTTAGATCATGAAATAAAACATAGAAAATAACATGAAGCACATCACACATATATTTTCTAGAATCAATTTCATGATAACTCAAGTTTAGCACATATATTTTCAAAACAAATCACAAAGCTAAAACTCAATTAACAAATGATCAAATAACCCTAGCATGTGATCTAACATACTTCTCAACAAATTTCATCAATCAAATGGAAAGAATCAATAGATGATCAAAGATGAAATTGAAAAAGAAGAAGTTGAAACATACAAACTGACCACGGACTGGAAATGGACCAGCTGAGAAAAATGCCGAAGTCAACTGCCTCTGGAAATGCTTGGGGTTTGTAGCTCTCTTCGAGACCAACAATTTTGGTTTTTGAATCGAATGATTTCGAGTTCGTATGAGAGACATATGATCAAAACAAGTAAACAAAAATTGTAGAAAAACTGATGCGAGAAAATCAAGTGTTCTTCAAAAAATTGCACAAGTGTGGAGGGAAGGAGGTTAGCTTAAAAGGAGGGAAAAAGAGAGAATTTATGAGCGAATCACGAGCTGCCACGTCACCACCCTGTGGGGGGCGCGTGGGGCCCATGGGAGCAGAGGGCTCCCTTGCCCGTGGGGCCCACGGCCTCCCACACGGGCTGGCCAAGTGGCCACACATGATTCCCACTCCTCTCGCGCGCTCCCTTGGTTCGTCGGCCCATATCTTGAGCATCTGACCTCCGATTTCGAATCCGTTTTCGGATTACGAACCGTGACTCCCTCACACATGACTACGACTACTCAACTTTGAAAAATGGTTGAGAAATCATCTCGGAATCCGACGATAAAGTCAACATAACAAATGAGAACGAAAAGTAGCATAGTCAACTTGTTTGGACTCGAAACCTTATGAATGAGTGACCGAAACGACCGGAACTCGATAAGGCATTAAATAAGAACATGTTCAAGTCCTAAACACAAAATATGGAAACAAATAAACACATATTCACACAAGCATGCCATATCAAAGAGATAGTCACAAAGCATGCAATTTCACAATGTTTGTCAATACAAGATCAATGCATGAGCATGCTATGAAGTGTGTGAATGTGTTATACCAAATGTTTGAACCACGATGTAGGGACACACATGTATGAATTGTGTGTGTGTGCGCTAACACCTTGCAAGAGGGTGGAAGTCAAGATTTACCTTTGACGTTTTTCATCTCTTGAAGACGACTTTTGCACTAGACGTTGCTCTTTACTCTTTAAGCTTCCTTTCTTCAAATAATGTCCTAAGCAACAACTAATACAATCATAGAGTGTTTTGCAATGGAATTAAGCCAATACAAATCATAAACCTTACATGGGTCCCATGCAAACCGAGAGTTTAGGTGGAAAGAGATACATTTTTGTTTGTGTAGAGAAAAATCAAAAACTTTTGATAAGTTTAAAATACTTTGCAATAAACTTGAAAATGAAAAAGACTATAACATTAAAAGCATTAAACAGATTAGAAGTGACCATGAGAGAGAGTTTGAAAATGCCTACTTTGAAAGCTATTGCAATATGTAAGATCTTAGTTTTGTGTTGGCTTGATTCCATTGCAAAACACTTTTTGTTTGTATTGCTTAGTTGCTTAAGTGTATCGTGATTAGATCAAGCTTCAAAGAAGGAAAGCAATGTCGCATACAAAGTTCGTCTTCAAGAGGAAATGTGCTTATTTGGATGCTAAGGTATCGAGATACTTCTTCCTCTTGTAAGGCGTTAGCGCACACACACACAATTCATACATGTGTGTCCCTGCATTGTGGTTCAAACATTTGGTATAACACATTCACACATCTCATAGTATGCTCATGCTTTGATCTTTAATAGATAAACATTGTATAATTGCATGCTTTGTGACTATCTCTTTGATATGGCATGCTTGTGTGAATTAGTGTTTGTATGTTTTTGTATTTTTGTATTTGGACTTGAATATGCTCTATTATGATTCCTTATTGAGTTCCGGTCATTTCGGTTACTCATTCATAAGGTTTCGAGTCCAAACGATGTAGCTACGCTACTTTTCTTTCTCATTCGTTAAGTTGACTTCATCATCATTTTCCGAGATGATTTCTTAACCATTTTTCAAAGTTCTATAGTCTTCATCGTGCGTGAGGGAGTCATGGTTCATAATCCAAAAATGTATTCGGAATTGGAGTTCAGATGCCCAAGATATGGCTGAAGAACGTGAGAGTGCGCGAGAGAGGTAAGAGTGGCCAAGAGGCCACGTGTGCCACCCCGTGAGGGAGGCCGTGGGGCCCACGGCCAGAGATCCTCTCTGCTCCCGTGAGGACCATACACCCCCCATAGGATGGGTGATGTGGCCCTCTCTTATTGGCCCTGAAAACTCTTCTCTCTCCTCCTTTTAATCACTTCTCTTTCCCTCCAAACATTTGAAGAACTTGAAGAACATTTCCACGAAATTATGCAGTTTTTCTTCAATTTTTAGTTTTAGTATTTTGATCATATCTTTCTCATACGAACTCGAAATCAATCGATTCAAAAGCCAAAATTGTTGGTCTTGAGAAGAGCTACAAACCCCAAGTATTTTTAGAGGGATCTGACTTCATCATTGTTCCCAGAAGCTTGATCTTCAGTACGAGGTCAAGGTTGTTTATTCAACTTCTTCTTTTTCAATTTCATCTTTGATCATCTCTTGATTCTTACTATTTGATTGATGAAATTTGTTGAGAAGTATGTTAGATCATATGCTAGGGGTGTTTGATCATTTGTCAACTGAGTTTTAGCTTTGTGATATTTCTTGAACATATATGTGCTAAACTTGATTTTGTTTGAAATTGATTCTAGAAAATATATATATGATATGTCTCATATTATTTTCTAGGTTTTATTTCATGATCTAAGAACTAGGTTTTTAGTGTGATATATTGAATATTCATACCTTGTTCTTATTGATTTACATGTCTTGATTTCTAGATAATTTTGTGATTGTGTGTTGGAAGCATATTCTAGATTGTCATTGAACATGTACATTTTGCTTGATTGATCATCTAGCTTAATTTGTTTGTGTTTGCATCACTTGCATCACGTAGATCATAGCCTTGCATTAGGTTGAAGTCTCTAGCAAAGTGAGTGAAGCTTTGTGGATAGAGCATGGAAGTCTTGATTAGAGTCGGGAGGACTCGGATAATCAAGCAAGGAAGACTTGTCTAGGGTCGGGAGGATCCGGATAGGCAAGCAAGAAATCTTCCTAGAGACGTGAGCGTCTTGGATAGGAAGTTACTTTCTAGAGGTGTAGGATACATCTCGGATAGAATGTAGGCTTAGTGATTCACTAGCCCGAGGGTAGATTAGGAGTTGATAGCTTGAGCGGATATCATGAGTTGATAGCTTGAGTGTGTAAGTCCTTTTTCACATAGTGGATTGCTTTGCCGGTGGTTGTGGTATCAACTCGTGGATGTTTCCTCTTTGAGGTTTTACCACGTAAAAACACTTGTGTTCATTTTGTTTTTACTTTTCTTTATCTTCCATATCTTACATTGATTGCATATCTTGTAAATTGATTAACTCTTGTATTAGTGAAATCAATTCATTTGCTAAATCTAATCAAGTGTGCATTTTCTTTGTTATATTCCGCATCATTTTTAATATTGGAAGAATTTGAGTAAATACCTATTCACCCCCCCTCTAGGTATATTTGCACTACTACTTAAGGGAAATTTCACAATAGCTTAGGCATCTTCCATGAGTTTTTGGCTCCTAGGACACCTCAACAAAATGGAGTTGTTGAGAGGAAAAATAGGGTCCTTCAAGAGATGACCCGTGTGATGTTGTTTAGCAATAATGTCTGTAGGAACCTTTGGGCCAAAGCCGTCAATACGGCTTGCTATATAGGAAATAGAGTTTTCCTAAGGCCCGGCACTAGGCAAACCTCCTATGAGTTATGGAGAGGTAGAAAGCCAAATGTTAGCTACTTCCACTTGTTTGGAAGCAAGTGCTACATTTTAAATGACCATGATCAACTTGACAAGTTTGATGCTAAGAGTGATGGGGGTATCTTTATTGGTTATGCCTTGAATAGTAGAGCCTATAAAGTTTTCAACTTGAAGACTCGAACCGTCATGGAATCATCTAATGTTATCATTGATGACACTAGACTTAAGACGAATGACCATGAGGAAGAGGTTGCTATAAATGATAACTCTCCCTTGGAGAAGGTTGTGGAGACTTCTATTGTTGGGACATCTAACCTAGATGAAGAGGACACACAACTTCTTGATAGAGTTCCTCTCTTGAACTCTAATGAACCCGCTTCATAGGTTAGGAAACTCCATGATAAAGATGACATCATTGGAGATGTAAAAAAGGGTGTTAGGACTAGACGTCAAATAACTAATCTAATTAGCTACACTTGCTACACCTTTCAAATTGAACCTAAAAAGGTTGATGAAGCCTTAAATGATGAATTTTGGGTTCTTGCCATGCATGAAAGTTCACAAATAAATGCTTGGTGTGTTCTAAATATTAATCTAGAGGGGGGGGGGGGGGGGTGAATAGATTTTAACTATTATTACCCAATTTTCGCTAGCAAGTCAATTTTACGAAAATGCCCCTACTAGTCAAAAAGACAAACAAGTGTGATAAGATGCGGAATTAAATAACACTTGATGTATACGTGGAAACTAAACCACTGGGAAAAACCACGGGCTGTTTAGTGCGCTACACTCGAACCTCGAAATCCACTAATTGAAATGGAGTTTACAACCTATGTAGACCTCGTCTAACACTCCGGTCAATAACCCCCCACTTCTACCACGTGGGCCTTTAAAAGTGGCTCTAGTTCTAATTGCTTGAGGCCTAAGCAACCTTAGCCCCAAGACTTAATTCTCAATGAAGAGATTATGCAACCTATGTGAATATGTATGAATATTCAAATAACAAACAAGGCTAGGGAACCTTAGATACTTATCTAGGATGATGATATAATCAATTAAATCAACCCTAGATATCAAGAGCTAGATGACATGTCAAATAGCTTAGATAACCATAGATTATAAAAACCTAGATATCTATCACAATACAACACTCAATCAATTCATCACAATCAATTCTCTTTTCTTGTATTTAGCATATGATCTAAAACATACAAGTAATATAAAAGAGAAGTTAATCAAAATCTTACCAAGCAAGTTGTGATGATGCAAACCCATACATAGATGCACTCTATATAGACATAGAAGATGCAATATGAAATTTGATGCAAAAAGGATTTGATTTGAGTGGTTAAAGGTGAGTTCTTGATTTGATTTTCTCTCAAATATCTCTCTTTTAAGTTTAAGGTTATAAGGAGTCAAAGAACTTATTCAGATAATGAGAAAGTATGATATTTATAGACATCAAGAATTGGGCATGTGAAAAGATAAGTTTGCCCCTGAAACGCACCGTTCGGTGGCCGCCGATTATAACCGTCGAATTGAACCCGAGAAGACCAAGGGAACAACGGCGGTTTCATTCAGCGGTTTCGTAATCGTCGATCCAATCGTCGAATCAAACTCAAGAGAAAAATCAATCAGGTCTAAACGGCGGTTTCGTTCGACGGCCAGGCCACCGATCATAACCGCCGATCACCAACAGAGGTGAAAACCAAGGAGAAGCCAAGGGCATTCTCCGTAGGCGGTCTTCTCACGAAACCAAGCACTCATTAGTGCAAGCGAGGACGTTTCCAAATTATATCAGGAAACGAATTACTAAGCACATATACACACAACAAGATATATCAACCAAAGTGCTAGTGTGTAAAGTGATATGTGAAGAGAATGCACACAAGAATAAGAATGCAAAGTGTGTGTGTGCTTTTAAATCTCTTCAAGAAAATAAGCACTATAAGTATACCATTGGAGTGCTTGACAACCTTGAGGACTTGAAAGGGTCTTGAGCTTGATAATGAATCACTTAAGTTACCCTTACATATAATCCCCAACACGTGGTTTGTCCACGAAATAAGCCAATCAAGATATGGGAATCCTTACAATGCAAGAAGAGCTAAACCAATTTGAAAGAAATGAGGTTTGGACTCTAGTTCCTAGGCCTAAGACCATGAATGTCATAGGCACCAAATGGATACATAGGAACAAATCCGATGAGGATGGCAACATAGTGCGTAATAAGGCTAGACTTGTTACACAAAGGTACTCTCAAATTAAGGGTATTGATTTTGAGGAGACATTTGCTCCTGTTGCCCATTTAGAGTCCATTAGGCTTCTCTTGTCTATTTCTTGTGTGCATATGTTCAAATTGCACCAAATGGATATGAAGAGTGTCTTCCTCAATGGCTTCTTGCAAGAGGAAGTGTTTGTAGAGCAACCCAAGGGTTTGTGGATGCACACCACCCCAACCATGTCTATCGCCTAAAAAAGGCTCTATATGGGTTGAAACAAGCACCAAGGGTTTGGTATGAGCGCCTCACTCAATTTCTTGTTGACAATAACTACACAAGGGGTAGTGTTGACAAGACTCTATCCATTAAGAAAGACAATGATGAGCTCTTTATAGCTCAAATATATGTTGATGATATAGTGTTTGGCTCCACTAACATCACCAAAGTCCAACAATTTGTTGATGTTATGTCTCATGAGTTTGAGATGAGTCTTGTTGGTGAGCTAAGTTACTTCCTATGTTTCCAAATTAGGCAATTAAATGATGGGATTTTTATAACCCAAGCTAAATATGCTAAAAACCTAGTGCAGAAGTTTGGTCTTAAAAATGCCAAATATTGTGATACACCCATGAGTACCACTTTGAAGCTAAGCAAGGATGCTAGTGGTAAACGTGTGGAATAAACTCTACATCGGGGCATGATTGGTAGCTTGTTTTATTTGACCGCAAGTAGGCCCGATATATCTTTTAGTGTAGGTGTGTGTGCTAGGTACCAAGCGAATCATAAGGAGTCCCATCTCTCTTCCATTAAGAGAATCATTTGCTATGTGAATGGGACATCCAACTGTGGGACTTGGTACTCTTTTGACACTAATGCTAGTTTAGTTAGCTTTAGTGATGTGGATTGGGTAGGAAATTGCGATGACAGTAAGAGCACATCGGTCGGTTGCTTCTTCCTAGGGAACAACTTGGTGTCTTGGTTTTTGTAAGAAGCAAAATTTGATTTCCTTGTCCACAGCCGAAGCCGAGTACATAGCCGCAGGGAGAGAATGCACACAACTCCTTTGGATGAAGCAAATGCTATTCAAGTACGGATTCAATCAAGGTACTCTAACCCTTTTTTGTGATAATATGAGTGCTATTAATATTTCCAAGAATCCAGTACAATACTCTAGGACTAAGCATATTGACATCCGTCATCATTTCATAAGAGAACTAGTTGAGAACAAATACATTGTACTTGAACATGTAGGTACAAATGATCAACTAATGGACTTATTTATTAAACCCTTAGATGCAACTAGGTTTCATGCACTTAGTAGATCTATTGGGATATGTCTCGTGGATTGATGTGATTTGGATATTGACCCCACAAGGGGAACTCAAGCAAAGAGAGCTATTGCATACTTGTCACATGCAAAAATTTGAAAAATTTTATGCTTCTTTATTAATTGCTTGAGTATCTTGGTTGCGCATATGCTTATATGATATTTTCTTCAATAAGTGTGAACCTTGCTTTGATTGCAATCCATGTCATTTTTATGTTTAAACATGCATTTTTGGACTAGGAGATCTTCATAGGAAGTACTTTTTGAATGACCTACAATGATCTCCATGTAGGGAAAAATAACAAAAGTAGTACACGCAGCGGAAGCGATACTAAAAATAAGATTTAGTGACTTTTAAAATTTTTTCCTTTATGAACCTTAAACCCTTTAATTAATTAAACATGCATATACAATAACAAAAAGTAGATTACCTTTTGTCGCGTGATCCGATTGACTTACGTCGATGGTAATCCGCAAGATCTTCAATCCTAGCACGAACGTGGATCACCTAGGAGCGTGGTCTCCCTTTTCTTTGAATTGCAAACCTGTGAATGGACAAAACAAAACTTTTCTTTTCTTTGTTAGTCACAAAACAATCAAAAGAATGTCTAAGATTATTCCGGTCACTTTTGAGTTCTCAATCTAATGATCGAAACTCGCGTGAACCTAGATCGATATCGTATACACAAGCTTATTAATGATTAAGCAAATAGTATACTATCAAAGAATAATCTAACACTCCCTTTTGTCTTAGTAGAATAAAAACTCTCTATGAATGAAGAAGAAGAAGAAAAATATAATCTCATGAACACATGTGTGTAGTGGCCGAACCCTATAGCAAGAATAATATAGGGTGGCCGAATTTTGCTTCCTTTCTCCTTTAGGGTTGCCGAATTCTATGTAGTTGTGTATTAGGGTTGGCCGAATTTTATCATGTCACTTATATAGGGTGACCGAAATTCAACCCTAATTATTTTCAACTTTTTAGACTTCAAACCCTAATCTAACTCATAGATATTTTATTCTATTCTTTTGACTAAATAAAAAGACTCCTTATTTGATTAAATAAATAAAATTAATTATTTATTTCCTTATCAAACAAGTCTTTTACTTTTAGGAAATATATTTCCTGATTAGAAAAGATTTGTTTCTTTAATTAAACAATTAATTAATAAATTAATTAATTCTTATTTAATTAAAACAAATGAAACAAAATAATATATTAGGTTAAAACTTTAACCTTGCCGCCCCACTTGAATAAAATTGGGCCTAATATTATTTTCTTATTTCATTTAATCCATTGGACTTTAAATAAAAAGCCCACATGTGAACCAGACCCATTCTTACTAAAAGAAACAAGCCCACATGTCTTTCATTAATATATTAATATAATTGAGCAGCCCATTACATAAATAATGTGCAAATTATATTCTTAATATATTAAATGCAATTCTAGATGGACCCTTAAATTGGTCCGGTAGAATATATCAAGTGATCCATGCAAGTCCGTGTGGATTGGGGATCTTGGCAGGCCATCTAAATTTAAGCTTCAATAGACATAACCTAATCACAATCAACAAATGATTCACTTAGGTCCGATCCATTAATTTTAACTCATTCCACTAAAGAGCTAAAACTGAACTCTTAAATAAAGATAGAAAAGGAAGATGCTCCTCATTCATACCCTAGACAATCATATTGGAGATAGTGTATCCTCGTGATTAATATCAGTAATCGCCAAGAGTTCATAGACCGCCTATAACTCTTCAAGTTACCATATTTACTCATATGACCACGTTTTGAACTTGGATATTTTGACTTGTCCAGAAGCCATGTTTTCAATAGACACTATCGAAAACTCAACGTTGAGATTTAATATCCAATTACCTCAAAACATCCATATGATGATATTATACTCTCATTTAATTAAATGGAGCCACGATGTCCATATCTATAAATGAAGTCCTCTATCGATTAACAAATGAATATCACCAAACTATCGAGGATAGACTATGCGATATAATCGTACTCATTGATAACTCAAATGATATCACTTGCAACCATAAGTCCATCATTTATCTCAGGATTAAGATAGACTCTCCGATTGTCCTGATAATGAAAAGACTTTTATCTACTGACGGTTATAGATAAAGTATTTCATTGTGATCCAGTTCAATGCACCCAGTGCACTAGATCCTTTTGCTCGAAGACACTCCGATGATTTTAGAGTCATCATATCTCATTTGATCCCACTCAAATGCTAGCAAAAGAATTCTACAACTTTAACAAGATAAAGGTGCCCAACATTTAACTTAAGTTGTGAACATTATTCAAGACTAACTAAAGAATTGTGTCTACCACATACATATCCAGATGTACGAACAATTCTTCTTTTCCCATAGTCTTTAGACCTTATGATTATTTACTTTGACAATTATAATATTAAACTATAAATGCTATACCATTTGTTAAACCAGAAATCACTTTATTAATATGAAAAAGAATGTTAATTACAACATTACACTCTTGCTATTGAGCATAATCCTAACACTCCATGACATGATGATTCTTTAAATGACATGCTCAAAATGAAAAAGCATGATTTCTTATGACTTGCTTAAAAATGAAAAAGCATGAATTGATGATTGCATATTCTTAAATGCAAAACAATGTGTGAAAAGCTAATGAGACTCAAATGAATGAAGGATTTTATATCCGTTATAAGGTGAAACTAATTAACGCGGTGTGTATAATATAAAGCTAGAGGGGGGGTGAATAGATTTTATCTAATTTTTACCCAATTTTTGCGTGCATGTCAATTTTACGAAAATACCCCTAGCAAGTCAACAATACATACAAGTGTAATAAGATGTGGAAATAATAAATGACACTTGATGTTTACGTGGAAAACCCAACCACTGGGAAAAACCACGGGCTGTTTAGTGCGCCACACTCGGACCTCGAAATCCACTAATTGAAATGGAGTTTACAACCTATGTAGACCTCGTCTAACACTCCGGTCAATAACCCCCCACTTCTACCACGCGGGCCTTTAAAAGTGGCTCTAGTCCAATTGCTTATGTGACCACCTATTCCCGGTGTCCGACCTAATCCCGGTCAATCACACAAGACTTGAATCTCTCAAAAGAGATGCACAACCCTATGTGAATATGCAATGATATCCAAAAATGCAATATAGAGCTAGGGTACTCTAGATGCTTACCTAGGATTATATGATGACAATAAAATCAATCCTAGATATGAAAATAGCTATATGTCATGGCATACAACTTTAGCTAAGCAAAGGATAACAAATCCTAGATACAAAGCTATCACAAAAAACCCACAAACATTCAAAAGATTAACTAGTTGATTAAAAAACAATCTATCAACCTAGTTATAAATAAATCACACAAGAATGTTTATGGCATAGCTTTTAGGCAATAATGACCTAATCAATTAAGCTATCAAAAATAATCTCAATCATATAATGAGATTAATTAGCTAGATATAAAATAGGCATGAAAACCTAGCTAACATAAATAACCCAATCAACACATAATCTCAATCATGTATGTAGAAATTAATCTAAACACATACAAGTAATAAATGAGATAAAATTGATAAGTAGAAACACTAATTATGTAAGATAAAAGTGTTCAACAAATCATACCATGTGTGTTGAAGAAGACCCATGCATTAGCACATGCTAGATGAACCTAGATGATGCCTAGATGATGATTTGTGCATGTGGGAATGGGTTTAGAGAGATAAAGATGTAATCTTTAAGCTTTTTCTCTCAAGTCTCTCTTTCTCTCTCAAGAATAAGGAGCCTCTCTCTCTAGGGTTTGATTTTGTGGCTCTGCCCTCAAAATGATGAGAAAGATATGTATTTATAATGCCCAAATGAAACTATGTCGTTTTGGAAGAAATGGAAAAATTATGGGCATTTTCGCGGTACTCGCGTCAGTGCAGCGACTCAATATTCGAGCGCTTCGAAACATGACCAAACGACATCGAAACCTTTCATATGATATATCGTTGGAAAGGTATGGATGTTTACTTTCTACTTGTTTTTACAGAATGGAATTTTGATGTCTGTAGAAAAAGTTATGGTCAATTGAGTGACCAAAGGTCAGAAACGGACAACAACAGAGTTGCCCTGTTTTGGTTGTAACTTTGGAGATTTTAAAACCAATCCAAACGGTCATGAAATATTACGAATAATATACCGTTGGAAAGGTATGGGTGTCTAGTTTGTACAGAAATTTTCAAAACTCATTTTGAAGCATTGTGTAAAAATTTATGGTCACAAGACCATGCAAAGGTCAGTTTTGAAAACACTTAAAACATTGAAATCCAATCTTTTAAAACTAGACACCTTACTCCAATCAACCAAACCAAAAATACCACTTATCCAAGAGAAGAATGAGACCTTCTCAAGTGGTCAACCATCACGCTAAGACATGCACACCATCGTGCAAGCGCGGACGTTTCCGATCACACAAACGGAAACGAATTACACCACACTTAAGACTAATCATGAAGTGCAAGTGTGGGTATTGAATGCATCCTAATGCCTAACATGTCATGGCATTATCATTGAACAAGATGCACTCAATTCAAACATGCATGAATAAAATTCATGACTTTGCATCCTAATGCCTAAACATGTCATGGCATTTCATAGAACAAGATGCAATCAATTTAATGCAAGAAGAGATATTGAATAATCAATAAAGCACAATGCACACAAAATATAAACACAACATTCAAGAATAAGAGTTATGCATGTTGTGTGTGTGTGCAACTATATCTCTTCAAGGCAAAGTAAGCACAAGATATATACCTTTGGTGCTTGTCCTCTTGAGGTCTTGGAAAGGGTCTTTGATCTTCAACTAATCACCTAGACTACCCTTACAACCAAACCCCAACTTGTGGTTTGACCACGAAATAAGCCAATCAACAAAAGGGAATCCTTACATAAGGATTTTAAAATCCAAATGTCTCTCTTTCTTTATTTGTTGAACATGGTTACCATCATACGGGTTTCATACCCGGAAAAATCAAATAGAGTGCAAAAAGTCACTAATGCCATGTTTCGCTTATAAAGTTGGATATAGTTGCTCAAAAATTGAATTCAATAAATTTTCTATATCCTTGCTTTGATCCATGACAAATGGTAAAATTAGTTTGAATTCTTAAAGGAAACCTTTGTCATTTGCTTTGCCAAATACCATTGATTTTTGGATTTGAATGCAACATGTCTTGCATGCAAAGCATCTTAATCACATATTTTCATAAAATAAATCTCCTTGTTTATCTCCATTTAATTGAGTTGCATAAAGTTCTTTATATGATTATACAAATGACTAGTATGCTACCATCTCTCTTTGCTAGAAGTAACCCGTTTGGGGGATACTCCTTTGCCCATCTCATGACAAAAAGGAGGAGTAGTAGTGGTAAGGGAGATTGCTAATTGTAGTAGCAAATTCACATGATTGGGGAGATTACATATTGAGGGGGAGTAACCCTTTGAGGGGGAGCATTGCATTACACATACATTGCATGATGTCGTGCTTAAATTCTTTAAATGCAAATGCTTGTTTTAATTTCACCTGATCGTCTCACATTGTGTTTGTATTGGAAAGTGTATAAACTTTGTTTTGAAGGATTGGTTGTTCTACAAGAGATTGAAGACTTGAAGTTTTATCTATTTCTATTTGTAATGTAGAAAATCATTGTTGACCTTTAGTTTTAATTTTGTTGTGAGGATCAATGTGAGTGGTGGTTTTGTCACGAAATAGCCAAATGGGGAGATTGTAAGTGCCTCAAATTTGATTGGCTTATTTCGGTGACAAACCACATGTGGGGTTTGATTTAAGGGTAACTTAGGCTTTTGATGGTTAGTGTTTTGCACATCCAAGTCCCTTTCAAGATCTCAAGAGAAGAGTAAATTTCTAAGTGCTTACTTGCTTTGAAGAGATGTAGTTGCACACACTCACAACTCATGTATATCTTTAATACTTGTATGTTGTGTTTTTTTACATGCGTACATTTATGTTCATTAATATCTCTTCTTGCATGTTTATTTAATTGCATCTTGTTCATTAAAATGCTATGACATGTTTTGGCATTACGATGCAAAGCCAAAGGATTTTGGCACCCTGGTTTGGCGGCCTGTGACTGTAGAATCAGGCCGTCGAATTGAGACCAGTTGATCTGGTGTCTTTTCGGTGCTCTTGGTTCGGCGTTAAGGGGTCGCATAACATGGCCGCAGAAATCAGACCAATGGGTCTGATTGTAATTTTGTGCCCCTGTTTAGCGAGCAAGGGCGCAGAATGAGGGCGCATAATTACCCGTCTTATGGGTACTTTTCCAAAATGACGTGGTTTCATTTTGGCACCCTATAAATATGCCTGTTCAGTTTTAGGTCGAGTTCAAGTGTTCAAAAATCATATTTTTCCCTTATAACATTTGTCAAGAGAAAAAAATTCACAAGAACTCACCTTTAAACACTCAAAGTCATTCCTTTGTGCATCAAAGTTCACCTAGCATCATCTATGACCATATAGGATGCATCCATGCATGGTTTTGCAACATCACATCTTGCTTGGTAAGCTATTCACTAATTTCATCTAATCTTAGTGTCTTTCTTAACAAGTCATCTCTTTAATTACTTGTATGCTCTTAGAATATATTCTAGATACAAGATAGAGATTGTTTGTGATGTTTTGATTGAGTGTTGTATTGTGATAGCTATACCTAGGATTGTTTAATCTAAGTTAGCTAAGCTTTATGCCATGTCATTTAGCATTTGATATCTAGGATTGATTTAATTGTCATCTTATAATCCTAGATAAGCATTTAGTATTCCCTAGCTCTATTTGCATTTTGGATATCATACATATTCGCATAGGCTATTTAATCTCTTCATTGAGAAGTAAGTCTTGTGGCTAAGGTTGCTTAGGCTACAAGCAAATTAGACTAGGTCCACTTTTATAGACCTGTGGGTAGTAGTGGCGGGTTATAGACCGTGAGAGATTGAGGTCAACCTAGGTTGTAAACGTCATTGCATTTAGTGGATTCGACATTCGTGTGTGGCGCACATAACAACCCGTGTTTTTTCCTTATTGAAGGTTTCCACGTAAAAATCAAGTGTTATTTAAATTTCTCACTTTACACTTGATTTATTGCTTTAACCAGATTGGGGTATTTTCGTAACATTGACAAATCATGAAAATTGATAATAATAGTTTAAAATCTATTTACCCCACCTCTATATAGTTTTATACATACCGTGCATTATTAATTTCAAGATGGCATGTTGAAAACATTTGTGACCCTGCAACGTAAACTGTAATACATTAACATACCATGTTCAATTATGTATTTAGAAGTTTTAAAGATTAAAGTAGTGAATTAAGCAAATCACCATAAACTGATTGGATTTGGTAGGTTTTGAAAATGTTTAAATATATATATATATATATATATATATGGGTGTTTTCATTTCACAGTAGAAGTACTATATTGTATTACGAAGAAAATGAGGAAGTATTAAGTTCAAATGAAGGGTTGGGATAATAATAAAATCGATGGAACTACTGATGAATTGATTTTAATAGTAGTAGATTGTTCACAGCAAACTGTAATATTGTATGCAGAACTTGATGAAAGAGGTTTATTCCACACCAGGTTGGATGCAGGCACACAATATTCTAATTTTAATTGGAACAAACTAATTAATAACAAAAATTGGTATACGAATGCAGAAAGCCCAATCGATTACTGTAGATATTAGGCAATTGGTTTAAAGGCCAAGATGTATAATAGAGTACTTTTTGTTTGTGGAACTAGTATATTTACAAGGATGAAATCAGGTAGTGGTTGAAATGCCAGGACAAAATCTTTCCCTAGATTGTGTAGGGAACATAACGATATTGTGACGGGGAAAAATCAGGTAATGGTTTTAAATGGCCTGACGGAAGATTGTGTTGGGAACAGAAGGATATTCTGACGGATGAGGTGTTTGAGATATAAACCGTCCTTTCACATTTATCAATGCATCAACTCAAATTTAGAAAAATGAAATATATAAAATCAAATGTACAGGTTTACATGCTAACAGCACTGAGTAGATGCATCGTTTTGTTGGTTCTACTTGTAGGAACCTAGGGTTACGGATTGCGCAGCGGAAGGGTTTTAATTTTTTTTTATTTTATGCAATCACAAACTAACCCATTTGTATAGTAATAATCAAAATACAATAAGAAGGAGAAAAAACTATTTCATACCAACGTTTGTAGGCTCTTTCTTCTTTTCAATTTGCTTCCTGATTTGAACCACAAGATCTTCCTCGCTATGACCCGAGATTGGTAATGGCGTGTGGGCGCTTCTGTAGGGAAAAATACCGTAGTACACGCAGCAGAAGCGAGACTAAAAATAGATTTAGTATGTTTTAAAAATTTTCCTTTTTATGAACCTTAACCTTTTAATTAATTAACTATACATATCAAGTAACAAAAGTAGAATACCTTTTGTCGCGTGATCCGATTGACTTACGTCGATGGTAATCCGCAAGACCTTCAATCCTAGCACGAACGTGAATCACCTAGGAGCGTGGTCTCCCTTTTCTTTGAATTGCAAACCTGAGAATGGATAAACAAACTTTTCTTTTTCTTTTGTTAGTCACAAAACAATCAAAAGAATACAAAGATTATTCCGGTCACTTTTGAGTTCTCAATCTAATGATCGAAACTCGCGTGAACCTAATTCGATGTTGTACACACAAGCTTATTGATGAACAAGCAATTAGTGTACCATCAAAAGAATAATCTCTTCTCTCTTTTTGTCTTGGTAGAATAATCAAATACTTGTCTATGAGTTTAGAAGAAGAAGAAAATTGAATCCATCAACCATTAGAGGTGGCCGAACCCTATCATATGAAATATATAGGGTGGCCGAATTTTGCTTCCTCTTTTATTTAGGGTTGCCGAAATCTTCCTATAATGCTATTAGGGTTGCCTCAAATCCCATACAAAAAAGGGTTTGTGTTGCACCCTAATACACATCAACTTTTTAGACTTCTAACCCTAATCCAACTCATAAGTATTTTTATTCTTTTATTGACTAAATAAAAAGACTTCTTATTTGATTAAATAAATAAACTTTAATTATTTATTTTCTTATCAAACAAGTCTTTTACTTTTAGTATACTACTACCATTAGTATAACTCTAGGAAATATATTTCCTGATCAGAAAAAGATTTGTTTCTTAATTAAACAATTAATTAATTAATTAATTAATTCTTATTTAATTAAACAATGAAACAAAATAATATATTAGGTTAATAGTTTAACCTTGCCGCCCCACACGTATAAAATGGGCCATATATTATTTTATTATTTCATTTAATCCATTGGACTTTAAATAAAAAGCCCACATGTGAACCAGACCCATTCTTACTAAAAGAAACAAACCCACATACCTTTCATTAATATATTAATATAATTGAGCAGCCCATTAAGTAAATAATGTGCAAATTATATTCTTAATATATTAAATGCAATTCTAGATGGACCCATAAATTGGTCCGGTAGAATATATCAAGTGATCCATGCAAGTCCGTGTGGATTGGGGATCTTGGCGGGCTATCTAAATTTAAGCTTCAATAGACATAACCTAATCACAATCAACAAATGATTCACTTAGGTTCGATCCATTAACTTTAACTCATTCCACTAAAGAGCTAAAATTGAACTCTTAAATAAAGATAGAATAAGAAGATGTTCCTTATTCATACCCTAGACAATCATGTTGGAGATAGTGTATCCTCGTGATTAATATCAGTAATCGCCAAGAGTTCATAGACCGCCTATAACTCTCCAAGTTACCATATTTACTCATATGACCACGTTTTGAACTTGGATATTTTGACTTGTCCAGAAGCCATGTTTTCAATAGACACTATCGAAAACTCAACGTTGAGATTTAATATCCAATTACCTCAAAACATCCATATGATGATATTATACTCTCATTTAATAAATGGAGCCACGATGTCCATATCTATAAATGAAGTCCTCTATCGATTAACAAATGAATATCACCAAACTATCAAGGATAGACTATGCTATATAATCGTACTCATTGATAACTCAAATGATATCACTTGCAACCATAAGTCCATCATTTATCTCAAGATTAAGATAGACTCTCCGATTGTCCTGATAATGAAAAGACTATTATCTATTGACGGTTCTAGATAAAGCTTTTCATTGTGACCCAGTTCAATGCACCCAGTACACTAGATTCTTTTACTCGAAGACACTCCGATGATTTTAGACTCATCATATCTCATTTGATCCCACTCAAATGCTAGCAAAATAATTCTACAACTTTAACAAGATAAAGGTGCCCAACCTTTAACTTAAGTTGTGAACATTATTCAAGACTAACTAAAGAATTGTGTCTACCTCAAACATATCCAGATGTACGAACAATTCTTCTTTTCTCATAGTCTTTAGACCTTATGATTATTTATTTTGACAATTATAATATTAAACTATAAATGCTATAAGATTTGTTAAACCAGAAATCACTTTATTAATATGAAAAAGATTGTCAATTACAACATTACACTCTTGCTATTGAGCATAATCCTAACAGCTTCACGGTACTCAGGAACAAGGAGGATGAAGAGACACACGGATCAACTCTTTGCTTTATGTATAGAATACGTCCAGCCTCAAAAATAATAAGAGGAACTTTTCTACTTTTTTCTTTCTTGGCCACCACACCCCTTTTTGTTGTATCTCTCCCTTCTATTTGCGTGTGTAAGGTCTCATTTGTTGATTGGCTCATTTCGTGGACAAACCACAATTGGGGTTCATTGTAAGAGTAGCTTAGGTATAAGGTTCAAGTTTAATGCCCGTTGAAGATCTCATCGTTGAGAAGCACCAAAGGTAAATTTCTTGTGCTTACTTGCATTGAAGAGATAGTTGCACACACTCATAACTCATGCATATGTTTAGTTCTTGTATGTTGTGTGTCTTATTTATGTGCATTAATGTTCATTAACATCTCTTCTTGCATGCTCTTATGATTGCATCTTGTTTATCCATTGCCATGTCATGTTTAGGCTTAGGATTTCATACATTGCAAATGGCACTATTCAAAGCACTCTACAGAGGCGCTGTACGAATGGTGCCCATTCCAGGCCTGATGGAAAATGGTCTTTTAATGCATCAGGTCTGATGCATTTTTTAAAGGCGCTGTACGGGCGCAGTACAAAAGCGCTATACGTACAACGCTTATCTCAGACCTGAGAGGAATAGAGTTGTGGCGCTGTACAAAACCGCTTTACAAACAGCGCCTATGAAGAATGTTCTTCATGTTCTTCATTTTTCTAGGTGAGGCGCTGTACAAGTCGCTCTACGTACAGCGCCCAAGGCAAAAATATGGCAACTTATCAAAACGATTTCACTTCATTTTGACACCCTATATATATGCCTCTTTCATCTTAGGTCATTTTTAGAGAGTTCAAAAGCATATTTTTACTTAGCATATTTTTCCAAGTGAAAAATTTCACCAAAGAACTCACCTTTCTTTACTCAAACACCATTCCATGATCATCAAACATCATCTAGCATCATCCTTGATCATCTAGATATCATTTTGCATGGATTTTTCAACACACTCTGCTTGGTAAGTTTTTAACTTATATCTTTCATATTTTGTGTCTTTCTTTGCAAGCAATCTCTTTTATCACTTGTATGTCATTGATATATATCTTAGATACAAGTTTGAGATTAGTGTTTTGAATGTTTGAGAGTTGTATTGTGATAGCTTTCTAGGTTTTCATAATCTATGTTTAGCTAAGTTTTTTGACATGTCACTTAGCTCTTGATATCTAGGATTGTGTTTCTTGATATATCATCATCCTAGATAAGCATATAGGGTTACCTAGCTCTTGTTGCATACTTGAGTATTTCATATATTCACTTAGGTTGTATCATCTTTTCATTGAGAAGCAAGACTTGTGTAGCTTCCGGGATTAGGTTGCGTAAATCACAAGCAATTGGACTAGGTTCACTTATACCGGGATTAGGTAGGTGTGTGATTATATACCAGGATTAGGTTGTAATCTTTAACACATTTAGTGGATTCGAGGTTCAAGTGTGGCTTACTTACTAGCCCGTGGTTTTCTCATGAGGGTTTCCACGTAAATATCAAGTGTTATTTAAATTCCGCACATATTACACTTGTTATATTATTGTGACTAGTTAGGGGCATTTTCGTAATCTTGACCATACAAGAAAATTGGGTAAAATTAATTAAAATCTATTCACCCCCCTCTAGACAATATATTACACATCGTTTATTTGTTTCAGCGTGTATATATAGGGTTCAAATTAGGTTTACTGAAACCTTTTTTAGTATTTAATATATTATCTAGTTATATTAAATATATCTATATATATTTATCAAACTAGATTCTTATCTCTTTTCAAATATATCTCCATATATTCAAAAGATAATTAGTATTTAAGTGTCCTAGGTAGAGTAGGATTTTTAACACCCACAAAACCCTAGTTGACTTAAACTTAAATACTATACCTAACCAAGAATAAATAATCTAAATATTGTATGTATCAGTTATGATTTGAACTTGCAACCTCCATTTAATAATTAATTAATAATTCATAATTATTAATATTCATAAATTAATTAGATAATCTCATTATTCAATTAATTCCCGAATAGACATGTGTCACTTTCGTAACACAATTAATTGGACAATCCAATTAATTAACCGTGACCCTTGTTACCTTAATCAATCGAGCAAGCAAGGGGACCTAATTGACCCACAGTATTTTGAGCTCCAATAATCCTTAGAAACAATTAATTAAACTCTTTTATTAATATTTCATGATTATTAACTTTGGTGTTATTCCACTAGAAACCCGAAGCTGTACTCTCTCAACTGTAGATGTTTTTACACAAACCAATAATATTCGGTGTCCATCGATATAGTTATTACATATGGTATAATCCTCTACAAGTAGTTCATAATTAGAGTTGGGTCATAATGTCCGTTATACCACTCTAATCATATCTTTCCATTAAGTATCATTGATTCTCTAATGAACAATAAATCCTACATTTCTTACAGAATTAGGAGAGCGCTCATATTGTTCAAGCCCTGAATCAACCCTTAAGGGAACTACTATCCACTTCTCGCAAGAAGGAGTGTATTCCTCTATTGTGTACAAACTTTCCCAGCCACAAGCCAAACCGTGATTCCAACATACAAAGCATATTGACCGGGAATGCAACTCCGATCTCACCCATGGTATATCAAAAACCACGATCTAACCTGAAGGAGTCGATAAGACACTCAGGATTAAGATCACCCATATATAGCCATCATTTGTTAATATATATTAATCTCATCGTGTAACGGATCTTGGTGAGAGATTCTTATAGATCGTGGCCTAGTTCTACATATTCACATCATACAAGGTGCCTCCATTCTCATATCACCATATGAATGATCCAGGATAAGATCACCGTACATTACAGAATGGACCATAGCTGTAGATTAACCACAAATAAAGTACTCAGCTTTATTTGCTATCTACGGACTTTTTATATTGCTCGTTTCAAACTGAATCCATCTGTATATGACATTCATATACTCAGTTTGAAATTACATCCGGCAATCTTGGATGTTAAGTACACATTTTATATATAAATGTATGAGACAATTTGAATGAATAAACTACTTCTTTTATTTATGTTCAATTCACATTTACAAATTACAAGCTTCAGGGCAAAAACCCCAACACTACTTGTACAAACTACAAAAATGGTAATTAGGTTACCATGAAATATATTGTATTTGAACTTACTTTAAAATAAACAGAATTTCTAAATACCATGAAATATACTGTATTTGAAGTTAATTTAAAATGAAAAGATGTACTAGTTATATATATTTGTATATATACTAGTTATAATTACAAATACCATAACAATAAAACTAAACTCCACCGATTGTAGGATTTCTCACACCAACCATGGAAACACATCGACGTTGCTATAGTGAAACACCGTCTTTTAATGTATTTTAATACACGATTATATGAATTATATGAATAGAAGTTACAACGTAACGTAAGTTGTTGCATTTTAATATAATGTCAAATTGTAAAACAGTTAACCAAGGGTTAAGAGGTAGGTTTGTAACAAATTTTGATTTAATGTTGTTAATAGAAATAAAAAATTAAACTACAATCAGAAATAAAATTGTGTGTCTCTCTCTCCCTCGGACTATTTTCTGCCATCTTCTTCTTCTTGGGTTCTATATAATTTTGAGTCTTTCAAAGGTTATTGGGAGATTATTGTGTAATAATCTTTCACCTATTGTGTAAGGAGTAGTAACCAATGTTTTATATTATAAATAAGGGTAAATAGGTAAATTTAAAAAATAAATAAAATTTTTAACAATTCTTATTAAAAAATTTAATTGATTCTCCCGATTTCCTCTCTCCCTATCTCTGACCATCTTCTGTCATTGTCATGTGGTTCGGTTCCGTCAACTCCAAGTCCAAAAATAGACTGGAAATTTGGAGAATCGGAGGTCTTCGGCGAGGAATATAACCCCGGTTTTTGTGGAGATGGTAGTCGGTATTTTGATAATGAACTCTGTGTGGAGATTGTGGTTTTGGACTTGGTTGTTATTACGGTTTTGGAATTGGATTTGACCGAAAATGGGGTCAAAGAAAAGTACATTAGTTACATTATGAAAACCAATAATAATTGGTTATCTTCTATACTTAAAGTTGTTTAGAAAGGAACCTTATATCGATAAAAGTTTGAGATTCATGGATTCGAAGATCCATTTATACAAAATTCTTATTCGAATCTCCACATACCTGTTATTAACTAAAAAATTCAATTTAAATTGTAATCCAAAAAGATGTATGGTGGAGATTGGGATCCTACTATTTTTTGTTTTCATTTTACATAAACAAGGGGTTGAGTGGTTGTGAGGTGGACGGTGGGGATAATTTTCTGGGTTTTCTATATATGTTTTCAAGTGTTCTTATGTTTAGATTATAAAAACTTTTTTTTTTTTTTTTTTGAAAAGAGATTATAAAAAGTTTTGTTATAACAAAGTTAATTACTAACCAGCAAAAATGAGCTCAATGTTATATTTTGGAAGGTTTCGTAAGAAAAATTGTGACACGGTGATAAATTGTATCGTGTATATAGTACATCCGACGTTGTTGGTTACGTTTGTAGGAAAAAATCGCAGTACACGCAGCGGAAGCGAGACTAAAAATAGATTTAGTGACTTTTAAAAAATTTTCCCTTTTATGAACCTTAAACCCTTTAATCAATTAAACATATATATTATCTAACAAAAGAATAATACCTTTTGTCGCGTGATCCGATTGACTTACGTCGATGGTAATCCGCAAGATCTTCAATCCTAGCACGAACATGGATCACTTAGGAGCGTGGTCTCCCTTTTCTTTGAATTGCAAACCTGTGAATGGACAAACAAACTTTTCTTTTCTTTGTTAGTCACAAAAACAATCAAAAGAATACTAAAATTATTCCGGTCACTTTTGAGTTCTCAATCTAATGATCGAAACTCGCGTGAACCTAGATCGATGTCGTACACACAAGCTTATTGATGAATAAGCAAATAGTATACCATCAAAGAATAATCTAACACTCTTTTATGTTTTAGTAGAATAAAATAATCTCTCTATGAATTGAGAAGAAGAAGAAAATAGAATCTCAAGCACCAAGCATTAGGTTGGCTGAAATCTATAAGAGTGTATATATAGGTTGCCAAATTTTCTTCTGTTCTTTCTCTTTGGGGTGGCCGAAAATCCTAACCTAAAAGGGACTAGGGTTGCCGCAATTCTCAAGCCCAAAGGAGTTTGTATTGCACCCTAATTCCTATTTAGTTTAAGACTTCAAACCCTAATTTAATTCATAAATCTTTTATTCCTTTATTTGACTAAATAAAAAAAGACTTCTTATTTGATTTAAATAAATAAAATTAATTATTTATTTTCTTTTCAAACAAGTCTTTTACTTTTAGTAAACTACTACAATAGTATTACTCTAGGAAATATATTTCCTATTCAGAAAAGATTTGTTTCTTAATTAAACAATTAATTAATAAATTAATTAATTCTTATTTAATTAAAACAATGAAACAAAATAATATATTAGGTTATAAAACCTTCTTGCCGCCCCACTTAAACAAATGGGCTATATATTATTTTCTTTATTTCATTTAATCCATTGGACTTTAAATAAAAAGCCCACATGTGAACCAGACCCATTCTTACTAAAAGAAACAAGCCCACATGTCATTCATTAATATATTAATATAATTGAGCAGCCCATTACATAAATAATGTGCAAATTATATTCTTAATATATTAAATGCAATTCTAGATGGACCCTTAAATTGGTCCGGTAGAATATATCAAGTGATCCATGCAAGTCCGTGTGGATTGGGGATCTTGGCGGGCCATCTAAATTTAAGCTTCAATAGACATAACCTAATCACAATCAACAAATGATTCACTTAGGTCCAATCCATTAATTTTAACTCATTCCACTAAAGAGCTAAAATTGAACTCTTAAATAAAGATAGAAAAGGAAGATGCTCCTCATTCATACCCTAGACAATCATATTGGAGAAAGTGTATCCTCGTGATTAATATCAGTAATCGCCAAGAGTTCATAGACCGCCTATAACTCTCCAAGTTACCATATTCACTCATATGACCACGTTTTGAACTTGGATATTTTGACTTGTCCATAAGCCATGTTTTCAATAGACACTATCGAAAACTCAACGTTGAGATTTAATATCCAATTACCTCAAAACATCCATATGATGATATTATACTCTCATTTAATAAATGGAGCCACGATGTCCATATCTATAAATGAAGTCCTCTATCGATTAACAAATGAATATCACCAAATTATCGAGGATAGACTATGCGATATAATCGTACTCATTGATAACTCAAATGATATCACTTGCAACCATAAGTCCATCATTTATCTCAGGATTAAGATAGACTCTCCGATTGTCCTGATAATGAAAAGACTATTATCTATTGACGGTTATAGATAAAGTATTTCATTGTGATCCAGTTCAATGCACCCAGTGCACTAGATCCTTTTGCTCGAAGACACTCCGATGATTTTAGACTCATCATATCTCATTTGATCCCACTCAAATGCTAGCAAAAGAATTCTACAACTTTAACAAGATAAAGGTGCCCAACCTTTAACTTAAGTTGTGAACATTATTCAAGACTAACTAAAGAATTGTGTCTACCACATACATATCCAGATGTACGAACAATTCTTCTTTTCTCATAGTCTTTAGACCTTATGATTATTTACTTTGAAAATTATAATATTAAACTATAAATGCTATACGATTTGTTAAACCAGAAAACACTTTATTAATATGAAAAAGATTGTTAATTACAATATTACACTCTTACTATTGAACATAATCCTAACAACGTTTACATGGTAGATTTTACATCGCCTGCAACCGTGTTATCTACAATAATTTTTTTTAATCGTGTAACATGGGTATTGTACGTTAGTGCTCGTGTTAGGTTGTAGTGTGGACCATATCGTGTCAAAAGATTATGGCAATGGGGATTGCCCAAGGAATCGTCAAATCATTTGAAAAGGTTAATTGTTGATTACTTTACAGTAACATAATGAATAGGATGCAACCGTTTCTATTTAGTGAGGTATGAATAAAAATAATATTAATACAAAGATTAATCAGACCATTGTGTTTCTATGAACCATTTAACGTGTTAGCTTGTGGTTTGGACTTTTTCGTGTAATTATTGCAACACATGTTATATTGTGTTAGGTTGGAGTAATAGTTGTTATCGTGTTAGAATGATGTGTTGACAATGTTTTTAAAATGTACATGTTACACATGAGTGCACTGTCCAGTGATAATGTGATTGGGCAAGGACATAGGAATGTGCAAATGGTAAATAATGATTGCTGGTCGGTTATGCTGTTGACCCACTCCGTTGTTGCGTTCATGAAAACCTTATGTGCCATCCATGCCCAAATCAACGGCATGTTCAAAACGTGGATAATCCAAGGTTCGCTCTTTCTTTCTAATATAAATTCAACAAATTGGCACATGTAGACGCCGCACTGGGTACTGAAAAGTGAAAACATATACATAAAGTATGAAATTAAATACATATATGAAGACTGAAGACAAAATCAACTGTTGCATAGGGATATGCGAGAAATGACTATTAATTACGTACCCATCATTCTGGGTTGGAAATTTTTTTTGTGCATATTGCGAAGCCCTGAATGGCTTCGTACGTACTTCTATCCCATTATGCTCATAGTACCCTGATTGGTGGAGAATGGAGGGTAATAGGTAGCTAATACAGTCCATTTCCCTTACCCTCTGTCTTGCTATACTTTTGCCATGCAGTGAGTTGTACAAACTGAACGCCCCATGTTCAGGGAATAAATGGCAGAGAACCCAGTGGTTACCCACATTACAGGGGATTAGAACCTATGCAGGTGAGAAAAAGATAACAAACGGGTTTAACACTTGATGTCATGAAATGTTAGTGATAAGGAAAATAGTACAGTAAAGATAACCCACCGACTTCATATTCCACCACTCGGGTCGAACTAGAATTGACCCACCGCCTCTGACAGCATCCATACACTGTTCATCGTGGATGAAGGACATGACATCAATGTCAGAAAAATCAATCCAAGAATCCTCTTTTTTTCTATCCCTCTTTCCTACTGGTGTGGCCTCCGGTTGTAAGGTTTCCTTGATCGTGTCCCATTTTATAGCAAGGAAATGCTGTTTAAAGGGTTGGTGTTAGTTTGTCAGAGACATGGATGTGTTATACTCATTAAATAACCATTGGATACGCAGTTACTCGGATATACTTACGTAGAATGAACAGTCAACCATTGTGATGTCTTGCACATACTCGACATCTCTGGAACAGCGCTGTCTTTATAGAACATCCATAAAGCTGTCGACATGCTAATATAACTTTGGTTTGTATTAAAAAGGCATTTTTAAAGTGTTCGGCCAAAACATAAAGGGATAAATAGCATATACAAAAACAGTTATAATTACCAGGTTGGAGAATGACATCGAGGAGTCTTTCATTTCGAGAAAATTTTGTTCGACTAAATCGTTGTTCTTGACCCACGTAAAGATTGTGGTAGTACACGAAACGTATTAGATGCAAGTAAAAAAGAGAGATAATAAGCGGATGAAGAGGTTACAAAAATAAAAATTTTAATTTACGTAATATCATCACCAGTGGTTTTCAGGAAAGCGACATATTTGGGGTCCAATAAATCGTCATCATCACTAATATCACGCAGCTGTCCGGGTTTTATTCATTTGTGCTTCTTCCTTATCTCAGGATCGATCCAAAGACTATTCCGAAATTTTGATCTCTTCCGCTTCCTCACAGTTTCTAAATCCCTTTTTGGGTAGTTGTCTAGCTTTTTATTCAAGAGAATTATACTTTGTTCCACTATCGGGACCATCAAGTTGGGAACCGAAGATCTGTCAGGTTCAAGATTGATCGTACTTTTGTAGCCTATAGGGGATCCTGTACGAGCCTGTGTCACAACTAATGCAATTAAAACCATTGCTATATGATCAAAGAAACATTGCTATATGATCAAAGAAACTCGAAGAGTGACTAAACCATAACTTGTACCCATTTGGATAATGCGGAATAGGTAATAAGAAAGCCAAAAATAATAAATGGGTAACGCGGAATAGGTATTAAGAAAGCCAAATAATATCGAATAATATTGTACTATTTAAGGACTTGGATCAGAATATGTGTACCTCAACTACAACTTCAAATTGATCATCGACTTTGGGAGCATGTTCATCCGGTTTTGGGGCCTCAGAGTCCTTATTATCAACTTCCTCAGGTTTTTCTTTTTTTTTTCGGCAGGGTCGGAGGCAGTCCCATGCACATTGTATAGATTCTCTTCAAGTTCATGGACTTCTGGAGCATCTCCATCCGGTTTTACGGCATCAGAGTCCTTATTATCAACTTCCTCAGGTCTGTCTTTTTTGTCGGTAGGGTCAGAGGCAGTCTCATGCACACTGTATAGATTCTCTTCGAGTTCATTGACTTTGGGAGCATGTCCATCCAGTTTTGCAACCTCGGAGTCTTTATTATCAACTTCCTCAGGTTTGTCTTTTTTGTCGGCAGAGTTGGAGGTAGTCCATGCATATTGTACAAATTCTCGTGCATTGCCTTCTCTAGAAAAGCACCTTCGGAAGAATGTCATTCAGTGTTTGAGGGAGGACCTTAGATAGCACATCATTAAATGCCTGAGGAAGCACTTTGGGTAGAACATCATACAACACCTTTGTTATCAGCTCAAAAGTATTTTTTTCCGTAACCTCATTAGGTAACACATCTTTCGCTGCTGCTTGGGGAAGCACCTTGGGAAGAATGTAAAACAAGACCTTTGTCATCATCCCACACATACTTTTATATGTAACCTCCATTAGGTTAGGGTCATCCATGCCGTTTGGATTGGGTGAAGTCTTAGGAGATTCGTTGCTGGGAAACAGTGTCCTCTGAACCGAAGATGGACACGATTTGTGATGGGAATCAATTTGTTCCTTTTTCTTTTTGGTTTCCTGGTTATCCAAAATCCAGAATACCACCAGGCAATTCACACCCTACTTGATCATCAGTAATAGACTCAGTTCAATATTCCTAGGTAAGGCATCCCTTATGAATCAAATTGGAATAGACGAAGTCCATGTCGATTGATTTGTAGTAGGTTAGCTGTTTTTCAGCCGGAGTAGGTATCATGTTGACTGTTACCAACTGCATATATCAGAAGATTACCGTTAATGTTAAAGTTAGATAAGAATCTAACATGACAATTAAAGGTTGCAAGTGACATGGGTATATATATATACACACATACACTACGTTTGTCGAAAAACTTTTCATCGAACCTAATCGAAGTCTTGAAAAACTCCTAGTTTTTGAACCGTGGATAACTCGAACCAAGGCGAATGCCAATTACGTCGGTCAGAAAAGGAAATCTTTCTAGGGCACAAACCTATTAACGTTTTCATTAAGTAGCATTATAAAGATGTGCTAGGAAATGGATCCAGTTAATCGGAATTTAACCCATAGTGGTCAGTGTACATACCTGAAAACAGAGAAGAAACCCGGAAAGGTTGTAAGTGATGGTAGGTTTCGGTTCGGGTTTGCCTTCAGTCTTTTTTCTTCCTTTTTTTTTTTTTTTTTTTTTTTTTTTTTGAATTTCCTTTGGAAGGACTTGCATTATGTGATTCTTGTTTACCTTCACCTTCAACAACTGATTCGATTGTTTTGGAGGCTGACTCATTCTTGTCTGCTTCGTTTGATGGTTTGAGGTTGTCAAGGTTTTTGTGTATAGCTTTTTTAATCATGTGCAAAGTCAAACTATACACGTATGAACCCCATGGAAAACCTTTGAAAGCTACGTCGTCATCCACTAATGCAAACATCCATAGCGGTACACGGTCACGTGTGTCGATAATGCATAAAATATAGCCTATGACCAATAAATTTGCCATTTTCAGGCCATGTTCACCTTGCTCGTCGGTCATTCGTTTAAAAGTTTCGAACAACGATGCATACGTATGTTGGTTCTCAAAATGTCTTGCGTATAAGTTGTTCTCTGCTGGAGTATATATACTTCACCCTTATTAATCCTTCTGGCAATTTACCCATTTTTAGCCTAAAACATAGGCAAAACTCAACTTGACCGAAACGATATTGTCGTGTACCCAGCCCATACCACATTTCGTCATCTCAAGGTGGTGATGCATTAGCAGACCTAGTGGTATATTCGATTTGCCTTCTGAGAATAGAATGCAAAACCTTTCCATGTATAGTGATGGGCAAATGTAGACCTAAGTAGTGGCCGAAAGGTCCTTGCTTAAACCCTTTTGAAACGTGTAATCTGCCTGAAACTTCATCAATGTCACCAAGAATGTCACAGTGGTGCCGACTTTTCGAGTTTATCTTTGCATTAATCCATCCCTCATGATCCGGATATAAGAAGGTTTTCGCGTTTGGGTCCAAAGCCATCTGAAAATAATAGGGGGAATATATATGAAATAATGGCAGGTCGTGTAAAACTATAGGCAATTCATGAAAGCATGGAAAATCAGAATATAAAAGGCTAACATGAACATGTAATGAAAAGTAAGTGAAAGTCATGAGAGATGATTGTGATGGCCTCATGGAAAGTCATGTCAACATCATGGAATTGAAAGCATCATGGAATGTTAGCCTTGGTAATGGCATCATGGAAAGTCATGTAAACATCATGGAATGTCATGGCAATATCATGGAATGTCATGGCAATATCATGGAATGTCATGGCAAGCATCATGGACGCATCATGGAAATTGATAGGGATATGGCAACATCATGGAAAGCTTCATGTAAAGTCATGGGGCACATCATGGCATGTAATCTTGGTCTTGGATCCATGGAACACATCATGGAAAACTTCATGTAAAGTCATGGGGCACATCATCGAATGCATCATGAGCACATTAGGGGAAATCAAGGCTGAATATTGGATGCTTCTTAGAAAAGGGGGGGTTTTTTTTTCAAACCATGGAGATCATGGAGACAACTCTTGGGAAAAATGACTCTTAGGAAATCATGGAAAATTGGGAAAATCATGTTAAAAATCAAGACCTAAATGGGCAAGTAACGCAAAGTAATTCTAGATTTTTAGATTTCAAGTAATTCCAGATTTCCAAAAAAACCCTAATACCACATTAGGATTAACACAACATAAAAAGGGATAGAGGACATAAGTCCCTTATATCAAATCAAATATTACGGAAATAATTAGGGATCGTGCCGATTAAGAACACAGCTAATTCGATCCTTCCTTGTCTCCACACATTGTGGTCGTCGGGGTATTTGGTGGTCACCTGCGGTAATCGTTCTTCACTGTATCCACACACTGTGGCTTTCCTGTTTTCCCTTTTCAAGGCTTTCCCATTTTCCCTCACCTGCGGTCGTCGTTCTTCACTGTATCCACACACTGTGACTTTCCCGTTTTCACTTTCATCGGTTTTGTTACCGATTGTGGCTTTCTGTTTTCCCTTTTCAATCGAGAATCCATTACAAAGGGTAATTTAGTCCTTTAAGAGAAAACTTACATGTCAGGTTAGAACAATTAAATAGGGGTACAATTGTAAGATCAGGTATTTAAATACAATCAAGTGGTCAAAATTGGTTTTTTAAATAACTTCTGGCTATATGTGGTTTTGGCATCTTCAAAAGGGCTATATTTGAAAACCCCCCTATATATATATATATATATATATATTATATACTTTGGATAATAATAATAAAATATAAAAATATATTATATATTATTTAATATAATAATATATTATATATGAAATATATAATATATAATACATATAATATATATATATATATATATGTATATTATATAATATATATATATATATATAATATACATAATTTATAATATATATATATATAATATATTATACAATATATATAATTATATATTTATATAATATAAATATATAATATATATTATTTAATATATTAATATATAATATATATAATAATATAATATATAAAATACATATAATAATATATATATATTATATATAATAATGATATATATTATATTATATAATATATTTACATAATATAAATATATAATATATATTATTTAATATATTAATATATAATGTATATAATAATATAATATATATAATACATATAATAATATATATATATATAAATATAAATATATATAATATATATATATATATATAATATATGTAATAATATATAATATATATAATAGTGTAATATATATAATAATATATTATATAATATATATTATATGTAATATTATAATATAAATATATTATATTATATATGTTTATATATCGTTATATATTGTTATATATATTATAATAATATAATATATAATAATAATATATTGTTTTTGGAAAGGAGGGTATTTTTGGAATGGAGTTGGGGCATATGAGGGTATTTATGGAATATAAATTTTAGTTTGGAATGGAATGGGCATTCCATTGCTTTTTGGATGGAATGCCCATTCCACGAAAATGGTGGAATCCCCATTCCACGAAAATGGTGGAATCACCATTTTCATTGCATTTTATCAAACCAAACTAATGGAATGACTTTTTTTCCATTCCATTCCATTCCATCCAACCAAACATGGCCTATAGGAGACTCGTGACATCAATTGTAATAAGCATGAGTTGGAATACAACTCTCACTACAAGGAGATATTTCTCAACATGCATCTTGCAATTTAATGAACAAATGTAAGACTCATATTACTAATTTATATGGGTAATTGAATTATTTAACGTGTCTCTTAGTATGAAACATGAGGGTGCAAAATAAATAAACAATTTTTTTAAAATTATTTTTTTGAATTTTTTAAAAATAAATGATTTAAAAGTAAATTTATTAATTTTACTTATCCAATATCATTTTGCCCAAAAACCAATATCTTATTGTAAAATAAATCCGTATCGAGATTTTGTTTGGTGTTGAAAATATGAAGTAAAAGTTTTAAAAAATTATTAAAGATAAATAAAATTTTTGAAAATAGTTGACAGTTTTATAAAATGTCAACTATTATAAGTTTGTTGACAGTTTTGTAAAACTGTCATTAAATAACTGTCAAGAAAGACAGTTTTTTCTTATAGTGACTTCTGGAAAGAAAGTGACCATAGTCAATGTACTTCATATACCTAATATGAATAAGAACTTAGTTAGTGGTGATCTTTTGGGTAAACTGAAGAACTGAAACTATTTATGAATCGGGTAAATTTATTTTGTCAAATAATGGTGTATTCGTTGGGAAATGGTACTCCTGTGATGAGATTGTGAAATTATGTACCGTTGATAATAACAATATTAATAAGGATGATTAAATGTGGTTTATTTATTTTTGAACTATTACAATAAGATTGGTGAAATGATTTGAACCCACAACATCATGGATGTAATGTGAGGGGCTTATTAGTGAGCCAACCTCATCTTGTCATATGGTTTATTATCTTGTAATGCTAACAAATTTGAAATATGTGAAATATGCATAAAATCTAAGCAGTAAAAACATTTTCATATGACTTGTTGGCACTAGGCCCCCCTGAATTGTACGTGAATTTGTATTGTGCCCCCTGAATTTTGTTTTAGGCATTAAGCCCTCAAACTCTCGTTTTTTGGCAAAACCTTTATATAGATGCCCCTCTCAAACAGGCGGTCAAGAGGCAATAAAATAAACTGTTTGTCAAAAAATGAGAGTTCATGGGGTTTAACACCTAAAAAAACATTCATGTGGAACATTACAAATTCGTGTACAATTCGGGGGGTCAAGTGCCAATAAATCTTTTCATATTGTTGAAATATCTTCTCAATTATTAGATCTTGTCTATATCCTTTGTGAATTAAATAGCTTTTTAACTACAGGTGGTAAGTAAAAGAGAAAACAAATCAAGTACTTACCATCGAAAAAAATTAATCAGGTAAAGGTACATGGAGAGTTGATGCTCCTTATTTTTATAGTTTGTCATGGGCACCCAAAATCTGCTCTACATACTTTACCAAACTGAGTGCTTAAATTTGAAAACAAAAGAAAGAAATCTTAAACCACTGCTTTGAAACTAGAAACTCTGAAAGATCGCTTCAAACTATCTTCTTTATCATCTTCATCTAAAGCGAATCGTACCCTGAAACCTCTCGATTTGGCGTTACTATTTTCCTCCTTTAGACAAGATCTTAACTTGATAATCTGCTCGGAAGAATTCAAGATACCATCAACTTCATCATCTTTATGTACTCTTTGTATTGAACTTATAAGAGGTTTTGTCTGGCGAATTTTTGATCCGAAACAACCTGTAGGCCTATCTTCAAACTTGGTTTTTGCTTCAATAATTGATGATGCACTTTCATTAATACTTACCTTCTGAAAAAGACGATGAAAGTGAGCCAACTCCGTGGAAAAATCACTAGAATCAATTTTTTTTCTGCTATTTCTTGTCGGAGAAGCAACCTTCTGAGGAGGGCATAGATGCTGATTCTGAGACTCCTTTGGTTGGAGCAAACGGTGGATTGTGTGATAAGGAACAATGAAGAAAACTCTGCCTGGTTTTAGGACTGATTCAGGCCGAACCACAAGCCAAGGCCATGGAAACCTGAAAACGTCTGGACGAGTAACACAGTGTCTAGGGTTTCTCTTCATGACTTCTGTTGCGGTTATCGGCTTCTTGTGAATCTCGACGATGCCTCCGGGGTAAACAAGTTTCAGTACGCCGCTCTCCTTGGAAGCAAAACCCATTATTTTCTTAAAAAAATGGGTGATAATGATCAATGGAAGCAAATAAGTTGGTACCGGTTAAGGTATGCAAATTGCACCGTCCTATAAATTATTAAATGGTTGTTGGATTTTGGAAGCAATGAAAAGGGAGAGAAAAACAGCCGATTTCTTCAAATTTATGAAATCAAATGTTGGTAGGGGACAAATTTTGTGGCGGGGAAATTTATGTCGAGCATCTTAGGAAATATGGAAGTTTTCATCTAATTATAATATTGGAAGAAATTGAAAGATAGTGTTTTATATATACGTATATCACCTGCGTGCGGAGATAGTGTTGAAAAGTTAAAATAATGTCGATATATGTTGGGAGATTATATAATGGTAAGTTAAAAAAAAAAATCTGGTTTTGTTTTTTTTTGAAAAAATCAATTACCATGCCATTATAAGAAATGAATCATAGTTTGATATTCTTACAATATTAATAAAAAGATTTGGACTGTGGAGAGGAAAATATTCGCATAATTTGGATGATTCATATGAGTAGAAAGTTTTGACACGGCACAAAGTTATATCAGCTTTCAGCAGGTTAGGAGTTGCCGTCTTGCCGTCTTGCAGGTAAGGAGGAAATTTCAGTATTAATCCCTAAAATTATGATGTTGTTCACATTTATCCACTCTAAGTTAATTATTTTATCCATATTTATGAGTGGTTTGACGGAAATGCCCTTTAAAATTATTTTATTGACTTCCATATATATATATATAGGGGCCAAAAATTAAATAGCACTTTTTGGGGGAGGGCTTGTGCAAATAGCACCACTTTAATAAGTCATGTTTAAATAGCACCAAAGTAAGTGATGAGACCAAAATACCCCCACTTGCTCTTTTCCTTTTATTTTTTTTCTCGAAAATTCGAGACTTTTTTATGCATTTTCGAGACTTATTCATGCGTTTCGAGACTTATTCATGCGTTTTCGAGACTTAATTCAAGTTTGTTCGGGACTTATTCTGTTCGACCTCCATTAATGGCGATAGTGACGATTTGACGACGGCGCTGGTTGACGCTGGAAATAGTTGGATCTAGAAGATTGAACGATGCCGAGTTCGTTGGTGCCATCGGTTTCATCAGATTCGCAACGGATCGTCATAAATCGGACAATGAAGATTCGCGACGATTTGGGTTTTGCTTCGTTTCTCTCTCTACACAACTCGAAAATGAAAACGAACACTTTGGTTACAATTATTGGCACTCGACGAACGTTTTCCCGGTGGTTTTGCCGGTCAACTCGCCGGTCGACGGTGGCACCTCCATTGAAGCTCCATCAATGGAGGTTTTGGAAAAAGGAAGAAGAAGGTGAGGACACACCAGAGAAAAGAAAAGAAGTTGGGGGTATTTTTGTCCAAATTTCATTTTTGGTGCTATTAAAACAAGAGTTATTAAAGTTTGATATTTGTACAATTCAAAATTAAAAAAGTGCTATATACTCCTATTTCCTCTATATATATATCCATCATCTTTAAGTAGTTTTTCTCTTATAATTAAATTTTCTCTCTCATCAATTTTAAGTTTTCACTCGTAAATTTTAATACATTGAATCTCCATGGATACTTTCTCTCTCTTTATAGGTTTTTCTTGTTTCTCTCATTCATTAGTGTTTCTCTCTCTATAATTTTCTCTCTTCGAAATAATATTCTCCTTGCCGAAACGATTCCAACGGTATATTATGGATGAAAATTTGATATTGTTTTTTCCCCTCAAAAGTCATTTGAAAATGTTTCTAGAAACTTTACACGATGTTGATATTTCCTCGTGTAATAATGTTATTAAATTTCCTCATGTAAAATTTATGAAAACAGATCTCCATTTGAAGATTTGGAAAAAATTCAAATGGAGGTAGAGGTTGAACAAACTCCATCACTTACCTCCATTGATGGAGGTCTAGATAAAAGAAGATGACTAAAAAAAATCTCTCTCTCACATGTCATAAATGAATTAAGGGTATTTTTATTCAAAAATCATTTCTCTTAGATAAAAATAGTAATGTTATTGAAAAATATCATTTTTAAATACTCCCTCAATTTTAGTGCTATTTATGGTTTTGGGGTTTATGATACGATCCACGAACACGATACATTGCAAAATAATTTAGTGAGTTAGATTTGTGGATTTCAACACGATTAATTAAATGGTTCAAGTTTGGGTTGATATAATAATATAAATTGCCATACATTCATTTTTCTAAGGTTTTAATAATTTTGTTTATACCTTGAAGCAAACTGTATTGTGTATTATTATATATTGACCGGCTCTTAGTTAGAAACTTAGAATTGTAAGATTGTTCCAAAAAAAAATAATTCCTTTGGTTCGTTCATTGACTTTTTGGTATTTCAAAATGGGCCGGACTTAGGGCCAGTTTAGTATTGCTATAACTTTTATAATAATCACGGTTAGCTATGCTGAAGGAATAATCAGCTGTGAAGTTAATCAGCAGATGTTTGATTACTTATACTTTTAAAACTACTGTATAACTCAAAAGCAGTATACGTATGTTTGGTAATTTTATTTCAAAAGTGCTGAAATTAGTTACAATGACTAAAATAGACATGATTTTATAATCTTATTTTATTTTTTTTTCATTAATTATATACATTAAATCAATATTTAAGTAGAATGTTTAAATTAGAAAAAAAAATCCATAAGAATAGTAAAAATATTTTTAAAAGGTTTTATAAATCAAATCAATATTTAATTACAATCGTTAATTTTAAGATGAAATAAGGTATATAAATGATTTTAATTTGATTTTATAAGGATAATAATGACATTTTAAAAGATTCAATAAATGCTGAAATAGATTATTCTATAATCACTTTCAACAAGTAACCCGCCACCTACTTCTTAAAATCACTGTCAAAACTTGCCAGATTATAAATTAATCACTTTTGAAAGTTTTACCAAACATTATTTTATATCAAAATTATAAAATAAGCTGATTTTAACTTTTCAAAAGCAATACCAAACTGACCCTTAGACAATTTTTCTTGAAAGTTGGGAATGTTTATCATGACCACTATTTGACACCATATAAATGGAGATTAAAATAGAAATTAGAAAATACAAAATGAATACTTCGAGATAAACAACTCGTCACTCTAAGGAATCCACCTAACAGATAAGTGCTAGAAAGATAGGAAGAATACACTCTTCACTAAATTAATATTAGAATAAATTCTCACAATTTTTGGATGCTTTATTTCATATGGGAGAAGGGGTTTACATAGTGTCATGGAACATCCTTCCATAGATAGGTTACATGTATTTATTCATTAATAAGAATTAACGTAAATAAAAGCATTGAACTAACTTGAATTAAATGAGATAAATGCATCATGCATTGATTGAAATAAACCATGTGTTTGTTGTATTAATTGAAGGAGTTAAGTTTCGATGTCATATGCTTCCGCTTCATGCAAACCCGTCCCTGAGTTCTCTTCATTTTATTCACCATGATATGAAGAAATGTAAGCTTGTTAGGTTTTTGGTTTGTCTTGGCATGTATTCCATATCAAAACGATGTTTTTCTTGTATTGATTAGTGGTCTTAGATTATGATGATTCAAGCTTCAAAGATAGACATGACTACTTTTCATACAAGATGGTGTCTTCGAAGAGGAATATGCTACATTGCTCAACAAAGGTATATTAGACCTCATTCCTCTTACAAGGCATAGGCACACACACACATGGCATTCATGCGTGTCCTTGCATAGTTGTACACCATTTATATATCACTTTCACACATTTGGTATTGTATGCTCATGCATTAGATTTAAATTGATAAACATTGTTAATTGCATGTTTTAGGACTATGTCTAGGAAACGGCATACATGTGTGTCTTGATGATTATTTCCTTACATTTTATTGTTTTTGGACTTGAACATGATCTTTTATGATTCCTTATTGAGTCCCGGTCATTTTGGTTACTCATTCATTTGGTTTCAAGTCCATACAATGTAGCTATGCTACTTTTCGTTCTCATTCGTTGAGTTGTTTTCATCATCATATTCCGAGATGAATTCTCAATCTTTTGTCAAAGTTTCATAGTCATTGTTGTGCATGATGGAGTCACGATTCGTAATCTGAAGACGGATTTGAAATCGGAGTTCGAAGGCCCGAATACGGCTAAAGAACGCGAGCGGAGCGTGAAAGGAGCAAGTATGCCCAATGGCCAAGCTTGGTGGCCACGTGTGGAGGCCGTGTGCCACACGGCCAGGCAGGCCCTCTGCCCACGTGTGCCACACGTGCCCCACACGGGCTGCTGACATGGCACCACGTGATTGGTGGCTTCTTTCCTTCTCTCTCTTCCTTTTAAATATTTCCTTTCCCTCCCATTTCATAAAAGAAGAAAAATTAGAAAATCCTTAAAGCATAATTTTCGCTCAACTTTTTCTCACCTTCCAAACACCATAACTTTCTCATACGAAGTCGAATTTGAGTGATTCAAGTTGGAGATTGTTCGTAATCGAGTCCTCTACATTTTCCAATGATCTTGCAACTGTTTGATCGAGATTTCTGGTGGTTCCACCTAGAAAAACGAACCAGCTCGTGAACTTGAGGTAGTGTTCATATCTTTGTGATTTCTTCTTTTATAACCTTCAATTTGCTTGGGGATTCTTCTTCTATATGTATGTGTATGTATGGTAAGAAAGATAGCTTCACAATCAAACCTAATCAAAAGTCTAATTAGAGACATATGTGCACTAGTTTCTTAGATTCTAGGTTTTTCACATGATTGAAAGTTGTATTGTGATTAGTTTGATATCTAGGATTATTGTGACTTGATTGAATCATTTTATGATTAATAATCCTTGAAATGTGCTTTGATCCTTTGATTGATAAAATATAGGATTAGTACATGTGTATGTGTTTTTAGAGCTATCTAGGATTTAATTGATTTATCATTATATCCTTACTCTAAATCTTTGGGTAGAATATTCATTGAATACATTTTGTGATTCTAGCATTTATGTGTATGTTTATAACATCTTGAATATGTGCTTCATGTTTATGATCTATTCAAGTGTTATATGTGTGAATGAAATTAGGAGCTATTTGTGTTAGGTGTTTTTCACATCCTCTAGGTTTAATTCAAGTTTTGAATCTAGACTATTATAACTTGTGTTTTCACATGTTTAGGTCTAGTTGTTCCATGGAATGTATTGATCACATGTTCCATGTTGAATTGCTTGTTTGCATCATTTGCATTCACATGATCACACTAGGAAGTCCTTGTAAAATGCATGAAGTCTTGACTAGGACAAGGTGTCCGGATAGTCAAGCAAGGAAGACTTGGTTAGGACAAGAGGTCCGGATAACTAAGAAAGAAGTCATGGCTAGGATCGAGAAGGTTTGGATAGCTATGCATGGGAGGGTCTCTAGAGGCATGAGTGCCTTGGATAGGGTATTGGCTACAATATTGGTAGGCCCGGGTGTTTGGATAGTCATAGACTCCAATAGAGAGTGGTACATGGGATGTGTATTGATCAAGCCAAATTTGGTATGATTTTGTACCTCATTCCCGTCTCTTTATGCTTGATTCTCGGGCATGTCCCTGTTTTTAATGGTGTTAAAATGAGCATTTCAGGTTTATTTAGGTATCATGGGCTTTTGTGACGAAGATGTGAAGTTTGGCTCAAAAAGGTGCACAAGTGGGCAAAACAGGGCATTGTCGCCACAAGCGTGGCCACTTGTGTCGCCATGGTGACAGGAAGTCCTATTCCAAGGCAAATCAATCAGTTCTCGTTGCCATAAGGTGTCGCCACTTCTACATATGGCGACACAAAAGAAATGGAATTGTCGCCACTTCTGTCGCCACAAGTGTCGCCATGGCGACAGAAGGTTTTTGAAAGCACAAGTTGGTGTCGCCACTTGTGAAGTGGCGATAAAGATGAGAATTGTGGCGACACTTGAATCTCAAGAGCGATAACCGTTTGTCGCCACTTGTGTCGCCATGACAAATGGCAACAATGGAAGTGGCGACATAGTGCCACATTAGATTTTCCAGCGGTTATCAGTACATTTCTATGGCCACTATATATCCCTCTTCTTCCAAACTTGAGCTACACACCATACTTAGAGAGCATGAAATTCTTACAAATCTAACCCTAGTTTCTCATCCATTACTCACCTTTTAACCTCCTCCATTCTCTAATCTTGAACTATCTCTACCATCCAAAACCTCAACACAATGTCTTGATTCCTTCACCGAAACCATTCCTCTCCTTCCATTATCTTCATTTACATACCTTTGTCACTTACCATTAGACACCCACCTATCTAGACACTTAATCTTCTACCACTCTCTACTCTAGAAGCATTAAGGGAAAAGAAAGAGCAAGCTCTACAAGAGGTGACCCAAGGGTGATTTCCTCTACTATTACTTCCTATTCTTTTGTTTGTAACTATGTGTAGCTAAATCCCTAATTTAGGGGATAAATTTGAGGAACTTGTGGATATGAGTATTTGCTAAACTATTTGTAATTGAATCTCTATTTGTTTCCTTTTCACTTTATATTGAGATTCTATGCTTATTGTGATTTGCCTTGTATATCACTAGTAGATCAGCTTATTGTGTGGGATAATTTGTTGTGATACCAATCTTGGATTGACACCCTTGATTGGTTGAAGAACTTATGGCGTGTTTACTAATCAGGAATCCTACTTAGGAAAGGGAATTAAGTTCATGATTTATGAATTCCACTGTTTACTAAATTTTTAAGGAATTAAATTCCGTGGACCCCACTCACAAATCAGGAATTAAGTTCCTGATGGAAAGGGAACTTGATTCCTCTCACCCACCCTAGGAATCAAGTTGAGGAATCAAGTTCCCTTTCTTGATTGAAAAATGAATTCATGATATTTTTACTAAAATATCCTCACTTACCAAAAAAAAAAAAAAAAAAAAAAAATCTTCTTCATGATTATTGACTTTTGTTTTTAATTTACATAAATCATATTGGTTTACTTTTTTATTATTATTATTTTTTTATTTTTTTTATCTTCATATTGATTTACATAATTAATAATTTATATTATCGTGTGATTTATAAAAAATTCATATTTCTAATTAGTAAATATGCCTTTAAAATATTTTATATTTATTATTATTATTATTATTACTATTATTATTAAATAGTATATTAGAAGTTGCAAGCATCTCATCTTCATTTCATGTAACATATGAGACCGATTTGAAAAATTTATTAAAATTGTAATAAAAAAATATAAATAATTTTTTTCAAGCCATATCCCCGTAACTCACTAATTAATATATGTTGTCTTAGGCAATACATGGATATCAATTCATCCATTGCTCTGTGTTGAATATTATTGTTATCATAATAATTATATACATATTACAATAACATTTATGAACTAAAAATAACTAAAGCACTTTTCAAAATAATAATAATTATAACTACTACATATTCATGTCTCTTATTTATGTATTAATTCTATTTCATTTTTTTTTTAATTAAGTCATCTCTTTATCTAATATTCATTTTACCATTTATGAACTACATATATATTCATGTCTTTTATATATATATGCTACTGCAATTTTTTTTTTTTTTTTTTTTTATAATCAAGTTATCTCAATAGTTCTTTATCTAATTAGTTCAAATTTTACAATATAAAGATGTTAATTATTATAATATAATTATATACACAAGGGTATTTTTGTAATCAATTATATATCATTTCGATTCCTTAGTTTAACTAAACACTAGAAATGGAATAAATTTGATTCCGTTTCCGATTTCTAAATTGTTAGCAAACATTGGAATGTAATTTAGTAACTTGATTTCGATTCCCCTCTATTCCCTTTCCGGTGGAACTTGATTCCGATTTCATCAATTCCTGATTAATAAATGCGCCCTTAGTGATTAGGATGGATTAGTGGTGGGTATATCAACCCCATTAATCCAAACCTTGATTTGTACATAACTAATCTCACCTTGACACCTTTTCCTTAATCAGTTAGGCATTGAGGTGAGAAGATGTTGAGTGTTCATAGTGATGACCTCAACACACTTTAGAAAACAAATGGCTAGCATTTATGAGATTGGTGATTATTGAGTTTTAAAGGCATTACCTAGATTCATGAGTAACTCAATCTATTCCCTAACTTCTCTTAATTGATTTTACCATCTCTCTTATCAAGATTGTTGAGTATTCTATTTTTCATGTCATTTTTGTATGTTTATCTTAATTGCATTTTCATGGGTTGTAAAACCCAAACAACTATCCATTTCAATGATTTATTTTATTGCTTTAGATTAGTCAATTGATCTAATACATCCTCCATCTCCTTGTGGAATGAACTTGCTTACCACTAGCTAAGAATATTATCTTTAAGGATTTTTAAAAGTGATTAAAATACGGTTTTCAAAAGAACATCAATATTGTATTTTGTTGAGTACCAAAACGACCTCATCATGTATGCACTCTTGAGGGAGTTCTAATCTTCCAATGATGTTGGTTTTGTATGGACTTTAATATATGGTGGCTTCACATCATTGGGGCATTTTGTATCTTCCATTAGGGATTGGGTAGACATAGACTCCAATAGGAAGTAGATCAATGTTGGTCACTTTTGAGGAATTTCTAATCTATCATCCAATATATATAGTACCTAATGGTTGAAGTTCAACCCGTGGATGTTTCCTCCTTGGAGGTTTTACCATATTAGAAAATCTCTTGTGTTAATTCTTACTTTCTCTCTCTCTCTTATATTTGTATATGTGTATGTTTTAATCTTGTAGCAAAATCTTCACTTGTGTTGTATTTGGAAACAAGATTTTGTAAAGTGTGATTTGTAAGCATATTCATTTTGATAATAATTGTAAATATAATTCTTTTATTCATTCATTTTTGCGTATAGGTATTCTTTGATTGATACTTTTAATATATTGGACATTATTGAATTACAAGTATTCTTTATTTTAATTTTAATATAGTTTCTTCACTAGAAAGTTGTAGTGTTCTTATATTGTAATATTTAAAGTACAACTTGTGGAATGTGCTATTCATTGAATATACTTGTATATTAGATACATTGTTTCTTGGTATATGTTTTGTAGACTAAGGGTGGTGAATTGAGCATACATGTGTTAATTGTTTTCTCATAACAATCATGTTAAAGGTTAATTTGTATGATCACCAAGGTTTTGACAAATGTCACGAAAGAGTTTTTAAAACTAGTGTGTCAACCTATTCACCCCTCCTCTAAGTTGTTTAGTATAACCTTGTAGGTATTTTCAATTGGTATCAGAGCGGGTCACTTAAAGCAATTGGTGTGATTCGGGATCTACAAGGTTATTTACTATGATACCCCTTTAGTCTATAATTGTTTGTAATGGTTGTCATCCTTTGTTGATTGGGAAAATGTTTGTTTTGTTGAAAATGCTCATGATAGACTTCACTAAGTCTAGTGATGAGCAAGCTTGGTTGGACTGTCAAGAAAGGTTTCTCTTCTCCGAGTTTTATATTTGATTGAGTAGTTTCTCCAAACTAATATGTTCATGAAGTATGAATGAGGTTTATTTTTGAGAAGTTGAAACTTTTAGACCTTTTTACCATTAATAACGGTGTTTGTTTTTAAACACCTTTCTCTTAATAAAGATTCAAGTATGGCTAAAGAGACATGGAATAGATTCCAAGCTACTCATGAAAAAGGTTCTTCTTGTTTTATATTTCATTTGTCCATTAACAATTTTGTTGATAAGCTTGAAAAGAATGTTAGTGACAAAAGCAAAGAAGAAGAAGTTTTCCCGGAGGATCACTACAATAGATTGGGTCTTTTATGACTTGAGTTTTATGGTGAACATAAATAGTGCGTCGTAAATGTTATCATTCACGACTTATGTTTAGTGCACGTCGTAATTGTGATGCATAATTTCTCAAAGACGGCGCGCATTTGAAAAACGCCGTAAAAAAGAGATTATTTACGACGCGCATATGAGGAACGCCGTAAAAAAGAGATTATTTACGACGTGCATTTGAGGAACGCCATAATACATAATTTCTCAAAGACGGCTTGCATTTGAAGAATGCCGTAAAAAAGGATTATTTACGGCTTACCTATTGCGTGTCTTATTTGAAAGTCTTTTAAGACATACTACTCATGCCGTGTATACATTTTTCAGAAACAAGTGAATGACTATTTACGGCATTCAGTGCAAGTCGTAATAGTGATACATAATTTCTCAAAGACGACGTGCATTTAACGAACGCCGTTAAAAAGAGATTATTTATGGCGTGCATTCAAGGAACGCCGTAATACATAATTTCTCAAAGACGACATGCATTTGAAGAACGCCGTAAAAAAGGATTATTTACGGCTTACCTATTGCGTGTCTTGTTTGAAAGTCTTTTAAGACATACTACTCATGCCGTGTATACATTTTTCAGAAACAAGTGAATGGCTATTTACGGCATTTAGTGCAAGTCGTAACAATGATACATAATTTCTCAAAGACGGCGCGCATTTGACGAACGCCGTAAAAAAAAGATTATTTATGGCTTACCTGTTGCATGTCTTATTGAGAGTCTTGTAAGACATACAACTCATGCATGTATACATTTTTCAAAAACAAGTGAATGACTATTTACTGCATTCAGTGTGCAAGTCGTAATAGTGACACATAATTTCTCAAAGACAGTGTGCATCTAAGGAATGCCGTAAAAAGGGATTATTTCCGGCTTACCTACTACGTGTCTTTCCTAAAATGATGCAATATATTGATCATTTTGTTCGTCCAAAGTGGTTCTCTATCGTGATGAATTTTGTTTTTTACCAATAAGTTCTTCATAAGGTTTAATAACTATTAGTCTTGAGAGGTTTTCTATTATTTTTAAAAAAGAACCGAATCGTCGGAACCGGAACCGGAACCGAAACCGAAACCGAAACCGAAACCGAAACCGAAACCGAAACCGAAACCGGAACCGAATCCGTTGGTTCTGAATTGAAAATTGAAACCGCCGGTTTCGAATAGAGAACCGGAACCACGGTCATGTCTAATTCCAAGTACAATTAATGATTGACCCTTTGATCTGACAATATACGATTTTAACAAAATAGTTTAATTAAATGTTATAATAAATGTTTTTTAGTATCAATTTGTTTATCATATAAAAATAAAATTTAAATTAGTGGAATTGGTCTACAAATAAAATTTTGATTGAAAAATAATCAATAAAAATTTAATAACAAGTAGAGGTTATATATAAAATTATACTTTTATTAGCACATTCAAAGCAACAGCAAGGTGGATAAGGCTTGGCCGATCACTCATGAGTGCCAGGTTCAATGCACCATGAGAACACCAATTAATTGTATGTGTGATGAGCTGGTGGGTGGCTGGGTGGGCATGGGTGGGCGGCTGCAGGGTCATAAATACATTTTTTTTTTAAACATATTGACGGCGCGTTTAGTACGCCGTATTTGAGGGATATCATTCACGACATACAGTTAAACGCTGTAAATGAGTTTTTTTTTTAAAAAAAAACATATTAACGGCGATCATTTGAAGAATGCCGTATTTGAGGGATATCATTCACGACATATAGCTAAACATTGTAAAAAGTCATTTACGGCGTTCTTTACGCGCAATAAAAGGGTCGTAATACAATTACGGCATTTTTTAAAACATATTAACAGCGCATTTTGTACGCCATGTTTGAGGGATATCATTCACGACATCATCTAATACGGCTTGCAGCTGAATGCCGTAAATAGTCATTTGCAGCGTTCTTTGCGCGCTATAAAAGACCCAATATGTTGTAGTGGATGATTGTTCTAGACATGATCACTTGACTTTGCAACTCAATGAAGAAGATTGCAAATGAAAGACCACCAACTTCAACTTGATGACAAGAGCTCAATCTCTTGAGAAGGAAAGAGATAAAGCTTTGAAGGAAGTTGAAGTGAAGAATGGAGTGATCAAATGTCTAGAAAAGAAAACGGTTGAAGATGCTCTTTTGTTAGATAGTTTAATGAGTGTTTTTGCTAATAATTTGTTTTCTTTCTTAAAGGAAACTATCAAAGACAAGGAAAAGGAGTTGGCAGTCATAAAGGCCAAAGAGCTTGGTGTTCTTCATGAAGATTCAAGTGACTTAAGCTTTGTAGTTGAGCAAGTTGAGTCTCCTACAACTAAAGGCAAGTCACTAAGGAACAAAAAGATTTCAAAGGTCAATCTTTCAAGGTCAAGTGCAAAATCAAGAAGAGTAAAGAGCCTTCACCGTTGGTACACTCTCACCCAAATAGTAACATCTCCTTATGTATTCTGGTTTGTCATTTTTGAAATGTTGTAGGCATACTAAATCTAGATGCCATGAGTATATTAGACAATGCAAACTATGGAATGAGATGCATGTTAGTGAGATGAGAAAATCTTCTATGAATGTTTCTTGCATGATAACACTTTAAATATTGTGCGTGATAATGATAATCATGTGATGAAAATTGTTAAGAAGACTTGGGTGAAAATGAGTGTTTCACATGATCATATGTATAGTCTTGATGATATCATTGTTGATGGCAATAATGATGTGTTTAACATAAGAAATATCTTTATAGAGAAGATAGTTGATAATTTATCTTCTAGATATGATATTGCCTTGAGAAATGATTATGATGGTTTATGTGTTTGTGCACCCAAGACCAAATGGGTCAAGGGTGAGTGCTTTTACCATTAGTGTAAGTTGTACATGTGAGTTAGCTTTAAGATTATTGTCTAGTTTTGAGTAACTTAGCTGGCTAGCTTTGTTTCTCAATGACTTTGACATAAACTTAGTGTAAGGATTCCCATATCTTGATTGGCTTATTTCGTGGACAAACCACGTGTTGGGGATTATATGTAAGGGTAGCTTAAGTGATTCATTATCAAGCTCAAGACCCTTTCAAGTCCTCAAGAGACAAGCACGCCAAAGGTATAATCTCTAGTGCTTATTTTTCTTTGAAGAGATTAGTTGCACACACACACTTAGCATACTAGCATTTGTGTGCATTCTCTTCACATGACATTTTTCACTTGCACTTCTTTGTTATATTTTTTATGTGTGGATTTGTCCATAGATGAGTTCCGAGCGATTCAGAGACTTTTCTATATGTTTCGGATGATTTCCGAGATATTTGGGATATTCCGTATTTTTATCGGAAACCGGATTTTAATTCCGAGCTTAAATTGGAAAGTTATATAATTTTCTATATTTATGATTAAGTCCGGATCAATATTCCGAAGACGGAATTGGATTCCAAGATTCGAGATCAACTGGACTGAAGAACACTTAGATCCGAAGTCAGCTTAGTGTGGCATGTTAGCCACACCTAGCAAAGCACACAAGAGGGTGGCGTGAGCCACGGGCTGCTCACGGCAAAGAGAAGTCTCTGCCCCCGTGCACACAACGGCGCTTCAACGCGCACCTGTTTGCTTTTCTTCTTTGCATTTCCTTGTTTTAATTGTTTGTGTCTTCTGTCTGTATGTGATATAATATATTATATATTGTTTGTGTCTTCTTTTTGTTTGTGATATAATATATTATATATATATATATGTTTAAATGTGCACAGCCTAATATATATATATATATAATCACCGTTTCACTTTCACCTAAAAACTATATATATATATATATATGTATAAAAAGTGTGCGTTTTGTCTGTTGCTCACACCTAATATATATATATATATATATATATATTTATATAAAAAACGGTGCCTTTGTTTTTAGAAGACCTAATGCATATATATCTCTTTATATTTGCTTTCTTCTTCACTTGACAGATACACACTTTGAGAGAGCAAAAATATCTTCAAGAGAAAAATCCCCAAGAACCTTTCTTTAACTCTCAAAACCCATTTTCATATGCATCAAAATATCATCTAAACATTTTCTAGCATAGTTAGGATGTTTACTTGCATGGGTCTTGGTCAACACACTTCCCTTGGTATGTTCTTCACTATTATCATTTATAATTAGTGTTTTATTTATCAAGGCATCTCTTTTATTATTTGCTTATTCTTAGATTAACATCTATTATTCAAAATAGAGATTGTTGTGTTGACATGATTGTGTGTTGTATTGTGATAGATATCTAGGTTTTTATAATCTATATTTATCTAAGCTATTTGACATGTCATCTAGCCATTTATATCTAGGATTGTTTTAATTGCAAAATCATTATCCTAGATAAGCATATAGAGTAACCTAGCTCTAATTTGCATTTTGAATATTCATACATATTCACTTAGGTTGTTTCTCTTCATTGATAAGTAAGTCTTGGGGCTAAGAGTGCTTAGGCCTCAAGCAAATTGGAATAGGGTTGCTAATAAAGGCCCGCTGGGTAGAAGTGAGGGGTTACAGACCGAAGTGTTAGACGAGGTCTACATAGGTTGTAAACTTCATTTCAATTAGTGATTTCGAGTTCCGAGTGTGGCGCACTATACAGCCCGTGGTTTTTCCCAGTGGTTGGGTTTCCACGTATATATCTTGTGTTATTTAAATTCCGCTCATATTACACTTGATATATTATTTTGACTAGTTAGGGGCATTTTCGTAAAATTGACTTGCATGCGAAAATTGGGTAATATTTGATAAAATCTATTCACCCCCCCTCTAGCTTTATATTATACACATGCGTATTAGTTTCAATTGGTATCAGAGCTGGTTCCTAGATATACTTAGGTGATCCTAGCTCATTTTGGTGTGTTTTTGCATTTGTGTGATTCTTTGATCATTCATACATCTTGCATTCATTCATCCATTCATTATACACTATGAGTGGAATCGGTGGTTCCTATGAGGGTGCTTCGAGCACACGGCCACCCCTCATCACCGGCATAAATTACTCCCAATGGAAAGGGAAGATGGAGGCGTATGTGTGTCAAATCCATGATAGGGCATGGATGGCTATTGAAGACGGGTATTCACCTCCTATGATGACCCCCATGGGTGGAGGTGAAGAGGTTCTCAAGCCTAAGGCACAGTGGTCACAAGCTGAGTTTGAGTTGTCCAAGTGGAATCAAAAGGCTTGGCATGCCCTTATTTGTGCAGTGGACGAAAATCAGTATAAACTGATTCAGAACACTAAGATAGCCAAGGAGGCATGGGATATCTTAGAGATTGCACACGAGGGAACCGAAGTAGTGAAGGACTCCAAACTTCAAGTCCTCCAAGCTCAATTCGAGACACTTAAGATGGAGGAGAATGAGTGCTTCAACGACTTTGAGATTAGGTTGATGGACATTGTCAACCAAAGTCATCAACTTGGTGACCCTTACTCGGATAGAAGGATCAAGCAAAAGATAATGAGATCGCTTCCTGAGAGGTTTGAGTCTAAGGTGACGGCTTTAGAAGAAAACAGTGATTTTAAGGACATGAAGCCGAGCGAGGTAATAGGTAGACTTCTCGCCTACGAGTCTAGGAAGGGTCCTAGCTCCACTCATTCAAAGAAGCAAAAAGGAATTGCTTTGAGTGCTTCTAAGGTAGGGAAGGAGGAGAAAGGTGACTTGGACGAAGACATGATTTTGATGCTTCAAAGATTCAAGAAATTTGTCAAGTTCGAGAAGCGTGGCTTTGGATCCAAAGGCCAAGACTTGAAGAAAAAGGCTCCCTTCAAGAAGCATGAGCCTAGGCAAGAGAAAGGGGTCCAATGCTATAAGTGTGGCGGCATAGGTCATATCTCACCCGATTGTGGGAATTTGAAGAACAAGAAAGAAAAAATGATGGTCGCCACTTGGAGTGAAAGTGATGACTCCGGAGAGGGAGATAAGTCATCAAGTGATGATGAGCTTATCAATAACTTCAAGGCATTGGGTGCCACTCATGAAGAAAATGAAGTTGTTGGCAAGAATTCCGTTGCTAGTGATCCCATAGAAGAGAAAGTCGAAGAAGTAGCTCTAGAGGAGATAGTTGTTGCTTCACATTGGGATATGGCACTTATTGACTCAAGAGACCAAGGTGAAGGTCTTGATGAGGATATTGGATCTATAGGAGAGGAGGAGAGTCTAGAAGATGACACTAGTGGAGATGACTCCTTATCTAACTCTACATATGGAAAGGTAGAGAATATGGATGTGCATGACTTTATAGTCAATGTTGAAAGCTCCATGAAGAAGAAAGATAGACTTCTAAGGATTTTAGAGGAAGAAAATCTAGAGCTTTCAACATACAATGACCACTTAAGGAAGCAAGTGGAGAAGATGGATCTTAAGGACAACTTTGAAAGTTTTGAAAGCTCTAAGTTAAAGAATGAAAAAGAGATTCAAAGGTTAAAGGAAGAACTACTTAGGCTTTCAACACAAGTTGACCACTTGAATGATGAAGTGGTAAGATCCATGGTGGAAGAAGACAAGCTAAAATATGAGCTAGCTTTGTCTAAGAGGAATGAAGAGGGTTTGAAGAGAGAGCTTGTTGAAGCCAAAGAGTCATTGACTAGAATGACCACAAGCACCAAGAAGCTTGACAACATACTTGGTGTAGGAAAAAGCCCTTGTGACAAAAGAGGTCTTGGATTCGAAGTGAGCAAGGATTGCTCTATTCCTAAGAAGACCGTCTTTGTCAAGAGTTTGGGGAAGATAGAAGCGTCACCGGTGCAAACTCCTAGGAAGAAGTTAGAACTAGGACAATGTTCGAAAAATGCACAAGTGAATGTGGTGAAAACGAGACAACCCCAAGCTCAACGGTTTAGTGCCTCTCGAGTCAACTCTCCTCAACAAATGACTCACTATGTGAAGAGACAAAACATGCTACCTCATCCAAGGAGGCAACCCATTCCGGTTCAACCACATAGAAGACATGAACCGACTCAACATCAAAGGAGACATCAAATGCATGATGAGTCTCCAATGACTTCACACGGATATGGTATGAATTCTTACTTTGTACCAACTTGTCATTGTTGTGGTGTTTATGGGCATATTAGGCCTAAGTGCTTTAAGTACATTAAGCATTGTAGGATTAATAGCATCATAGAGAAAAAGAGGCTAAGAAGAGCCCATTTGCATGAGCCTAGGAAATCTTTTGTCAATAATCCTAGGTTAGTGAATGACATGCAACCCTTAACCACTAAGAAGAAAAAAATCATATCTATGTGGATAAGGAAAAATGAACCCGCTTGTTACGAGACTAACAAGTCTCAAATAGGTTCAACTAAGTCTAATGGACTTGGTAGGTCCATAGGACCTCATTGCCTTCATTGATGAAGGTTGATTTTAACCCCATATGGGGAACTCAAGCAAAGAGAGCTATTTTTGCATTATTGTCACTTGCAAAAATTTTGAAATATCTTATGTTTCTCTTTTTGTTGCTTGAGTAAGCTTGGTTGCGCATATGTATATATATTTTCAATTCAATAAGTGTGAACCTTGCTTGTTTACAATCCATGTTATATTTATGTTCAAACATGCATTTTGGACTAGGCGATTTTCATAGGAAGTATGATATGAATGACCTTTAGTTATCTCCATGACATGATGATTCTTTTATAACATGCTAATGTCTAATGAAAAAGCATGAATTGATAATTGCGTTCTTAAATGCAAAAACGTGTGTGAAAAAGCTTATGAGACTCAAATGAAAAAGGATCTTGTATCCATTCAAGGATTTTACAATCCAAATGTCTCTCTTTCTTTATTGGTTGAACATGTCTACTATCATACGGATATCTTATCCGGAAAAATCAAATAGGGTGCAAAGTTGCTCATGACATGTTTAGCTTATAAAGCTGGATATAGTTGTTCTTAAATTGAAATCAATGAAATTTCTATATCCTTGCTTCTCTCATGACAATGGTGAAGTTGGTTTGAATTCCTATTAAAAACCTTTGTCATTTGCTTTGCCAAATACCATGGTATTTTGGACTTGAATGCTATATGTCTTGTATGCAAAGCATTTTTGATTCACACATTTTTATACTAATAAAACTCCTTGTTTCTCTCCGATTAATTGAGATTGCATAAAGTGACTTATATTGATTATGCAAATACTAGAATGCTACTATCTCTCTTTGCCTTTAGTGACCCGGTTGGGGACTACTCCTTTGCCTATATGATGAAAAAAAGGGGGAGTAGGATGTGGTAAGGGGAGGTGCAAATTGTTGTAGCAATTGTGCACATTGGGAGAATATATATTGAGGGGGAGAAACCCTTTGAGGGGGAGCATTGCATTCACAATTATTGCATGATGTTGTAGTTGTACTTAAATTCTTAGAATGCAAATGCTTGTTTATATTCTCACTTGATTCATCTCATTTTTTACTTGTATTGGAAAGTATAGAAACTTTGCTTTCAGGGATTGATTGTTCTACAAGAGATCGAAGACTTCAAGATTTTTTTTCGTTATTATATCTCTTTGTAAAGTAGAAAATCATTGTTGACCCGTAGTTTCTAATTTTTGTGAGGAATCAATGTGAGTGGTGGTTTTGTCACGAAATAGCCAAAGGGGGAGATTGTAAGGATTCCCATATCTTGATTGGCTTATTTCGTGGACAAACCACGTGTTGGGGATTATATGTAAGGGTAGCTTAAGTGATTCATTATCAAGCTCAAGACCCTTTCAAGTCCTCAAGAGACAAGCACGCCAAAGGTATAATCTCTAGTGCTTATTTTTCTTTGAAGAGATTAGTTGCACACACACACTTAGCATACTAGCATTTGTGTGCATTCTCTTCACATGACATTTTTCACTTGCACTTCTTTGTTATATTTTTTATGTGTGGATTTGTCCATAGATGAGTTCCGAGCGATTCAGAGACTTTTCTATATGTTTCGGATGATTTCCGAGATATTTGGGATATTCCGTATTTTTATCGGAAACCGGATTTTAATTCCGAGTTTAAATTGGAAAGTTATATAATTTTCTATATTTATGATTAAGTCCGGATCAATATTCCGAAGATGGAATTGGATTCCAAGATTCGAGATCAACTGGACTGAAGAACACTTAGATCCGAAGTCAGCTTAGTGTGGCATGTTAGCCACACCTAGCAAAGCACACAAGAGGGTGGCGTGAGCCACGGGCTGCTCACGGCAAAGAGAAGTCTCTGCCCCCGTGCACACAACGGCGCTTCAACGCGCACCTGTTTGCTTTTCTTCTTTGCATTTCCTTGTTTTAATTGTTTGTGTCTTCTGTCTGTATGTGATATAATATATTATATATTGTTTGTGTCTTCTTTTTGTTTGTGATATAATATTATATATATATATATATGTTTAAATGTGCACAGCCTAATATATATATATATATAATCACCGTTTCACTTTCACCTAAAAACTATATATATATATGTATAAAAAGTGTGCGTTTTGTCTGTTGCTCACACCTAATATATATATATATATATATTTATATAAAAAACGGTGCCTTTGTTTTTAGAAAACCTAATGCATATATATCTCTTTATATTTGCTTTCTTCTTCACTTGACAGATACACACTTTGAGAGAGCAAAAATATCTTCAAGAGAAAAATCCCCAAGAACCTTTCTTTAACTCTCAAAACCCATTTTCATATGCATCAAAATATCATCTAAACATTTTCTAGCATAGTTAGGATGTTTACTTGCATGGGTCTTGGTCAACACACTTCCCTTGGTATGTTCTTCACTATTATCATTTATAATTAGTGTTTTATTTATCAAGGCATCTCTTTTATTATTTGCTTGTTCTTAGATTAACATCTATTATTCAAAATAGAGATTGTTGTGTTGACATGATTGTGTGTTGTATTGTGATAGATATCTAGGTTTTTATAATCTATATTTATCTAAGCTATTTGACATGTCATCTAGCCATTTATATCTAGGATTGTTTTAATTGCAAAATCATTATCCTAGATAAGCATATAGAGTAACCTAGCTCTAATTTGCATTTTGAATATTCATACATATTCACTTAGGTTGTTTCTCTTCATTGATAAGTAAGTCTTGGGGCTAAGAGTGCTTAGGCCTCAAGCAAATTGGAATAGGGTTGCTAATAAAGGCCCACTGGGTAGAAGTGAGGGGTTACAGACCGAAGTGTTAGACGAGGTCTACATAGGTTGTAAACTTCATTTCAATTAGTGATTTCGAGTTCCGAGTGTGGCGCACTATACAGCCCGTGGTTTTTCCCAGTGGTTGGGTTTCCACGTATATATCTTGTGTTATTTAAATTCCGCTCATATTACACTTGATATATTATTTTGACTAGTTAAGGGCATTTTCGTAAAATTGACTTGCATGCGAAAATTGGGTAATATTTGATAAAATCTATTCACCCCCCCTCTAGCTTTATATTATACACATGCGTATTAGTTTCACTTAGCTATCTCACAAATATCATTATGATAGTCAAAATCCGTTGATTAATTTTTGAGAAGTTATATATCATGAAATCTATTTAGTGAAAATTTTTATTAAGATTTTTGAAGAAAGTCATTTTTGTATGTGTGATGTGGCCGTTTGTGCACAACAAAATGATGTTTTTATGTGTTCATTTAGAAAAGCAATTTTACCACTAGAAAATCCTTTTAGGATGTAAATATTAGTAAAACGGTAAGTAAGGATTCGTTCCACAGGGATTAGGTTAGATTAATCAATTTGCGATATAATCTAAGTTAGAATAATCTAGGTGCATAAAACATAAATCATATTTTAGGTTTTTGATTGGTTAGAGATAATAAACTAGAAAAGTAAATAACAATAATATAAAGAGAAATTGAATAGATAAAAATCCAATATCAACAATACTAGATAAGAGAATGGGTTTAACAATTAATATAGATTCTAGGGAATCGATGGAATTACAAGTGAGTATGGGTAATTCCTTCAAAGCCTCATTAATGGACAAATCTCATATATGATAACCATTTGTTTTCTAGGTTGTGTTTAGGTCATTACTATGAACATTAAACATCTTCCCACCAAGATGCCTAACCAATTAAGGAAAGGGGGTCAAGGTGGGATTGGTTGGTTACAAATAAAGGTTTAGACTAGTGTGGTTGATATACCCTCCACTAGTCTAGCCTATTCACTAAGTTCTTTAACCAGTCAAGGGTGTCAGTCCAAGATTAGTTTCACAACTATTTATCCCACATAAGAGCATGATCTACTAGTGATATACAGTGCAAATCATATAATATGTAGAATCTAAATATAAAGTGAATAGAAAACATATAAAGATTCAATTACAAATAGCTTAAGCAATTACCCAAAACCACAAGTTCCTCAAATTTATCCCCTATATTAGGGGTTTAGTTACACATAGTGACAATCAAATAAAAAGAAGTGATAAATAAGGAAATCACCCTTAGGTCTCCTTCTTTAGTGCTTGCTCCTTCTTTTCCTTAGATTGCTTCTTGTGCAAAGAGTGGTGGAAGAGGGATGTGTCTTGATAGATGGTGTCTAATGATGAGTGACAAAGGTATTGAAATGTAGAGAATGGGAAGAGAGGAATGATTTATGTAAGGTAATCTAGTTGTTTGTTGAGAGATTTGAGAGGAGAAATGGTAGGATTAGGAATGGTGGAGAAAGGAATTTCTTGGTTGAACAAGTATTGCTAAGAGTTCTCTAAAAAGGGAAAATGGTGATGAATTTATAGGATTTTCAAATTAGGTCTCGGGTGGTTAATTACCAAAACGGCCCCTGTCATGGCAAATTACCATTAAGTCACTCAGAGGTACCTTTCCATAAATTGCTAGGCGAAATAGACCTGGTCACTGGGCTGAAGGTGAAGATGGGGTGCGTTCAGCAATGGTAGGGGGTGCACGCAGCCTTTATTGTTTTGTCTTCTTAGGGGTGCGCTTAGATGTTGATCTTTTGTCTCATTTGGGGCGTGTTTGGAAGTGGCCTGGGGTGTATTTAGAACCCGCCTGCTTTGCTCGGTAAATTACAATTAGGTCCCCTGATTTCTTTCATAATTGTAATAACTTCAATCTTCCCTTAATAATTGCAGTTTTGCCCCTAATTGACCAATATTACTACAATGCCCCTAAACTCCATAATTACCTAAAAACACTTAATTTACACAATTAAATCATGGGATAATGCCCGAGAATCAAGCATAAAAAAGAAGGAAATGAGGGCCAAAATCATAACAATTTTGGTTCGATCAAATACCCCTAAATCTATCTTTTGCTCGTCCTTGAGCAAAACAAACAATAAGCATCAATGGACATGTGTCTAATTATTCAAAGATTTTCAATGAAGCACTAACTCTTCTAAGAGACTCAAAAGTCATTATTCGACTTGCAAAACCAAAAGCGAAGAGATTTAACCAACGTTGTGCTCATTAGGAAAAAATGCATGTAAGAGATGCTAAATAAAGATTAAAGATATGCCACTCTAAGTACACATTGCACGCAACGCGATCCTACATTCAAGATGCTAAAGTTTCAAAAACTAGAGTGTCATTAGGTAAGGAATGTAATTCACCTCGACATCTAATCCTCACCGGATTCTCTCATTTTCGCACAGATTCCTAGGCTTCACTCATAATTCATATGCAATATTAGTTTATGTTCAAAATATCAAATATAATTGCACATGATCATTTAAAAACACAATTTCTAAAAATTTGTCTCATGAATGGAATTGAAAGCCATGAACTGAAAAGAACATGCATCAACCAAAATTTCTAAAGTGGACATCCCTAAAGATCAAATAGGTCTTTCATTTGGTTGTAATGGGGCCTAAGGTGAGTCGTAAGTCAATAAATGGGAAAAATTGATTGCAAACACCCAAAGGTCACACTAAGGTATACATTCTAAATTAAGCACACTTTGCTCATTACAACTTGCATATTCCACACTTTGGCGTCCAGGCTTACAGTTTATTTTGTGCAATTTTCTACTCTTAATTTCATTGAGTAGCTCATTTAATTCCACATAATTGATCTAGGCATTTAGTGCCTCATTCATCTTTTCTTTTCTTTCTTTTGCATTGCTTTTATTTTCTTTTCTTTGCTTGTCTTTTCTTTTCTTTTCTTTTCAAGCATTGCATTTCATCTTTTAAATGTGTTTGCACATACATATTTGCCTAGGTACACGCCTTACATTTTAATACTCCGCAAAGCTTACATTCAACCCCTAAGCCTTAGCAAACCATTTGGTACAAGGTAAGTCTAGTGTATAGGTTATATGGTTTATGTTGATGTGGTTCATGAATGAAAAGGTTAGTTGTGTTTGGCTTCAATTGGGCAATGGAGCACACACATAAAGGGATTGGAAGTATTTAAGCCAATTTGGTGGTTTTTCACATGCATTGCCTAAAATCATTTCTAAAGGTTTGTCCACAAAGTCAATTAAGGCATCCACAAGCAGTCCATATGTTCTATGGAAAACAACAATTAAGTGCGAATGAGACATTTTAAAAATATTTAACATATGTGTTTGAATGAGTGTTTAAAGAGTAAAACTTTCCCTCAAAATACGCTTTTTAAGGCCGTGTTTGTGAACCTCACGGGAAGTCTCCACTATTAATTCCTAACTTTCAAGCACAATTGAATATTCACTCAAACATCAAGAGAAAAGAACTAGCGTGCTTTGCTCAATGCAACCTTAAATGGCATGAAGTTAATCTAAACTAAGTAAGGCAAAGATGCACAATTCCTTACTCGCACACACAATTGCACAATATCAACAAGCAAAATATGCTCAAGCATGATATTATCACAAGATTTTCGAATTTTTTGGAAAAATTAGGCTCAAAAAATTTGCACACAATTTGCAAACAGGAGACGGTGTTACGCACACACCCCCAAACCTAAATTAGACATCGTTCTCAATGTCTTTGGGTCATATAAACCAATAAACGCAGCGCAACACACATCCATAATCAAAGAGTTTCAAAAACACAATCAATGTCCATTCTAAAATTTATCCCAAAGATTGGAATAAAGTGGTTCCATAACACCCTATATGCTCATAATCAACTCAAGAGATATAGCAATGTAAATTCATCAAGAGTTATCATCACAATCCATGTGGACAAAATATGTGATCATTCAAGCCTAAATCAACTATCACAAACAACTCACAGCCTTATTCTAAACAAGAAACTAAAAAGCAAGAAATAAAACAAATTAAAACTAAGAAAGGAAAGAAATTGTACCTAGGTGGGGTGCCTCCCACCTCCGGCACTCCAAACTCCAAAATGTTGCTTTTCTTAGGATAAGGCTCTCGCCCTTTTTATGAGCACTCTTGGCTTGCTCATCCCTCCAAGACTCACAAGTTGTCTTTGTTTTATCCCAAGAGATAAAGAAACCTTGCTTCAGTGCACAAGCAACACAACACACTTCCTCAAGAAGCAATAGAAAATCTACATAAGCACTAAGCACATTAGAAAGTTCCGGCAAATAAAGATATACTCAATACATGAAATTGCCAACAAGAGCTTGGAACACCATTTATTTCTCTAAAAGAAACAAATTTAACCAACTAAAAACACAATGTGAAAGAACATCTAAATATGGTGGACAAAATTCCAAAAAAAAACTGGTGACTTTCGAATTCAACCTATGTCTGCTCTTTAGTGCATATTTTCAAAACTACTCAATAAAACCTTCTTCAATTTTGGCCATGTAAATGCACACTTTTCATTTAGAAAACATTTCAAAATTCAAATTGGAAAAGTGTGGAAACGGACGTCAAAAATGGTTCACGTGCAGATTTTCAAAACAGGGCTTCGCCCATGACCTTTGGTCGAAGAAACATTCATAACTTTTGAACCCCCATCCAGAATTTTACGTTCTTTATACTGTTGGAACCGTATCGAAAAATTGAAGGATGCAACATGGGAAAAATAATTTATTTCCTCCCCAATAAGTACAGTTTAAATGAAACATTTGGCCTCAGAATTTCAAAACAGGGTACTTTTGCAAAGGTCAAAGAAAAACTTGAAAAAAATAAAATGAAAAGTGACTCAAATAATGAATCCACACCCCCAAACCTAATCTAAACATTGTCTTCAATTTTTATATGACATTGAGATGCATGGACAATGAATAAACGAAGCATGGAAGGTGACACGTCCTAACCGGGTCTCTAATTACACTATGATGTATTCTAAATTACCACGGTTACATTACTGGACGCACGAGTGCTTCACCCTTTGCAATCGTACAAGTTGTTAAACTAGTATAGTGTACAAAGTAAGGGTATCGATCCCACAGGGAAATCAAAAGATCGATCTATGCTAGAATTAGTGGATCTTAAATAAATTAAACTAATGTGATATGAACATTTACAAATAAAGAGTTAAGATGCTAAGGAATATATGAATTTAGTAATGATGCACCACAAGTAACCACTTTTATGCAATAATGATCGAATCACTAGTGTTGTTCCATTTATACGATCGGCACACTCAACAATTCACTTAATATATCATCTAAGTTTAGATTAATCATTAGTGAATGTAAGTTTGGAACTAAGATTGATAAAGTGAATTCTTAGGATATTGTATGAACAAACTCCCTCTAATCAAGGAGTATTAGATGACCATACTCAATTCAAACATTAAGAATTTAGTATTTCATCATTCTAAGATAACTAACTCCATGTTTCTAGGTTTATGATATATATGGCATGATTTCATCAATTCAAACATACAAACATGTTAGGATTCCCGTTGTTTTTAATTGGCTTATTTCGTGATCAAACCACATGTGGGGATGCTTTGTAAGGGTAGCTTAGATGTTGTGTTATTGCTTAGGCCCTTTTGAAGACCTCACTATTGACAAGCACCAAAGGTAATATTCTAAGTGCTTACTTGTCTTGAAGAGATAGATGCACACACTCACAACTCATGCATATGTTTAATCCTTATATGTTGTGTGTCTTTTATGTGTGCCTTAATGCTCATTAACATCTCTTCTTGCATGTTAGTTTGATTGCATCTTGCATATCCAATTGCCTTGTCATGCTTAGACTTAGGATTGCATTTTTGCACTGGGCGCCCCCAAAAGCGCTGTACAGAAGCGCTGTACGAACAGCGCCCATTGAGCGCTGTTCAGACCTGATCGATTTAATCGGTCGCTGTTGGGTCGCTGTTGGGGCGCTGTACGTGGCGCTGTACGAAGCGCTGTACGAACAGCGCCACTCTGTTTCCTCGTGAAAACAGAGCAAGGGCGCTGTACAGGCGCTGTACAAGGGCGCCCTACGTACAGCGCCCATGGCAAATAGTGGGCAAACTTATCAAAACGACCACACTTTGTTTTGGCCCCCTATATATATGCCACTTTGACTTTAGGTCAATTACAAGAGTTCATATTCAGATTCCATACTTAGGAGATTTTTCAAAGAGAAGAAAAATTCCAAAGAACTCATTTTTAATTACTCAAACACTTGTTCCATGATCATCAATCATCATCTAGCATCATCTTAGATCATCTAGATGACATCTTGCATGGATTCTTCATCATACTTTGCTTGGTAAGCTTTTCACTAATATCTTACATATTTTGTGTTTCTCTTATCTAGCAATCTCAATTTAATTACTTGTATGTGATTTTATATTTGTTGAATACAAGATTGAGATTAGTATGATGTATGTTTGAGAAGTTGTATTGTGCTAGCATATTAGGTTTTTGTGCTTGATATTGATTAGCTAAACTAATTGACATGTCATTTAGTTTTGATATCTAGGATTGCTCTTAATTGCATATTAATCATCTTAGATAAGCATATAGGGTTTCCCTTGCTCTATGTTGCATTTTGGATATTTTCATATATTCACTTAGGGTTGTATTCTCTTCAAGAGAAGCTAAGTCTTGTGTGTAGCAATCGGGATTAGGTTGCTTAGATCGCAAGCAAATTGGACTAGGTTCACTCATACCGGGATTAGGTAGGTGTGTGATTACTTCCGGGATTAGGTTGTAATCGTTTGCACATTTAGTGGATTCGAGGTTCGAGTGTGGCTTACTTACATAGCCCGTGGTTTTTCCCGTGAGGGTTTCCACGTAAAAATCAAGTGTCAATTTAATTTCCGCACCATATTACACTTGCTTGTTTATATTATCTTGAGGGTAATTTCGTAATTTTGACTAACACGAAAAATTGGGTAAAAAGCGTAAAATCTATTCACCCCCCCCTCTAGATAGCTTTATACACACCGTGCATTAATTAGTTTCAATTGGTATCAGAGCGGGTTCCTAGACATACATAGGTGATCCTTGCTTTATTTTGGTGTGTTTTGCATTTTGTGTGATTTTTGATTATTCATACATTTGCATTCATTTCATTCATTCATAAACACTATGAGTGGAAACGGTGGAAATGGTGGTGGCCACGAAGGAGCTTCTAGCACTAGGCCTCCACTTCTTACCGGATTGAACTATTCCCAATGGAAAGGGAAGATGGAATCCTACATATGCCAAATTCATGACCGTGCATGGATGGCGGTGGAAGACGGATATGATCTCCCTATGATGACTCCCGCGGGTGGAGGAGAAGATGTTTTGAAGCCTAAGGCGCAATGGAACGCGCAAGAGTTTGATGCTTCAAAGTGGAATAGGAAGGCGTTGCATGCCATCTTGTGTGCCATGGACGAAAATCAATACAAGTTGATTCAAAATACTAGGATAGCTAAGGAGGCTTGGGACATCCTAGAGATTGCACATGAGGGAACCGAAGTAGTGAAGGACTCCAAGCTTCAAGTCCTCCAAACTCAATTCGAGACGCTTAAGATGGAGGAGAATGAGTGCTTCAACGACTTTGAGATCAAGTTGATGGATATAGTCAACCAAAGCCATCAACTTGGTGATCCATATTCGGATAGGAGAATCAAGCAAAAGATTATGAGATCTCTACCCGATAGGTTTGAATCAAAGGTGACGGCTTTAGAAGAAAATAGTGGTTATAAGGATATGAAGCCGAGTGAGGTGATTGGGAGACTTCTAGCTTATGAGTCTAGGAAAGGGCCTATCTCCACACCCACTAAAAAGCAAAAAGGAATTGCTTTAAAAACCTCCAAGGATGAAAAGGAGGAAAAGAAGGTTGACTCGGATGAAGACCTTGCCTTGTTTGTAAAAAGGTTCAACAAGGTTATGAAGTTTAGAAGGAAGAGCTTTGGGTCAAAAGGTCAAGATTTGAAGAAAAAGGGCTCTTTCAAGAAGTTTGAACCTAGGCAAGAAAGGACCGAAAGGAAAGGGGTCCGTTGTTTCGAGTGTGGTGGCATAGGTCATTTTGCCCCCGATTGTGCAAACCATGTTGAGAAGAAAAAGGGGAAAGTGATGGCCGCCACTTGGAGTGGAAGTAGTGATGACTCCTATGAGGGAGATGAGTCTTCGGATGATGAAGAGCTCATGGCTAATCTCCTAGCTTTTGCCTCCTCCCATAAAAGCAAAAGTGCTAGTGAGAGAGAGGAAATGAGTCAAGAGGAAAATGACTCAAGTGATGTAGAAAGTGATTCCTCCTCTAACTCCATGAATGGATTTATGGAGAAAAAGGAGTTTGCTAAATATCATGCCGAATTTAATGATTTAGCAATCAAGAGTACAAGAAAGATCAAGATGTTGAGAGAAGAAAATCTTGAACTTGCATCTCAAAATGACCACTTAAGTGAACAAGTGGAGAAATTCAAGAAGATGGAAGATAAGCTAAAAGAGGAGTTAGTCTTATCTAGGAGGAATGAGGATAGTCTAAAGAGGGAGCTTGAAGAAGTTAGAGAATCTATGACTAGGATGGATTCTAGCACCAAGAAGCTTGACCATATGCTTGGTGTTGGAAAGAGTCCATGTGACAAGAGGGGTCTTGGGTATGAAGATGACAAGAAGATCTCAACCTCTAACAAGACCATATTTGTCAAGAGCTTGAAGAAAGAAGAAACTTCACTTGTGCAACTTCCTAGAAAGAAGTTAGAAATAGGACAAAGTTCAAATGCTCAAGTGAAGATGGGGCCAAGAAGGCAACCTCAAGCTCAACCCCCTAGGGTTCCTCAAGCCAACATTTCTCCTCAAATGGCTCACAAAGGAAAGAGGCCTATCATGCAACCTCAAGCTTGGAAGCAACCTAGACCGGTTCAACAACGAAGACGCATTGAACCCCTTCATCTACAAAGACAAGGACAAGGTATGATTCCTTATTTTACTCCTATTTGTCACTTTTGTGGATTTGTTGGTCATATTAGACCACAATGCTTTCGCTATATAAAAATGTGCAAAACTAGAAGCATGATAGAGAAGAAAAAGAAAAGAGCCATGATGCATGTTCCTAGGAATAATGATATTGATTTGCATGATCCTAGGAATAATAGAGCACATGTACCAAAGACCACTAAGAAAGCCAAAATTGTTGCTAAGTGGATTAGAAAGAATGAAAATGTTTGCCATGTTGCACAAATAGCCTTGAAGGCAAATTCTTCTAATTTTTGGTATTTGGATAGTGGGTGCTCTAGGCACATGACGGGAAACAAGAGTTTCTTCGAGACTCTTGTTATGGAGGAAGGTGGATATGTCACTTTCGGTGATGGATCCAAAAAGAAGGTTGTAGGGAAAGGATCCATTTCCGTTCCCGGTTTACCCTCCTTATCCGATGCTTTATTTGTTGATGGCTTGAAAGCCAATTTAATAAGCATTTCACATCTAAGTGATGAAGGATATTCCGTCTTGTTTAGTAAAAATGATTGCTCAATCCTAAAGCCCGATGGACAAACCTTATTGAAAGGTATGAGATCTAGCGACAATTGCTATTGTCTTGAAGCTAGAATAGTCTCAAACAATGTGTCCATGGATGAGCAAGTTGAGTTGTGGCATGAAAGACTTGGCCACATGAACTTTAGGGATTTAAGAACCCTTGGAAAGTTCGAGTGTGTGCGTGGCCTCCCTAAGCTTGGGAAGAAAGCCAATGGTATTTGTGGACCTTGCCAACAAGGAAAACAAACCAAAAGCATGCACAAAAAGGGCAAGTATCTCTCCACCAAGGAGCCCCTAGAGCTTCTCCACATGGATCTCATGGGTCCTATGCAAACCGAGAGCTTAGGTGGAAAGAGATACATTTTTGTTTGTGTTGATGATTTCTCTAGATTTACATGGACATATTTTCTTAGAGAAAAATCCGAAACTTTTGATAAGTTTAAAATGCTTTGTACTAAATTGCAAAATGAAATGAATTCTAATATTAGAAGCATTAAACGGATTAGAAGTGACCATGGGAGGGAGTTTGAGAATGCCTCTTTTGAAAGCTATTGTGATAGCCTAGGCATCTCCCATGAGTTTTCCGCTCCTAGGACACCTCAACAAAATGGGGTTGTTGAGAGAAAGAATAGGGTCCTCCAAGAGATGGCCCGTGTGATGTTGCTTAGCAACAATGTCCCTAGGAACCTATGGGCCGAAGCCATCAACACGGCTTGCTATATAGGAAATAGAGTGTTCCTAAGGCCCGGTACTAGAAACACCTCCTATGAATTATGGAAAGGCAAGAGGCCAAATGTTAGCTACTTCCACACATTTGGGAGCAAATGCTACATTTTAAATGACCGTGATCAACTTGGCAAGTTTGATGCTAAGAGTGATGAGGGTATCTTTATTGGCTATGCCTTGAATAGTAGAGCCTATAGAGTTTTCAACTTGAAGACTCGAACCGTCATGGAATCATCAAATGTTGTCATTGATGATACAAGGCTCAAGTCCAAAAATGATGAGGAGGAGGATGTTTTAGAGGATGACTCTCCTTTGGAGAGGGTTGTGGTGACTCCCAATGTTGGGACATCTAATGAAGTCACACAACCTAGTACTAGAGTTCCTAACTTGGACTCTAATGAACCCGCTCCATGGGTTAGAAGACTCCATAACAAAGAGGATGTTATTGGAGATGTTAATGAGGGTGTTAGAACTAGGCGTCAAATAGCTAATCTAATTAGCTTGACATGCTACACCTCTCAAATAGAACCCAAAAAGGTTGAAGAAGCCTTAAATGATGAATTTTGGGTTCTTGCCATGCAAGAAGAGCTAAACCAATTCGAAAGGAATGAGGTTTGGACTCTAGTTCCTAGGCCTAAGACCACTAATGTCATAGGCACAAAATGGATATTTAGGAACAAATCCGATGAGGATGGCAACATAGTGCGGAACAAGGCTAGACTTGTAGCACAAGGGTACTCTCAAATTGAGGGTATCGACTTTGAGGAGACTTTTGCTCCCGTTGCCCGCTTAGAGTCCATTAGGCTTCTCTTGTCCATCTCTTGTGTGCACAAGTTCAAATTGCACCAAATGGACGTCAAGAGTGCCTTCCTCAATGGCTTCTTGCAAGAGGAAGTGTTTGTTGAACAACCTAAGGGGTTTGTGGATGCACACCACCCCAATTATGTCTATCGCCTCAAGAAGGCACTTTATGGGTTGAAACAAGCACCGAGGGCTTGGTATGAGCGCCTCACTCAATTTCTTGTTGACAATAACTACACAAGAGGTAGTGTTGACAAGACACTATTCATCAAGAGAGACAATGATGAGCTTTTCATAGCTCAAATATATGTTGATGACATAGTGTTTGGCTCCACCAACAACACCAAAGTTCAACAATTTGTTGATGTCATGTCTCTTGAATTTGAGATGAGTCTTGTTGGTGAGCTAAGTTACTTCCTAGGTTTGCAAATTAGGCAAATGCATGATGGGATTTTTATAACCCAAGCCAAATATGCTAAGAACCTAGTGAAGAAGTTTGGTTTAGAGAAAGCCAAACATTGTGATACACCCATGAGTACCACTTTGAAGCTAAGCAAGGATGCTAGTGGTAAAAGTGTGGAACAAACTCTATATCGTGGCATGATAGGTAGCTTGCTTTATTTGACCGCAAGTAGGCCCGATATATCTTTTAGTGTGGGTGTGTGTGCTAGGTACCAAGCGGATCCTAAGGAGTCCCACCTCTCTTGTGTGAAGAGGATCATTCGCTATGTGAATGGGACATCCAACTATGGGATTTGGTACTCATTTGACACTAATGCTAGTCTAGTTGGCTTTAGTGATGCGGATTGGGCAGGAAATTGTGATGATAGGAAGAGCACATCGGGCGGTTGCTTCTTTCTAGGCAACAACTTGGTGTCTTGGTTTTGCAAGAAGCAAAACTCGATTTCCTTGTCCACGGCCGAGGCCGAGTACATAGCCGCAGGGAGTGGATGCACACAACTCCTATGGATGAAGCAAATGCTAGTAGACTACGGATTCAACCAAGGTACTCTCACTCTATTTTGTGATAACATGAGTGCTATTAATATTTCCAAGAATCCGGTTCAACATTCTAGAACTAAGCATATTGACATCCGCCATCACTTCATTAGAGAGCTTGTTGAAAATAAATGCATAGTACTTGAACATGTAGGTACTAATGATCAACTTGCGGACTTATTTACTAAACCCTTAGATGCTACTCGATTTAAAACTCTTAGTAGATCTATTGGGATATGTCTTGTGGAGTGATGTTCTATGATTGACCCCATATGGGGAACTCAAGCAAAGAGAGCTATTTTGCATTCATGTAACTTGCAAAAAAATTTGAAATAACGTATGCCTCTTCTTTTGATTGCTTGAGTAAGCTTGGTTGTACATATGTATATATGCTTTCAAATTCTATAAGTGTGAACCTTGCTTGTCTACAATCCATGTCATATTTATGTTCAAACATGCATTTTTGGACTAGGAGATTTACATAGGAAGTATGATGTGAATGACCTATAGTTATCTCCATGACATGATGTTTCTTAAATAACATGCTTATGCTAAATAAAAAAGCATGAAATTCATACAACATGCTCACATGAAAAGCATGAATTGATGATTGCATATTCTTAAAAATGCAAAACTTGTGTGAAAGCTAATGAGACTCAAAATGAATAAAGGATCTTGTATCCGTTCAAAGGAATTACATTCCAAATGTCTCTCTTTCTTTATTAGTTGAACATGGTTACTATCATACGGATTTCTTATCCGGAAAAATCAAATAGGGTGCAAAGTCGCTCATGCCATGTTTCGCTTATAAAGTTGGATATAGTTGCTCTTAAAATTGAAATCAATAATCTCTATATCCTTGCTTTTCCCATGACATTGGTGAAATTGGTTTGAATTCAAATTAGAAACCTTTGTCATTTGCTTTGCCAAATACCATTGTATTTTGGACTTGAATGCTATATGTCTTGTATGCAAAGCATGGTGGATTCACACATTTTCTCAAATAAATCTCCTTGTTTCTCTCAAATTAATTGAAGTGCATAAAGTGACTTATATGTATATGCATATCTTGCATGCTTCTATCTCTCGTTGCTTTGAGTGACCCGGTTGGGGACTACTCCTTTGCCTATATCATGACAAAAAGGGGGAGTAGGAAATGTGGTAAGGGGAGTTGCAAAATATAGAAGCTTTTGTGCATTTTGGGGAGAACATACATTGAGGGGGAGTAACCCTTTGAGGGGGAGCATTGCATTTATCATTCATTGCATACATTTGCTAATGTTGTGCCTAAATTCTAAAAATGCAAATGCTTGGTATTGTTCTCACATGATTAATCTCACACTTTACTTGTATTGGAAATGCTAGAAACTTTATTTTCAGGGCTTGATTGTTCTACAAGAGATTGAAGACTTGAAGTTTTTACTTTCTTATCTCTTTGTAATGTAGATAATCATTGTAGTCCCGTAGTTTCTAATTCTATGTGAGGAATCATTGTGAGTGGTGGTTTTGTCACGAAATAGCCAAAGGGGGAGATTGTTAGGATTCCCGTTGTTTTTAATTGGCTTATTTCGTGATCAAACCACATGTGGGGATGCTTTGTAAGGGTAGCTTAGATGTTGTGTTATTGCTTAGGCCCTTTTGAAGACCTCACTATTGACAAGCACCAAAGGTAATATTCTAAGTGCTTACTTGTCTTGAAGAGATAGATGCACACACTCACAACTCATGCATATGTTTAATCCTTATATGTTGTGTGTCTTTTATGTGTGCCTTAATGCTCATTAACATCTCTTCTTGCATGTTAGTTTGATTGCATCTTGCATATCCAATTGCCTTGTCATGCTTAGACTTAGGATTGCATTTTTGCACTGGGCGCCCCCAAAAGCGCTGTACAGAAGCGCTGTACGAACAGCGCCCATTGAGCGCTGTTCAGACCTGATCGATTTAATCGGTCGCTGTTGGGTCGCTGTTGGGGCGCTGTACGTGGCGCTGTACGAAGCGCTGTACGAACAGCGCCACTCTGTTTCCTCGTGAAAACAGAGCAAGGGCGCTGTACAGGCGCTGTACAAGGGCGCCCTACGTACAGCGCCCATGGCAAATAGTGGGCAAACTTATCAAAACGACCACACTTTGTTTTGGCCCCCTATATATATGCCACTTTGACTTTAGGTCAATTACAAGAGTTCATATTCAGATTCCATACTTAGGAGATTTTTCAAAGAGAAGAAAAATTCCAAAGAACTCATTTTTAATTACTCAAACACTTGTTCCATGATCATCAATCATCATCTAGCATCATCTTAGATCATCTAGATGACATCTTGCATGGATTCTTCATCATACTTTGCTTGGTAAGCTTTTCACTAATATCTTACATATTTTGTGTTTCTCTTATCTAGCAATCTCAATTTAATTACTTGTATGTGATTTTATATTTGTTGAATACAAGATTGAGATTAGTATGATGTATGTTTGAGAAGTTGTATTGTGCTAGCATATTAGGTTTTTGTGCTTGATATTGATTAGCTAAACTAATTGACATGTCATTTAGTTTTGATATCTAGGATTGCTCTTAATTGCATATTAATCATCTTAGATAAGCATATAGGGTTTCCCTTGCTCTATGTTGCATTTTGGATATTTTCATATATTCACTTAGGGTTGTATTCTCTTCAAGAGAAGCTAAGTCTTGTGTGTAGCAATCGGGATTAGGTTGCTTAGATCGCAAGCAAATTGGACTAGGTTCACTCATACCGGGATTAGGTAGGTGTGTGATTACTTCCGGGATTAGGTTGTAATCGTTTGCACATTTAGTGGATTCGAGGTTCGAGTGTGGCTTACTTACATAGCCCGTGGTTTTTCCCGTGAGGGTTTCCACGTAAAAATCAAGTGTCAATTTAATTTCCGCACCATATTACACTTGCTTGTTTATATTATCTTGAGGGTAATTTCGTAATTTTGACTAACACGAAAAATTGGGTAAAAAGCGTAAAATCTATTCACCCCCCCCCCCCCCCCCTCTAGATAGCTTTATACACACCGTGCATTAATTAGTTTCAAAACATAATTGATTCATATGAGAAAAAGTGGTAATAAGTGGCTTACATCATTACTTTCATAAATTCCCCAACACAAGTGGTTAGTTACACATGATGATTAAGTATAGCATAAGAATGAAGAAAAGGAAGAAATACTACCCTTGAAGTCTTGACCGATTCCAAGGCCAAACCTCTCCTTCCTCCATAGCAAATACAAACCAATTGATCACTAGTAACATCCAAGAGACTGTTTGAGATAAGTACTTTACTAAAATTAGTATCTTTAGCTACTAAGATTACAAGAGATAAGCTTCCTAAGACAATAATCTATTCTATGATGCAATAGCCAAGAACTACTAATAACTATGACTATCCTCTTTTTGTCACCCTTTTTCAGCAGCAGAAGGAAGTATATATATATCTCCCCCTTCAAATTAGGCAAGGAATGCCCAATTTATCCTTGGACGTGCCTCCGACGGGTTCATTCCGTGGGTTCATGCCCGCCACTCAAACCCGCCGCGACTACTGGCATCCTTCTCAGTGACTTCTTTCCCGCTGGAACAAACTTGCCGCGGCTTCTGGTGACTTCAGACCTTCGGGACGGCGAAAATTATCTCGTTGCATGAACCCACCGTGAATAACTTGGCGAGTTCAGGTCCTCTGGCTGGCGGCTCATGTCTAGCTGTGTCTTTCTGCGACTTTGTGCCGAGGGCTTTGTCCCGCCACAACTTCTTCCCATGGTTTTGCTCCTATTTTTAACAACTTTGATGCAAACACCTTCCTGGATGGTCATATTACCTGAACTTAACAAAAACACACGTTATGCACACAAAAGTGCTCGGAGACGAACACAAAAGGCAAGAAAATGAGGCGCTAAATGTGAACATTTATAGTGTGATCAAACCCCAAAATCTATCTTTTGCTAGTCCTCAAGCAAAACAAAGAAAGAAAGAATAGTACTACTACATAAATGGTAACAATTAAACTAATCCATTTTCGTCGGAAACACGATGGCACTTAGCATGTGCCACATGCCTTTTAAACCTCTAGGTGCCTCTAGTAGGAGGAGTGTAGTCTCCTGAGGGTTCACCAGATAAGATACCCACAAACGCAACTCTGTAATTTACTAATGAGAAGCTACCTTGTATATGCAAACAAAATTTCATGCAAGCTAAGCATTCTCAATCAGGACTAATAAAATTCCACTTAGTCATAACAACACACAATACTTGTATGCCAATACTTGGGATGTTTTTGGTCCAAAAATCATTAAACTATTTGCCTAGGGTGAATTCACCTTGACCGGGATTAGGTAGTGGTAGTGAGTTACATACCGAGATTAGGTTGTAATCACCTTTACCATTAGTGGATTCGAGGTTCGAGTGTGGCGCACTTACCAGCCCGTGGTTTTTTTCCCGTTAGGGTTTCCACGTATATTTCAGGTGTTATTTAAATTCCTCACATATTACACTTGTTATATTATTGTGACTAGTTAGGGGTATTTTCGTCAACTTGGCTATTAACGAAAATTGGGTAAAATTGGATAAAATTTATTCACCACCCCTCTAGATAATATTGAACACACCGTAATTTGTTTCAATTGGTATCAGAGCGGGTTCCTAGATATACTTAGGTGATCCTTGCTCATTATTGGTGTGTTTGTGTGATTTTTTGATTTATTCATACATTTTGCATTCATCCAAACACTATGAGTGATTTCGGGATCAACAAAGAGGGATCATCGAGCGTGAGGCCACCGTTGCTCACCGGCGATAATTACTACTCATGGAAGGGGAAGATGGAAGCATACTTATGCCAAATCCATGATAGGGCATGAATGGCGGTTGAAGATGGATATGCTCCACCGAAAATGACTCCTACGGAAGTAGGAGAGGAGGTGCTTATGTAGGGAAAAATACCGTAGTACACGCAGCGGAAGCGAGACTAAAAAATGATTTAGTAACTTTTAAAATTTTTCCTTTTTATGAACCTTAAACCCTTTAATCAATTAAACATATATATTATCAACAAAAGAAGAATACATTTTGTCGCGTGATCCGATTGACTTACGTCGATGGTAATCCGCAAGATCTTCAATCCTAGCACGAACGTGGATCACCTAGGAGCGTGGTCTCCCTTTTCTTTGAATTGCAAACCTGAGAATGGACAAACAAACTTTTCTTTTCCTTTGTTAGTCACAAAACAATCAAAAAGAAGACTAAGATTATTCCGGTCACTTTTGAGTTCTCAATCTAATGATCGAAACTCGCGTGAACCTAAATCGATGTTGTACACACAAGCTTATTGATGAACAAGCAATTAGTGTACCATCAAAGAATAATCTATTCACTCTTTTCTTGTTTTTAGTAAAATAAAATCACTTTCTATGAATTGAGAAGAAGAAGAAAATTGTCTCAAGAACAACTAGGGTGGCCGAAATCTATATGTGGGAATATATAGGTGGCCGAAATTTTCCTCTCCTTGTCTCTTTAGGGTTGCCGAAATCTTGCTCCTTTTTACACTAGGGTTGCCGCAAATCACACTCCTAAAAGGGTTTGTGTTGCACCCTAATTTCCATAAAAGAATAGACTTCAAACCCTAATCCAACTCATAGATATTTTATTCTTTTTATTGACTAAATTAAAAGACTTCTTATTTGATTAAATAAATAAAATTAATTATTTATTTTCTTACCAAATAAGTCTTTTACTTTTAGTATACTACTAACAATAGTATAACTCTAGGAAATATATTTCCTGTTCAGAAAAAGATTTGTTTCTTAATTAAACAATTAATTAATTAATTAATTAATTCTTATTTAATTAAACAATGAAAACAAAATAATATATAGGCTACTATATTAACCTTGCCGCCCCACTTGTCTAAAATTGGGCCTAATATTATTTTCTTATTTCATTTAATCCATTGGACTTTAAATAAAAAGCCCACATGTGAACCAGACCCATTCTTACTAAAAGAAACAAGCCCACATGTCTTTCATTAATATATTAATATAATTGAGCAGCCCATTACATAAATAATGTGCAAATTATATTCTTAATATATTAAATGCAATTCTAGATGGACCCTTAAATTGGTCCGGTAGAATATATCAAGTGATCCATGCAAGTCCGTGTGGATTGGGGATCTTGGCGGGCTATCTAAATTTAAGCTTCAATAGACATAACCTAATCACAATCAACAAATGATTCACTTAGGTCCGATCCATTAATTTTAACTCATTCCACTAAAGAGCTAAAATTGAACTCTTAAATAAAGACAGAAAAGGAAGATGTTCCTCATTCATACCCTAGACAATCATATTGGAGATAGTGTATCCTCGTGATTAATATCAGTAATCGCCAAGAGTTTATAGACCGCCTATAACTCTCCAAGTTACCATATTTACTCATATGACCACGTTTTGAACTTGGATATTTTGACTTGTCCAGAAGCCATGTTTTCAATAGACACTATCGAAAACTCAACGTTGAGATTTAATATCCAATTACCTCAAAACATCCATATGATGATATTATACTCTCATTTAATAAATGGAGCCACGATGTCCATATCTATAAATGAAGTCCTCTATCGATTAACAAATGAATATCACCAAACTATCGAGGATAGACTATGCGATATAATCGTACTCATTGATAACTCAAATGATATCACTTGCAACCATAAGTCCATCACTTATCTCAGGATTAAGATAGACTCTCCGATTGTCCTGATAATGAAAAGACTTTTATCTACTGACGGTTATAGATAAAGTATTTCATTGTGATCCAGTTCAATGCACCCAGTGCACTAGATCCTTTTGCTCGAAGACACTCCGATGATTTTAGACTCATCATATCTCATTTGATCCCACTCAAATGCCAGCAAAAGAATTCTACAACTTTAACAAGATAAAGGCGCCCAACCTTTAACTTAAGTTGTGAACATTATTCAAGACTAACTAAAGAATTGTGTCTACACATACATATCCAGATGTACGAACAATTCTTCTTTTCTCATAGTCTTTAGACCTTATGATTATTTACTTTGACAATTATAATTTTTAAACTATAAATGCTATACGATTTGTTAAACCAGAAATCACTTTATTAATATGAAAAAGATTGTTAATTACAATATTACACTTTTGCTATTGAGCATAATCCTAACAATCTCCCACTTGCGCTATAGCAAATGTGTCATATCTCTCATGCCCATGTTCTCTAGATGCCCATCGAAACTCTTCTGAGGTAGAGCCTTTGTGAAGGGATCCGCTAGATTTTCTGCTGACGCGATTTTTGTAATCGTCACGTCACCTCTTTGAACAATCTCCCTTAAAAGATGATACTTTCTTTCAATGTGTTTTCCTCTCTTGTGACTTCTTGGTTCTTTCGAATTAGCCACTGCTCCACTGTTGTCACAGTAGATAGTGATCTGCTTATTCGCACTAGGAACCACTTCCAAGTCAATCAAGAATTGGCGGAGCCAAACAGCCTCTTTGGCAGCCTCGCATGCAGCAACATACTCAGCTTCCATGGTGGAATCAGCAATACAAGATTGCTTGATACTCCTCCATATGACTGCTCCTCCTCCAATAGTAAACACAGCCCCTGATGTGGATTTTCTGGAGTCAGAATCTGTATACCCAATGGGAATCAAATCCCCTCCAGAGTATACAAGCATATTATCTCTCGTTCTCTTGATATACTTGAAAATATGCTTGACTGCCGTCCAGTGATCAGGACCAGGTTTCGATTGAAACCTGCTAACTATGCCAACAGCAAAACAAATATCTGGTCTAGTACAGAGCATTGCATACATGAGACTTCCAACTGCCGAGGCATATGGAACTCTACTCATGAATTGCTCTTCATGCTCATTCTTAGGAACTTGTTCCTTAGAAAGCTTGATTCCATGTCTGAAAGGTAACATACCTTTCTTGGAATCCTGCATGGAAAACCTAGACAAGATCTTGTCTATGTATGAAGCTTGGGATAATGCAATCGTTCTATTCTTTCTATCCCTTATTACTTGGATACCAAGAATAAAACTTGCTTCTCCTAAGTCCTTCATATCAAATTGTTTTGCTAACCATTCTTTTACTGATGTCAATACACCTACATTGTTTCCAATGAGTAGTATATCATCAACATAAAGAATCAGGTAAACCAACTTGTCGCCCTTAATCCTTTTGTATACACAAGGTTCGTCAGGATTCTGAATAAATCCAAAACCTTTGACAGCTTTGAAACTAATTAATGCACGGTGTGTATAAAACTATCTAGAGGGGGGGTGAATAGATTTTACGCTTTTTACCCAATTTTTCGTGTTAGTCAAAATTACGAAATTACCCTCAAGATAAAATAAACAAGCAAGTGTAATATGGTGCGGAAATTAAATTGACACTTGATTTTTACGTGGAAACCCTCACGGGAAAAACCACGGGCTATGTAAGTAAGCCACACTCGAACCTCGAATCCACTAAATGTGCAAACGATTACAACCTAATCCCGGTAGTAATCACACACCTACCTAATCCCGGTATGAGTGAACCTAGTCCAATTTTGCTTGGGATCTAAGCAACCTAATCCCGATTGCTACACACAAGACTTAGCTTCTCTTGAAGAGAATACAACCCTAAGTGAATATGTGAAAATATCCAAAATGCAACATAGAGCAAGGGAAACCCTATATGCTTATCTAAGATGATTAATATGCAATTAAGAACAATCCTAGATATCAAAAACTAAATGACATGTCAATTAGTTTAGCTAATCAATATCAAGCACAAAAACCTAATATGCTAGCACAATACAACTTCTCAAACATACATCATACTAATCTCAATCTTGTATTCAACAAATATAAAATCACATACAAGTAATTAAATTGAGATTGCTAGATAAGAGAAACACAAAATATGTAAGATATTAGTGAAAAGCTTACCAAGCAAAGTATGATGAAGAATCCATGCAAGATGTCATCTAGATGATCTAAGATGATGCTAGATGATGATTGATGATCATGGAACAAGTGTTTGAGTAATTAAAAATGAGTTCTTTGGAATTTTTCTTCTCTTTGAAAAATCTCCTAAGTATGGAATCTGAATATGAACTCTTGTAATTGACCTAAAGTCAAAGTGGCATATATATAGGGGGCCAAAACAAAGTGTGGTCGTTTTGATAAGTTTGCCCACTATTTGCCATGGGCGCTGTACGTAGAGCGCCATTGTACAGCGCCTGTACAGCGCCCTTGCTCTGTTTTCACGAGGAAACAGAGTGGCGCTGTACGTACAGCGCTCTGTACCGCGCCACGTACAGCGCCCCAACAGCGACCCAACAGCGACCGATTAAATCGATCAGGTCTGAACAGCGCTCAATGGGCGCTGTTCGTACAGCGCTTCTGTACAGCGCTTCTGTACAGCGCTTTTGGGGGCGCCCAGTGCAAAAATGCAATCCTAAGTCTAAGCATGACAAGGCAATTGGATATGCAAGATGCAATCAAACTAACATGCAAGAAGAGATGTTCATGAGCATTAAGGCACACATAAAAGACACACAACATATAAGGATTAAACATATGCATGAGTTGTGAGTGTGTGCATCTATCTCTTCAAGACAAGTAAGCACTTAGAATATTACCTTTGGTGCTTGTCAATAGTGAGGTCTTCAAAAAGGGCCTAAGCAATAACACTACATCTAAGCTACCCTTACAAAGCATCCCCACATGTGGTTTGATCACGAAATAAGCCAATTAAACACAACGGGAATCCTAACAAGCTTGATCAAACCTTATGTTCCAGGATCTGGATGCTTGCTTTAATCCATATATGGATTTCTGCAACTTGCATACCTTTTCCATTTGGCCCTTTTCAATGAATCCCTCTGGTTGCATCATGTAGATGCTTTCGTCAAGACTTCCATTAAGGAAAGCTGTCTTGACGTCCATTTGCCAAATCTCTAGATCTAAAGATGCTACAATGGATAAGAGTATCCTAATGGATTTAAGCATGGCCACAGGAGAGAAGGTTTCCTCGTAATCAATACCTTCTTTCTGTGTATACCCTTTAGCTACCAATCTAGCTTTAAAGGTTTCCACCTTTCCATCCATACCTCTTTTCCTCTTGTATACCCACTTGCACCTAATGGGTTTTATCCCTTTAGGCAAGTCTACAAGGGACCAGACTTTGTTATCGAACATAGATTCAATCTCAGATTGCATTGCCTTTTGCCAATGGCGACTATCAACATCCTCCATAGCTTCCTTGTACGTATAGGGATCATCGTCGTCCGGGAGATTCTCCACTGATTCTCCCAGACCGATGTATCTTTCGGGTTGTGTTCTAACCCTCCCACTAGGATGAGGAATGGTAGGTGGTTGATCTTGTGTTGGATCGGAACTTACAATTGGGTTTGGTTGTGTAACCTTTCGTGGAATTGTATCTCCTAACATCTCATTCAGGACAATTCTACTTCTAGGCACAAAATCATTCATATAGTCCTTTTCTAGAAATTTAGCATTTGTTGAAACAAATACTTTAAGATCTGAAGGACTTTAGAAATAATATCCTTTAGTTTCTTTTGGATACCCTACAAATATACATGTTTCCGAACGGGACTCCATCTTTTTTGTCTTTCCTTTTAACACATGCGCAGGACAACCAAATATCCTTAAGTGTTGTAAACTAGGCTTGCGCCCAGTCCACAACTCATGCGGTGTTTTAGGAACAGACTTAGATGGTACATCGTTTAGAATGTATATAGCAGTTTGTAAAGCATATCCCCAAAAAGAAATAGGAAGTGTTGAATAACTCAACATAGACCTAACCATATCCAAAAGAGTTCTATTTCTCCTTTCTGCAACCCCATTCTGTTGAGGTGTACCCGGTGTAGAAAACTGAGAAACTATCCCATTATCAATAAGATATTGTTGAAACTCACCAGATAGACATTCTCCACCACGATCAGATCTCAAGATTTTTATGTGTTTCTCAAGCTGATTTTCCACTTTAGCTTTGAATGCTTTGAACATGTCAAAAGCATCCGACTTATGTCGCATGAGATACACATAACCAAATCTCGAGTAATCATCTGTGAAGGTGATGAAGTACTCATATCCACCTCTAGCTTGAATGCTCATAGGTCCACATACATCAGTGTGTATCAATCCTAAACATTCAGTGGCTCTTGTACCTTTGGCAGAGAACGTCATTTTGGTCATTTTACCTTCCAAACAAGATTCACAAGTTGGTAGATCATCAACCTTTAAGTCACTTAAAGGTCCGTCACTTACCAATCTTTTAATCCTATTAAGGTTAATATGACCTAAGCGTAAATGCCAAAGGTAGGTTTCATCTATTGATAATTTTACTCTTTTATGATCAGGTTCCGTTAATTCTGTGTCTAACGAGTGAGAGATATTTCTATGCAAAAAGTATAGACCGTTTTCCAATGTACCTTGGCAAATAATTTTGTCATTCTTACTAATAATAAAAACTTTATTAAAAGTAACCGAATATCCAAATTTATTCAAACAAGAAACTGAAATTAAATTCCTCTTGAATTGAGGTACATAATAAATGTCTATCAAATCTAAATGCCTTCTAGAATCCAAACAAACTCTAATATCTCCCACTGCACTTGCAGACACTAACGTTCCGTTGCCCAAGCGCAAATTGATTTCATTCTTATTCAGCCTTCTCCTTTCTTGGAACCCCTGCAAGGAATAACAAACATGATTAGTGGCTCCAGAGTCTATGATCCAAGAATCCGTAGAATCTGCCAAAAAACATGTTTCAAGATAATTCACATTACCTTCTTCCTTCTTATTCTGGGACTTTGGGCAATTTCTTTTCCAATGTCCCTTTTCACCACAAAGGAAGCATTTCCCTTTGATCTTGGTTACTTCTTGGTCTCCTTCTTGATAGGCCCAAGTTGCTTTTTCTTCTGTTGTTTCTTGACCTTTTGACGGGCCTTAACAGTAGCAACTTTACCAACCATATGAATCTCTTGACCTTTGCCTTTCACAAGGATCTTTTCAGCACTTTGAACATCTTGCATCAGGCCTTGTAAGGTGTATTCCTTTTTGTTCAAAGTGTAGTCCAATTTGAACTGATCAAAGGAATCTGACAATGAATTGACAACCATATCAATTTTTGTCTCACCATCTATCTCAGTACCATGCAGTTCAGCAATGTTGAGATGTGCTATGACTTTCATCATGTGATCCTTCACAGCCTGTCCAGGTTTCATCCTAAGATTCATAAAAGCAGTCACTGCCTCTCTCTTAGTCGTCCTGGACTTCATAGCAAACATCTCCTCTAGAGACATCATTATATCAGCAGCGGACTCCATTCCTTCATGCTGCTGTTGCAACACGTCAGAGATAGTGGCCATAATGTAACATTTGGCCATATCATCTGAAGTCTTCCACTGCTCATACTCATCTCTATACATTATGCTAGATTCATTATTAGGAGCAGGTGGTTTAGGAGTAGTTAGAACAAACTTATGTTTTTCACTTTGCAGCAACAACCCAATTTTCCTTTTCCATGTGACATAATTATCTCCAGTTAAAGTGTTGTCTTTCAGGATGTTTATAAGTGATGGGGTCATGATTTCTGAATAAAAACAAAACATATATAAGTAAATAATCATGATATAGCACTTTAAATATTTATCTTGAATTAAATAAATAACTCAATCATAAAAATTCAACGGTGATCCAACACCCATAAACGTTACGCCTCCTTTGGGAGTTCGCACAATTTACTAGTTAGACTAGGTCCCACCTAATTGTTAACATAACAACCAGCATTTTCAATTTTAGCCTTGCATGTGAGGCTAATGGACATTGTGAATCAAAGCCACCAACTTGGTGACCCATATTCGAATAGGAGAATCAAGCAGAATATCATGAGATCTCTCCCCGATAGGTTTGAATCAAAAGTGATGACTTTAGAAGAAAATGACCCCAACAAAGATATGAAGCCGAGTGAAGTCATTGGAAGACTTCTAGCCTATGAATCAAGAAAGGCTACCACCTCACCTCCTAAGAAGAAAAAGAATCTAGCCTTGAAAACCACCAAGGTGGAGAAGGAGGAGGATGACTCAAATGAAGACATATCATTCATTGCCAAGGGATTCAAAAAGTTCTTGAATCTACAAAAGAGTGGTTATAGCTCAAAGGGAGATGACTTCAAGAAAAAGAAGACCACATTCAAGAATGTCAAGCCAAATCATGAGATCTCTTCAAGAGAGAAGATTCAATACTACGAATGCGGAGGATTCAGGCATATCTCCAAGGAATGTGTAAACTTGGAGAATGGTAGTGTTAGGTTTTTGGTTTGTCTTGGCATGTATTCCATATCAAAATGATTGTAAGGTCTCATTTCATTGATTGGCTTATTTCGTGGACAAACCACATTTTAGGGTTTGATGTGTAATGGTAGTTTAGGTGATTAAGGAATAAGCTCAAAGGCCCTTTCAAGACCTCAAGGTGTCAAACACTCCAAAGGTATATCTCTAGTGCTTATTTTTCTTTGAAGAGATTTAGAGTGCACACACACACACAACCCATGCATTTTAGTATTTATGTTTGTTTTGGTATGGTTGGTAAAATCTCATTATGTTTCAAAGAAATTTATTTTGAGATTTTTTCATATTTTTATGAGTCCAACTGTGTGTGGTTTTGTCCCTAGATTTGTTCCGAGTGATTTGAAGACTTATCTATGTGTTTCGGATGATTTCCAAGATATTTGGGACATTCCGTGTTTTTATCGGAAACCGAAATTCAATTCGGAGCTTAAATTAGAAAGTTATATAATTTTCCATATTTATGATTGAGTCTAGGTCAATATTCCGAAGACGAAATTGAATTCTGAGGTTCGAGGTCAACTGGACTGAAGAACGCTCGGGACCGAAGCCGGCTTAGTGTGGCATGATAGCCACACCAAGCAAGGGGTGGCGTGCTCCCCACGCCAATCTTGCTTCTCTGCCCGCGTTTGACCCACGGCATGCACACAACACATTTCTGATTCATTTTGTTTTTGAATTTTTAAAGCCATTTTATTGTATGCATTAAGTTGTTGTGAGCTCTTTTGTTATGTGTCTACTTGATTGCATGAATGGATTTTATGTTGTCAAATCATTTGACTCTTGTGTTTCTCTCATGTGAGCTCACCTCACTTGATTAGCCTCATTTAATTTTTTTTTTCAAAAGTCAATGGTGCAGGCGTGCAGCTTTCTTTAATTTTTTTTTATTATTTGTTTTTCTCCAAATGTTAAACGGTGTAGTTTCATGTGTGACCTAATATATATATATATATTTTATCTTCTTGTCACTTTGACTACACACACAAAAAGCCACACACTTTTAAGAGACAAATATCTTCAAGAGAGAAACTCCCAAGAACTTTTCTTTAACTCTCAGAACCCATTTTCATATGCATCAAAATATCATCTAAGCATTTTCTAGCATAGTTAGGATGTTTACTTGCATGGGTCTTGGTTAACACACTTTCCTTGGTATGTTCTTCACTATTATCATTTATAATTAGTGTTTTATTTATCAAGGCATCTCTTCTTAGATTAAAATCTAATATTCAAAATAGAGATTGTTGTGTTTGACATGATTGAGTGTTGTATTGTGATAGCTAATTAGGTTTTTGTATAATCTTGATTAGCTAAGCTATTTGACATGTCATTTAGTTTTAATATCTAGGATTGTTCTAATTGCAAATTCATCATCTTAGATAAGCATATAGGGTTTCCCTTGCTTTATGTTGCATTTGGATATTCATATATTCACTTAGGGTGTTAATCTCTTCATTAAGAACATAAGTCTTGTGTGTAGCATCCGGGATTAGGTTGCTTAGATCACAAGCATTCAAACTAGGTTCACTTATACCGGGATTAGGTAGGTGCGTGATTACTTCCGGGATTATTTTGTAATTTTCATCACTTAGTGGATTTGAGGTTCAGGTGTGGCTCACTTATTAGCCTGTGGTTTTTCTCGTGAGGGTTTCCACGTAAAAAATCAAGTGTTATTTAATTTCCGTATTTTATACTTGATTTATTACTTTATCTAGTTAGGAGTAATTTCGTAATATTGGCTTCACATGAAAAATTGGGTAATACGTTTAAAATCTATTCACCCCCCCTCTAGATAGTTTTATACACACCGTGCAATATTTGTTTCAATGATGTTGTCTTGTAATGTTTAGTGGTCTAAGAATTGAAGATTCAAGTAGTCAAAGAAAGGCTTGGCCACAACTCATGCAAGATGTCGGCTTCAAAGAGAAATGTGCTTCATCGGTCTACAAAGGTATATAAGACCTCATTTCTCTTACAAGGCTAGGCACACACACACACATGGAATTCATATGTGTCCCTTCATGGTTGAACATCATTTAAATATCACTTTCACATACTTGGTGTAGGCTCATGCATTAGCTTTAATTTGATAAACATTGTAATTTGCATGTTCTAGGACTATGTCTAGGAAAGGCATACGTGTGTGATTTTGAGTGTATATGTTTCCATATTTTTTGTTTTGGACTTGAACATGATCTCTTATGATTTCTGATTGAGTTTCGGTCATTTTGGTTACTCAGTCATTAGGTTTCAAGTCCAAACGATGTAGCTACGCTACTTTTCGTTCTCATTCGTTGAGTTGTTTTCGTCATCGTATTCCGAGATGATTTCTCAACCTTTTGTCAAAGTTTCATAGTCTTTGTTGTGCGTGAGGGAGTCACAATTTATAATCTGAAGACAAATTCGAAATCAGAGTTCGAAGGCCTGGATACGGCCGAAGAACACAAGCGGAGTGGGGGAGGAGCAAGTGAGGCCAACGGCTAAGCTTGCTTGGCCACGTGTGGAGGCCGTGGGCCACATGGCCAGACCAGTCCTCTAGTCATGTGTTGCACACGCGCTCCACACAGCCAGGAGCTAATGTTGTAGCTTCCGGTTAGTCGAAATCCTCCTCTCTCTCTCTCTTCCTTTTAAATTTCCAAATTCCCTCCCATTCATTTTCAAGAAGAAAAAGTACCCCGCTAGAATTTTCTCTCCAATTTTTCTCATCTTCCAAATACCATAACTTTCTCATACGAACTCGAAATTGAGTGATTCAAGTTGGAGATTGTTTGTAATTGAGTCCTCTACTTTTTCCAATTGGTTTGGAAGCTGTTTGATTGACTTTTCTGGTGGTAGCACACAGAAAACCGAACCAACTCGAGAATCCAAGATAGTGTTCATATCTTTGGGATTTCTTCTTTTATAACCTTCAATTACCTTGGGGCTTCTTCTTCTATATGTATGTGTATGTATTATGAATGCTATAGAGAAAGATAAAGTCTAATTAGAGACATATGTGAACTAGTTTCTTAGATTCTAGGTTTTTCACATGCTTGAGAGTTGTATTGTGATTAGATTGATATCTAGGATTATTTGTGACTTGATTGAATTATTTTATGATTAATAATCCTTGAAATGTGTTTTGATCCTTGATTGATGTAATCTAGGATTAAGGCTCTTGTATGTGTTTTTAGAGACATCTAGGATTCAATTGATTTATTAATATATCTATGCTCTAAATCTTCGGCTAAAATATTCATTGAATAAATTTTGTGATTATAGCATTTTTGTGTATGTTTATGACATCTTGAATATGTATGTTAGGTTCTTGAGTTGTGTTGGCACTATTCTATATCAAAACGACATTTCGTTTGTATTGATTAGTTGTCTAGGATTCACGGATCAACAAGCTTCAAGGAAATTGGACAACACATCAAGCAAAGTGAAGCCTTCAAGAGGTGAAAAGCGTCAAAGGTATACCTAGACTTCTATCCTCTTGCAAGGCATTAGTGCACACACACACACAATTCATACATGTGTGTCCCTGCATCATGGTTCAAACATTTGGTATAACACATTCACACACTTCTAAGTATGCACATGCATTGATCTTTTATAGACAAACATTGTAGAATTGCATGCTTTGTGACTATCTCTTTGATATGGCATGCTTGTGTGAATTTGTGTTTATTTGTTTGTGTATTTTATGTTTTGGACTTGAACATGTTCTTATTTGATTCCTTATTGAGATCCGGTCATTTCGGTTACTCATTCATAAGGTTTCGAGTCCAAACAATGTGACTATGCTACTTTACGTTCTCATTCGTTGAGTTGACTTCATCGTCATTTTCCGAGATGATCTCTCAACCATTTTTCAAAGTTTTGTAGTCGTAGTCATGCATGAGGGAGTCATGGTTCGTAATCCAAAAACGGATTCAAAATCGGAGTTCGGATGCCTAAGATACGGCTGAAGAACGTGAGGGAGCGCGTGAGAGGAGAGAGTGGCCAAGAGGCCACGTGGCCCAAGCCGTGTGAGAGCCGTGGGCCCCACGGCTAGAGAGGCTCTCTAGCCCCGTGTGGCCCACGTGCCCCCCATAGGCTGGGGTGACATGGCCACTTTTGATTGGCCCATTTTTCTCTTCTCTCTCCTCCTTTTAAATTCCCTCCATTCCCTCTAATTCATTTTCAAGAAGAAAAACTTAGAAATCCCGTAAGAATTTTTCTCCCAAATTTTCCCAACTTCCAAACACCATAACTTTCTCATACGAAGTCGGATTTGAGCGATTCAAGTTGGAGAACATTTGTAATTGAGTCCTATACCTTTTCCAAGTGGTTTGGTGGCTGTTTGATCGATTTTTCTGGTGGTTCCACACAGAAATTCGAACCAGCTCGTGAATCCAAGGTATTGGTCTTATCTTTGGGGTTTCTTTCTTTTTAACCTTCAATTTGCTTGGGGGTTTCTTTCTTTTTAACCTTCAATTTTCTTGGGGTTTCTTCTTCTATATGTATGTGTATGTATGATGAATGCTATTTGAAAAGATAGCTTCATAATCAAAGCTAATCAAGTCTAATTAGAGACAAGTGAGAACTAGTTTTCTATTATTCTAGTTTTTCACATGATTGAGAGTTGTATTGTGCTTAGCTTGATATCTAGGGTTATTTGTGACTTGATTGATTCATTTTGTGATTAATAACCTTAGCATGTGCTTGGATCCTTTAATTGAATAAATTTTAGGATTAGCACATTTGATTTTGTGTTTAGAGCTAACTAGGATTTAATTGATTATTCATTATATCCTTGCTCTAAATACTTGCTAGAATATTCTTTGAATACATTTTGTGATTCTAGCATTTTTTTTGTTTGTGTTCTAAAGTCTTGATTATATGCTTAATGAACATGCTTTGTTTTCAAGCTTTAGAAACATGAATAGAATCTAGGATTTGGCATGTTTTTGGTGTTTTGTATGCTCTAGATTTTTGTTCATGTTTAAGGTCTAGACAACTTTGTTTTTGTGAACTTTGTTGCCTATGTCTAGATCTTCATGGAGTGTACCTTATCCATACATTTCATATGCTTATGCATCATTTCGTGTGGTGTCATGTTTTGGATTCTAAACTAGAAAAATGTACATTGAGTGCTCATTGATTATTTCTAGTTTCTATAGGATGTATTGATCATATATTCTATGTTGTATGTGTTTGCATCATTTGCATCACTTAGATCATTTTGCCTTGCAAAAGGTGGAAGTCTCTAGCAAAGTGAGAGTAGCTTTGTGGATAGAGCAAAGAAGTCATGATTAGAGTTTGGAGGACTCGGATAATCAAGCAAGAAGACTTAGCTAGGAGTAGGAAACTTTGGATAGCTAAGCAAGAAATCTTCCTAGAGACATGAGCGTCTTGGATAGGAAGTTGCTTCCTAGAGGTGTAGGACACATCTCGGATAGGAAGTAGGCTAGGTGGTTAACTAGGCCCGAGGGTAGACTAGGAGTTGATAGCTTAGGGTGGATATCATGTGTTGATAACCTTGAGTGTGTAAGTCCTTTTCGTCATAGTGAATTGCTTTGCCGGTGGTTGTGGATTCAACCCATGGATGTTTCCTCTTCGGAGGTTTACCACGTAAAAATCAATTGTCAAATGTCTCTATCTCTATCTCTATCTCTTTATATTTGTATGTATGATCTATATAACTTGTTTAAGCTCTTCATTTCCTCACATCCTTGTAAACAAGTTATTGATAAAGAAAGAGTTGCACACATTGTTTGTTGAATCAACATTTGTTTATTGTATCTTGTAAGTGTTTGAACATTGTATCTTGTGAATCTATATCAAGTTGTAAAGCTCTACTTAGTAAGTTTGCATTGTAATATTCAAAGGACAACTTGTGGAATTTAAATTTGCTCTTTATTGAATATACTTGTATAAGAGATACATTGTTTATTGATATATATTTTGCAGACTAAGGGTGGTGAATTGAGCATACTTGTGATAATTGTTTTCTCATAACAATCATGTTTAAGGTTAATATGTATGCTCACCAAGGTTTTGACATAAGTCACGAAAGAGTTTTTTAAAACTAGTGTGTCAACCTATTCACCCCCCATCTAGGTTGTTTAGTATAACCTTGTAGGCATTTTCAATGTACTTCATGTATATGTTTTTATTCAAGTGTTATTTGTATGAATAGAACTATGAGCTTTTGTGTTAGATGCTTTCCACTTGCTCTAGGTATAATTCATGTTTTTAGCATTTAGATTACTTTACTTGCGTTTTCACATGTTTAGGTCTAGTTGTTCTATAGAATGTATTGATCACATGTTCTATGTTGAATTGATTGTTTGCATCATTTGCATTCACATGATCACACTAGGAAGTCCTTGTAAAAGGCATGAAGTCTTGACTAGGATGAGGAGTCCGAATAGTCAAGCAAGGAAGTCTTGGTTAGGACGCGATGTCCGAATAACCGAGCAAGAAGTCATGGCTAGAGTCGGGAAGACTCAGATAGTCATGTATGGGAGGCTCCCTAGAGGCATGAGTGCCTTGGATAGGGAGTTGGCTTGTATGTTGGTAGGCCTAGGCATATAGATAGACATAAACTCCAAAAGAGCGGGGTACATGGGACGTGTATGCACTTTTGAGGAATTTTTAATCTTCCATCGATGTTGGTTTTGTATGTTGTCCAATATACGGTGGCTCCGCATTATTGAGGGATTTCATTCTTTCCAAGAGGGTTAGGTAGACATAGACTCCACTAGGTAGGTGAGCTAAAGATTGATCACTTTGTGGAATTTCTAATTTACCTTCCAATATATATAAGTACCTAATGGTTGTAGTTCAACCCGTGGATGTTTCCTCCTTGGAGGTTTTACCACGTTAAAAAATCTCTTGTGTTAATTCTTCCTATCTCTATCTCTTATATTTGTATATGTGTATATTGTTATCTTGTTGCATAATATTCCCTTGTGATGTATATTGTAACAAGATTTTGTAAAGCGTGATTTGTGAACCTATGTCTTTTGATCTTATTTGTAAATATAATTCTTTTGTATATTGTATTTCTTGTGTATAGCATTATTTGATTGTACTTGTAATACATTGAACAAATATTGAAATACAAGTATTCTTTGATGTTGAGTTTATGAGTTCTTTTACCTTATACAACTAATTGATATTCATAGACTATGCTTATATGATCATATGCTTATCTTGTCTATGTATGGATTTATGGTATATGTGTTGTATGTAAGGTTACCTTGAGGGACAAAGAAAAGTTTGTTCAAGGGATTGAAAAAGGCACAAAAACCTATTCACCCCCTATAGGTATGCTTTAAGCTATTTAACTCCGTTTGTATACTTTCAATTGGTATCAGAGCGGGTCGTTGGACGACACACGATGTGATCTAGGTTATACATACGAGTGAATAGCTTAGGTTTTTGTAGTATGGTTTTCCAAGATGACGTGATGATCGAAGAGGCTTCGAATTCTAGGCCTCCTCTTCTCAAGGGTCATAACTACGGGTTTTGGAAATTGAGGATGAAGGCTTACATTCGTTCTATAGATGAGAGGGTTTGGATGACCGTTGAAGAAGGTTACCTTGCTTTCACCAAGAATGAAGATGGAGTGACCATTTCCAAGCCTAGGAGTGAGTGGTCTACAAATGAGTTTGAGTTAGCAAAATGGCATCATCGGGCGGTGAATGCTATTTTTGGAGGTGTTGATAGTAAGCAATTTTCCTACATTCAAAACCTAGAAACTGCAAAGGAGGCGTGGGAAGCTCTCCAAGTCACCAATGAGGGGACTAAAGCGGAGAAGAAGTCTCGTCTTCAATTGCTCACTTCCCAATTTGAGGTTTTGCAAATGGGTGAGGAAGACAAGTTTGTTGACTTCCAAGACAAGCTACTAGACATCGTCAACCATTGCCAAGCTCTTGGTACTCTTATCTCCGGTGAGAGGCTAAATTGGAAGATTCTTAGATCACTTCCAAATAGGTTCAAAGCCAAGGTTATCGCCATTGAAGAGAGCAAAGATGTTGACATCATGAGCTTAGATGAGTTGCTAGGATCTCTTCAAACCTTTGAGGCGTGCATGAAACCGAAGGCTAAGAACAAGGGTTTAGCTCTCAAGGTTGTCAAGGAAGCTAGTAGTAGCGATGATGATGAGGAGATGGCTTTATTGGTTAGGAAGTTTAGGAAGTTCATGAGGAAAGGTACTAAGCCAAGTGGCAAGTACTTAAGGAAAAAGGAAGTTAAGAAATCCTTTACTCCACCTCATGAGAGGAGTGGTCATGCTAAGGGCAATAGAAAGGTTCAATGCTTCAAGTGCAAGAAGTTTGGACATTATGCTTCGGATTGTCCAAGTGGTGATACTAAGAAGGACAAGAAGGGAAAAGCCATGGCGGCCACATGGAGTGAAGATGATGGCTCTAGTGATAAGGAGAGCTCAAGTGATGAATCTTTTAGTAATGAAGAGCTTGTGAGCAACTTTGTTGCCTTCACGGCTTCTCATTCTATCCTAGAGGATGTTTGTGTAGATTCGTTGGAAAAGGTAGTTGATCTAAATCATTAAGAATGCTTAAGTGAAGATTCTACTATCATTGATCTTTTGGCTAAGATGAATTGTCTTGAAGAAAATTTGAAGATAGTTTTAAGAAAGATTGATGAAAAGGATGATTTTATCAAGATACAAGTGGATGAGTTTGTTTCAACTACTTGAAGGCTCTTGGGTGAAAAGAATACTCTTGCCAAGAAGCTTAGAGAAGTTGAGGTAATTGTTCTAGAAAAAGAGAGGATCATCTCTAGTTTGTCTTTAGAAGGCTCAAGCGTCGCGGTAGTTGAGGAGAAGCTTATAGAAGCATCACTTCCTACAAGCGAGGTCATTATTGACAAGAAAGCTCCTAAGAAGAGACGTTCCAATAAAAAGAACAAGTTGAAGAACAAGGTACCCCTTGAAACTCCCATTTGTGCTTCTCCCATCCCGGAAGGTAAAATCTCTTCTTTTGTTCCCATATGTCATTTTTGCAATACCGTAGGTCATATCAAGCCCAAGTGCTTTAAATTCATTGAATATTGCAACGTAGGAAATGCATCTAGGGACAGAGAGATTGGACTTCAATTTAAGCATGCTAAAGCTTTTTAATATGGAAAGCATGATAATGTTTCAAAGCATGTTAAGAATGTCTGGAATGTGAAGAATGGAAACCTTGCAAAATTTGACAATGCATGTGTTGCTAATAATGTTGAAAAGAAAAGTATTAATGATATTATTGTAAATCAAGTTGTGGAAGAACTTTACTCTAGATTCAACATTGTTGTCAAAGAGAATCTTGATAATGTTTGTGTAGGTTCACCCAAGACAAAATTTGTCAAGGGTGAGTGCTCTTACCAATAGTGTAAGTTACACATGTGTGTTAGCTTTAAGATTAGTGCTTCGTTGTTAAGAAGCTTAGCTTGTTTGCTTTGTATCTCTACAACCTAACATGAACTTAGCTATCTCACATTTTTTTTTTTGTTATGATAGTCGAAATCTATTGATTAACTTTTTGAGAAGTTGTTTTATGAAATATATATGGTTACAATCATGTTAAGACTTTTAGAGAAAGTCAATTTTTTTTTGTTTGAGTTGAAATGCATAGTTTTTAGTCTCTTGGATTCGACACACCTATAACTTGTAGTCATGAGGACTTACAAGCCAAGAGGACTCATAAAAAGGGTGAAGGCCTTACATTTGATGAAAATAGCTTGCGAAAGTATCTCTTATCACATTGCTTGCTTATCTATTTTTTTTTATCTCAACTCATAGTTTGTATCACTTCATGAAGCATGTCATACTTGAGAACTAATATAGTGTTTATATGGTCCTTGTTGACATTTGCTAGTCTAAGATCTTTTGGTGATAATTGTTCACATTAATCTTAATCATGATGTGTGTTTTGTTTGTATGATTGTTGAGTGGCAAGTTTTGAAAAATATGCTTCATATTCTTTGAAAGCTACTCTCTTGAGAAGTAGAGGTCTTAAGTAAGTCTCTTTACTTGCTTTTTGATCATGTGATTTTAAGCCATAAAACTTGGTTTGTAGAATGCACTTTGCTTCTCTTATATGTTTGGTTAAGTGTGTTGAGTTTGATTAATGTAAGTATGGATACAACTTGAAGTCCTAAGGACTAGTACGTTTAAAAATGACCAATGGTCGGTATCCATTTGCTTCAGCAACATAGAACTCAATGGGCACCCTCATGGAAAGGGCTACACATCTTGGTTGTGAAGCCGCCCAATGTAGGAAAGGGCTACGCCATTGTGATGAGTGAAAGCCGCCATGAGGTGTATATGTTTATGTTTGTAAAAAGTCAAAGAAGTGTTGAAATGAATCATAAAAATAAATAAAAAATTCTTTGATTCAAGCCTAAAACAAAACAAAAAGGCTTATGTAGTTGTAAAATCAAATTAGCTCGGGTTGTCAAATAGAAATGGATTGATGAGCCACATGCACACACTTCGCTCAAATATTGAGATCTATTCTTTTTAAAAGCAAAATTTCGGATGATGATCGGTTTGACCTTTCTACGGAAAGGCTTGAGATGAATAGATGTATAAAATGTTTGCATGTTTGATTTTCAAAATAATTCCTTTTATATACTTGAAGCAAAATCTTGACACACTCACATTTGCTTATTTGATATTTTGATACTTTAGCAATTTTTGAAGATATATGAGAGTGATTGAAAATCTAAGTGTGACTCTCATTGATTTATGGAGCTTATTTGAAAATATAATATAAATTGCTTGTGATGTGAATGTGTGGCGATACATGTGAACAATTGTCTATCTAGATGCTAGATGGGGCATTTATCAAGGGGGAACATTATATGCTATGTTTTGTTCTCTTGTATGATTTGTTCACATGATTCTTCAAAATTGTTGTTTGTTGGCATTATTCTTATTTTTGATAAATCTTGGAGATACTATGATAAATTCTTATATGCATGTATGATTTGTTCAAAAATGATGTTTTTGCCTTTGTATATGTTTATTGGTCACTAACTTGTTTATATGTTTCCACTCATTTTGTTTTTAGTATTTGTGTGATACAAGGTCATGAGAAAGGCTAAGAAAGTTGGTGCTTCTAATCCTTCGAATCCTATTGACAAGTCAAAGTCTACTTCTTCGTCCAAGATTTCCAAAGCTAGCAAGGTGAAAAGTTTGGGAATCTTTGGAAGCAAAAAGATTATTCAAGAAAGGGGTATAGACTTGAACTCTTGTATTAACTCTTATGTTCATAAGGTAATTATGGAAAGAAAATGGAATACTTGGATTGACATGATAGGAATTGTTAATGAGACAATGGTTAGGGAATTTTATCATGTATACCAATCAAGTACCACTGTTGAGGATGCGGTTATGGACATGAGAAGAGTTGTCTTTAGAGTTTGTGCCTGGAAGTTGAATGAATTTCTAGGTTTGCCCAAAGATATTGAGTCAGATTTCCTTGATGTTGATGTCTTGAAAAACCTTGATTTAATGGGTAAAGCTCTTTGTGATGATATCAATTTTGTGTGGGGGAAACGTGCCTTCATTAGGCAAAGCGAGTTGACCGAAGTGAGTGCTTTTTGGCATTTATTTATTTGTTCTAATCTTGTTGTCTCTACTAATGCTTCCGAACTTAATAGAGAAAAGATCAAGATTGTTTATGCTTTGGTGACTAACAAGCCCATTAATCTTGGTGAGGTGCTTATTGAACATATTAAGATAGCGGCACGTGTATCTCGGTTGGATAAGAAATTACCATTTCCGGGTTTTATCTCTCATTTTTGTTTAGCCAAAGGTTTGTAGCAAGAAGACTATGATGTGTTACTTCCTCCCTTAGAGAATTTAAGTGAGAAACATGTGACTACCATGTCATACAAGGAAAAGGGAAAGCTTAGTGATACATTTAGGCTCTTTGGAGAATCACTTGATTCAAGCAATGTTTCTAGTGCTCCTAGTCTTCCTATTTGGGCTATTCATTTGAAGAATGAGGTGGAAGAGTCACGAAAGATGATTGAGGCTTCGCAAAGAAAGATTAAAGAACTTAATGCTAAAGTGGTGCAACAAGATGAAAAGATCAAGCTTTTGGAAAGCAAGACATCCACTTCAAAGCAATATGTGAGATCATCAAGTCACACAATTTTCCTTGGTGATTGTTGACGGTGAGATTTGGATTATCACGTGGCCAACAATTATATCCAAGTGAATAGTAAATAATAAAGAAAACAATGCATGCAAGAGACAAGTTTTACGTGGAAAAACCCTTGAATGAGAAAAAACCACGGCGCCCCAGAGGGCAGAAAGATAATACTATAATTTGCTGTTTGATTACACACTCAGATCTCTCGAATTACTGCTTTTCTCTCTCTAGGTCTTCAAACCCGTTTCTCGTGGAATAGGTGGTTCTATTTATACATGATAACTAGGGTTTCTCTCAATCTCCCCGTGTTGGTAGTAGGACTTCCTTTTTGAGTTGTGTTGGGAATCTGAGGTTGTAACAGATTAGGTTTTGCTTCCTCTTCGGACTTCTCTTGGTCGGGGTCGGTTTATTCTTCTCCTTAAGGCGTAATGTCTTTTAAATCCTTCATCTGGGACTGCAAGGAATCTGCTAGACCGGGGATTCTGTCCGTGTTTAGCCGAGTAGGTTTGTGTGGCGAACACCGCTATCCCTTTTTAGTTAATTTCATTCGGCGACCATATTTCAAGCTTTGGCGAGTACGGCTTTGACTTTCTCTAATCTTAACAACGTGGCTTGATTATATATTGACTGGTTCATGTTCTCTCTTTGACTCGGTCAAATGGTGACGTGGCAACGTTTATCTCCGTGTTTTCTGATTCCTTTGATGACGTGTCTTATTGTCGAATATATACATATAACAGTGATAAAAGTGGCTAGAAATGACTTTGAGGTATATTTTCTTACTCTTTCCTTTTGGCTTCATATTATGTCAAAAATGGGGAAAAATATGGGAGATATTGTTAGGTTTATAGTTTGTGTTGGCATAAATTCCATATCAAAACGTGTTTCTCTTGTAATGTTTAGTGGTTCATATATTGAAGATTTAAGAAGACGAAGAATGTCTCGACCACAATTCATGCAAGAAGCCGGCATTAAAGAGATATGTGCTTCATTGATCATCAAAGGTAATATAAGATGAAATTTCCGTTAATGTAGTAGTGAAATATACCTAGGGAGGGGGGTGGGGTGAATAGGTATAGGCTCCAAATTCTTCCAATTAAAAATAATGTGGAAAATTACAAGGCAAATGCACACTTGATAAGATTTAGCAAATGAATTGATTTCACTAAGACAAGAGTTAATCAATTTACAAGATGTGCAAACAATGTAATATATGGAAGATAAAAGAAAGTAAAGCAAAATTGAACACAATGATTTTAACGTGGTAAAACCTCAATGAGGAAACATCCACGTGTTGATACCACAACCACCGGCTAAGCAATCCACTATGTGAAAAAGGACTTACACACTCAAGCTATCACTCATGATATCCGCTCAAGCTATCAACTCCTAATCTACCCTCGGGCTAGTGAATCACCAAGCCTACTTCCTATCCGAGATGTGTCCTACACCTCTAGAAAGCAACTTTCTATCCAAGACGCTCACGTCTCTAGAAAGATTTCTTGCTTGCCTATCCGGATCCTCCCGACCCTAGACAAGACTTCCTTGCTTGATTATCCGAGTCCTCCCGACTCTAATCAAGGCTTCCTTGCTCTATCCACAAAGCTTCATTCACTTTGCTAGAGACTTCAACCTAATGCAAGGCTATGATCTAAAGTGATGCAAATGATGCAAACACAAACAAATTAAGCTAGATGATCAATTAAGCAAAATGTACATGTTCAATGATAGTCTAGAATATGATTTCAACACACAATCACAAAATTATCTAGAAATCAAGACATGCAAATCAATAAGAACAAAGGTATGAATATTCTATTTATCACACTAAAAACCTAGTTCTTAGATCATGAAATAAAACATAGAAAATAACATGAAGCACATCACACATATATTTTCTAGAATCAATTTCATGATAAATCAAGTTTAGCACATATATGTTCAAAACAAATCACAAAGCTAAAACTCAATTAACAAATGATCAAACAACCCTAGCAAGTGATCTAACATACTTCTCAACAAATTTCATCAATCAAATAGTAAGAATCAAAAGAAGATCAAAGATGAAATTGAAAAAGAAAAAGTTGTATCACACATACTGACCACGGACTGGAAAACGCTCAACTGAGAACAATGGTGAAGTCAGCTGCCTCTGGAAATGCTTGGGTTTTGTAGCTCTCTTCGAGACCAACAATTTTGGTTTTTGAATCGATTGATTTCGAGTTCGTATGAGAGAGATATGATCAAAACAAGTAAACAAAAAATTGTAGAATTCTGATGCGAGAAATGTTCAAGTGTTCTTCAAAATTCCTCAAGTGTGGAGGGAAGGAGGTTAGCTTAAAAGGAGGGAAAGGAGAGATTTTACGAGCGAATCATGAGCTGCCACATCACCACCCCGTGGGGGGCGCATGGGGCCCATGGGAGCAGAGGGCTCCCTTGCCCGTGGGGCCCACGGCCTCCCACACGGGATTCCAACTCCTCTCGCTCGCTCCTTCGGATCTTCAGCCCATATCTTGAGCATCCGACCTCCGATTTTGAATCCGTTTTCGGATTACGAACCATGACTCCCTCACGCACGACTACGACTACTCAACTTTGAAAAATGGTTGAGAAATCATCTCGGAATCCGATGATGAAGTCAACACAACAAATGAGAACGAAAAGTAGCATAGTTAACTTGTTTGGACTCGAAACCTTATGAATGAGTAACCGAAATGACCAGAACTCAATAAGGCATTAAATAAGAACATGTTCAAGTCCTAAACACAAAATACGGAAACAAATAAACACATATTCACACAAGCATGCCATATCAAAGAGATAGTCACAAAGCATGCAATTTCACAATGTTTGTCAATTCAAGATCAATGCATGAGCATGCTATGAAGTGTGTGAATGTGTTATACCAAATTTTTGAACCACGATGCAGGGACACACATGTATGAATTGTGTGTGTGTGCGCTAACGCCTTGCAAGAAGGTGGAAGTCAAGATTTACCTTTGACGTTTTTCACCTCTTGAAGACGACTTTTGCACTAGACGTTGCTCTTCACTCTTTAAGCTTCCTTTCTTCAAATAATGTCCTAAGCAACAACTAATACAATCATAGAGTGTTTTTGCAATGGAATTAAGCCAATACAAATCATAAACCTTACATAAGACCTCATATCTCTTACAAGGCTAGGCACACACACACACACATGGCATCCTTGTGTGTTCCTTCATGGTTAAACATCATTGATATATCACTTTCACACACTTGATAATATATGCTCATGCATTTATACTATCTTGACAAACTTTGCTTATTGCATGTTCTAGGACTATGTCTAGGAAATAGCATATGTGTGTGTCTTTGTGTTTGTATGTTTACATATTTTTGTATTTGGACTTAAATATGCTCTATTATGATTCTTTATTGAGTTCCAGTTATTTCGGTTACTCATTCATTTAGTTTCGAGTTCAAACGATGTAGCTACGCTACTTTTCGTTCTCATTCGTTGGGTTGACTTCATCGTCGTTTTCCGAGATGATTTCTCAACCATTTTTTAAAGTTGTGTAGTCTTCGTCGTGCATGAGGGAGTCACGGTTCGTAATCCAAAAACGGATTCAAAATCGGAGTTCGGATGCCCAAGATACGGCTGAAGAACGTGAGGGAGCGCGCGAGGGCATAAGTGGCCAAGAGGCCACGTGTGGCCCAAGCTGTGGGCCCCACGGCCAAAGGGGCTCTCTGCCCCCGTGTGGCCCACGCGCCCCCCACGGGGCTGGGCTGATGTGGCCCCTTGTGGTTTGCCAATTTTTTTCTTCTCTCTCCTCCTTTTTATTTCCCTCAATTCCCTCCATTTCATTTCAAGAAGAAAAATTGAAAATTCCCGTCAGATTTTTTCTCCCAATTTTTCTCATCTTCCAAACATCATAACTTCTTTATACGAAGTTGGATTTGAGTGATTCAAGTTGGAGAACGTTCATAATCGAGTCCTCTACCTTTTCCAAGTGGTTTGGTGGCTGTTTGATCGAGTTTTCTGGTGGTTCCACATAGAAATCCGAACCAGCTCGTGAATCCAAGGTATTGGTCTTATCTATGGGGTTTCTTTCTTTTTAACCTTCAATTTGCTTGGAGTTTCTTCTTCTATATGTATATTTATGTTTGGTGAAAGCTATTGTAAAAGATAGCTTCATAATCATTCTAATCAAAAGTCTATTTAGAGACAAATGTGGACTAGTTTCTATGATTCTAGGTTTTTCACATGTTTGTGAGTTGTATTGTGATTAGAATGGCATCTTAGGTTGTTTGTGACTTGATTGAATCAACTTTGTGATAAATGACCTTAAGATTTGATTTGATCCTTTGATTGATGAAATCTAGGATTATATTATTTGTATGTGTTTTAGAGCAATCTAGGATTTGATTGATTTATATCTTGAATCCTTGCTCTATATTTTTGGCTAGAATATTGATTGATTTAAATCTCATATATCTAGCATTTTATTGTATATTGATAGCATCTTGAACTTGTACTTCATGAATATATTTTGTTCAAGTGTTGTATGTGTGAATGAGACTTTGAGCTTATGTGTTTGGTGTTTACACATGCTTTAGGTTTTATTCTTGTATTTTGCATCTAGACTTTTATTACTTGTGATATCACATGTTTAGGTTTATTTGTACCATGGAATGTATTGATCACATGTTCTATGTTGTATTGGTTGTTTGCATCATTTGCATTCACATGATCACACTAGGAAGTCCTTGTAAAAGGCATGAAGTCTTGGTTAGAGTCGGGATGACTCGGATAGGTAAGCAAGAAGTCATGGCTAGAGTCGGGAGGACTCAGATAGTCATGCATGGGAGGCTCCCTAGAGGCATGAGTGCCTTGGATAGGGAGTTGGCTATTATATTGGAAGGCCTAGGTGTATGGTTAGACATAGACTCCAAAAGAGCGGGGTACACGGGAGGTGTATGCACTCTTGAGGAATTTCTAATCTTCTATCGATGTTGGTTTTATGTGTTGTCCAATATATGGTGGTTTCGCATCATTGAGGGATCTCATACTTTCCAATAGGGTTGGGTAGACTTAGACTCCACTAGGTTGGGTGAGCTAAAGATTAGTCACTTTGTGGATTCTCTATTTTTATCATCCAATATATATAGTACCCTAATGGTTGTATTTCAACCCGTGGATGTTTCCTCCTTGGAGGTTTTACCACGTTAAAAAATCTCTTGTGTTAATTCTTCCTATCTCTATCTTTTATATTTTATTTGTGTATGTTATTATCTTGTTTCATATTACTCACTTGTGATGTATAGTGAAGCAAGTATTTGTAAAGTGTGATTTGTGAATTCATTTCTTTTGATCATTTTTGTATATTTGATTCTTTTGTATATTGTAATTTTTGTATAGTGATATTTGATCACTCTTGTAACTCGTGGAACATCTATTGAAATACAAACTTTATTTATTGTTGTGTTTATTTGTTTTTATACCTTACACAACTAGGTGATATACTTAGACCTTGTGCACATGATTATATTCTCATATTGTCTATGTATGTCTTTCTTGGTTTATTTTGTTGTGTGTAAGGCTACCTTAAGGGACAAACGAAAGTTTGTTTAAGGGATTGAAAAAAGGTGGAAAAACCTATTCACCACCCCCCCCCCCCCCCTCCCCCCCTCTAGGTATGCCTTAAGCAATTTAACTACGTTTGTATACTTTCAAATATATATCTAGCTTACTTAGTCTCATATTATTTTTTTAGTTTTTGGTGTATTTGGTATCAAGTTTGAACTCTATGGCTTGTAATATTTTTTGTTGATTCTTGGCTAGAATACTTTGTTGGATGCATGTATTTAGGGCGAGCATACATGATCCATTTGAACTTTAAATGTGTTATTTTCTTGCTAATGAATATATGTTGCCATATGTATTGTCTCTTGGATATTCTTGTGCTTTTGAGTTATTTTTAAGTGATATCAAGAGAAGACCAAGATAAAGTTCAAGACTTGTTGTTATAATTTGTGTCTAAAATGTGTAACTCATTGTACTCATTGTGACCAAATTTTCTTTGTAATAGTTTTAGTATATGTATAGGGGTTTTGACATGGAATTTGCCAAAGGGGGAGATTGTTAGGTTTTTGGTTTGTCATGGCATGTATTCCATATCAAAATGATATTGTCTTGTAATGTTTAGTGGTCTAAGAATTGAAGAATCAAGTCGTCTAAGAAAGACCTGGCCATAACTCATGCAAGATACTAGCTTCAAAGAAAAATGTGTTTCATCGGTCTATAAAGGTATATAAGACCTCATTTCTCTTACAAGGCTAGGCACACACACACATGGCATTCATATGTGTCCCTTCATGGTTGAACATCATTTAAATATCACTTTCACACACTTGGTAATGTATGCTCATGCATTAGCTTTAATTTGATAAACATTGTAATTTGCATGTTCTAGGACTATGTCTAGGAAAGGCATACGTGTGTGATTTTGTATGTATATGTTTCCATATTTTTTGTTTTGGACTTGAACATGATCTCTTATGATTCCTGATTGAGTTCCGGTCATTTTGGTTACTTATTCATTAGGTTTCGAGTCCAAACGATGTAGTTACGCTACTTTTCGTTCTCATTTGTTGAGTTGTTTTTGTTGTCATATTCTGAGATGATTTCTCAATCTTTTGTCAAAGTTTCATAGTCTTTGTTATGTGTGAGGGATTCACGATTCATAATCCGAAGACAGATTCAAAATCAGAGTTCGGAGGCCCGGATACGGCCGAAGAACGCGAGCGGAGCACAGAAGGAGCAAGTGAGGCCAACGGCCAAGCTTGCTTGGCCACGTGTGGAGGTCGTGGGCCACACAGCCAGACCAGCCCTCTGGTCCCGTGTAGCACACGTGCCCCACACGGCCAGGAGCTGATGTGGCAGCTTCTGGTTGGCCGAAATCCTCATCTCTCTCTCTTCCTTTTAAATTTCCAAATTCCCTCTCATTCATTTTCAAGACGAAAAAGTTGAATCCCGTTAGAATTTTCTCTCCAATTTTTCTCATCTTCCAAACACCATAACTTTCTCATATGAACTCAAAATTGAGTGATTCAAGTTGAAGATTGTTCATAATCGAGTGATCTACCTTTTCCAATTGGTTTTGCAGCTGTTTGATCGAATTTTCTGGTGGTTACACACAGAAAACCGAACCAGCTCGAGAATCCAAGGTAGTGTTCATATCTTTGGGATTTCTTCTTTTATAACCTTTAATTACCTTAGGGTTTCTTCTTCTATATGTATGTGTATGTATTATGAATGCTATAGAGAAAGATAGCTTCATAATCAATCTTAATCAAAAGTCTAATTAGAGACATATGTGAACTAGTTTCTTAGATTCTAGGTTTTTCACATGCTTGAGAGTTGTATTGTGATTAGATTAATATCTAGGATTATTTGTGACTTGATTGAATCATTTTTTGATTAATAATCCTTGAAATGTGCTTTGATCCTTGATTGATGTAATCTAGGATTAAGGCTCTTGTATGTGTTTTTAGAGACATCTAAGATTCAATTGATTTATCAATATATCCATGCTCTAAATCTTCGGCTAAAATATTCATTGAATAAATTTTGTGATTCTAGCATTTTTGTGTATGTTTATGACATCTTGAATTTGTACTTCATGTATATGTTTTTATTCAAGTGTTATTTGTATGAATAGAACTATGAGCTTTTGTGTTAGATACTTTTCACTTGCTTTAGGTTTAATTCATGATTTTAGCATCTAGATTACTTTACTTGCGTTTTCACATGTTTAGGTCTAGTTGTTCCATGGAATGTATTGATCACATGTTCTATGTTGAATTGATTGTTTGCATCATTTGCATTCACATGATCACACTAGGATGTCCTTGTAAAAGGCATGGAGTCTTGACTAGGACGAGGAGTCCGAATAGTCAAGCAAGGAAGTCTTGGTTAGGACGTGAGGTCCGGATAACCGAGCAAGAAGTCATGGCTAGAGTCGGGAAGACTCAGATAGTCATGCATGAGAGGCTCCCTAGAGGCATGAGTGCCTTGGATAGGGAGTTGGCTTGTATGTTGGTTGGCCTAAGCATATGGATAGACATGGACTCCAAAAGAGCGGGGTACATGGGATGTGTATGCAGTCTTGAGGAATTTCTAATCTTCCATCGATGTTGGTTTTGTATGTTGTCCAATATATGGTGGCTCTGCATCGTTGAGGGATTTCATACTTTCCAATAGGGTTGGGTAGACATAGACTCCACAAGGTAGGTGAGCTAAAGATTGGTCACTTTGTGAAATTTCTAATTTACCTTCCAATATATATAAGTACCCAATGGTTGTAGTTCAACCCGTGGATGTTTTCTCCTTGGAGGTTTTACCACGTTAAAACATCTCTTATGTTAATTCTTCCTATCTCTATCTCTTATATTTGTATATGTGTATGTTGTTATCTTGTTGCATAATATTCACTTGTGATGTATATTGTAACAAGATTTTGTAAAGTGTGATTTGTGAACTTATGTCTTTTGATCTTATTTGTAAATATAATTCTTTTGTATATTGTATTTCTTGTGTATAGCATTATTTGATTTTACTTGTAATACATTGAACAAATATTGAAGTACAAGTATTCTTTGATGTTAAGTTTATGAGTTCTTTTACCTCATACCACTAATTGATATTCATAGACTATGCTTATATGATCATATGCTTATCTTGTCTATGTATGGATTTATGGTTTATGTGTTGTATGTAAGGCTACCTTAAAGGACAAGTGAAAGTTTGTTCAAGGGATTGAAAAAGGCGTAAAAACCTATTCACCCCTCCCTCTAGGTATGCTTTAAGGTATTTAACTCCGTTTGTATACTTTCAGGTAGAATAGGAAAAGAAATGGCCACCACTTCTAGTGAAAGTGATGAAGCCTGCTTCACCTTCACTTCCTTCCATACTGAAGAGGATATGGCCATGTTTATGGCGCTTACTAGCTCTCACAAGCGGGACAACAAAGTGAAAGTAGCTGATAAAAAGTCCCTCGAGTTTGAATGATTGTGAGAATAACTATTTTGTCTTTCCAATCTCGTACAATGAAGAAGAGGAAGAGAGTCAAGAGGAAAATGACTCAAGTGAAGATGACTCTTCATCTCACTCCATAAATGGATATGTGGAGAAAAAGGTTCTTGTTGAATACCTTGCTGAGTTTAAAAGCTTAGTGATGAAGACGTCGAGAAAGATTCAAAGATTGAAAGAAGAGAATCTAGAGCTTTTATCTCATATTGACCAATTAAGTAAACAAGTGGATAGATCCAAGAAGATTGAAGACAAGCTAAGAGGTGAGCTAGCTTTGTCTATGAGGAATGAAGAAGATTTAAAAAGGGAGCTTGAAGAAGCTAAAAAGTCAATGACTAGGATGGCATCTAACACCAAAAAACTTGATCACATACTAGGTGTTGGAAAGAGTACGTGTGACAAGAGAGGTCTTGGGTTTGAATATGATATGGAGACCTCCACTCCTAACAAGACCGTGTTTGTCAAGAGCTTGGGCAAGAAAAGAAGCTTCACCGGTGCAATCTCCTAGGAAGAAGATTGGTCAAGGACAATGCTCTCATAGTGCATAAGTAAAGATAGCACCAAGAAGGCAACCTCAAGCTCAACCTACAAGAGCTCCTCAAACTAACTTCCCTCAACCTCAAATCCATCAAGGGAAAAGAGTGATCATGCAAACTCAACCGAGGTAGCAACCAAGCCTTGGTTAACAACAAAGAAGGAGAGATCCTATCCAACAACCAAGACAACCACAAAGATATGGGAATGCTCCTATGCATGCACAAGGACATGGTATGATTCCTAACTTCATCCCTACATGTCATTTTTGTGGTATTGATGGTTATATGAGACCAAAGTGCTTTCATTACATTAAAATGTGTAAAGTTAAAAGCATGATTGAGAAGAGAAAGACGAGAGCTAGAATGCATGTTCATAGGAAGGATAAAATCCAATTACATGATCCTATGACATCTAGAACTCTTGAACCTTTGACCACTAGGAAGAAAAGTGTTTCACCTAAGTGGATTAGAAAAGATGAACCATCATGTTACTGTGTTATATTGTCTCCCATAGGTTCAACTGAGTCCAATGGACTTGGTGGGTCTATAGGACCTCATACCCGTATTTGATATAGGGTGGTATTTGACCCTATATGGGGAACTCAAGCAAAGAGAGCTATTGCATACTTGTCGCATGCAAAATTTTGAAAAATTTTATGCTTCTTTGATTGATTGCATGAGTAGCTTGGTTGCACATATGTTATATGTTATTTTCTTCAATAAGTGTGAACCATGCTTTATTTACAATCCATGTCATATTTATGTTCAAACATACTTTTTTGGACTAGAAGATTTACATAGGAAGTATGATTTGAATGACCTATAGTTATCTCCATGACATGATGATTCTTTTATAACATGCTAATGTCAAATGAAAAAGCATGAAATTCAAATGACATGCTCAAATGAAAAAGCATGAATTGATGATTGCATATTCTTAAATGCAAAACTTGTGTGAAAAAGCTTATGAGACTTAAAATGAATAAAGGATCTTGTATCCGTTCAAAGGATTTTATAATCCAAATGTCTCCCTTTCTTTATTTGTTGAACATGGTTACTATCATATGGGTATCATTCCCGGAAAAATCGAATAGGGTGCAAAGTCGCTCATGCCATGTTTCGCTTATAAAGTTGGATATAGTGCTCTTATATTGAAATCAATAAAATATCTATATCTTTGCTTCTCTCATGACAAATGGTGAAATTGGTTTAAATTCTATTAGAAACCTTTGTCATTTGCTTTGCCAAATACCATTGTATTTTGGACTTGAATGCTACATGTCTTGTATGCAAAGCATTTTTAATTCACACATTTTCATAAAAATAAATCTCTTTGTTTCTCTCCCATTAATTGAATTGCATAAAGTGCATTATATAATTATGCAAATGACTTGTATGCTACCATCTCTCTTTTCTACAAGTGACCCGGATAAAGGATACTCCTTTGCGTATATCATGACAAAAAGGGGGAGTAGTATGTAGAAAGGGGGCTAATGCTAATTGTAATAGCATATTTGCATGTTGGGGAGATTACACATTGAGGGGGAGCATTGCATTACACATACATTATATGATGTTGTGCTTAAATTCTTAAATGCAAATACTTGCTTTATTTTCACTTGATCATCTCACATACACTTGCTTTGGAAGTGTAATTTTTTGTTTTTTTTTGTTTTGAAGGGTTGATAGTTCTACAAGAGATTGAAGACTTGATGTTTTTTTACATTTTTATATCTCTTTGTAATGTAGAATATCGTTGTTATCCCATAGCTTCAATTATGATTGAGAGGATAATGTGAGTGATGGTTTTGTCATGAAATAGCCAAAGGGGGAGATTGTAAGGTTCCCATTTATTGATTGGCTTATTTCGTGGACAAACCACATGTTGGGGTTTGATTGTAAGGGTAGTTTAGATGATTGAGGATCAAGCTCTAAGGCCCTTTCAAGACCTCAAGGGACAAGCACTTCCAAGGTATATCACTAGTGCTTAGTTTTTTTTGAAGAGATTTAGTTGCACACACACACTTGCCATGCTTGCATATATGCTCATTAATCTTGTGTGCATTCTCTTCACATGTCACTTTTCACACTTACACTTTGTTGTTGAATATTGTTGTGTGTTTATGTGTCTTGTAATTCGTTTCCTGATATTGTTCGAAAATGTCTGCGCATGCACGAATGTGTGCTTGGTTTAGCGCGAGGATCGCCTTCGGAGATGCCCTTGGCTTCTCCTTTGGTTTCACCACACAATGTAGGAAAACAGGTCATTGTCGCCCTTTGATTGTGTCGCCATGGCAACAGAGAAATTCATTCTTGAAAATTTATCAGGTATGACGTCGCCGTGAAGTGTCGCCCTGAGAACAAATAGCGACAAAGAAGAATTTTTGTGTTGCGTCAGGCGTCACCATGAGCGTCGCCATGATGTCGCCTGAGGACAAATGGCGACAAAAAAGAAAATATGGTGTCGCCATGAGGTGTCGCCCTAACAAATGGCGATAGCAAATGGCAACAATTGTTTTTGTCCAAAACAACATAGCTTCAATTTGACCTCCTATAAATATGCCTCTTTGTTCTTAGGTCATTCTAATGACTCAAAATCATATTTTTAATTGAGAGCTTTTTCAAAGAGAGATTTTAATTCAAGATTTCATCTTTGATTACTCAAACACTTATCCATGTGCATCAATCATCATCTAGCATCATCCTTGATCATCTAGTTGTCATCTTTGCATGGGTTTTTCAACACACTTTGCTTGGTAAGTTTTTCACTAATATCTTACATATTTTGTGTCTTTCTTAACAAGCAATCTCATTTATCACTTGTATGCCATTAGAATATATTCTTGATACAAGATTGAGATTAGTATATTGATTGTTTGAGAGTTGTATTGTGATAGCTTCATAGGATTGCCTAATCTATGCTTAGCTAAGCTTTATGACATGTCATTTAGCTTTTAATATCTACGATTGATTTAATTGCCATATCATCATCCTAGATAAGCATCTAAGGTTCCCTAGCTTTATTTGCTCTTTGAATATCATCATATATTCACATAGGCCATTTTATCTCTTCATTGAGAACTAAGTCTTGTGTAGCTTCCGGGATTAGGTTACGTAAATCTCAAGCAATTGGACTAGGTTCACTTATACCAGGATTAGGTAGTGGTGGTGAGTTACATACCGGGATTAGGTTGTAATCACCAGCCCGTGGTTTTTTCCCGTGAGGGTTTCCACGTATATTTCAAGTGTTATTTAAATTCTGCGCATATTACACTTGTTATATTATTGTGACTAGTTAGGGGTATTTTCATCAACTTGTTTATTAACGAAAATTGGGTAAAATCAGATAAAATCTATTTACCCCCCTCTAGATAATATTGAACACACCATAATTTATTTCATAAAGTACCCAAATCAGTACTTATGAGCCTTAATTGTCAAATAAAAGAAATGTGGGCAACTCAAGAGAAAAGAAAATGAGAAAAGCAAAAGAGTTTTGAATTATTTGATGCTAAGTACTTACAAAGTAGAGTACAACATTGGAAGCACACATATGGGTAAAATGAATGCCTAGAACACTAGCGTGTAAGTAATCAAAGAAAAAGGAGTGTTGTACGAGTTTGTTGACATATTCTAGCATGATTGGTGATTTTGAACTCCAAAATGTACATATTCTTTGTATTACCTCATTAAACCCCGTGACCATGTCATAACCAAGGAAAAGACCTTTTTGATTCATAATGAGTCTAAATAAGGAATGTTGGTTGACACATGATCTTTCACGTTCATGGCGTAGTGGTTCTTTCCTAGGATAGGCATTGTTTAAATTCTATGCATCATTCTTTGCATATGTGTGTGTATGGAACTTAGGACTCTGAGCGGAAAGAAAAGAGAGAATCCACGTGAGGTTTAGAATTGAAGCGAATTATGCTCGAGGTGTGGGAGTGAGTAGTCTCTGATGCATGAGTACCTTTAGGTGTGGGATTCGTGTCCGTGCAAGTTTCCTTTTGGTATCTCCAAGTTGCTTTAGATTATTTGCGTATGTTTACTTCTCGCGTTCACACATTTTCGTATCACATCACTAGTTGAAGTTGCAGCCTTTTTGAAATTGTTGCTTAGGTGTCTAGGAATTTTTCAGTCGAGTCAGTTGTTAGTGCGTCCGTCTTATTTGTTTTATCTTATCTTTGCTCGAGGACGAGCAAAGGTTTGGTTTGGGGGTATTTGATTGTGTCAAATATGTTATATATTTCCGCCCTCAATTCCGTATCCTTTGTGTCGTTTTCGTGTTTTTTAGCATATCTTATGGGCTCTGTGTTCGTAATTGCAGGCGTTTATCCAATTATGGTGTTTAGAGCGTATTGCGGGACTTTCAGATGAAAAGGGGACCAAGAGTTGTAGAAAGAAGGAGAAAGGCACTAGAGACTACAACAGTGCAGGTGAGTGCGGGTGCAGGTGAGTGGGGGTCCCAACCGCACTTCAACCGCACTCTTGCCCAGATCCTAGGACCGGATTTTTGAAGATGTGATAAAGTGCAGGTGAGTGCGAGTCCTTGAATCGCACTCCACCCACACTCCACGCACGCCAGATGTCGTTTTTAAGTCATTTTGTAACCTATTTTTGGGAGGACTATATATAGAATGTGTTAGGAACGTTTTTAAATAGCTTTTGACACTTAGAAAAATAGATTTCTTCAAATCTAAATCTAGGAATTCATTTCTTTTCCATTTTCATACACTTTCTACTCAACTTCAAAGGAGCTAGGGATTGAAGGGAACTTCAAGGAAGGAGATGATCTCCAAGGGTTTTTTCTCCATCTTTTCTCTTATTTTCATTGTTGTAATGAGTAGCTAAATCCTCACTAAGGGGTTGATGGATTAGTTTGTTGAATATTGGGCTTTTGTATATAAACTCTATTTCATATATTTTTCTATCTTTCATTGTTTTATTCAAGAGTATGAATGGTTTTCTTTTGATTTGCTTGTCTTGGATACACTCTCTTTGCAAGTATTATTTGGATTCCATTTGTGTAGACAACTAGGTATACACCCTACTTTGTTGTTTATTGCTTAATTGAATAGAAGGGATTTCTGAAATCCCGGCTCAATAACCACGTTCTTAATCTAACCTCGAACGAGTGTCTATCACTATACACCCTACGTCGGCACTTGTGAGGGGATTAAAAGCCTTCACTATACACCCTAGTTTGGCTACATTAGTAAGGTTGAGCCTTTGATAGATGAACAAGCATTCATTGTCAGAATCCTAAATGAGCAACTAACACTATGCACCCTAGGTTGGTTCTTAGGAGCAAGGAACTTAAAATCGACATATCCACCGATATATCCACCGATATATCCATATTTTGGAGGGACCGATATCGAAACAGGGACCGATATATCTACCGATAGAGAAGAAATTGGTGTAGATCGTGGAGCTACAGTAGCAAATCCTTTTTTAAATTTTTTACCGAATATCCACCGATATCGATAATATCCCCGATATATCCATAAATTTAAAAGCCCGATATCGATACCGATACCGATATTTTATTCCTTGCTTAGGAGGGATTAATCGTTAGTAGGCAGGGTTTGTAAAATCAACATATCCACCGATATATCCATATTTTGGAGGGACTGATATCGAAACAGGGGTAATATCCAATGTTTAGAAAATATCCGGTCGATTTCAAAATATCTATAAAAATCTCCCGATATTCCTGAAATATTATCAATTTCATCCCGAAATCCAGGGATATTTTGTAAAAAATAAAAAATTAAAAAAAATTAAAAATAAAAAATTAATCTTAAACACTTAAATTATTGTTCAAATAATCTATATTGAAAATTATTTTAAAAGAAGCATTAAAAATTTTATAAAATTTTCAAACACAATAGTCAATAGTATAATTACTGAAGTAGAATTTGGCAAAGATTGTGAAAGCAATCTGATTTGAACCCAAAGTACAAATATAGAGACAATATTGGGGATAATTCAGATCTTTTGAAAGCCGTACATATTGACTATTCGCAATTAGACCCTGAAGATACAGGGATTGCTAATTTTGGAAATGAGGTAAAAAGTTGCAACTTACAATCAATTTTATAATTCCAATATTATAACTTCTTTGCATGAGAGTATTGTGTCATATACTCATATTTATATATATTATTTACATACTGATCTCATGAGTCATGAATGTAGCTCATATACTTTAAGGATGGAAAGAAACGTTTTACTGAACGAGCAGCCATAACAGCTAGAAGCAAAATGCAACCAGATATATAAGTTTTATTACAAAAATCTATGTAATAATAATAAATAATAATATCATTGAAATGGTATTCATACTTATAATACTTAATAATTTTTGTTGCAGCTGATTGGTGGGTAATGTATGGAGATTGTGCTCCATCATTGCGTGCAATAGCAGTTCGTGTATTTGTAAGGTTCACTATTTGTATTGGCTTGATTCCATTGCAAAACACTCTATGATTGTATTAGTTGTTGCTTAGGACATTATTTGAAGAAAGGAAGCTCAAAGAGTGAAGAGCAACGTCTAGTGCAAAAGTCGTCTTCAAGAGGTGAAAAACGTCAAAGGTAAATCTTGACTTCCACCCTCTTGCAAGGCGTTTGCGCACACACACACAATTCATACATGTGTGTCCCTGCATCGTGGTTCAAACATTTGGTATAACACATTCACACACTTCATAGCATGCTCATGCATTGATCTTGTATTGACAAACATTGTGAAATTGCATGCTTTGTGACTATCTCTTTGATATGGCATGTTTGTGTCAATATGTGTTTATTTGTTTTCGTATTTTATGTTTAGGACTTGAACATGATCTTATTTAATGCCTTATCGAGTTCCGGTCGTTTCGGTTACTCATTCATAAGGTTTCAAGTCCAAACAAGTTGACTAGTCTACTTTTTGTTCTCATTTGTTATGTTGATTTCATCATCGGATTCCGAGATGATTTCTCAACCATTTTTCAAAGTTGAGTAGTCATAGTCGTGCGTGAGGGAGTCACGGTTCGTAATCCAAAAACGGATTCGAAATCGGAGGTCGGATGCTCAAGATATGGGGCAACGAACCAAGGGAGCGCGCGAGAGATGTGCAAATCACGTGTGGCCACTTGGCCAGCCCGTGTGGGAGGCCGTGGGCCCCACGGGCAAGGGAGCCTTCTGCTCCCGTGGGCCCCACGCGCCCCCCACGGGGTGCTGATGTGGCACCACGTGATTTGCTTGGAAATTCTCTCCTTTTCCCTCCTTTTAAGCAAACCTCCTTCCCTCCACACTTATGCAATTTTTTTGAAGAACACTTCATTTCCCGCATCAGTTTTTCAACAATTTTCGTTTACTTGTTTTGATCATATCTCTCTCATACGAACTCAAAATCATTCGATTCAAAAACCAAAATTGTTGGTCTCGAAGAGAGCTACAAACCCCAAGCATTTCCAGAGGCATTTGACTTCGGCATTTTTCTCAGCTGGTCCATTTCCAGTCCGTGGTCAGTGTTTGATTTTCAACTTCTTCTTTTTCAATTTCATCTTTGATCATCTATTGATTCTTTCCATTTGATTGATGAAATTTGTTAAGAAGTATGTTAGATCACATGCTAGGGTTATTTGATCATTTGTTAATTGAGTTTTAGCTTTGTGATGTGTTTTGAACATATATGTGCTAAACTTGATTTATCATGAAATTGATTCTAGAAAACATATGTGTGATGTGCTTCATGTTATTTTCTATGTTTTATTTCATGATCTAAGAACTAGGTTTTTAGTGTGCTAAATTGAATATTCATACCTTTGTTCTTATTGATTTGCATGTCTTGATTTCTAGATAACTTTTGTGATTGTGTGTTGAAATCATATTCTAGACTATCATTGAACATGTACATTTTGCTTGATTGATCATCTAGCTTAATTTGATTGTGCTTGCATCATTTGCATCACTTTAGATCATAGCCTTGCATTAGGTTGAAGTCTCTAGCAAAGTGAGTGAAGCTTTGTGGATAGAGCAAGGGAGTCTTGACTAGGACATGTGGTCCGGATAGTCAAGCAAAAGTCTTAGCTAGGAGTGTGGTACTCCGGATGGTTGAGCTAGGAGAGCTTAACTAGGATCTTTGTGATCCGGATAGTTAAGCACGAAATCTTCCTAGAGACGTGAGCGTCTTGGATAGGAAGTTGCTTTCTAGAGGTGTAGGACACATCTCGGATAGGAAGTAGGCTTGGTGATTCACTAGCCCGAGGGTAGATTAGGAGTTGATAGATTGAGCGGATATCATGAGTGATAGCTTGAGTGTGTAAGTCCTTTTTCACATAGTGGATTGCTTCGCCGGTGGTTGTGGTATCAACCCGTGGATGTTTCCTCATTGAGGTTTTACCACGTTAAAATCATTGTGTTCAATTTTGCTTTACTTTCCTTTATCTTCCATATATTACATTGATTGTACAACTTGTAAAATTGATTAACTCTTGTCTTAGTGAAATCAATTCATTTGCTAAATCTAATCAAGTGTGCATTTGCCTTGTAATTTTCCGCATTATTTTTAAATGGAAGAATTTGGAGCCTATACCTATTCACCCCCCCTCTAGGTATATTTCACTACTACATTAAGGGAAATTTCAGTATTGTCACAAAAAACATCATCTTCTGCATGCGAAAGAAATTGGTCTATATTTGCTTTAATCCACACAAAACAAAGAAACCGTCTTGCCTATTCTAAGCTTGAACAACTTGTTTATTGTTATTATAATATGAAGTTGAAAATTAGGGATATGGCAGCTGAAAAAGATAAAGTAGATGAAATTGATTTTATGGATCTACTTCAAGTAGCTATTGAAGCAGGGGACGACAATGAGAATCTTTTTTTTGACTGGGTTAGACCTGCCTATTTGGATGATGATGAGGGAAATCTTGATCCACAAATTGCTTCTCATGCTCAAGACATGGGAATAAATGTTGAACAAGTGATTAGAGAAGAAGTTGGTGTAGATCATGGAGTTACTATTAGCAGCTCTTCCAATGATCAACATACCTCTGATGGAAATAGTGGAGGAAAAGATGATGGAGATGATGGAGATGATGGAGGAGGTTGGGATTCTAGTGAAAGAGGTTGCGATGCTGGTACAACAAGTTGGGATGTTCGTGCCGGAGGTTAGGATGCTGGTGCAACAGGTTGGAATGCTAGTGCAACAGGTTGGGATGCTCATGCAGATAATTTTAATCAAAATCGTGGTAGACAACATGGAGGAACAAGTCAAATTGATGAAGATTCTTTGAATATGTCTCTCTCCTCAATGAGTAAGGACACACAAAATAATTCTTTGAGTGATTCGCAGACAAGGTCAGGTTCTCATGTACCATATTATGGTAGTTATGGTGGTTGCAGTATATTTCATTATCCTTCTCCACAAATGCTATATGCAATACCTATGCATACAGATCAATAATATCCACCAAGTTTGGTAAATCCAAACTACATAATTCATGGATCAGTTGGAAGAGATCAAGCAACATACCTGTGGCATATTAATAACTACCTTGAAAACTATGCTAGCACGTTTTCCTGGGAAAATTATTGTTCAAATCAAGATAGAAATGTATCTTATGTATTTAAACCAGCAAGGAATTCATTTTGGTTTTAAATTTCAAACATGGAATGTATTATTATGTATGAATTATGATTTATGATAGAATCTTGGAAGTATGGAACTATATATAATTTTTAATTATAATTTTGTTTATTAAATATTTAATCTCTTTATATTGTATATAATATTGTAAAAGTGAAACAAAATATTATTCTCTTAAATACTCAATTTAAAAAATTATATACAAACTCTATCTATGTTATAATTTATAATAAACTCATAACTATGCTAATTTATCGTTGAAATATGATTCATTTGATGTATAATTATTTGTTTAAGCTTGTCCTAAAGTTTCACAAAAAAATTCTAAACTTAAGATGTAAATATCCATCATTTTTTTAATTGTTTACCGCATATCCACCGATATTGATAACATCCTCGATATATCCATAAATTTAGAAGCTCGATATGGATACCGATACCGATACCGATATTTTATTCCTTGCTAGTAGGTGGCTTTCTCTATACACCCTAGGTTGGCCCCTTACTAGAGATAGATGGCCAACTCTATACACCCTAGGTTGGTTACAATTGTTAAATGTGCATATTTACGAGTTTTTTGCTTTTGCCCAAATGTTCGCATACGAGTCCGTCAACACCTTAGCTTCCATCTTATATATCTTTCACTCCATTCGCATTCCATTTTAGTTTGCATTCCTGGTTTAGTTTTAAGTTGTATGCTCATTCACATTTCACAACATCACCCATTTACTTTTATCGCATTAATATTGCTTTAAGTATCAACTAGTTTTAGTTAACTCCGATCCTTGTGGACGACATTCCACTTACCGCCATACTTATGCTTTTTACACCATTTAGGGCTTTGTGAGGTTATTATAAATATTGTTTGACAAAATGATTTAAACGACACACAATCCAACTTTCGTCGGTCACTGTTTGTGTCATCATGTGACCAAACAAGCAACCACTCTCAGGATCTTAGATCTCTTTGTCGCCTTTCCATTCTCGCTATCGTCATAACTGCGAAAAAGATCAAAATGACTCCGAGAATCAAATCAAAGAATCTGTAACCATCTATAGCGGTGGTGTCACTATCTTCGAAACCGCGACAATAAAACCACGACACCCTGCCACATCAGCATTTCTGGCAGTTAATAATACAAATCTGATAGCCACTATATATATTCTTCTCTTCCAAGTTGAATGGGGATCAAATCACAATCCAAGCACTGAAACTAATTAATGCACGGTGTGTATAAAGCTATCTAGAGGGGGGGTGAATAGATTTTACGCTTTTTACCCAATTTTTCGTGTTAGTCAAAATTACAAAATTACCCTCAAGATAATATAAACAAGCAAGTGTAATATGGTGCGGAAATTAAAATAACACTTGAATTTTTACGTGGAAACCCTCACGGGAAAAACCACGGGCTATGTAAGTAAGCCACACTCGAACCTCGAATCCACTAAATGTGCAAACGATTACAACCTAATCCCGGAAGTAATCACACACCTACCTAATCCCGGTATGAGTGAACCTAGTCCAATTTGCTTGCGATCTAAGCAACCTAATCCCGATTGCTACACACAAGACTTAGCTTCTCTTGAAGAGAATACAACCCTAAGTGAATATATGAAAATATCCAAAATGCAACATAGAGCAAGGGAAACCCTATATGCTTATCTAAGATGATTAATATGCAATTAAGAGCAATCCTAGATATCAAAACTAAATGACATGTCAATTAGTTTAGCTAATCAATATCAAGCACAAAAACCTAATATGCTAGCACAATACAACTTCTCAAACATACATCATACTAATCTCAATCTTGTATTCAACAAATATAAAATCACATACAAGTAATTAAATTGAGATTGCTAGATAAGAGAAACACAAAATATGTAAGATATTAGTGAAAGCTTACCAAGCAAAGTATGATGAAGAATCCATGCAAGATGTCATCTAGATGATCTAAGATGATGCTAGATGATGATTGATGATCATGGAACAAGTGTTTGAGTAAATAAAAATGAGTTCTTTGGAATTTTTCTTCTCTTTGAAAAATCTCCTAAGTATGGAATCTGAATATGAACTCTTGTAATTGACCTAAAGTCAAAGTGGCATATATATAGGGGGCCAAAACAAAGTGTGGTCGTTTTGATAAGTTTGCCCACTATTTGCCATGGGCGCTGTACGTAGGGCGCCCTTGTACAGCGCCTGTACAGCGCCCTTGCTCTGTTTTCACGAGGAAACAGAGTGGCGCTGTTCGTACAGCGCTTTGTACAGCGCCACGTACAGCGCCCCAACAGCGACCCAACAGCGACCGATTAAATCGATCAGGTCTGAACAGCGCTCAATGGGCGCTGTTCGTACAGCGCTTCTGTACAGCGCTTTTGGGGGCGCCCAGTGCAAAAATGCAATCCTAAGTCTAAGCATGACAAGGCAATTGGATATGCAAGATGCAATCAAACTAACATGCAAGAAGAGATGTTAATGAGCATTAAGGCACACATAAAAGACACACAACATATAAGGATTAAACATATGCATGAGTTGTGAGTGTGTGCATCTATCTCTTCAAGACAAGTAAGCACTTAGAATATTACCTTTGGTGCTTGTCAATGGTGAGGTCTTCAAAAGGGCCTAAGCAATAACACAACATCTAAGCTACCCTTACAAAGCATCCCCACATGTGGTTTGATCACGAAATAAGCCAATTAAACACAACGGGAATCCTAACAATCTCCCCCTTTGGCTATTTCGTGACAAAACCACCACTCACAATGATTCCTCACATAGAATTAGAAACTACGGGACTACAATGATTATCTACATTACAAAGAGATAAGAAAGTAAAAACTTCAAGTCTTCAATCTCTTGTAGAACAATCAAGTCCTGAAAATAAAGTTTCTAGCATTTCCAATACAAGTAAAGTGTGAGATTAATCATGTGAGAACAATACCAAGCATTTGCATTTTTAGAATTTAGGCACAACATTAGCAAATGTATGCAATGAATGATAAATGCAATGCTCCCCCTCAAAGGGTTACTCCCCCTCAATGTATGTTCTCCCCAAAATGCACAAAAGCTTCTATATTTTGCAACTCCCCTTACCATTTCCTACTCCCCCTTTTTGTCATGATATAGGCAAAGGAGTAGTCCCCAACCGGGTCACTCAAAGCAACGAGAGATAGAAGCATGCAAGATATGCATATACATATAAGTCACTTTATGCACTTCAATTAATTTGAGAGAAACAAGGAGATTTATTTGAGAAAATGTGTGAATCCAACATGCTTTGCATACAAGACATATAGCATTCAAGTCCAAAATACAATGGTATTTGGCAAAGCAAATGACAAAGGTTTCTAATTTGAATTCAAACCAATTTCACCAATGTCATGGGAAAAGCAAGGATATAGAGATTATTGATTTCAATTTTAAGAGCAACTATATCCAACTTTATAAGCGAAACATGGCATGAGCGACTTTGCACCCTATTTGATTTTTCCGGATAAGATATCCGTATGATAGTAACCATGTTCAACTAATAAAGAAAGAGAGACATTTGGAATGTAAATTCCTTTGAACGGATACAAGATCCTTTATTCATTTAGAGTCTCATAAGCTTTCACACAAGTTTTGCATTTTTTAAGAATATGCAATCATCAATTCATGCTTTTCATGTGAGCATGTTGTATGAATTTCATGCTTTTTCATTTAGCATTAGCATGTTATTAAAGAATCATCATGTCATGGAGATAACTATAGGTCATTCACATCATACTTCCTATGTAAATCTCCTAGTCCAAAAATGCATGTTTGAACATAAATATGACATGGATTGTAGATAAGCAAGGTTCACACTTATAGAATTGAAAACATATATACATATGTACAACCAAGCTTACTCAAGCAATCAAAAGAAGAGGCATAAGTTATTTCAAATTTTTTGCAAGATACAAGAATGCAAAATAGCTCTCTTTGCTTGAGTTCCCCATATGGGGTCAATCATAGAACATCACTCCACAAGACATATCCCAATAGATCTACTAAGAGTTTTAAATCGAGTAGCATCTAAGGGTTTAGTAAATAAGTCCGCAAGTTGATCATTAGTACCTACATGTTCAAGTACTATGCATTTATTTTCAACAAGCTCTCTAATGAAGTGATGGCGGATGTCAATATGCTTAGTTCTAGAATGTTGAACCGGATTCTTGGAAATATTAATAGCACTCATGTTATCACAAAAGAGAGTGAGAGTACCTTGGTTGAATCCGTAGTCTACTAGCATTTGCTTCATCCATAGGAGTTGTGTGCATCCACTCCCTGCGGCTATGTACTCGGCCTCGGCCGTGGACAAGGAAATCGAGTTTTGCTTCTTGCAAAACCAAGACACCAAGTTGTTGCCTAGAAAGAAGCAACCGCCCGATGTGCTCTTCCTATCATCACAATTTCCTGCCCAATCCGCATCACTAAAGCCTACAAGACTAGCATTAGTGTCAAAAGAGTACCAAATCCCATAGTTGGATGTCCCATTCACATAGCGAATGATCCTCTTCACACAAGAGAGGTGGGACTCCTTAGGATCCGCTTGGTACCTAGCACACACACCCACACTAAAAGATATATCGGGCCTACTTGCGGTCAAATAAAGCAAGCTACCTATCATGCCACGATATAGAGTTTGTTCCACACTTTTACCACTAGCATCCTTGCTTAGCTTCAAAGTGGTACTCATGGGTGTATCACAATGTTTGGCTTTCTCTAAACCAAACTTCTTCACTAGGTTCTTAGCATATTTGGCTTGGGTTATGAAAATCCCATCATCCATTTGCCTAATTTGCAAACCTAGGAAGTAACTAAGCTCACCAACAAGACTCATCTCAAATTCAAGAGACATGACATCAACAAATTGTTGGACTTTGGTGTTGTTGGTGGAGCCAAAAACTATATCATCAACATATATTTGAGCTATGAAAAGCTCATCATTGTCTCTCTTGATGAATAGTGTCTTGTCAACACTACCTCTTGTGTAGTTGTTGTCAACAAGAAATTGAGTGAGGCGCTCATACCAAGCCCTCGGTGCTTGTTTCAACCCATAAAGTGCCTTCTTGAGGCGATAGACATGATTGGGGTGGTGTGCATCCACAAACCCCTTAGGTTGTTCAACAAACACTTCCTCTTGCAAGAAGCCATTGAGGAAGGCACTCTTGACGTCCATTTGGTGCAATTTGAACTTGTGCACACAAGAGATGGACAAGAGAAGCCTAATGGACTCTAAGCGGGCAACGGGAGCAAAAGTCTCCTCAAAGTCGATACCCTCAATTTGAGAGTACCCTTGTGCTACAAGTCTAGCCTTGTTCCGCACTATGTTGCCATCCTCATCGGATTTGTTCCTAAATATCCATTTGGTGCCTATGACATTAGTGGTCTTAGGCCTAGGAACTAGAGTCCAAACCTCATTCCTTTCGAATTGGCTTAGCTCTTCTTGCATGGCAAGAACCCAAAATTCATCATTTAAGGCTTCTTCAACCTTTTTGGGTTCTATTTGAGAGGTGTAGCATGTCAAGCTAATTAGATTAGCTATTTGACGCCTAGTTCTAACACCCTCATTAACATCTCCAATAACATCCTCTTTGTTATGGAGTCTTCTAACCCATGGAGCGGGTTCATTAGAGTCCAAGTTAGGAACTCTAGTACTAGGTTGTGTGACTTCATTAGATGTCCCAACATTGGGAGTCACCACAACCCTCTCCAAAGGAGAGTCATCCTCTAAAACATCCTCCTCCTCATCACTTTTGGACTTGAGCCTTGTATCATCAATGACAACATTTGATGATTCCATGACGGTTCGAGTCTTCAAGTTGAAAACTCTATAGGCTCTACTATTCAAGGCATAGCCAATAAAGATACCCTCATCACTCTTAGCATCAAACTTGCCAAGTTGATCACGGTCATTTAAAATGTAGCATTTGCTCCCAAATGTGTGGAAGTAGCTAACATTTGGCCTCTTGCCTTTCCATAATTCATAGGAGGTGTTTCTAGTACCGGGCCTTAGGAACACTCTATTTCCTATATAGCAAGCCGTGTTGATGGCTTCGGCCCATAGGTTCCTAGGGACATTGTTGCTAAGCAACATCACACGGGCCATCTCTTGGAGGACCCTATTCTTCCTCTCAACAACCCCATTTTGTTGAGGTGTCCTAGGAGCGGAAAACTCATGGGAGATGCCTAGGCTATCACAATAGCTTTCAAAAGAGGCATTCTCAAACTCCCTCCCATGGTCACTTCTAATCCGTTTAATGCTTCTTGAAACTAAATATACCACGGTGTGTATAAAGCTATCTAGAGGGGGGGTGAATAGATTTTACGCTTTTTACCCAATTTTTCGTGTTAGTCAAAATTACGAAATTACCCTCAAGATAATATAAACAAGCAAGTGTAATATGGTGCGGAAATTAAATAACACTTGAATTTTTACGTGGAAACCCTCACGGGAAAAACCACGGGCTATGTAAGTAAGCCACACTCGAACCTCGAATCCACTAAATGTGCAAACGATTACAACCTAATCCCGGAAGTAATCACACACCTACCTAATCCCGGTATGAGTGAACCTAGTCCAATTTGCTTGCGATCTAAGCAACCTAATCCCGATTGCTACACACAAGACTTAGCTTCTCTTGAAGAGAATACAACCCTAAGTGAATATATGAAAATATCCAAAATGCAACATAGAGCAAGGGAAACCCTATATGCTTATCTAAGATGATTAATATGCAATTAAGAGCAATCCTAGATATCAAAACTAAATGACATGTCAATTAGTTTAGCTAATCAATATCAAGCACAAAAACCTAATATGCTAGCACAATACAACTTCTCAAACATACATCATACTAATCTCAATCTTGTATTCAACAAATATAAAATCACATACAAGTAATTAAATTGAGATTGCTAGATAAGAGAAACACAAAATATGTAAGATATTAGTGAAAAGCTTACCAAGCAAAGTATGATGAAGAATCCATGCAAGATGTCATCTAGATGATCTAAGATGATGCTAGATGATGATTGATGATCATGGAAAAGGTGTTTGAGTAATTAAAAATGAGTTCTTGGAATTTTTCTTCTCTTTGAAAAATATCCTAAGTATGAAATCTGAATATGAACTCTTGTTATTTGACCTAAAGTCAAAGTGGCATATATATAGGGGGCCAAAACAAAGTGTGGTCGTTTTGATAAGTTTGCCCACTATTTGCCATGGGCGCTGTACGTAGGGCGCCCTTGTACAGCGCCTGTACAGCGCCCTTGCTCTGTTTTCACGAGGAAACAGAGTGGCGCTGTACGTACAGCGCTCTGTACCGCGCCACGTACAGCGCCCCAACAGCGACCCAACAGCGACCGATTAAATCGATCAGGTCTGAACAGCGCTCAATGGGCGCTGTTCGTACAGCGCTTCTGAACAGCGCTTTTGGGGGCGCCCAATGCAAAAATGCAATCCTAAGTCTAAGCATGACAAGGCAATTGGATATGCAAGATGCAATCAAACTAACATGCAAGAAGAGATGTTAATGAGCATTAAGACACACATAAAAGACACACAACATATAAGGATTAAACATATGCATGAGTTGTGAGTGTGTGCATCTATCTCTTCAAGACAAGTAAGCACTTAGAATATTACCTTTGGTGCTTGTCAATAGTGAGGTCTTCAAAAGGGCCTAAGCAATAACACAACATCTAAGCTACCCTTACAAAGCATCCCCACATGTGGTTTGATCACGAAATAAGCCAATTAAAAACAACGGGAATCCTAACAATCTCCCCCTTTGGCTATTTCGTGACAAAACCACCACTCACATTGATTCCTCACATAGAATTAGAAACTACGGGACTACAATGATTATCTACATTACAAAGAGATAAGAAAGTAAAAACTTCAAGTCTTCAATCTCTTGTAGAACAATCAAGCCCTGAAAATAAAGTTTCTAGCATTTCCAATACAAGTAAAGTGTGAGATTAATCATGTGAGAACAATACCAAGCATTTGCATTTTTAGAATTTAGGCACAACATTAGCAAATGTATGCAATGAATGATAAATGCAATGCTCCCCCTCAAAGGGTTACTCCCCCTCAATGTATGTTCTCCCCAAAATGCACAAAAGCTTCTATATTTTGCAACTCCCCTTACCACATTTCCTACTCCCCCTTTTTGTCATGATATAGGCAAAGGAGTAGTCCCCAACCGAGTCACTCAAAGCAACGAGAGATAGAAGCATGCAAGATATGCATATACATATAAGTCACTTTATGCACTTCAATTAATTTGAGAGAAACAAGGAGATTTATTTGAGAAAATGTGTGAATCCACCATGCTTTGCATACAAGACATATAGCATTCAAGTCCAAAATACAATGGTATTTGGCAAAGCAAATGACAAAGGTTTCTAATTTGAATTCAAACCAATTTCACCAATGTCATGGGAAAAGCAAGGATATAGAGATTATTGATTTCAATTTTAAGAGCAACTATATCCAACTTTATAAGCGAAACATGGCATGAGCGACTTTGCACCCTATTTGATTTTTCCGGATAAGAAATCCGTATGATAGTAACCATGTTCAACTAATAAAGAAAGAGAGACATTTGGAATGTAATTCCTTTGAACGGATACAAGATCCTTTATTCATTTTGAGTCTCATTAGCTTTCACACAAGTTTTGCATTTTTAAGAATATGCAATCATCAATTCATGCTTTTCATGTGAGCATGTTGTATGAATTTCATGCTTTTTTTTTTTTTTATTAGCATAAGCATGTTATTTAAGAACCATCATGTCATGGAGATAACTATAGGTCATTCACATCATACTTCCTATGTAAATCTCCTAGTCCAAAAATGCATGTTTGAACATAAATATGACATGGATTGTAGACAAGCAAGGTTCACACTTATAGAATTTGAAAGCATATATACATATGTACAACCAAGCTTACTCAAGCAATCAAAAGAAGAGGCATAAGTTATTTCAAATTTTTTGCAAGTTACATGAATGCAAAATAGCTCTCTTTGCTTGAGTTCCCCATATGGGGTCAATCATAGAACATCACTCCACAAGACATATCCCAATAGATCTACTAAGAGTTTTAAATCGAGTAGCATCTAAGGGTTTAGTAAATAAGTCCGCAAGTTGATCATTAGTACCTACATGTTCAAGTACTATGCATTTATTTTCAACAAGCTCTCTAATGAAGTGATGGCGGATGTCAATATGCTTAGTTCTAGAATGTTGAACCGGATTCTTGGAAATATTAATAGCACTCATGTTATCACAAAAGAGAGTGAGAGTACCTTGGTTGAATCCGTAGTCTACAAGCATTTGTTTCATCCATAGGAGTTGTGTGCATCCACTCCCTGCGGCTATGTACTCGGCCTCGGCCGTGGACAAGGAAATCGAGTTTTGCTTCTTGCAAAACCAAGACACTAAGTTGTTGCCTAGAAAGAAGCAACCGCCCGATGTGCTCTTCCTATCATCACAATTTCCTGCCCAATCCGCATCACTAAAGCCAACTAGACTAGCATTAGTGTCAAAAGAGTACCAAATCCCATAGTTGGATGTCCCATTCACATAGCGAATGATCCTCTTCACACAAGAGAGGTGGGACTCCTTAGGATCCGCTTGGTACCTAGCACACACACCCACACTAAAAGATATATCGGGCCTACTTGCGGTCAAGTAAAGCAAGCTACCTATCATGCCACGATATAGAGTTTGGTCCACACTTTTACCACTAGCATCCTTGCTTAGCTTCAAAGTTGTACTCATGGGTGTATCACAATGTTTGGCTTTCTCTAAACCAAACTTCTTCACTAGGTTCTTAGCATATTTGGCTTGGGTTATGAAAATCCCATCATGCATTTGCCTAATTTGCAAACCTAGGAAGTAACTAAGCTCACCAACAAGACTCATCTCAAATTCAAGAGACATGACATCAACAAATTGTTGGACTTTGGTGTTGTTGGTGGAGCCAAAAACTATATCATCAACATATATTTGAGCTATGAAAAGCTCATCATTGTCTCTCTTGATGAATAGTGTCTTGTCAACACTACCTCTTGTGTAGTTGTTGTCAACAAGAAATTGAGTGAGGCGCTCATACCAAGCCCTCGGTGCTTGTTTCAACCCATAAAGTGCCTTCTTGAGGCGATAGACATGATTGGGGTGGTGAGCATCCACAAACCCCTTAGGTTGTTCAACAAACACTTCCTCTTGCAAGAAGCCATTGAGGAAGGCACTCTTGACGTCCATTTGGTGCAATTTGAACTTGTGCACACAAGAGATGGACAAGAGAAGCCTAATGGACTCTAAGCGGGCAACGGGAGCAAAAGTCTCCTCAAAGTCGATACCCTCAATTTGAGAGTACCCTTGTGCTACAAGTCTAGCCTTGTTCCGCACTATGTTGCCATCCTCATCGGATTTGTTCCTAAATATCCATTTGGTGCCTATGACATTAGTGGTCTTAGGCCTAGGAACTAGAGTCCAAACCTCATTCCTTTCGAATTGGCTTAGCTCTTCTTGCATGGCAAGAACCCAAAATTCATCATTTAAGGCTTCTTCAACCTTTTTGGGTTCAATTTGAGAGGTGTAACATGTATAGCTAATAAGATTAGCAAGTTGGCGTCTAGTCCTAACACCCTCATTTACCTCTCCAATGATATCTTCTTTATCATGGAGTTTCCTAACCCATGGAGCGGGTTCTTTAGAGTCCAAGAGAGGAACTCTATCAATAGGTTGTGTGCCATCATTGTTGACATTAGATGTCCCAACATTAGGCGACACCACAACCTTCTCCAAAGGAGAATCATCACTAAAAATAACCTCCTCATCATGATCATTAGACTTGAGCCTAGTATCATCAAATACGACATTGGATGATTCCATAACACTTAGAGTCTTTAAATTGAAAACTCTATAGGCTCTACTATTTAAGGCATAGCCAATAAAATACCCTCATCACTCTTAGCATCAAACTTGCCAAGTTGATCACGGTCATTCAAAATGTAGCATTTGCTTCCAAAAGTGTGGAAGTAGCTAACATTTGGCCTCTTGCCTTTCCATAACTCATAGGAGGTGTTTCTAGTACCGGGCCTTAGGAACACTCTATTTCCTATATAGCAAGCCGTGTTAATGGCTTCGGCCCATAGGTTCCTAGGGACATTGTTGCTAAGCAACATCACACGGGCCATCTCTTGGAGGACCCTATTCTTCCTCTCAACAACTCCATTTTGTTGAGGTGTCCTAGGAGCAGAAAATTCATGGGAGATGCCTAAACCATTACAAAAGGTTTCAAAGGTGGCATTCTCAAATTCTCTCCCATGGTCACTTCTAATCCGTTTAATGCTTCTAATGTTAGAATTCATTTCATTTTGCAATTTAGTACAAAGCATTTTAAACTTATCAAAAGTTTCGGATTTTTCTCTAAGAAAATATGTCCATGTAAATCTAGAGAAATCATCAACACAAACAAAAATGTATCTCTTTCCACCCAAACTTTCGGTTTGCATGGGACCCATGAGGTCCATGTGGAGAAGCTCAAGTGGCTCCTTGGTGGTGAGATACTTACCCTTTTTGTGCATGCTTTTGGTTTGCTTTCCTTGTTGGCAAGGTCCACAAATACCATTGGCTTTCTTCCCAAGCTTAGGGAGGCCACGCACACAATTGAACTTTCCAAGGGTCCGTAGATCCCTAAAGTTCATGTGGCCAAGTCTTTCATGCCACAACTCAATTTGCTCATCCATGGACACATGATTAGATACAATTCTAGCTTCAAGACAATAGCAATTGTCGCTAGATCTCATGCCCTTCAACAAGGTTTGTCCATCGGGTTTAAGGATAGAGCAATAATCTTTAGAGAACAAGACGGAATATCCTTCATCACTAAGATGTGAAATGCTAATTAAATTGGCTTTCAAGCCATCAACAAATAAAGCATTGGATAAGGAGGGTAATCCGGGAACGGAAATGGTTCCTTTCCCTTAACATTTCTTTTGGATCCATCACCAAAAGTGACATTTCCACCTTCCTCCATAACAAGAGTCTCGAAGAAACTCTTGTTTCCCGTCATGTGCCTAGAGCACCCACTATCCAAGTACCAAAAATTAGAAGAATTTGCCTTCAAGGCTATTTGTGCAACATGGCAAACAGTTATCATTCTTTCTAATCCACTTAGCAACAATTTTAGCTTTCTTAGTGGTCTTTGGTACATGTGCTCTACTATTTCTAGGATCATGCAAATCAATATTTTCTTTCCTAGAAACATGCATCTTGGCTCTATTCTTTCTCTTTTCAATCATGCTTTGTTTTCTACACATTTTAATATATTGAAAGCAATTTGGTCTAATATGACCATCACAACCACAAAAGTGACAAATAGGAATGAAAAAAGGAATCATACCTCGCCTTTGAGCACGTCCATGTCTTTGTGGATATGTGGGTTCAATCCAGTCTTCGTTGTTGAACCGGTCTTGGTTGCTTCCAAGCTTGAGGTTGCATGATTGGTCTCTTTCCTTTGTGAGCCAATTTGGGAGGAGTGTTGGCTTGAGGAACCTTAGGAGGTTGAGCTTGAGTTTTCCTTCTTGGCCCCATTTTCACTTGTGCATTAGAAGCTTTGTCCTATTTCTAACTTTTTCTTAGGAGGTTGCACAAATGAAAGTTTCTTCATTCTTCAAGCTCTTGACAAACACGGTCTTGTTAGAGGTTGAGATTTTCTTGCCATCTTCATACCCAAGACCTCTCTTGTCACTTGGACTCTTTCCAACACCAAGTAAATGATCAAGCTTCTTGGTGCTAGAATCTATCCTAGCCAAGGACTCTTTAGCTTCTACAAGTTCCCTCTTCAAGCCTTCTTCACTTCTCTTGGACAAGTCTAACTCCTCAATTAGCTTATCCTCTCTCCTCTTCAATCTTTCCACTTGTTCACTTAAGTGGTCATTGTGGGCCGAAAGTTCAAGGTTTTCTTCTCTCAACCTCTCAATCTTTCTTGTGCTTTTAAGTGCTAAATCATTGAACTCGGCATGGTATTTAGCAAGCACCTTTTGCTCCACAATCTTCTTCTTGGAACTAGAAGAGGAGTCACTTTCTTCTTCACTAGAGTCAATTTCCTCTTGACTCAAATCTTCCTTTTCACTAGCACTTTTGCTCTTGTGAGAAGATGCAAAAGCTAGGAAGTTAGCCATGAGTTCTTCCTCACTTGAAGACTCATCCTCCTCATTGGAGTCATCACTACTCCCACTCCATGTGGCGGCCATCACTTTACCCTTCTTCCTCTCATTGTGATTCGCACATTCGGGGGCAAAGTGACCAATCCCACCACACTCAAAGCATCGAACCCCTTTCCTTTCGGTCCTCTCTTGTCTAGGCTCAAACTTCTTGAAGGAACTCTTTTTCTTCAAATCTTGTCCTCTTGACCCAAATCCCTTCTTCTTCTTGAACCCCATAACCTTGTTGAACCGTTTCACAAATAAGGCAAGGTCTTCATCCGATTCATGCTTTGCCTCCTTTGCATCCTTAGATGCTTTCAAAGCTATTCCTTTAGACTTCTTAGGAGGAGTAGTGTTGCTAGGAGCCTTCCTAGACTCATATGCAAGGAGACGCCCAATTACCTCACTTGGCTTCATATCCATGTAGCCACTATTTTCTTCTATGGCCGTCACCTTTGATTCAAACCTATCGGGGAGAGATCTCATAATTTTTTGCTTGACTCTCCTATCCGAATACGGGTCTCCGAGTTGATGGCTTTGATTTACTATGTCCATCAATTTGATTTCGAAGTCGTTGAAGCATTCATCCTCTCCCATCCTAAGTAACTCAAATTGAGTTTGGAGGACTTGAAGCTTGGACTCCTTCACCACCTCGGTTCCCTCATGTGCAACTTGAAGGATGTCCCATGCCACTTTGGCAATTTGAGTAGTTCTGAATAAGCTTGTACTGATTCTCATCCATGGCACACATAATGGCATGCATCGCCTTCCTATTCCACTTAGAAGCCTCAAACTCTTGCGCGTTCCATTGCGCCTTAGGCTTCAAAACATCTTGTCCTCCACCCGCGGGAGTCATCATAGGGAGATCATATCCGTCTTCCACCGCCATCCATGCACGGTCATGAATTTGGCATATGTAGGATTCCATCTTCCCTTTCCATTGGGAATAGTTCAAACCGGTAAGAAGTGGAGGCCTTGTGCTAGAAGCTCCTTCGTGGCCACCACCATTTCCACCGTTTCCACTCATAGTGTTTATGAATGAATGAAATGAATGCAAATGTATGAATGATCAAAAATCACACAAAATGCAAAACACACCAAAATAAAGCAAGGATCACCTATGTATGTCTAGGAACCCGCTCTGATACCAATTGAAACTAAATATACCACGGTGTGTATAAAGCTATCTAGAGGGGGGGTGAATAGATTTTACGCTTTTTACCCAATTTTTCGTGTTAGTCAAAATTACGAAATTACCCTCAAGATAATATAAACAAGCAAGTGTAATATGGTGCGGAAATTAAAATAACACTTGAATTTTTACGTGGAAACCCTCACGGGAAAAACCACGGGCTATGTAAGTAAGCCACACTCGAACCTCGAATCCACTAAATGTGCAAACGATTACAACCTAATCCCGGAAGTAATCACACACCTACCTAATCCCGGTATGAGTGAACCTAGTCCAATTTGCTTGCGATCTAAGCAACCTAATCCCGATTGCTACACACAAGACTTAGCTTCTCTTGAAGAGAATACAACCCTAAGTGAATATATGAAAATATCCAAAATGCAACATAGAGCAAGGGAAACCCTATATGCTTATCTAAGATGATTAATATGCAATTAAGAGCAATCCTAGATATCAAAACTAAATGACATGTCAATTAGTTTAGCTAATCAATATCAAGCACAAAAACCTAATATGCTAGCACAATACAACTTCTCAAACATACATCATACTAATCTCAATCTTGTATTCAACAAATATAAAATCACATACAAGTAATTAAATTGAGATTGCTAGATAAGAGAAACACAAAATATGTAAGATATTAGTGAAAAGCTTACCAAGCAAAGTATGATGAAGAATCCATGCAAGATGTCATCTAGATGATCTAAGATGATGCTAGATGATGATTGATGATCATGGAAAAGGTGTTTGAGTAATTAAAAATGAGTTCTTGGAATTTTTCTTCTCTTTGAAAAATATCCTAAGTATGAAATCTGAATATGAACTCTTGTTATTTGACCTAAAGTCAAAGTGGCATATATATAGGGGGCCAAAACAAAGAGTGGTCGTTTTGATAAGTTTGCCCACTATTTGCCATGGGCGCTGTACGTAGGGCGCCCTTGTACAGCGCCTGTACAGCGCCCTTGCTCTGTTTTCACGAGGAAACAGAGTGGCGCTGTACGTACAGCGCTCTGTACCGCGCCACGTACAGCGCCCCAACAGCGACCCAACAGCGACCGATTAAATCGATCAGGTCTGAACAGCGCTCAATGGGCGCTGTTCGTACAGCGCTTCTGAACAGCGCTTTTGGGGGCGCCCAATGCAAAAATGCAATCCTAAGTCTAAGCATGACAAGGCAATTGGATATGCAAGATGCAATCAAACTAACATGCAAGAAGAGATGTTAATGAGCATTAAGACACACATAAAAGACACACAACATATAAGGATTAAACATATGCATGAGTTGTGAGTGTGTGCATCTATCTCTTCAAGACAAGTAAGCACTTAGAATATTACCTTTGGTGCTTGTCAATAGTGAGGTCTTCAAAAGGGCCTAAGCAATAACACAACATCTAAGCTACCCTTACAAAGCATCCCCACATGTGGTTTGATCACGAAATAAGCCAATTAAAAACAACGGGAATCCTAACACTTCTAATATTAGAATTCATTTCATTTTGCAATTTAGTACAAAGCATTTTAAACTTATCAAAAGTTTCGGATTTTTCTCTAAGAAAATATGTCCATGTAAATCTAGAGAAATCATCAACACAAACAAAAATGTATCTCTTTCCACCTAAGCTCTCGGTTTGCATAGGACCCATGAGATCCATGTGGAGAAGCTCTAGGGGCTCCTTGGTGGAGAGATACTTGCCCTTTTTGTGCATGCTTTTGGTTTGTTTTCCTTGTTGGCAAGGTCCACAAATACCATTGGCTTTCTTCCCAAGCTTAGGGAGGCCACGCACACACTCGAACTTTCCAAGGGTTCTTAAATCCCTAAAGTTCATGTGGCCAAGTCTTTCATGCCACAACTCAACTTGCTCATCCATGGACACATTGTTTGAGACTATTCTAGCTTCAAGACAATAGCAATTGTCGCTAGATCTCATACCTTTCAATAAGGTTTGTCCATCGGGCTTTAGGATTGAGCAATCATTTTTACTAAACAAGACGGAATATCCTTCATCACTTAGATGTGAAATGCTTATTAAATTGGCTTTCAAGCCATCAACAAATAAAGCATCGGATAAGGAGGGTAAACCGGGAACGGAAATGGATCCTTTCCCTACAACCTTCTTTTTGGATCCATCACCGAAAGTGACATATCCACCTTCCTCCATAACAAGAGTCTCGAAGAAACTCTTGTTTCCCGTCATGTGCCTAGAGCACCCACTATCCAAATACCAAAAATTAGAAGAATTTGCCTTCAAGGCTATTTGTGCAACATGGCAAACATTTTCATTCTTTCTAATCCACTTAGCAACAATTTTGGCTTTCTTAGTGGTCTTTGGTACATGTGCTCTATTATTCCTAGGATCATGCAAATCAATATCATTATTCCTAGGAACATGCATCATGGCTCTTTTCTTTTTCTTCTCTATCATGCTTCTAGTTTTGCACATTTTTATATAGCGAAAGCATTGTGGTCTAATATGACCAACAAATCCACAAAAGTGACAAATAGGAGTAAAATAAGGAATCATACCTTGTCCTTGTCTTTGTGGATGAAGGGGTTCAATGCGTCTTCGTTGTTGAACCGGTCTAGGTTGCTTCCAAGCTTGAGGTTGCATGATAGGCCTCTTTCCTTTGTGAGCCATTTGAGGAGAAATGTTGGCTTGAGGAACCCTAGGGGGTTGAGCTTGAGGTTGCCTTCTTGGCCCCATCTTCACTTGAGCATTTGAACTTTGTCCTATTTCTAACTTCTTTCTAGGAAGTTGCACAAGTGAAGTTTCTTCTTTCTTCAAGCTCTTGACAAATATGGTCTTGTTAGAGGTTGAGATCTTCTTGTCATCTTCATACCCAAGACCCCTCTTGTCACATGGACTCTTTCCAACACCAAGCATATGGTCAAGCTTCTTGGTGCTAGAATCCATCCTAGTCATAGATTCTCTAACTTCTTCAAGCTCCCTCTTTAGACTATCCTCATTCCTCCTAGATAAGACTAACTCCTCTTTTAGCTTATCTTCCATCTTCTTGAATTTCTCCACTTGTTCACTTAAGTGGTCATTTTGGGATGCAAGTTCAAGATTTTCTTCTCTCAACATCTTGATCTTTCTTGTACTCTTGATTGCTAAATCATTAAATTCGGCATGATATTTAGCAAACTCCTTTTTCTCCATAAATCCATTCATGGAGTTAGAGGAGGAATCACTTTCTACATCACTTGAGTCATTTTCCTCTTGACTCATTTCCTCTCTCTCACTAGCACTTTTGCTTTTATGGGAGGAGGCAAAAGCTAGGAGATTAGCCATGAGCTCTTCATCATCCGAAGACTCATCTCCCTCATAGGAGTCATCACTACTTCCACTCCAAGTGGCGGCCATCACTTTCCCCTTTTTCTTCTCAACATGGTTTGCACAATCGGGGGCAAAATGACCTATGCCACCACACTCGAAACAACGGACCCCTTTCCTTTCGGTCCTTTCTTGCCTAGGTTCAAACTTCTTGAAAGAGCCCTTTTTCTTCAAATCTTGACCTTTTGACCCAAAGCTCTTCCTTCTAAACTTCATAACCTTGTTGAACCTTTTTACAAACAAGGCAAGGTCTTCATCCGAGTCAACCTTCTGTTCCTCCTTTTCATCCTTGGAGGTTTTTAAAGCAATTCCTTTTTGCTTTTTAGTGGGTGTGGAGATAGGCCCTTTCCTAGACTCATAAGCTAGAAGTCTCCCAATCACCTCACTCGGCTTCATATCCTTATAACCACTATTTTCTTCTAAAGCCGTCACCTTCGATTCAAACCTATCGGGTAGAGATCTCATAATCTTTTGCTTGATTCTCCTATCCGAATATGGATCACCAAGTTGATGGCTTTGGTTGACTATATCCATCAACTTGATCTCAAAGTCGTTGAAGCACTCATTCTCCTCCATCTTTAGCGTCTCGAATTGAGTTTGGAGGACTTGAAGCTTGGAGTCCTTCACTACTTCGGTTCCCTCATGTGCAATCTCTAGGATGTCCCAAGCCTCCTTAGCTATCCTAGTATTTTGAATCAACTTGTATTGATTTTCGTCCATGGCACACAAGATGGCATGCAACGCCTTCCTATTCCACTTTGAAGCATCAAACTCTTGCGCGTTCCATTGCGCCTTAGGCTTCAAAACATCTTCTCCTCCACCCGCGGGAGTCATCATAGGGAGATCATATCCGTCTTCCACCGCCATCCATGCACGGTCATGAATTTGGCATATGTAGGATTCCATCTTCCCTTTCCATTGGGAATAGTTCAATCCGGTAAGAAGTGGAGGCCTAGTGCTAGAAGCTCCTTCGTGGCCACCACCATTTCCACCGTTTCCACTCATAGTGTTTATGAATGAATGAAATGAATGCAAATGTATGAATGATCAAAAATCACACAAAATGCAACACACACCAAAATAAGCAAGGATCACCTATGTATGTCTAGGAACCCGCTCTGATACCAAATGAAACTAATTAATGCACGGTGTGTATAAAGCTATCTAGAGGGGGGGTGAATAGATTTTACGCTTTTTACCCAATTTTTCGTGTTAGTCAAAATTACGAAATTACCCTCAAGATAATATAAACAAGCAAGTGTAATATGGTGCGGAAATTAAAATAACACTTGAATTTTTACGTGGAAACCCTCACGGGAAAAACCACGGGCTATGTAAGTAAGCCACACTCGAACCTCGAATCCACTAAATGTGCAAACGATTACAACCTAATCCCGGAAGTAATCACACACCTACCTAATCCCGGTATGAGTGAACCTAGTCCAATTTGCTTGCGATCTAAGCAACCTAATCCCGATTGCTACACACAAGACTTAGCTTCTCTTGAAGAGAATACAACCCTAAGTGAATATATGAAAATATCCAAAATGCAACATAGAGCAAGGGAAACCCTATATGCTTATCTAAGATGATTAATATGCAATTAAGAGCAATCCTAGATATCAAAACTAAATGACATATCAATTAGTTTAGCTAATCAATATCAAGCACAAAAACCTAATATGCTAGCACAATACAACTTCTCAAACATACATCATACTAATCTCAATCTTGTATTCAACAAATATAAAATCACATACAAGTAATTAAATTGAGATTGCTAGATAAGAGAAACACAAAATATGTAAGATATTAGTGAAAAGCTTACCAAGCAAAGTATGATGAAGAATCCATGCAAGATGTCATCTAGATGATCTAAGATGATGCTAGATGATGATTGATGATCATGGAACAAGTGTTTGAGTAAATAAAAATGAGTTCTTTGGAATTTTTCTTCTCTTTGAAAAATCTCCTAAGTATGGAATCTGAATATGAACTCTTGTAATTGACCTAAAGTCAAAGTGGCATATATATAGGGGGCCAAAACAAAGTGTGGTCGTTTTGATAAGTTTGCCCACTATTTGCCATGGGCGCTGTACGTAGGGCGCCCTTGTACAGCGCCTGTACAGCGCCCTTGCTCTGTTTTCACGAGGAAACAGAGTGGCGCTGTTCGTACAGCGCTTTGTACAGCGCCACGTACAGCGCCCCAACAGCGACCCAACAGCGACCGATTAAATCGATCAGGTCTGAACAGCGCTCAATGGGCGCTGTTCGTACAGCGCTTCTGTACAGCGCTTTTGGGGGCGCCCAGTGCAAAAATGCAATCCTAAGTCTAAGCATGACAAGGCAATTGGATATGCAAGATGCAATCAAACTAACATGCAAGAAGAGATGTTAATGAGCATTAAGGCACACATAAAAGACACACAACATATAAGGATTAAACATATGCATGAGTTGTGAGTGTGTGCATCTATCTCTTCAAGACAAGTAAGCACTTAGAATATTACCTTTGGTGCTTGTCAATGGTGAGGTCTTCAAAAGGGCCTAAGCAATAACACAACATCTAAGCTACCCTTACAAAGCATCCCCACATGTGGTTTGATCACGAAATAAGCCAATTAAACACAACGGGAATCCTAACAAGCACGAAATATATAGAGATTTAGATCTAGCATTCTCCTCCATACTTCACACATTCAACTTCCTCCATTTCCAATCTTGTACTACCTTTTCCACCCAAAAACTCAACACCAAATCTTGACTACTTCACCCAACCATTCCTCTTTTCCCATTCTTTACATCCCAATACCTTTGTTACTTACCATTAGACATCCACCCATCTAGACACATCCTCATCTACCACTCTTTGCATTTGGAGCATCTAATAAAATGAAGGAGCAAGCATTAAAGAAAGAGGCCCAAGGGTGATTTTCGTATCTATTACTTTCTTGCTTATTGATTGCAACTATGTATAACTAAACTCCTAATCTATGGGATAGATGTAAGGAACATTTGGATTTGAGTTTTGCTTAAGCTATATTGTATTTGAATCTCTATTTGTGTTTGAAAATACCTACAAGGTTATACTAAACAACCTAAAGGGGGGTGAATAGGTTGACACACTAGTTTTAAAAACTTTTTCGTGACTTATGTCAAAACCTTGGTGAGCATACATATTAACCTTAAACATAATTGTTATGAGAAAACAATTATCACAAGTATGCTTAATTCACCACCCTTAGTCTACAAAATATATATCAATAAACAATGTATCTCTTTTACAAGTATATTCAATAATGAGCAAATTTAAATTCCACAAGTTGTACTTTGAGTATTACAATGCAAACTCACCAAGTTGAGCTTTACAACTTGATATAGAATCACAAGATACAATGTTCAAGCACTTACAAGATACAAGAAACAAATGTTGTTAGGTTGATAATTAGTGTTGGCATTAATTCCATATCAAAACGTGTTTTACTTGTAATGTTTAGTGGTTAGAAAATGAAGGATTTCAAAGACGAAGGACGTCTCAACCATTATTCGTTCAAGTTGCCGGCTTTTAAGAGTTTCGGACATTATCGGTCTACAAAGGTATACATGACCTCTTATCTCTTACAAGGCTAGGCACACACCCACACATATCATTTTTGTGTGTCCCTTCATGATTTTATTTCATTTACATTTCACTTTCACACACTTGGCAAAATATGCTCATGCATTCACTTTTAGTTAATAAACTTTGTGTTTTGCATTTTCTAGGACTATGTCCGGAAACTAGCATATGTGTGTGTATTTGTGTTTATATGTTTCCGTATTTTGTGTTTAGGACTTGAACATGTTCTTATTCAATGCCTTATTGAGTTCCGGTCGTTTCGGTTACTCATTCATAAGGTTTCGAGTCCAAACGTGTTGACTATGCCACTTTACGTTCTCTTACGTTGTGTTGACTTCATCGATGATTTCCGAGATGATTTCTCAACCGTTTTTCAAAGTTGTATAGTCGTTTTTGTGTGTGAGAGAGTCACGGTTCGTAATCCGAAAACGGATTCGAATTCGGAGTTCGGACGCTCGAGATACGGGCCGACGAACCGAGAGTGCGCGGGAGAGGACAGCCCAGGCCGTGGGCCACATGGGCTGGCCGTGGTTGAGGCCGTGGGCCCCACGGCCTGGAGCCCCTTCTGCTCCCGTGTGGGCCACGCGCCCCCCACGGCCTGGGGGTGATGTGGCACCACGTGATTGGCCGAAAAATGCCTTCTCTCTCCTCCTATTTCTTCCCTCTCTCTCTCATTTTGAATTTCCAAGAAGAAAATTTCAGAATTCCCGTCTAGAGTTCTCTCCAATTTTTCCAAACTTCAAAACACCATATCTTCCTCATCCGGAGTCGGATTTGAGTGATTCAAGTTGGAGAGTGTTCGTATTTGAGTCCTCTAACATCTCCAAGTGATTTGGTGGCTGATTGATCGTGATTTCAAGTGGTTGGACACTGAAATTCGTACCAGCTGCAGAACTTGAGGTTTGAGTCTCAACTTTGGGATTTCTTGTTATTTCACCTTCCATTTGCTTGGGGTTTCTTCTTCTATATATATGTTATTGTTTTATGAAAGCTATTTGAAAAGGTAGCTTGATTATCATTCCAATTGAAACTCAATTTGTGGACTTATGTTGACTAGATTTTATGATTCTAGGTTTTACATTTGTTTGTGAGTTGTATTGTGATTAGAATGGCATCTTAGGTTGTTTGATACTTAATTGAATTAATTTTGTGTTAAAATGACTTTGAGATTTGATTTGGTCCTTTGATTGGAGAAATCAAGGATTTGTGTATTTGTTTGTGATTTAGAGAATATAGGTTTTGATTGATGTAAATCTCAAAACCTTGCTCTATATTTTTGTCTAGTATATTGATTGATTTTAATCTCATATATCTAGACTTTGATTGTATATTGATAGCATCTTGAATTAGGACTTAATGAACATTTTGTGATTCAAGTGTTATATGTGTGAATGAGACTTTGAGTATATGTGTTAGGTGTTTCACATGCTTAGGTTTCTATTCATGGATTTTTGCATTTAGACTTGATTAATTGTGTATTCACATGTTTAGGTCTATTTGTGCCATAGAATGTATTGATCACATGTTCTATGTTGAAATGAATGTTTGCATCATTTGCATTCACATGATCACACTAGGAAGTCCTTGTAAAAGGCATGAAGTCTTGGTTAGAGTCGGGATGACTCGGATAGCCAAGCAAGAAGTCTTGCCTAGAGTCGGGATGACTTGGATAGGTAAGCAAGAAGTCATGGCTAGAGTCGGGAGGACTCGGATAGTCATGCATGGGAGGCTCCCTAGAGGCAAGAGTGCCTTGGATAGGGAGTTGGCTAACATATTGGTAGGCCTAGGCGTATGGTTAGACATAGACTCCGATAGAGCGGGGTACACGGGATGTGTATGCACTCTTGAGGAATTTCTAATCTACCATCGATGTTGGTTGAGTGTGTTGTCCAATATATGGTGGTTCCGCATCATTGAGGGATTTCATACTTTCCAATAGGGTTGGGTAGGCTTAGACTTCACTAGGTTGGGTGAGCTAAAGATTGGTCACTTTGTGAATGTTCTATGTTTACTTTCCAATAATATAGTACCCAATGGTTGTAATTCAACCCGTGGATGTTTCCTCCTTGGAGGTTTTACCACGTTAAAAAATCCCTTGTGTTAATTCTTTCTATCTCTTCTCTTATATTTTAATTGTATATTTTATTGTCTTGATTCATAATATTGACTTGTGATGTATTTTGAATCAAGTCTTTGTATAGTGTGATTAGTATATTCATTCTATAGATCAATTTGTATCTTTGATTCTTTTGTATATTGTAATATTTGTTTAGTGACATTTTGCTCACTCTTGTAACACATTGAACATCTTATGAAATACAAGTTTATTTTGTTGTTATGATTATTTGATATTTTACCTCACATGACTTGTTGATATACTTAGACATTTCAATTATGATTGTGTCATCATATTGTCTATGTATGTCTATCTTGGATTATAGTGTTGTGTGTAAGGCTACCTTGAGGGACAAACGGATGTTTGTTCAAGGGTTTGAAAAAAGGTGTAAAAACCTATTCACCCCCCCCTCTAGGTATGCTTTAAGCAATTTAACTTCGTTTGTGTACATTCAAATGTTAATTCAACCAACAATGTGTGCAACTCTTTCTTTATCAATAACTTGTTTACAAGGATGTGAGGAAATGAAGAGCTTAAACAAGTTATATAGATCATACATAAAAATATAAAGAAATAGAGATAGAGACATTTGACACATTGATTTTTACGTGGTAAACCTCCAAAGAGGAAACATCCACGGGTTGAATCCACAACCACCGGCAAAGCAATTCACTATGACGAAAAGGACTTACACAGTCAAGGCTATCAACACATGATATCCACCCTAAGCTATCAACTCCTAGTCTACCCTCAGGCCTAGTGAACCACCTAGCCTACTTCCTATCCGAGATGTGTCCTACACCTCTAGAAAGCAACTTCCTATCCAAGACGCTCACGTCTCTAGGAAGATTTCTTGCTTAGCTATCCGGAGTTTCCTACTCCTAGCTAAGTCTTCTTGCTTGATTATCCGAGTCCTCCTGACTCTAATCAAGACTTCTTTGCTCTATCCACAAAGCTACTCTCACTTTGCTAGAGACTTCAACCTTTTACAAGGCAATGATCTAAGTGATGCAAATGATGCAAACACATGCAACATAGAATATATGATCAATACATCCTATGGAAACTAGAAATAATCAATGAGCACACAATGTACATTTTTCTAGTTTATGATCCAAAACATGACACCACACAAAATGATGCATGAGCATATGAAATGTATGGATAAGGTACACTTCATGAAGATCTAGACATAGGCAACAAAGTTCATAAAACAAAGTTGTCTAGACCTTAAACATGAACAAAAATCTAGAGCATGCAAAACACCAAAAACATGCCAAATCCTAGATTCAATTCATGTTTCTAAATCTTGAAAATAAAGCATGTTCATTAAGCATATAATCAAAACTGTAGAACACAAACAACAAAAATGTTAGAATCACAAAGTGTATTCAAAGAATATTCTAGCAAGTATTTAGAGAAATGATATAATGAATAATCAATTAAATCCTATTTAGCTCTAAACACCAAATCAAATGTGCTGATCCTAGAATTTATTCAATTAAAGGATCCAAGCACATGCTAAGGTTATTAATTATAAAATGAATCAATCAAGTCACAAATAACCCTAGATATCAAGTTAAGCACAATACAACTCTCAATCATGTGAAAAACTAGAATAATAGAAAACTAGTTTACACTTGTCTCTAATTAGACTTGATTAGCTTTGATTATGAAGCTATCTTTTCAAATAACATTCATCATACATACACATACATATAGAAGAAGAAACCCCAAACAAATTGAAGGTTAAAAAGAAAGAAATCCCAAAGATAAGACCAATACCTTGGATTCACGAGCTGGTTCGCTTTTCTATGTAGAACCACCAGAAAAATCGATCAAACAGCTGCCAAACCACTTGGAAAAGGTAGAGGACTCGATTACGAACATTCTCCAACTTTAATCACTCAAATCCGACTTCGTATGAGAAAGTTATGGTGTTTGGAAGATGAGAAAATTTGGGAGAAAAAATCTGATGGGATTTCAAAACTTTTCTTCTTGAAAATCAAATGGAGAGAGAGGAGGGAACTTAAAGAAGGAGAGAGAAGAAGGTTTCTGGGCCAATCACATGAGGCCACGTCACCCCAGGCCGTGGAGGGTGTGTGGGCCTCACGGGGGCAGAGAGCCCCTCTGGCCGTAGGGCCCACGGCCTCCCTCACGGCATGGACCAAGTGGCCTCACAGCCAACCACTTCTCTCGCGCGCTCCCTCAGTTCTTCAGTCGTATCTTGGGCATCCGAACTCTGATTGAAAGGAATACGTTCTCAATGTGTGTTTAATATATAAAGCTAGGAGAGGGGGGGGGGGGGGGTGGGGTGAATAGATTTTATCTAATTATTACCCAATTTTCGCGTGCATGTCAATTTTACGAAAGTACCCCTAGCAAGTCAAAAATACATACAAGTGTAATAAGATGCGGAAATAATAAATGACACTTGATGTTTACGTGGAAACCCTCACGGGAAAAAACCACGGGCTGTTTAGTGCGCCACACTCGGACCTCGAAATCCACTAATTGAAATGGAGTTTACAACCTATGTAGACCTCGTCTAACACTCCGGTCAATAACCCCCCACTTCTACCACTCGGGCCTTTAAAAGTGGCTCTAGTCCAATTGCTTATGTGACCACCTATTCCCAGTGTCCGACCTAATCCCGGTCAATCACACAAGACTTAAATCTCTCAAAAGAGATGCACAACCCTATATGAATATGCAATGATATCCAAATATTGCAATAAGAGCTAGGGTACTCTAGATGCTTACCTAGGATTATAAGATGACAATATAATCAATCCTAGATATCACATATAGCTATATGTCATGGCATATAACTTTAGCTAAGTAAAGGATAACCAATCCTAGATACAAAGCTATCACAAAACAACACTCAATCAATTCATCATAATTAATTCTCTTTTCTTGTATTTAGCATATGATCTAAAACATACAAATAATTTAAAAGAGATGGCTTGGTAATAAAAATATTAAAATAAGATGAAGTTAATCAAAATCTTACCAAGCAAGTTGTGATGATGCAAACCCATACATGGATGCACTCTATATAGACATAGGAGATGCAATATGAAATTTGATGCAAAAAGGATTTGATTTGAGTGGTTAAAGGTGAGTTCTTGATTTGAATTTCTCTCAAATATCTATCTTTTAAGTTTAGGGTTCTAAAGAGTCAAAGAACATATTCAGATAATGAGAAAGTGTGATATTTATAGACATCAAGAACAGGGCAAGTGAAAAGACAATTTTACCCCTGAAATCGCACGATCGGTGGTTTCAAACGGCAGCCATGCCGCCGAATTGAACCGCCGAATGTCTCCTGAGAGGATCAGGAAACATCGGTGGTTTCGTAACTGCCGATCAGAACCACCGTTTTGGACCCGAGAGATATTTCAATCAGGTCTCGATTGGTGGTTTCAAACGGCTGCCAGGCCGCCGAACGGAACCGCCGTTTCACCAAAAATGGTGAAACCAAAGGAGAAGCCAAAGGCATCTCCACCGGCGATCATCACGTAAAACATTGCACAGCAACGTGCACGTGTAAACGTTTCCGAACAACCTTCGGGAAACAAATTACTCCACACTAAAGGCTAACATTACATGAAGTGCAAGTATGGGTATTGAATGCATCATAATGCCTATCATGTCATGGCATTTCATAGAACAAGATGCAATCAATTAAATGCAAGAAGAGATATTAAATAAATCAATAAAGCACAATGCACACAAAATATAAACACAACATTCAAGAATAAGAGTTATGCATGTTGTGTGTGTGTACAACTATATCTCTTCAAGACAATGTAAGCACTAGATATATACCTTTGGTGCTTGTCCTCTTGAGGTCTTGGAAAGGGTCTTTGATCTTCAACTAATCACCTAGACTACCCTTACAACCAAACCCCAACATGTGGTTTGTCCACGAAATAAGCCAATCAACTAAAGGGAATCCTTACACTGATTTTGAATCCGTTTTTGGATTACGAACCGTGACTCTCTTACGCACGACGACGACTACACAACTTTGAAAAATGGTTGAGAAATCATCTCGGAAAACGACGATGAAGTCAACTCAATGAATGAGAACGAAAAGTAGCGTAGCTACATCGTTTGGACTCGAAACTAAATGAATGAGTAACTGAAATGACCAAAACTCAATAAGATATCAAATAAGAACATGTTCAAGTCCAAGTACAAAAATACGAAAACATACAAACACAAAGACACACACATATGCTATTTCCTAGACATAGTCATAGAACATGCAATAAGCAAAGTTTGTCAAGATAGTATAAATGCATGAGCATATATTATCAAGTATGTGAATGTGTTATATAAATGATGTTTAACCATGAAGGAACACACAAGGATGCCATGTGTGTGTGTGTGTGTGCCTAGCCTTGTAAGAGATATGAGGTCTTATATTACCTTTGATGATCAATGAAGCACATATCTCTTTGAAGCTGGCATCTTGCATGAATTGTGGCCAAGACTTTCTTCGTCTTCTTAAATCTTCAACATATGGACCACTAAACATTACAAAAGAAACACGTTTTGATATGGAATATATGCCAGCACAAACTATAAACCTAACAGTGTTCTATTCATTTGATAACTATATCATATTCATTATATGATTGGCATTATATACCCACTAGTTGATTATACTCTTGTTTAGGATAATTTGTTATGCAATCAATCTTGGATTGACACCCTTGATTGATTAGGAACATAGTGAATAGGATAGATTATTGGAGGGTATATCAACCATAATAATCTAAACCTTGATTTGTAACAAACCAATCCCACCTTAACCCCCTCTCCTTAATCGGTTAGACATTTTGGTGGGAAGTTATTTAGGGTTCAAAGTGATGACCTAAACACATCTAATAATACAAATGGTTAACATATAAGAAATTGGTTCATTAAAGTAGCTTGAAAAGCATTGCCTATAATCCACTTGCAACTCCTCATTTCCCTAGTATTTCTCTTAATTGTTTACATCCCATTACTATTATCAAAGATTGTTGAGCACTCTATTTTTCCTATCACATTTTGTTACTTTTACTTTACTTGCATGTTTGATGGTTTATCAAACCACACAACTATCCATTTATCATGATTTACTTTATTGCTTTATAGATTAGTTAATCAATCTAACGTATTACTCTAATTCCATGTGGAACGAATCTTTGCTTACCATTTTACTAAGTTTTACATTCTAAGAGGATTCCTAAGTGGTTAAACATGGTTTTCAAATGATCACATAAATACATTGTTTTGAAGAGTACAAAACAACCTCATCATCTATTACGTAAACAGAGGATATATATATATATATATATATATTCATATATGGTAAAAAAGAAAATAATAAATTAGCAAAACATTTGGTGGAATTTAACCGAGGCTTTGATCTTGGTAAAAAGCGCTTTCAAAAGCGTTTAAATGCAGTACCGAAATCGTTTAAGCAGGGAGGTATGCTTTCGCTTGACTATTATATATATTGTTACTAGTTATTACTACTACCACCATCTTGTATTACTAACGATAATTTAGTAGAATATCATGGTGCTCGCTTTTACTTAGTGCCCATTTGGAAGAGCTTGTCTACTGGCTAAAAGAACTTTTTTAATTAAAAAAGCTCTTTTAAAAAATTTTGTGTCGCGTGGTTGTCGCTCAATAGAGCTTTTAGTTGATTAAAAACGTTGTTTTACGTCTACTTGGAGAAGCTTGAATTTTAGGCTTTTCCAAGTAGATCTTTTTGAGCTTTTTTAATAACACTAAAATGTCTAATATAACCCTATCATTTAAAATAGTTTTTGAATATTTTGGTAATCCTACCATTTAAAAAAGCTTTTTCTAACTGACAACCAAACAACCAATATCATCCCATTAAAAGCTCTACTCATAGAAGGTCTACTTTAAAAGATCTACTTGAAGAAGCTCTTCCAAACGGAGCCTTAAAACACTGCAAATCTACTGTTAGTTAATTAAAAACGACATAGTCCATGTTTTCTTGTCAAGAAATATATATTCTCGTTAAATTAGTGTACAAATCACTTCGATTTGGAGATGCACTGTTACCTTTACCAAGCAGATTCAGTAGGCAGGAGGTGATGCAGTAAAATCTGTGTTCAATTTACTAAGAAAGTTCGTTCACTGGGATCGGCGATTCTATCGGTAAAAGCCAATTAATCTAGCAAGGATTACTCTAAATGCGAAAAACTAAATTGCATAATGCTATTCTTTGGAATTTTGTTGAAATCTAAAATTAATCTAAATTATGACCACTTGAACTAAAGACTAAAATCAATCAAATCAAATCAAAGATCACACAAGGGATGAATATATGGAGAGAAATACTAGGGAATTGATGCACCTTTCTTAGACATTCAATGCTTACAATCAGTCTCTTTAAACACTTCAATCCAGTTTACGAGCTTGTTTTCAAGATAATTCAATTAGGTTCGAAGATCCTTTCCAATACTCGCACACGGTCATGCAACGAATATGGAGTAATGATCTAGGGTTCTTCCTATTATTCACACACGGTCATGTTATGAGCAATTGTCAAAACCCATATTTTACACAAAAACTCTAAGCCAAATTAACATAGCACGGTCATGCATATATCAATTTTCTTGTTTATTAAGCTTTTGATTCAGATTTAAATGGAACGGTCATCCACATCTAAACCTTAATCTCATGGATAAACTAAGCTACAAACTCAAATCACTTGCGGTCACAACATAATCAGAGAAAGTAGAATAAAGTAATCAATTCAATAAACAAAACTAAAACCCAATTGATTAACAAAAGATAGACTAATTGTTCACATAGAGTTGTCCAAAATCGGTTACATCAATCCCCTGGTTAGAGGTTTAGTTACACATCAATGGAGATGATAAAAACATAGAAGAGATGTAGAGAAAACCCATGTGTGTGGTGGTCGGAGTGATGGTGGACGTGTAGGGAAAAATAAACAAATAAAAGTGTTACACGCAGCGGAAGCGATACTAAAAACGATTTAGTGACTTTTAAAATTTTTCCTTTATGAACCTTAAACCCTTTTAATCAATAAACATGCATATATATCAACAAAAGTAAATTACCTCTTGTCGCGTGATCCGATTGACTTACGTCGATGGTAATCCGCAAGACCTTCAATCCGAGCACGAACGTGGATCACCTAGGAGCGTGGTCTCCCTTTCCTTTGAATTGCAAACCTGTGAATGGACCAAACAAATACTTTCTATTCTTTGTTAGTCACAAAACAATCAAAAGAATGTCAAAATTATTCCGGTCACTTTTGAGTTCTCAATCTTATGATCGAAACTCGCGTGAACCTAGATCGATATCGTATACACAAGCTTATTGATGTTTAAGCAATTGTATACTATCAAAGAATAATTTTTCACTCCTTTTTGTCTCTCTAGAATAAAAACTCTCTTAGAATTAAGAAGAAGAAGAAAATAAAAACTCAAGCACCAATTGATTGATGTGGCCGAACCCTATAAGAACATATATATAGGTTGGCCGAATTTTTCTTCTTTTTCCTTTAGGGTTGCCGAATTCTATGTAGTATAAGATTAGGGTTGGCCGAATTTCATCATGTCACTTATATAGGGTGACTAAAATTCAACCCTAATTCTTTTTAACTTTATAGACTTCAAACCCTAATCCAACTCTTTTATTTTTATTCTTTTATTTGACTAAATAAAAAAGACTCCTTATTTGATTAAATAAATAATACTAATTTATTTATTTACTTATCAAACAAGTCTTTTACTTTTAGGAAAGATTTGTTTCTTTAATTAAACAATTAATCAATAAATCAATTAATTCTTATTTAATTAAAACAAATGAAACAAAATAATATTTTTAGGTCAAAACCTTAACCTAGCCGCCCCACTTATATAAGATGGGCCTAATATTATTTTCCTATTTCATTTAATCCATTGGACTTTAAATAAAAAGCCCACATGTGAACCAGACCCATTCTTACTAAAAGAAACAAGCCCACATGTCTTTCATTAATATATTAATATAATTGAGCAGCCCATTACTTAAATAATGTGCAAATTATATTCTTAATATATTAAATGCAATTCTAGATGGACCCTTAAATTGGTCCGGTAGAATATATCAAGTGATCCATGCAAGTCCGTGTGGATTGGGGATCTTGGCGGGCCATCTAAATTTAAGCTTCAATAGACATAACCTAATCACAATCAACAAATGATTCACTTAGGTCCGATCCATTAATTTTAACTCATTCCACTAAAGAGCTAAAACTGAACTCTTAAATAAAGATAGAAAAGGAAGATGCTCCTCATTCATACCCTAGACAATCATATTGGAGATAGTGTATCCTCGTGATTAATATCAGTAATCGCCAAGAGTTCATAGACCGCCTATAACTCTCCAAGTTACCATATTTACTCATATGACCACGTTTTGAACTTGGATATTTTGACTTGTCCAGAAGCCATGTTTTCAATAGACACTATTGAAAACTCAACGTTGAGATTTAATATCCAATTACCTCAAAACATCCATATGATGATATTATACTCTCATTTAATTAAATGGAGCCACGATGTCCATATCTATAAATGAAGTCCTCTATCGATTAACAAATGAATATCACCAAATTATCGAGGATAGACTATGCGATATAATCGTACTCATTGATAACTCAAATGATATCACTTGCAACCATAAGTCCATCATTTATCTCAGGATTAAGATAGACTCTCCGATTGTCCTGATAATGAAAAAACTATTATCTATTGACGGTTTTAGATAAAGCTTTTCATTGTGATCCAGTTCAATGCACCCAGTGCACTAGATCCTTTTGCTCGAAGACACTCCGATGATTTTAGACTCATCATATCTCATTTGATCCCACTCAAATGCTAGCAAAAGAATTCTACAACTTTAACAAGATAAAGGTGCCCAACCTTTAACTTAAGTTGTGAACAATATTCAAGACTAATTAAAGAATTGTGTCTACCACATACATATCCAGATGTACGAACAATTCTTCTTTTCCCATAGTCTTTAGACCTTATGATTATTTACTTTGACAATTATAATATAAACTATAAATGCTATACGATTTGTTAAACCAGAAATCACTTTATTAATATGAAAAAGATTGTTAATTACAACATTACACTCTTGCTATTGAGCATAATCCTAACAGGACGGCCCCCTTCTGTGGCTTGGAACCTCCCTTGGCTGTCTCCTTTGAATTGAAAAGAATAGGAAATATTTATAGGTGACTTTTCCTTGTGAACCCCCAATTCTTCTTAGGTTTAGAAAATACACCAAGTGGGAAAGTAGAATGAAACAAGGAATGAGAATCCTTTCCTAACTTGGATTTCCTATCTTGATGATTGACTCCTAATTTGAGTTTAGGAAGTTTCCCAAACATGTCTTGATCTTCTAAAATTATTATGATTTGATTTGGGAAGTTTTGGAACAGTTATAGACCAATTCGGAGTTGAAATCCTCCAAAAATACGTAATTCCGCTCCTTGGGTCGCTCCAAAGGCATGTTGCCTCGGTAGCTGCACGTCAAGTGGAAATTCTTCTGTTTTGGGTCGCTACCCAGGCCGCTCCCTAGTCAAGTTGCACGGGGGGTGGTCTGGGTCACGGTAATTCTTTTCAGCTCCGACCTTCGGTTACTAAATCAGTCATAACTTCTTCTAGGAATATCGGAATTGTGATCCGAAAAGTGCTCCGGAAACTAGACTTCCGGGGCTTTCAATCCATGGGTGGTAGGACACACAATGCAATTGGAGCTGAGAGATATGGGCCCTGCAACATTGAGGTTCTGCACTGGCCGAAAATCATCTTCTCATGGTTTCTTCCAATTTGCTCCTTTTCTCCATATTTTGATTCCTTTTCTTCCAAAATAAGATTTAACATCATTTGAATGGAATGTTACCTACACATGCTCAACAAACACATTAAACAACCTAATTTACTCGAGAACAAATCATAAACAATAGGAAATAGGGGCCTAAAACATGTATAGAAATGGACCGATCATGAGGTATGCCACATAATCTTTATTATTACTTATTAAAATATAAATGAAGCTAACAGATGCTTAAAAAGGATTTGTTTTAGGATCAATCCTTAAATGGTCACTGAACATCTAATTGCTCTAATATTATCCTTTAACTAACAATTTGCTAAAAACATTTATATAGCAGAAAGTTCATCAGGTTCAGCCTATAAAAGATTGCTTTCCAAAGCTTCTTAATTGAACATGTTAGTAAAACTCCAAACCGCGATTGTATCAGTCAATTACCAAATAGCATCACTCCATCAGCTATCGAAATGAGAAAGAACAGCCGAAAATAAAAGCCTATTCTGTGAGAAAGACCAAGCCGAATAGAAGAATCTGGTCTTTGTGGAATCATTATAGCGGGTCCCATGCAGCGGCCAGGGTTAATCATTCGGTGCATCCACCAACTCATAAGGATCAAGAACATCTCGGTGGCTATAACACAAGCAGGCAAAACGCTCGAAGCACTATAGTAAGTCCAAACTTGCAACAAATAAAAAAATGCGAGTTAGTAGACTAAGTATTGAGAAAATAGTTTTGCCCAAGAGGAGAAAGAAGTCACCAAAGAATTCTTCACCTTACCACCAAACCCTGAAACAGAATCCAATGCGCATAAAAAAAGGAGGGGGGAGGGATGCGGTGTTAAAAGCGCTCCATCAAGCCTAAATCTACTTAACACAATTGTTGGAGGGCTAGGGGGTGGATCACCACAACATAGTAGCAGATGACATAACCGTAAGGAAATTAATAATTGTGAAAGTGGGTTTTATGAAGTCCCTTTTCCGTCCTAGCAACTCAGAAAAAAGGTGGAAGTTCAAGGAATGGGAGAGGATTGAAAGACCATAAGGTTCAAAAAAAAAATTTAAAAACTGATGTATCAATTGCGACCTCTCAGCACATGTGGAATTTCAAATTACATCAAACCATCTCAACCTTAGTGGTTTGATCAAAGGATTCCTCACAGCCAAAAAAAATCTGGTCATTTCTGGCCAATAAAAAAAAATAAAAAATAAAAAAATAAAAAAAGAAGGATTGTTGCAAATTTGCAGAAGGTCCTAAAAGCCGTTCGCCCTATGAAATATTTGATGGTCTCCGGGACACCACGGTTCTACACTAGAGGTGGAGACAACTGTTACACATGTTAGTTTTAATTATTTAATTATCTCGAAAGTTTCTTATAAAATAATCAAGGAAAGTATGAGGTGAAATATTATACAAAAGCAGAAGGAAAGAATGGCTTACAATTTGCTGATTTAGAATGAAAATGCTATCAATTATGAATCTCTAATTTAATGAAGTTAAAGAAAGACAGAACCTCCTCAACAAGCGTTTAGCCTAAAGAAAGTCAAAGATCAAACTCAGTCCGGCTAAACGTCCAAACACAAAAAAGAAGACCGATCTATAAGAAAGATCGGCCAAAAAAGAATCCTGATCTATAAGAAAGATCAGTCAAAAAAAGCCTAGTCTATGAGAAAGACCAGCCCAAAAAAAAAATCATCTTCGAAATGCAATAAACTCGAATATGAATGTCTTCAGCGACATAAAGCAAATTGGCTAAAAAGGCCAAAATCTTCACCAACAGAGACCGAAAGGGCCAAATCCTAACAAAGGCCAAATAGGCCATTTTTGGAGCATAAGCCAAAAATAGTGTTCGAATTTTAATCATCTTTGTTATCAAAGATAAACTCGTAGCACCGACACCTTCCCTGGTGCGTGAAGGTGCTCGAGTGACTGAGAAACTGGTGTAGATCTAGCGCGCCTGCCAAACTGACATAATCAGCAATCTGGCCATCCCAAAGATGCCGATTTTACCAGAAAAACACTCAGGTACACCACCGGGAAAATCCCGGTGAGATGCGTAAAGTCGTGTTAGTACTTCACTATCAATTCAGCAAACCCTTGTAACAAACAAAACCAGGAGACATCCTCTGTGACTTGTATACATGGGGAAAAACAAAATTAAATGGGATAACGATCCTAGAACACTGCTTGGCCGAGTATATATGAAGAACGGCCAAAAAGGCAATCCTAACCAAGTGTCAAAAGATGCCTCATAGCCGAATAAGAACTTACTGTGAGAGGATCCAAGCGTTAGCAAGAACCGCTCAAAGATAAAAGGATCCAAGCAAAGCTAAACAATGCTAAAAATGGTATTACTTGCTTAAATGAGCGAGAGGATTTGAGCGTCAACCAGAAAAAGAAAAAAGTCAAGTTAAGTTGAACAGAAAAATGTTCATTGTATACATGACAACGGGACATGGCCCCACTTGTAACAAAAATACCCTATCTGGGCGAACAAAATAAAACATATTTCAAAGTCAAGGCTCGCGAAGACAAGGCAATTCATCAAACACGATTAGAATTAAATGCAGGTAAGTAAGAAGTCAAATTATATTTATACAAACAAAAGTAATTTTTTGACTGTAGGAATACTAGATAGAATGCCCTAAAGAAGGAACAAAATAAATGCAAAAAGAGGAGATAACAAAAACTACACGACTGGTAGTCCTCTCTAGTTGACTAGCTATTCCTAATGCTGCTTTACTCGCTATGGCGACATCATCCACTCCATAACCAACCACATTGGTCAAGATGATAGCATCGCTCGACTATTGCAGATCCTCTTCGCCATCGAACAAATCATGGTGATGTTAGGATTATGCTCAATAGCAAGAGTGTAATAGTGTTTTTGACAATCTATTCATATTAATAAAATGTGATTTCTGGTTTAACAAATCTTATAGCATTTATAGTTTAATTATTATAATTGTCAAAGTAAATAATCATAAGGTCTAAAGACTATGAGAAAAGAAGAATTGTTCGTACATCTGGATATGTATGAGGCAGACACAATTCTTTAGTTAGTCTTGAATAATGTTCACAACTTAAGTTAAAGGTTGGGCACCTTTGTCTTGTTAAAGTTGTAGAATTCTTTTGCTAGCATTTGAGTGGGATCAAATGAGATATGATGAGTCTAAAATCATCGGAGTGTCTTCGAGTAAAAGAATCTAGTGCACTGGGTGCATTGAACTGGATCACAATGAAAAGTTTTATCTAGAACCGTCAATAGATAATAGTCTTTTCATTATCAGGACAATCGGAGAGTCTATCTTAATCCTGAGATAAATGATGGACTTATGGTTGCAAGTGATATCATTTGAGTTATCAATGAGTACGATTATATAGCATAGTCTATCCTCGATAGTTTGATGATATTCATTTGTTAATCGATAAAGGACTTCATTTATAGATTTGGACATCGTGGATCCATTTATTAAATGAGAGTATAATATCATCATATGGATGTTTTGAGGTAATTGGATATTAAATCTCAACGTTGAGTTTTCGATAGTGACTATTGAAAACATGGCTTCTGGACAAGTCAAAATATCCAAGTTCAAAACGTGGTCATATGAGTAAATATGGTAACTTGGAGAGTTATACGCGGTCTATGAACTCTTGGCGATTACTGATATTAATCACGAGGATACACTATCTCCAATATGATTGTCTAGGGTATGAATGAGGAACATCTTCTTATTCTATCTTTATTTAAGAGTTCAATTTTAGCTCTTTAGTGGAATGAGTTAAAATTAATGGATCGAACCTAAGTGAATCATTTGTTGATTGTGATTAGGTTATGTCTATTGAAGCTTAAATTTAAATAGCCCGCCAAGATCCCCAATCCACACGGACTTGCATGGATCACTTGATATATTCTACCGGACCAATTTATGGGTCCATCTAGAATTGCTTTTAATATATTAAGAATATAATTTGCACATTATTTGTTTAATGGGCTGATCAATTATATTAATATATTAATGAAAGGCATGTGGGCTTGTTTCTTTTAGTAAGAATGGGTCTGGTTCACATGTGGGCTTTTTATTTAAAGTCCAATGGATTTAATAAAATAAGAAAATAATATTGAGCCCATATATATATGATGTGGGCGGCAAGGCTAATTTATTAGTCTAATATATTATTTTATTTTATTGTTTGATTAAATGAGAATTAATTTATTTATTAATTTATTTATTTAATTATGAAACAAAATCTTTTTCTGATCAGGAAATATGTTTCCTAGAGTTATACTATTGGTAGTAGTATACTAAAAGTAAAAGACTTATTTGGTAAGAAAATAAATAATAAGGTTTATTTATTTAATCAAATAAGGAAGTCTTTGAGATAGTCACAAATACACTAAAGAGTTGGATTAGGGTTTGGAATTCTAAGGAAATCTACCTAGGGTTAGGATTTAAGTCAAAAGACAAATCCTACATGGTAAATGATTTTGGCCACAATATATAAATATATATTAAATATATAAGGCCAAAAATATATATGTATATAATGCAGTATTAGTGCCGCAAGATATTTTTATTCTTGCAAAAATATATGTGGGTGCCACAATATATATTTGTGAAGGCGTGCAGCATTAGTGAACTTTAAAAGAGGTGTGCAGAATTTATGCAGTACATATATTTTAATATATATAGATATTATATATAGGTTGAATTTGGCTAACCTTACTTGTAAGGCTTGAGAGTTTTTCTTTTGCTTAAAAAAAAATAGAATCCAACTCTAGTGATTAGTGTGTGTTGATTTCAACCAAGACATAAAAGAGTGAATAGATTATTCTTTGATGGTACACTAATTACTTGTTCATCAATAATAAGCTTGTGTGTACAACATCGATTTAGGTTCACGCGAGTTTCGATCATTAGATTGAGAACTCAAAAGTGACCGGAATAATCTTAGTCTTCTTTTGATTGTTTTGTGACTAACAAAAGAAAAAGAAAATTTTGTTTGTCCATTCTCAGGTTTGCAATTCAAAGAAAAGAGAGACCACGCTCCTAGGTGATTCACGTTTGTGTTAGGATTGAAGATCTTGCGGATTACCATCGACGTAAGTCAATCGGATCACACGACAAAAGGTATTCTTCTTTTGTTGATTATATGTATGCTTAATTAATTAAAGGGTTAAGGTTCATAAAAAGGAAAAATTTTAAAAATACTAAATCTATTTTTAGTCTCGCTTCCGCTGCGTGTACTGCGATTTTTCCCTACAATTGGTATCAGAGCCTTGGTTGAACCCTTTTAATTAATTAACGTATATATACGTGGATCTATTTCTTTTTATTGTGATTATGCATGTTTAGAAAGAGATGGCACTCTAGGTATTCGCATATATAATTACATGTGGATGTATGGATTTATATATGTTTTATGTGGATTGTTGTTGCTCGATTTTGGTCCTAGATTTTCAATGTAATTTTTGTTTCGGAATTGTAACAAGAAAGGTGGTCTATTATCGCCATAATTCCTTCTTGGTAGTTGCTAAGTTTTTTATTTTTATTTTATTTTAAGTGCAGTTTTTACTGCAGTTTTTTTTATTTATTCTAGTGCAGTTTTTTTTGTAATATATACTGCAGTGATTAAAAAAAAAATACTGCAGTACTTTATTTGTTTAAATACTGCTGTAATGTATTCGGGTATTGAAGATTCGAAGACACGAAGAAAAGGAAGCAACCCGAACCAAGAACGAGCACCGTGCGCACCCTAGGAGTGGATTGGGCTGCGCATGGCAAGCCCAAACCTTGGTGGGCTGCGCACGGCAGCCTTGTGTGGCCTTATTGGCTGCGCATGGCAGCCCCTTTGTGGGGTTGTGGGCTGTGCACGCCCATGGGAGGAGGCCGAGGGATGAGCGTATGGTTGATGGCCACCTGAAGATCTTGTATTCCTGACAATTGTAATTTACTTGCTTTTCTAGGATGGACCAAAATTGTTGCTATTTATTTTTTGCATAAATATTACAATATTTGTTATTGTATGATAACATGACATGTAGAATATGAGTGCCACTCATATATCTCTTTTGGTATGAACATGCATTGAATGATTTAGGTATCTAAATTGGCATCTAGATAACTTGGTAAATCATTCTATGGGATTTAATCACACGCATTAAATAATTGAGTGGGAGAAGGTGTTTTTGTAACACCTATGGCCTCCAAGGTTAGTTGAGCTTTATTATTTATTGGTAATCCCCCCAAGGGGCGTCCATGAATGAAATTTAGCAATATACTTCCTTACAAGGATAGACTAGACAATGGACTCAAACGAGATCTACTCCCCAAGGAGGGATTTTCGTGAGAGAAAATTGAGGGTCGATATCTTGGTAACACACTCAATGTAATTTTATTGATATCCTCCCAAGAGTTCTTGTCAGTAAAATTGCAAGGCTAAAATTAAAAACGTTGGTTGTTATGTTAACAATTAGGTGAGACCTAGTCTAACTAGCAAATGGTGCGAACTCCCAAAGGAGGCGTAACATTTATGGGTGTTGGATCACCGTTGAATTTTTATGATTGAGTTATTTATTTAAATCAAGATAAATATTCAAAAGTGCTTTATCATGATTATTTACTCATATATATTTTTGTTATATTCAGAAATCATGGCCCCATCCCTAATGAACATCTTAAAAGATAATATTTTAACTGGAAATAATTATGTCACATGGAAAAGGAAAATTGGGTTGTTGCTGCAAGCTGAAAAGCATAAGTTTATTCTGTCTGCTCCTAAACCACCTGCTCCTACTTATGAATCTTAGATTCATATGGTTGGTAAAGTTGCTACTGTTAAGAGCCGTCAAAAGGTTAAGGAACAACAGAAGAAAAAGCAACTTGGGCCTACCAAGATGGAGACCAAGAAAGTAACCAAGATCAAAGGGAAATGCTTCCTTTGTGGTGAAAAGGGACATTGGAAAAGAAATTGCCAAAAGTCTCAGAACAAGAAAGAACAAGGTAATATTAATTATCTTGAAACATGTTTTCTGGCAGATTCTACAGATTCTTGGATCATAGACTCTGGAGCCACAAATCATGTTTGCTATTCCTTACAGGGATTCCAAGAAAGGAGAAAGTTGAATAAGAATGAAATCAACTTGCGTTTGGGCAACGGAACGTTAGTGTCTGCAAGTGCAGTGGGAGATATTAGAGTTAATCTAGATTCTAGAAGGCATTTAGATTTGATAGACGTTTATTATGTACCTCAATTCAAGAGGAATTTAATTTCAGTTTCTTGTTGGAATAAATTTGGATATTCGGTTACTTTTAATAAAGTTTTATTATTAGTAAGAATGACAAAATTATTTGCCAAGGTACATTGGAAAACGGTCTATACTTTTTGCATAGAAATATCTCTCACTCGTTAGACACAGAATTAACGGAACCTAATCATAAAAGAGTAAAATTATCAATAGATGAAACCTACCTTTGGCATTTACGCTTAGGTCATATTAACCTTAATAGGATTAAAAGATTGGTAAGTGACAGACCTTTAAGTGACTTAAAGGTTGATGATCTACCAACTTGTGAATCTTGTTTGAAGGGAAAAATGACCAAAAGGACGTTCTCTGCCAAAGGTGCAAGAGCCACTGAATGTTTAGGATTGATACACACTGATGTATGTGGACCTATGAGCATTCAAGCTAGAGGTGGATATGAGTACTTCATCACCTTCACAGATGATTACTCGAGATTTGGTTATGTGTATCTCATGCGACATAAGTCGGATGCTTTTGACATGTTCAAAGCATTCAAAGCTGAAGTGGAAAATCAGTTTGAGAAACACATAAAAATCTTGAGATCTGATCGTGGTGGAGAATATCTATCTGGTGAGTTTCAGCAGTATCTTATTGATAATGGGATAGTTTCTCAGTTTTCTGCACCAGGTACACCTCAACAGAATGGGTTAGCAGAAAGGAGAAATAGAACTCTTTTGGATATGGTTAGGTCTATGTTGAGTTATTCAACACTTCCTATTTCTTTTTGGGGATATGCTTTACAAACTGCTATATACATTCTAAACGATGTACCATCTAAGTCTGTTCCTAAAACACCGCATGAGTTGTGGACTGGGCGCAAGCCTAGTTTACAACACTTAAGGATATTTGGTTGTCCTGCGCATGTGTTAAAAGGAAAGATAGAAAAGATGGAGTCCCGTTCGGAAACATGTATATTTGTAGGGTATCCAAAAGAAACTAAAGGATATTATTTCTATAGTCCTTCAGATCTTAAAGTATTTGTTTCGACAAATGCTAAATTTCTAGAAAAGGACTATATGAATGATTTTGTGCCTAGAAGTAGAATTGTCCTGAATGAGATGTCAGGAGATACAATTCCACGAGAGGTTACACAACCAAACCCAATTGTAAGTTCCGATCCAACACAAGATCAACAACCTACCATTCCTCGTCGTAGTGGGAGGGTTAGAACACAACCCGAAAGATACATCGGTCTGGGAGAATCAGTGGAGAATCTCCCGGACGACGATGATCCCTACACATACAAGGAAGCTATGGAGGATGTTGATAGTCGCCATTGGCAAAAGGCAATGTAATCTGAGATTGAATCTATGTTCGATAACAAAGTCTGGTCCCTTGTAAACTTGCCTAAAGGGATAAAACCCATTGGGTGCAAGTGGGTATACAAGAGGAAAAGAGGTATGGATGGAAAGGTGGAAACCTTTAAAGCTAGATTGGTAGCTAAAGTGTAAGGTTTATGATTTTTATTGGCTTAATTCCATTGCAAAACACTCTATGATTGTATTAGTTGTTGCTTAGGACATTATTTGAAGAAAGGAAGCTTAAAGAGTGAAGAGCAACGTCTAGTGCAAAAGTCGTCTTCAAGAGGTGAAAAACGTCAAAGGTAAATCTTGACTGGCACCCTCTTGCAAGGCGTTAGCGCACACACACACAATTCATACATGTGTGTCCCTGCATCGTGGTTCAAACATTTGGTATAACACATTCACACACTTCATAGCATGCTCATGCATTGATCTTGTATTGACAAACATTGTGAAATTGCATGCTTTGTGACTATCTCTTTGATATGGCATGCTTGTGTGAATATGTGTTTATTTGTTTCCGTATTTTGTGTTTAGGACTTGAACATGTTCTTATTTAATGCCTTATCGAGTTCCGGTCGTTTCGGTTACTCATTCATAAGGTTTCGAGTCCAAACAAGTTGACTATGCTACTTTTCGTTCTCATTTGTTGTGTTGACTTCATCGTCAGATTCTGAGATGATTTCTCAACCATTTTTCAAAGTTGAGTAGTCATAGTCGTGCATGAGGGAGTCACGGTTCGTAATCCGAAAACGGATTCGAAATCGGAGGTCGGATGCTCAAGATATGGGCCGACAAACCAAGGGAGCGCGCGAGAGGAGTGGGAATCACGTGTGGCCACTTGGCCAGCCCGTGTGGGAGGCCGTGGGCCCCACAGGCAAGGGAGCCCTCTGCTCCCGTGGGCCCCACGCGCCCCCCACGGGGTGGTGACATGGCGGCTCGTGATTCGCTCGTAAATTCTCTCTTTTTCCCTCCTTTTAAGCTAACCTCCTTCCCTCCACACTTGTGCAATTTTTTTGAAGAACACTTGATTTTCTCGCATCAGCTTTCTACAATTTTTGTTTACTTGTTTTGATCATATCTCTCTCATACGAACTCGAAATCATTCGATTCAAAAACCAAAATTGTTGGTCTCGAAGAGAGCTACAAACCCTAAGCATTTCCAGAGGCAGTTGACTTCGGCATTTTTCTCAGCTGGTCCATTTCCAGTCCGTGGTCAGTTTGTATGTTTCAACTTCTTCTTTTTCAATTTCATCTGTGATCATCTATTGATTCTTTTCATTTGATTGATGAAATTTGTTGAGAAGTATGTTAGATCACATGCTAGGGTTATTTGATCATTTGTTAATTGAGTTTTAGCTTTGTGACGTGTTTTGAACATATATGTGCTAAACTTGATTTATCATGAAATTGATTCTAGAAAATATATGTGTGATGTGCTTCATGTTATTTTCTATGTTTTATTTCATGATCTAAGAACTAGGTTTTTAGTGTGATAAATTGAATATTCATACCTTTGTTCTTATTGATTTGCATGTCTTGATTTCTAGATAGTTTTGTGATTGTGTGTTGAAATCATATTCTAGACTATCATTGAACATGTACATTTTGCTTGATTGATCATCTAGCTTAATTTGTTTGTGTTTGCATCACTTGCATCACTTTAGATCATAGCCTTGCATTAGGTTGAAGTCTCTAGCAAAGTGAGTGAAGCTTTGTGGATAGAGCAAGGGAGCCTTGATTAGAGTCGGGAGGACTCGGATAATCAAGCAAGGAAGTCTTGTCTAGGGTCGGGAGGATCCGGATAGGCAAGCAAGAAATCTTCCTAGAGACGTGAGCGTCTTGGATAGGAAGTTGCTTTCTAGAGGTGTAGGACACATCTCGGATAGGAAGTAGGCTTGGTGATTCACTAGCCCGAGGGTAGATTAGGAGTTGATAGCTTGAGCGGATATCATAAGTGATAGCTTGAGTGTGTAAGTCCTTTTTCACATAGTGGATTGCTTCGCCGGTGGTTGTGGTATCAACCCGTGGATGTTTCCTCATTGAGGTTTTACCACGTTAAAATCATTGTGTTCAATTTTGCTTTACTTTCTTTTATCTTCCATACATTACATTGTTTGCACATCTTGTAAATTGATTAACTCTTGTCTTAGTGAAATCAATTAATTTGCTAAATCTTATCAAGTGTGCATTTTGCCTTGTAATTTTCCGCATTATTTTTAATTGGAAGAATTTGGAGCCTATACCTATTCACCACCCCCCACCCCCCCCCCCCCCCCCCCCCCCCTCTAGGTATATCTGCTACATTAAGGGAAATTTCATAAAGGGTATACACAGAAAGAAGGTATCGATTACGAGGAAACCTTCTCTCCTGTGGCCATGCTTAAATCCATTAGGATACTCTTATCCATTGCAGCATCTTTAGATCTAGAGATTTGGCAAATGGACGTCAAGACAGCTTTCCTTAATGGAAGTCTTAACGAAAGCATCTACATGATGCAACGAGAGGGATTCATTGAAAAAGGCCAAATGGAAAAGGTATGCAAGTTGCAGAAATACATATATGGATTAAAACAAGCATCCAGATCCTGGAACATAAGGTTCGATCAAGCTGTCAAAGGTTTTGGATTTATTCAGAATCCTGACGAACCTTGTGTATACAAAAGGATTAAAGGCGACAAGTTGGTTTTCCTGATTCTTTATGTTGATGATATACTACTCATTGGAAACGATGTAGGTGTATTGACATCAGTAAAAGAATGGTTAGCAAAACAATTTGATATGAAGGACTTAGGAGAAGCAAGTTTTATTCTAGGTATCCAAGTAATAAGGGATAGAAAGAATAGAACGATTGCATTATCCCAAGCTTCATACATAGACAAGATCTTGTCTAGGTTTTCCATGTAGGATTCCAAGAAAGGTATGTTACCTTTCAGACATGGAATCAAGCTTTCTAAGGAACAAGTTCCTAAGAATGAGCATGAAGAGCAATTCATGAGTAGAGTTCCATATGCCTCGGCAGTTGGAAGTCTCATGTATGCAATGCTCTGTATTAGACCAGATATTTGTTTTGCTGTTGGCATAGTTAGCAGGTTTCAATCGAAACCTGGTCCTGATCACTGGACGGCAGTCAAGCATATTTTCAAGTATCTCAAGAGAACGAGAGATAATATGCTTGTATACTTTGGAGGGGATTTGATTCCCGTTGGGTATACAGATTCTGATTTCCAATCAGATTCTGACTCCAGAAAATCCACATCAGGGGTTGTGTTTACTATTGGAGGAGGAGCAGTCATATGGAGGAGTATCAAGCAATCTTGTATTGTTGATTCCACCATGGAAGCTGAGTATGTTGCTGCATGCGAGGCTGCCAAAGAGGCTGTTTGTCTCCGCCAATTCTTGATAGACTTGGAAGTGGTTCCTAGTGCGAATAAGCAGATCACTATCTACTGTGACAACAGTGGAGCAGTGGCTAATTCGAAAGAACCAAGAAGTCATAAGAAAGGAAAACACATTGAAAGGAAGTATCACCTTTTAAGGGAAATTGTATATAGGGGTGAGAACATGGGAATGAGAGATATGACACATTTGCTATAGCGCAAGTGGGAGATTGTTAGGATTATGCTCAATAGCAAGAGTGTAATAGTGTTTTTGACAATCTATTCATATTAATAAAATGTGATTTCTGGTTTAACAAATCTTATAGCATTTATAGTTTAATTATTATAATTGTCAAAGTAAATAATCATAAGGTCTAAAGACTATGAGAAAAGAAGAATTGTTCATACATCTGGATATGTATGAGGTAGACACAATTCTTTAGTTAGTCTTGAATAATGTTCACAACTTAAGTTAAAGGTTGGGCACCTTTATCTTGTTAAAGTTGTAGAATTCTTTTGCTAGCATTTGAGTGGGATCAAATGAGATATGATGAGTCTAAAATCATCGGAGTGTCTTCGAGTAAAAGAATCTAGTGCACTGGGTGCATTGAACTGGATCACAATGAAAAACTTTATCTAGAACCGTCAATAGATAATAGTCTTTTCATTATCAGGACAATCGGAGAGTTTATCTTAATCCTGAGATAAATGATGGACTTATGGTTGCAAGTGATATCATTTGAGTTATCAATGAGTACGATTATATAGCATAGTCTATCCTCGATAGTTTGGTGATATTCATTTGTTAATCGATAGAGGACTTCATTTATAGATATGGACATCGTGGCTCCATTTATTAAATGAGAGTATAATATCATCATGTGGATGTTTTGAGGTAATTGGATATTAAATCTCAACGTTGAGTTTTCGATAGTGTCTATTGAAAACATGGCTTCTGGACAAGTCAAAATATCCAAGTTCAAAACGTGGTCATATGAGTAAATATGGTAACTTGGAGAGTTATAGGCGGTCTATGAACTCTTGGCGATTACTGATATTAATCACGAGAATACACTATCTCCAATATGATTGTCTAGGGTATGAATGAGGAACATCTTCTTATTCTATCTTTATTTAAGAGTTCAATTTTAGCTCTTTAGTGGAATGAGTTAAAATTAATGGATCGAACCTAAGTGAATCATTTGTTGATTGTGATTAGGTTATGTCTATTGAAGCTTAAATTTAGATAGCCCGCCAAGATCCCCAATCCACACAGACTTGCATGGATCACTTGATATATTCTACCGGACCAATTTATGGGTCCATCTAGAATTGCTTTTAATATATTAAGAATATAATTTGCACATTATTTGTTTAATGGGCTGATCAATTATATTAATATATTAATGAAAGGCATGTGGGCTTGTTTCTTTTAGTAAGAATGGGTCTGGTTCACATGTGGGCTTTTTATTTAAAGTCCAATGGATTTAATAAAATAAAAAAATAATATTGAGCCCATATATATATGATGTGGGCGGCAAGGCTAATTTATTAGTCTAATATATTATTTTATTTTATTGTTTGATTAAATGAGAATTAATTTATTTATTAATTTATTTATTTAATTGAGAAACAAAATCTTTTTCTGATCAGGAAATATGTTTCTTAAAGTTATACTATTGGTAGTAGTATACTAAAAGTAAAAGACTTATTTGGTAAGAAAATAAATAATAAGGTTTATTTATTTAATCAAATAAGGAAGTCTTTGAGATAGTCACAAATACACTAAAGAGTTGGATTAGGGTTTGGAATTCTAAGGAAATCTACCTAGGGTTAGGATTTAAGTCAAAAGACAAATCCTACATGGTAAATGATTTTGGCCACAATATATAAATATATATTAAATATATAAGGCCAAAAATATATATGTATATAATGCAGTATTAGTGCCGCAAGATATTTTTATTCTTGCAAAAATATATGTGGGTGCCACAATATATATTTGTGAAGGCGTGCAGCATTAGTGAACTTTAAAAGAGGTGTGCATAATTTATGCACTACATATATTTTAATATATATAGATATTATATATAGGTTGAATTTGGCTAACCCTACTTGTAAGGCTTGAGCGTTTTTCTTTTGCTTAAAAAAAAATAGAATCCAACTCTAGTGATTAGTGTGTGTTGATTTCGACCAAGACATAAAAGAGTGAATAGATTATTCTTTGATGGTACACTAATTACTTGTTCATCAATAAGCTTGTGTGTACAACATCGATTTAGGTTCACGCGAGTTTCGATCATTAGATTGAGAACTCAAAAGTGACCGGAATAATCTTAGTCTTCTTTTGATTGTTTTGTGACTAACAAAAGAAAAAGAAAAAGAAAAGTTTGTTTGTCGATTCTCAGGTTTGCAATTCAAAGAAAAGGGAGACCACGCTCCTAGGTGATTCACGTTCGTGTTAGGATTGAAGATCTTGCAGATTACCATCGACGTAAGTCAATCGGATCACGCGACAAAAGGTATTCTTCTTTTGTTGATTATATGTATGCTTAATTAATTAAAGGGTTAAGGTTCATAAAAAGGAAAAATTTTAAAACTACTAAATCTATTTTTAGTCTCGCTTCCGCTGCGTGTACTGCGATTTTTCCCTACAAGTGACACCTAGCAGAAGTAGTCTTTCAAACAGTGGAAAGTTGTCTTCTCATTCACTCATGAAGTAGGGCGACTTGAATCTCGAGAACACATCTACAAAAGTGTAAGGTCCTTGATTTGTATTGGCTTGATTCCATTGCAAAACTCTCTATATTTGTAATAGTTGTTGCTTAGGTGGTTCTTAGTGAAAAAGAAGCTTCAAAGGTGAAGAAGCAACATCTTGTGCAAATATCGTCTTCAAGAGGAAAAGTGCATACTTGGATGCTAAGGTATCAAGAATCTTCTTCCTCTTGCAAGGCGTAAGCACACACACACACAATTCATTAATGTGTGTCCCTGCATAATTGTGCCAAATTAATATAACATATTCACATATTTTAGTATGCTCATGCATTGATCTCATATTGCCATACATTGTAGAAATGCATGTACTAGGACTATTTCTAGGAAATTGCATAGTGTGTATGTGTTTTGGACTTGAATATGTTCTTAAATGATTCCTTGTTGAGTTCCGATCGTTTCGGTTACTTACTCATTTGTTTTCGAGTTCCGAGTTGGAAGTTACGAAACTTTTCGTACATTTATCGTACGTGGTTTTCGTCTTTTCGATTTCCTTTTTTCTATGAAAGTTTTGTTGATGTCTATGTCCGTGCGGGAGTTACAGTTCGTAATCGAAAACGGATTCGGATTCGAAGTTTGGAGATCAGAGAACCGTCAAAAAACGTGAGAGATGTGTGAAATGGTGCTAAAGGATAAAAGATGGCAAATTGCCATTTGCCCCCTTGGCCATGGAGGGCACGTGTGGCACACTCCAAAACATGCCATCTATCCCCGTGTAGCAAACGGCCATGAAGAGCTGCTTGCAAATTCATTTCATGAATTAATGGGTTTTTATCATAGGTATTGCATGCATATGGTGTTTGTTGTGCATGGTCAGTCAAAGCATGTGGTGTCTTTGGTCTTACTTCCTATTGGTTATATGATATGTTACTCACGTGAGCTTACCTCACCTGATCACACTCTCACTCAATTTATTCCCTCTCTCACGGCAATTCAAAATTAGAGAAAAAGAAGAACAAAATTTGTTTTGTGCAGAATTTTTGTCTCACAATATTCCCAATCTTAATTTCATCATAACTCTCTCATATGAACTCGAAATCGAGTGATCCAAAAGCCAAAAATGTTGGTCTTCGAGAGTACTACAAACTCCAAGCATTTTCAGAGTTAAATTATTTCGTGATTGTTCGCAGCAAGCTGATTTCAGTCCGAGATTATACATTTGTAGGTAACACATTTTCTTATCACTTTCTCTTTTGATCATCTCTTTTAATCTTTCTAATTGATAAATGATATGTGCTTAGAATGTTGTTAGATCATATTCTAGGGGTGGTTGATCTATTGATTGTTGAGTTTTAGCCTTGTGATCTTAATTGAATATATTTAGCTAAACTTGACTAATCTTGAAATTGATTCTAGAAATGTTGTATATGATGTGCCTCATATTATTTTCTAGGTTTAATTTCATCTTCTAAGAACTAAGATTTTTGTGTGATATATTGAATATTCATATCTTGTTCTTATTGATTCACATGCTTTGATTTCTAGATACATTTGTGATTGTTTGTTGAAAGCATATTCTAGATTATCATTGAACTTGTTCATAGAGCTTGATTGATCATCTTGATTTATTTGATTGTGCTTGCATCATTTGCATCACTTCGATCATTGCCTTATGGAAAGGTTGAGTCTCTTTCAAAGTGAGTGAAGCTTTGATTAGAGCAAGAAGACTTGACTAGGACATGTGGTCCAGATAGTTAAGCAAAAGTCTTAGCTAGGAGTGTGGTACTCTTGATGGTTGAGCTAGGGAAGCTTGACTAGGATCCTTGTGATCTAGATAGCTAAGTAAGGAAATCTTCCTAGAGGCTTGATAGCCTTGAATAGGGAGTTGCTCTCTAGAGGTGTAGGACACACCTTGGAAAGGGAGTAGGCTAGGTGATTCACTAAGCCCGAGGGTAGATTAGGAGTTGATAGCTTGAAGTGGATATCATGTGTTGATAGCTTTGAGTGTGTAAGTCCTTTTCATATAGTGGATTGCTTTGCCGATGGTTGTGGTATCAAGCCGTGGATGTTTCCTCTTTGAGGTTTTACCACGTAAAAATACTTGTGTCTCTTTTCGATTTACTTTTCATTATCTTCCATATCATGTACTGATTGTATATCTTGTATATTGATTTTCATATGTATTGACTCATACTATACTTTTGTTAAATCATATCAAGTGTACATTTCGTTCTTGTAATCCGTATATTTTGAATTTGGAAGAAATTGGGCCTATACCTATTCACCACCCACCCCCCCCCCCCCCCCCTAGGTGTATTATACACTATATTACTTAAGGGAATTTCAAAAAGGCATCATATGCCAAAGACTTCTCAAAACTCTCCACAAAGTCAAAGCTCCAGTCAAGCACTATACCCCAAGTTGCCAACATATTCATCAATTCTCGAGCCAAGTATTTTGTTTTCTCAGCTTTTCATTTAGCTATGAGCTAGACATCAGTAGTCCTCTCAACCAGCTTTTTGGAGGAATTGATCACTTTGGCGCACTCGCACTGAATAACAGTCTCATCAGACACATAGCATACAATCTGAAGATTAATCCCATGAGAGCTCAAAGAGACCTTTTCTTCTTTCAGCAGCTTTAAGATCAGACATTGTTAAAAATATATATATATATATAAAGTGTCAGATCTAGAGGATTGCGGCGAGAACAGATACCTAATCTTCCGACCAAAAGGAGGCGGATAACCCATATATCACTATATCGAGCAGAGGCTCAACAAATGCCTGACAATTGTTCAGTATCAGTTAGGTAGACGATAACTTGGACTTAGCCAGAAGACGAGCAGCAAAAGTGTTAAAGAAGTAGGATGACTCCGCACCTCGACATTTACTCATAAGTGATCGAACCAAAATTGGTATGATTTTGGCCCTCATTTCCTTCTCCTTTTGCTTGATTCTCAAGCATTATCCTGTGATTTAATGGTGTAAATTAAGTGTTTTTAGGTATTTCCAGAGTTCAGGGGCATTGAGGTAATTTTAGAGAAATAGGGGTAACAGTGTAAATTCTGAAGAAGGTTTGAAGTTATTGTGATTTCAGAGGAGTTCAATGGGCTATTCGTAATTTGCTAGGCAAGACAAAGCAAGTGTGCCACGTCAGCTTAAGTTAAACGGTGCGTTTGGAGGCTGGTTTAGGCCGCTAAATACACCGTAGCCCAATACTGTTTGTACCTCAAAAAGAAGACAAAGAGTAACGCCTAAGTGCACCCCTGTTCTCTTCTAAGTGTACCCCTATAGAAACAAAAGAATAGCAGCTGTTTGCAGCCCACCTTGCTTCTAAATGCACCCCATCTTTTTCTATTCATCTTCTTCTTCCTCACACGTATTCATCCATGGCAACCCCTAAACCCTAGCTTGCCGCCGTCTGAAGTGCCACCATCTCGACCTACCACCGGTCTATTTTCAACCCAAAAGAATGGTGACCTCAACGGCTAACCGGTCGCAACAGTCCCGGTGCTCTAATCGACCGAAATTGCAACCTCCAAATCATGCCACCTCTCCACACCTAATGTCGCCATTTGTCCATCTTTTGTCGCCATTTGGTCCTTCATTGTCGCCATGGCGATAGGAAGTTGTTTTAGCACTAGATTGTGTCGCCCAAGCATCGCCATGAACCCAAAGTAGCGACCTCTTCTCTGTCAATGGCTGATTGGGTGTGAAAATTACAAGATGCTCCCTTTTGAGGACTAAATGGTAATTTGCCATGATCATGGGTGTTTTGGTAATTTACCAGCCGAGACGTAATTTGAAAATCCTATAAATTCATCACTAATTTCCCTTTTTAAAGAACTCTTGGCCATTCTTGACAACCAAGAAACCTCCTTTCTACCATTCATAATCCCTCCACTTCTCCTCTACATAAACTAAACATCTAGATTACCTTCCCTAATCATTCCTTTCTTCCCATCTTCTCCACATATCTCCTTAGTCACTTCCCATTTGACTCCACCTATCTAGACAAATCCTCATCATCCACTCTTTGCACAAGGAGCATCAAAGGCAAGGAAAGGATCAAGCTTACAAAAGGAGACCCAAGGGTGATTTCCTAATCTTTTACTTGCCTTCCCTTTGATTGTAATATGTGTAATTAAACCCCCTTTCTAGGGTTTTTATGTGAGAACATTTGATTGGGTTTTGCTTAAGCTTTAATATATTTTAATCTCTATTTGTGTTCTATTCATTTTATAACTAGATTCTACGCATTATATGATTGACATGTATATCCACTAGTTGATTATACTCTTGCTTAGGATAATTTGTTATATAATCTTGATTGGATTGACAACCTTGATGGATTGAGAACATAGTGACTAGGATAGATCGTCGGAGGGTTTATCAACCGTGATTATCTAAACCATTAATTGTAACAAACCGATCCCGCCGTGACCCCCTCTCCTTAATTGGTTAGGCATTGCGGTGGGAAGTTGTTTAGGGTTCATAGTGATGGTCTTAACATATTCTCGAAATCAATTGGTTAACATTTGTGAGGTTGGTTCACTAAGGTAGCTTGAGAAGCACTTCCCGTAACCCACTTGTGATCCCATTAATTCCCTAGCAATTTTATTAATTGTTTATCCCATATATCTCTTATCTAGATTTCTATCTATTTTATTAGGTTTATTATGTTTATTTTACATGTATGTTTGATGGCTTGACAAACCATTCAACCATCCATTGCTTATAATTTATTTTATCGCATATAGGAATTGTTAATTTATTCAATAATTACTCGAATTCCTTGTGGAACGAATCCTACTTGCCACTTTACTAATTTTACATCTAAGTGGTGAAATCGGTTTTCAACATGAACACATTTAAAAACAATCATTTTGTTGAGTACCAACGACGGCTCATCAATAAGTCATAAATAATGACAAGGCCAGGGGTGGATTCCAAACAAACCCCTAGAGAATAAGACACCCCAAATCTGTATAGACCTATATATGGCAGTAGACTTAGGGGGTGGGTACTGTTAGGATTATGCTCAATAGCAAGAGTGTAATGTTGTAATTAACAATCTTTTTCATATTAATAAAGAGATTTCTGGTTTAACAAATCGTATAGCATTTATAGTTTATATTATAATTGTCAAAATAAATAATCATAAGGTCTAAAGACTATGGGAAAAGAAGAATTGTTCGTACATCTGGATATGTATGTGGTAGACACAATTCTTTAGTTAGTCTTGAATAATGTTCACAACTTAAGTTAAAGGTTGGGCACCTTTATCTTGTTAAAGTTGTAGAATTCTTTTGCTAGCATTTGAGTGGGATCAAATGAGATATGATGAGTCTAAAATCATCGGAGTGTCTTCGAGCAAAAGGATCTAGTCCACTGGGTGCATTGAACTGGATCACAATGAAAAGCTTTATCTAGAACCGTCAGTAGATAATAGTCTTTTCATTATCAGGACAATCGGAGAGTCTATCTTAATCTTGAGATAAATGATGGACTTATGGTTGCAAGTGATATCATTTGAGTTATCAATGAGTACGATTATATCGCATAGTCTATCCTCGATAGTTTGGTGATATTCATTTGTTAATCGATAGAGGACTTCATTTATAGATATGGACATCGTGGCTCCATTTAATTAAATGAGAGTATAATATCATCATATGGATGTTTTGAGGTAATTGGATATTAAATCTCAACGTTGAGTTTTCGATAGTGTCTATTGAAAACATGGCTTCTGGACAAGTCAAAATATCCAAGTTCAAAACGTGGTCATATGAGTAAATATGGTAACTTGGAGAGTTATAGGCGGTCTATGAACTCTTGGCGATTACTGATATTAATCACGAGGATACACTATCTCCAATATGATTGTCTAGGGTATGAATGAGGAGCATCTTCCTTTTCTATCTTTATTTAAGAGTTCAGTTTTAGCTCTTTAGTGGAATGAGTTAAAATTAATAGATCGGACCTAAGTGAATCATTTGTTGATTGTGATTAGGTTATGTCTATTGAAGCTTAAATTTAGATGGCCCGCCAAGATCCCCAATCCACACGGACTTGCATGGATCACTTGATATATTCTACCGGACCAATTTAAGGGTCCATCTAGAATTGCATTTAATATATTAAGAATATAATTTGCACATTTAAATAATGGGCTGCTCAATTATATTAATATATTAATGAAAGACATGTGGGCTTGTTTCTTTTAGTAAGAATGGGTCTGGTTCACATGTAGGCTTTTTATTTAAAGTCCAATGGATTAAATGAAATAAGAAAATAATATTAGGCCCAATCTTATACAAGTGGGGCGGCAAGGTTAATGTTTTAACCTAAAATATTATTTTGTTTCATTTGTTTTAATTAAATAAGAATTAATTAATTTATTGATTAATTGTTTAATTAAAGAAACAAATCTTTCCTACAAGTAAAAGACTTGTTTGATAAGGAAATAAATAAATTAGTTTTATTTATTTAATCAAATAAGGAGTCTTTTTATTTAGTCAAAATAAAAGAATAAAAATTAATGAGTTGGATTAGGGTTTGAAGTCTTAAAAGACATGTGTATTTGGGTGCAACACAACTCCTCTTTGGTAGAGGAAAATTGCGGCAACCCTAGTAGTATCACATGAAGAATTCGGCCACCCTAAAGGAAAGAAGGAAGAAAATTTGGCCACCTATATAAGTGCTCTTATAAATTTCGGCCAACACAATGCTTGGTGCTTGAGATTTTATTTTTCTTCTTCTTCTTAATTCATAGAGTGTTTTTATTCTAAAAAGACAAAAAGGAGTGTTAGATTATTCTTTGATAGTATACTATTGCTTAATCATCAATAAGCTTGTGTATACGATATCGATCTAGGTTCACGCGAGTTTCGATCATTAGATTGAGAACTCAAAAGTGACCGGAATAATCTTAGACATTCTTTTGATTGTTTTGTGACTAACAAAGAAAAGAAAAGTTTTGTTTAGTCCATTCACAGGTTTGCAATTCAAAGAAAAGGGAGACCACGCTCCTAGGTGATCCACGTTCGTGCTCGGATTGAAGGTCTTGCGGATTACCATCGACGTAAGTCAATCGGATCACGCGACAAAAGGTAATCTACTTTTTGTTAATGTATATGCATGTTTATTGATTAAAAGGGTTTAAGGTTCATAAAGGAAAAATTTTTAAAAGTCACTAAATCTAATTTTAGTATCGCTTCCGCTGCGTTGTACCACTTTTGTTTATTTTTCCCTACAGGTACCAAGTAGCGCGATCTCCATGGAGCATGAGCTTCATAGAAATGGAAATCTTAAAGTAATTGACATACTTCGCCAGAGCAATAGCATCGTCCACATTTGTCTCACAGTTAATGATGCAAGACATCTCTTAGGGAAATCTTAAATTAGATCCTCTTATGATCCTCGACCTCAGGCTCTTTCAAACCATTTTAAGCAGTCAACTCCGAAAATTTTATCAGACTTCGCATTTGGCATTGAGAAATCAACAGGTAAAAAAAATAAAAATAAAAATGTTGAAAGGTCTCATTTATTTGATTGGCTTATTTCGTGGACAAACCACAACTGGGGTTCATTGTAAAGGTAGCTTAGGTATTGGTGTTCAAGTTTAATGCCCTTTGAAGTCCTCATCATTGTTAAGCACCAAAGGTAATTTCTAAGTGCTTACTTGCAATTGAAGAGATAGTTGCACACTCACAAATCATGCACACATTTAATTCTTGTTTGTTGTGTGTCTAATATGTGTGCATTAATGTTCATTAATCTCTCTTCTTGCATGTTCATTTGATTGCATTTTTGTATGTCCATTGCCATGTCATTTTATGACTTAGGATTGCATTCTTGCAAAGGGCACTGTTCAAAGCGCTCTACAGAAGTGTTGTATGAACAGCACCCATCTGAGACCTGATGGAAATGGGATTGGCGCTGCACAGACCTGATCGATTTTAATCAGTTGCTGTTGGGTCGTTGTACAGTCGCTATACAAAGCACTATACGTACATCGACTCTTTGTTTTCCTGTGAGAACAGAGTTGTGGCACTGTTCAGGCACCGTACAGAAGCGCTGTTCGAACAGCGCCAATGAAGAATGTTCTTCATTTTTCCCAGGTAGGCGTTGTACAAGTCGCTCTACGTACAGCGACCTGTACAGCGCCCAAGGCAAAAACAGGGCAACTTATCAAAACGATGTCACTTCATTTTGAGACCCTATATATATGCCTGTTTCATCTTAGGTCATTTTTAGAGAGTTCAAAAGCATATTTTTACTTAGCATATTTTTCCAAGAGAAAAATTTCACCAAAGAACTCACCTTTGTTCACTCAAACATCTTTCCATGATCATCAAACATCATCTGGCATCATCCTTGATCATCTAGATATCATTTTGCATGGATTTTTCAACACACTTTGCTTGGTAAGTTTTTCACTTATATCTTACATATTTTGTGTCTTTCTTCCCAAGCAATCTCATTTATCACTTGTATGTCATTGATATATATCTTAGATACAAGTTTGAGATTAGTGTTTTGAATATTTGAGAGTTGTGTTGTGATAGCTTTCTAGGTTTTCATAATCTATGTTTAGCTAAGCTTTTTGACATGTCACTTAGCTCTTGATATCTAGGATTGTGTTTCTTGATATATCATCATCCTAGATAAGCATATAGGGTTACCTAGCTCTTGTTGCATATTTGAGTAATTCATATATTCACTTAGGTTGTATCATCTTTTCATTGAGAAGTAAGACTTGTGTAGCTTTCGGGATTAGGTTGCGTAAATCACAAGCAATTGGACTAGGTTCACTTATACCGGGATTAGGTAGGTGTGTGATTATATACCGGGATTAGGTTGTAATCTTTAATACATTTAGTGGATTCGAGGTTCGAGTGTGGCTTACTTACTAGCCCGTGATTTTTCCCATGAGGGTTTCCACATAAATATCAAGTGTTATTTAAATTCCGCACATATTACACTTATTATATTATTGTGACTAGTTAGGGGCATTTTCATAATCTTGACCTTACACGAAAATTGGGTAAAATTAATTAAAATCTATTCACCCCCACCCCACCCCCCCGGGCCTCTAGATAATGTTAGGATTATGCTCAATAGCAAGAGTGTAATACTGTTTTTGACAATCTATTCATATTAATAATGTGATTTCTGGTTTAACAAATCTTATAGCATTTATAGTTTGAATATTATAATTGTCAAAAGTAAATAATCATAAGGTCAAAAGACTATGAGAAAAGAAGAATTGTTCGTACATCTGGATATGTATGTGGTAGACACAGTTCTTTAGTTAGTCTTGAATAATGTTCACAACTTAAGTTAAAGGTTGGGCACCTTTATCTTGTTAAAGTTGTAGAATTCTTTTACTAGCATTTGAGTGGGATCAAATGTGTTATGATGAGTCTAAAATCATCGGAGGGTCTTCGAGTAAAAGAATCTAGTGCACTAGGTGCATTGAACTAGATCACAATGAAATACTTTATCTAGAACCGTCAATAGATAATAGTCTTTTCATTATCAGGACCATCGGAGAGTCTATCTTAATCCTGAGATAAATGATGGACTTATGGTTGCAAGTGATATCATTTGAGTTATCAATGAGTACGATTATATAGCATAGTCTATCCTCGATAGTTTGGTGGTATTCATTTGTTAATCGATAGAGGACTTCATTTATAGAAATGGACATCGTGGCTCCATTTATTAAATGAGAGTAGAATATCATCATACGAATGTTTTAAGGTATTGGATATTGAATCTTAACTTTAAGTTTTCGATAGAGTCTATTGAAACATGGCTTCTGGACAAGTCAAAATATCCAAGTTCAAAATGTGGTCATATGAGTAAATATGGTAACTTGGAGAGCTATAGGCGGTCTATGAGCTCTTGGCGATTACTGATATTCTTCACGATGATACACCATCTCCAATAAGATTGTCTAGGGTATGAATGAGAATATTTACTTATTCCATCTTTATTTAAGAGTGCAATTTTAGTTCTTTAGTGGAATGAACTAAAATTAATAGAGTGAACCTAAGTGAATCATTTGTTGATTGTGATTGGGTTATGTCTATTGGAGCTTAAATTTAGATAGGCCCGCCAAGATCCCCAATCCACACGGACTTGCATGAATCACTTGATATATTCTACCGGACTATGTTATGGGTCCATCTAGAATTGTATTAAGGCATGTGGACTTGTTTCTTTTAGTAAGAATGGGCCTAGTTCACATGTGGGCCTTTTATTAAGGTCCAATGGATTTAATAAAATAGAAAAACAATATATAGATATATTAATATATATGGCACATGGCCGAGATATATATATGATATTATATTGTTTTATTTTTATTATTTGATTAAATGGAAATTAATTAATTGATTAATTAATTATTTAATTAAAAATCAAAATCTTTTTCTGACTAGGAAATATGTTTCTTAGTAGTATACTATTGTGGTAGTATAAATAAAATAAAAGACTTTATTTGGTAAGTAGATAAATAAGGGATTTATTTATCTAGTCAAATAAGGAAGTCTTTTATATAATCACAAATACACTAAAGAGTTTGATTAGGGTTTGGAATTCTAAGGAAATCTACCTAGGATTAGGATTTAAGTCAAAAGACACAAATCCTAGATGGTAAAGGATTTCGGCCTCAATATATAGATATATATAAAATATATATGGCAATTAACCGGAATATATATAGATATATATATGCTTTATAGAAATAAAGATATATATATAATATAAGTGGTATTCGGTGCAGTATATATATATATAAGTAAAGTGCAGATTTTGATATATATATATATTGGGCATAGGCGCAAAAATATATGATATAGTAAGCGGCGCAAAAATATATATAATATTGAGCGGCCACTAAACATATATATATATTTTTTGTATATTTTCAAGAACCCTAATGCTTACTTGAGAGTTAATTTTCTTTTGCTTGAGAAAAATAAAAATCCAACTCTTAGATTAGTGTGAGAATTCGGCCAAGAGGAAAAGAGAGAAAAGTTTGTTCTTATTTCGATAGTGCACTAGTAACTTTTATATCAAAAGGTTTTGTGCACAATGTCGAATAAAGTTCACGCGAGTTTCGATCTAACGATTGTGAATTCAAAAGTGACCGGAACATTCTTTGTAGCCTCTTGGAATTTGTTGTGACTAACGAAAAAGAAAAAGTTTTGTTAATCCATCATCAGGTACACAATTCAAAGAGAAGGGAGATCACGCTCCTAGGTGATTCACGTTCGTGATTGGATTGGAAAATCTTGCGGATTACCATCGACGCAATGTCAATCGGATCATACGACAAAGGTATGATATCTTTAGTATTATATGTTAATTAATTAGAGGGTTAAGGTTCAAATTATGGAAAAATTTTAAACTATACTAAAACCCCTTTTTTAGTCTCGCTTCCGCTGCGTTGACCGTATTTTTCCCTACAGATAATATATTACACACCGTTAATTTGTTTCAAATGTGAAACGACAAGAAGAAAGGTGGTGCAATAAAATCGTCCAAAAATCAAGATGTGTTCAAATCCACTTTGTTGAGTCGCTGAGAACTCATCTCGCGGATTTAGGGGGTATTGTTATAGGGATTTTTCAATAGCATGACACGTCAGCAAAGATAGCGGATAATGCGGAGATATAGTAGTCCATGTCACCAAAGGTCAAATAGGAGACATGTCATCAAATGGTTAGCGAGAACACATGGAAGCAACAAGTGAGAGACAATCTGCGAGTAGAATCCATTCGGCAAATAAGATCTACTCAGCTAAGGAATCCTATTTAGCTAGAGTCCTACTTGCCGAAGATCTCTACTTAGCGAGATCTACTCGGCTAAAACAAGAAATATAATCTTATCAGGACACGCTGTATCAAGCGAAGATCCACTCAGATACAAAATCTTAGAATCACACTCCAAATAAAGAAATATCCCTATTTCCTCCCCAGTATCAAAGAATTCTAATTAGGAAGCAACTCAAAGTTTCTAGAAGGATAAACACCAAAATAAGAAACGAGTCCTAAATAGACTACTTGACTAGAATCTTACAAAGATTCTAATTATGAATTTGTTACTTTCACAGTAAGGATTAGGGCAATTCCCTATCAACTCATATGAATACTAGTATATATCATTGTACAGAGATATGAGAAAAAATATACGAAACATGAGCAATTATCTGAGAGAAAGCAAGTATTGAGTGTGTAATCTCCAATATTCTTAGTGATATTCTTCTCCGCCGTCTCCGGCAACCGTGGTTTTTTCCCCGCCTTAGGGTTTTACACGTAAATCTCGTGTTCTTACTTTATTATTTTCTTTTATATTATACTACAAACCACCATTCTCGTCGAGTTAGCCACTCATAGCATGCTATTCGGTGACTGCATCACATCCGTGTGAAAGAGAGGTGTATTGGCTGTCTCACCTTTATCAATCAAACCTTGATCTACCTACATGCTATTGTTTAGCAGATTGACATTTCAACGATCCAAAAATCTCCGTCAACAATTATTATTATTTATTTGTTAATAAAATTAAAATTATGGAGATCATGATTATATTTTAAGTTGTGATTGGTAGTGATAAATCAGTGTTTTAAAATTGTACCACTTTTGTTTTAAAACTTATCCACTTTTCTCAATCCTCATCATTTATAAAAGGAAATGTTAGGTTGATTCATTTGATAACACTTGTCAACTCCTCACAACACGATACCACCACGTTTCAGCTTCGTCTCATGCAAAACATTCAATATTTCAACCACCTCCCTCTCTCTCCCTCACACACACACATGAAGACTCACTTCTCACCAATCTCCACCGACTCACCGCCGTACATGGAGGAAGAATATGAAGAAGAAGAAGGCAACCAGCTTATACCAAAACCAGACGAGTGGTTTCCAAAGCTAATATCCCTCCAAGCTGATATAATCTACACATGCATAGTCTCTCTCACTGCACCCATTCTTTATTTCCTCTCCGCCGCCTCCGACTCCTACCGCCGTGCCGAGGAGACCGCGGCAACAGTTGAGACTGCAGTGCAGAATGTCCCTTCCAAAATCTCGCAAGGTACTTTCCTCATATTGAAGAAAATAGGGTTTGGGTGTCTGGGTGCCATACAGATTTTTATGTTGCTGGTGGTGCTGGTGGCGGTGGCCGCCGCGTTGGGAGTTGGGTTGGTTCAGATGTGGGTGGAGGAGCCTGTGTTTGTGAGAGAGAAGTTGTTCTTTGATTACACAAATGAGAATCCTGAGGCTGTTTTCTTTGTTGGTGGTGATGGTTTTGGAGGCAAGAAGAGTACTAGAAGAAATTCAATGGGGGTTCCAGTTGGACATACTTATCAGCTTTGTGTGGTCATTTTGATGCCTGAGTCTGATTTTAATAGGGACATTGGGGTTTTTCAGGTATGCCCTCTTCCCTATTTTTGTAATTTCAAGTTTATCTAATTTTTGTGGATTTTATTACTATTAATCCTCAATTAATCCTAGTTAATCGATCAGTTTATCTTTTTTTTTTTTTTCGATTTTTGTTAGGTTGCTACTAATCCCTTAAAAATAATGTAATTAATTATGATGCTCAAATTTCATGTTTGTTGGTAAGATATTAGAGATACACTTAGGATTTTTTAATTTTTTTTCTTTTGGCATGAAATTAAGAATGAATTAAAATTTGTTATGTAAACTCATTTCAAAACACTATATTTCAGAATTTTATAAAATGTGTTCAGCGAAGAGAATTTTGGAAAACTGCAGACCCTAACAATGGGGCGAATTATATAATTCTTTTTCGATTTAATTGTTGGTCACGCTTCATGAAATATTTTTGAGGTTTATTGAATTATTCAAGGCAATTATATTGAAAAGCTTAACATTTGTTATGTTAAAGTTGTCTGATGAATGTGATTAGTTATTTATACACAGATGTGTGTGGTTCGATTATATGAGCTGATCATAATCGCCTGAAAGGTATAACGACTGATCGTGAGCCAATTTGATGTTTTCTTTCTGTTTTTTTTTTTTTTTTTGGATTGTGTTGTCTAGTCACAATTCACAAACTTGTTGTTTATCAGCTGACAGCAGAAGTCTTAAGCATCAATGGAGATGTGATAGCAAAATCTAGCCACCCATGTATGTTACATTTCAGAAGCTCGCCACTTCGACTCACACGAACATTTCTTATGGGGGTACCTTTATTACTAGGAATCTCCGACGAAACTCAGAAACTCACTATCAGGATTCTAAGGCACAAGGAAGGGAATCCAAGAACCGAAGCAATCCGAGTTATCCTAAGTCCAAGGGCTGGATCTTCATGGCTACCGCAGTTGTATGAAGCTGAAATTCTCCTCAACTCAAAGCTACCGTGGACAAAAGAGTTTGTCCACAACTGGAAATGGACATTTTATGTTTGGTCAACCTTGTATGTATACATCATCCTCCTCACAACCCTCGTTTGCTGCTGTAAACCACTCTTGTTTCCAGTGACAGCAGGTGGTGGTGGCCGGTTTGCTGATCGAACGCATGATCAGGAGTTGGTAGAACCAGTTGGCCGTGAAGGATGGAGTAGTACTAGATATGAAAAGGGTGGTTTAGAATCGATGAGAAAATGGCAAGTGAGCAGGAGAAAGAGAAAGGCAATATTTCTACAAGAGAGTGCATCCAGTGTTAGAGGGGAAGAAACCAGTACAGTTGTTGAAGAAGACATTGGGGACTCAGAATCTGTGTCTAATTAATTCGAAGCTTTCACATTAATTAATGCTTTCAAGTATATATATGTAGACCATGTGCATGTACGTGTTGGTGTTTTGTCTTCAAATTAAAGGAACTGATCAACCTTTTCATGTGGTGACTGTAATCTGATCAGATGATCATCCACAGTTGATCAAAGGGATATGATCACAAGGTTTGGAGTTGGCATGATCAAGCTTCAAGTCTGTTATTTAACAGATTCTATAATGTTAGTTGTTAGGAATTAATTGGTCCACGTCAGACAAAGTTTGTTGAGTAAGCATTAGTTCGTAACAGGGTTTGTTAATAAAATTCTTCCACAATTCTCTCAAGTTTTCTTTCTGGAATTTTCTCGGGAAAATTCGGTCAATCATGGGGATTAATCGCATTATGATTTGAAAACCATAAGTAGTTAATCAGACAATTGATAATGTTTTTGTTTTGTTTTGGTTTATTTTGTTTGTTTGTTTTTTTATTTTTATTTTTATACCATTATTACGATTTGAACCCGGTCATTCAATTCAAATTCGTGACATTGCCGGTCTGAATGAGTGTTAAATTATACTGGGTTTATTCCACCGGTTTTTGCTGGTCCAAGTGGAGATACATTTGAAGATGATGGCATTAATGTTGCCGATATGTCCGGAACTACAGTTCCCCGACCTTGGATTATTCCTATAGCTTCAAACCACTCTTTCGAACTAGTTAGAACAGAGGAATCTAGTTCATGTAACCGCTTATCCAAAGGTGGGATGTTCGAAAGCAAAAAATTTTGAAGCGAGCGTTGCATTCTTACGCGTTGAAGAAGGATTTTGAAATTCGTGTTACAAGGTCAAGCACAACCAGATACGAAGCTAGCTGCAAGGATCCCGAGTGCAAATTTCAAATCTGTGCGGTTAAGATAGAATGTGGAAATTATTGGATAGTTTGGATTTTTGAGGAAGATCACAGTTGTACAATTGATGATTTGCACAATCGTTACCATCAAGCAAGTGCATGGCTTATTGGTGAAATACTTTCACTGAAACTTGCAGTTAGTGGTCGATCTCTGAAACCAAAAGAAATCATGACTGATATGCAAGTGGAACATGGACTTGGTTTTGCTTTATACGAAGGCATGGAAGACAAAAGAACATGCTGAAAATAACGTTTTTGGTCCTCCTGATATTTCATATCAGTTGTTGCCTACATACTGCCACCAATTAAAACGCGTGAATCATGGTACTATAACATCAATAAAGACAAACGATGCTCACCAATTCGAATATTTGTTTATTGCTCTCAATGCTTCACTTATTGGGTTTCATACCAGTATACGACCTGCAATTTGCATTGATGCAACTAATTTGAAGGGTAAGTTTGGTGGTGTCATGTTTACTGCAGCGTGCCAAGATGCAAACAATCAGGCGTTCCCTCTAGCTTATGGTTGGGGTGATGTTGGATGCGAGGATTCATGGACTTGGTTTTTAAAAGAGTTGAAAAAGGCAATAGGATGTCCTGTAAATTGTATCATCATCTCCGATCGCAGTCCTGCAATTAAGGTAGCCATGGCTAAAGAGTACCCTGAAATAACACATGGTCTTTGTGGTTTTCATATGAGCATGAACCTTAAGAATAGATTCAAAAGCCAAGTTGTATGCAATTTGTTCCATGAAGCTTCAAGGGCACATCGAAAATCAGAGTTCTTGGAGAAGATGCAGGAGTTGAGCCACGTAAACATGCGAGTATATGATTATCTAATGAGAGTTAGGCCTCATAGATGGTCTCGTGCGTACTATCCGATTAGGCGTTATCGGGGGATGACTTCCAACATCTTGGAGTGCAAAAACAGTTGTTTGTGGCATGCTCGTCAATTGCCAATAACAACGTTGGCCCAATACATTAGAGGTATGATGCAAAAATGGTTTCATGAACGTCGTGATACCACATCTAAAAATACAACACAACTATCCCGGTGGGCTACCGACAAATTAACCAAAAAAAAAAACTCACATAAGTACACGGTGCGCCCAATAGATAATGTAAATTTCAATGTGAAGGACGATGACAAAGATGGCTTAGTAAACTTATCTGAGAAGACTTGTAGTTGTAAGGAATTTCAGAATGACCTATTGCTTTGTTCTCATGCATTAGCTGCTATAAGATATATATTCTCGTAATATTTATATGAATTTATTTTTATAATGATTGAACATAATGATATTTGTTTGTTTGTCTTTGTAGGTTCGGTAAAAAGAAATTTGTGGACTTCAATTCTGATTTCTACAAAACAAACACCTGGTTGGAAAGCTATTATGGTCTCATCTTTCCCGTTGGACACCCCAGCAAATGGAATACTCCTACTGAAGTACGTTCCAAAGTTGTTCTTCCATCGGAGTGGCGAGCTCAAGCTGGTAGGCTGAGAAAGAATAGGGTTCCATCTGCAGACGAACATGGTAGTAAGATTAGGTACTATACCATCTGCAAGAAATCTAGCCACAACAGACAAAACTGTCGAAACCCCCTCGCCGATTAGCCAGGCAATGTTTCGGACCCACAAACAGTTCCACCACCTCCCCAACGTCGTAAGTGCAAGTCATGTAAACAAGAGTGACACAACATAAGGACGTGTCCAACACGACCATATGATAACCTTACGGATCTAGACAATGATGTTGAATGAGGTATGATCACTTATCAGGATTAGCGTCATTGGTAATTGCATCATTGGTCATATTTAGCGTAACGTTATTTTTTTAAAAAAATTTGATAGAGTAATCTCTAATCAAATTTTGAATGATTTTTACAGAGTAGTCTTTATTCCAACATCATTGACCTGCTGCTTAAAATGGACAACTTTGAACTTCTGGTCTTATTGGACTCCCTAGAGTCAGTAGCAGCAAAAGTGGATGAAGCTCTTCAAGTACTTGAAGTGTAAGATACAACAAAAGCAGTTAATGGCAGCATCTAGAAAGACTTTATTGGATTTTTATTTTCATTTTACTGGATTTTCTGCTTTAAGTATTGGGTGTATTGGATATTTATTTTCATTTTACTGGATTTTATGATATGTTTAATTTCATAGTTGCTAGAATCATTTAGGCACACGAGTTCTTTTTAATTTCATTTTACTGGATTTTATGTTATGTTTAACTGAATCATTCAGGTGAAAACAAGTAAGATTCATCATTGAAAGAAACAGTTAACAGCTATGGCTAAGAGACAAACCACAACAATTGATATCACTGGACACCGGTTTCAACAATTAAACACACCAATGTCATGCAACAATTAAACACACCTTTTCTCAATAATTAAACACACCAGTGCACTATGTAATTTCCCTCAATAGTACACTATGCATAATCATAGCTAAGAACAACGAGTTTTGCGGGAAGTTAGTGAATTGCTTGAAACAACTGGATATGAATTCCTTGTGCTTCCCTTCCTAGCGTAAGATATTCTCTATAGTAGCTATGTTCTTCAACCGACAACCCACGTTGATTAATGCTTCTTCATTCTATTTATTCCTTTTTACCCTCAGATATTGGTCATAGTCGATATTTTCCATCTGCACAATTCAAATAACTTGGGTTCAATAAATTAAACACACAATGTTTCAACAATTAAAAATACCAGGGCAAAAACGATTAAACACACCAGGGCAGATCGAATTAAACACACCAGGGCAAAAATCAGTTAACACACCAGGGCAAAAACCATTAAACACACCAGGGTAAAACGAATTAAACACGCCAGGGAAAAACCAATTAAACACACCAGGGCAAAACCAATTAAACACACCAGGGCAAAAATAATTAAGCACACCAGGGCAAAATGAATAAAACATACCAAGGCAAAAACAATTAAACACACCAGGGGAAAAAGAATAAAATACACCAAGGCAAAACGAATTAAACACACGAGGGCAAAAATAATTAAACACACCAGGACAAAACGAATTAAATAGACACCTATTTCAAAACCCATTTAAACACACACCTATTTCTAAGTTTGCAGATATTAAACACTACCCAATTAAATACACTGCCAACAAAACAACCAAGAAATAGAGATTAGAAAACCTAATGTAAGATCTGTTGGGGTTTTTGCCCTAAAGCTTGTAATTTGTAAATATGATTTGAATATATTCATTCATGTGCACTTAACATCCAAGATTGCCAGATGTAATTTCGAACTGAGTATATGAGTGTCATATACAGATGGATGCAGTTTGAAACGAGCAATCTAAAGAGTCCGTAGATAGCAAATAAAGATGGGTACTTTATTTGTGGTTAATATACAGGTGCGGCCAATTTCGTAATGTACGGTGATCCTATCCTGGATCATTCATATGGAGATATAAGAATGGAGGCACCTTGTATGATGTGATCATATAGGACTAGGCCTTGATCAATATGAATCTCTCATTAAGATCCGTTTAACGATGAGATTCATATATTCAACTAATGATGGCTATATGTGGGTGATCTTAATCCTGAGTGCCTTATCGACTCCTTCAGGTTAGATTGTGGTCTTTGATATACCATGGGTGAGGTCGGAGTTGCATTCCTGATCAATATGCTCCGTATGTTGGGATCGCGGTTTGACTTGTGGCTGGGAAGGTTTGTACACAATAGTGGAATCCACTCCTTCTTGCGAGAAGTATATGGTAGTTCCCTTAAGGGTTGATTCGGGGCTTGAACAATATGAGTGCTCTCCTAATTCCGTAAGGAATGTAGGATTTATTGTTCATTAGAGAATCAATGGTACTTAAAAGAAAGATATAATTAGAGGGGTATAACGGACATTATGACCCAACTCTAATTATGAACTACTTGTGGAGGATTATACCATATGTAATAGCTATATCGATGGACACCAAAAGTTATTGGTTTGTGTAAAAACGTCTACAGTTGAGAGAGTTCAGCTTCGGGTTTTTAGTGGAATAACACCGAAGTTAATAATCATGAAATAATAATTAAAGAGTTTAATTAATTATTTCTAAGGATTATTGGAGCTCAAAATACTGTGGGTCCATTAGGTCCCCTTGCTAGCCCGATCGATTTAGGTAACAAGGGTCATGGTTAATTAATTGGATTGTCCAATTAATTGTGTTACGAAAGTGACACATATCTATTCGGGAACTAATTGGATAATGAGATTATTTAATTAATGATTTTAATGATTATGACAATTAAATAATAAGATTATTTAATTATGTAATTAATTATTGATGGAAGGTGTTAGTTGATATTTATATTTGAAAAATGGGATAATATGATTATCTTATATTTTTAATTGATTAAATATCAATTTTGAATTTAAATAGTTTAAATTCAAATTAGATGATATCTATTAATAAAATAAAATAAAATAAAGATTTTGTTTTTAAATTAAAAGATATCATTGGTTTCTTAAATAATATATATATATGATATATATTTTTAGGTATCTTAATAATATATATATATGATATATATTTTTAGGTAAAAGATACCTAACAACAAGAAGAAAAAAAAAAACACAAAAGAGAAGAGAAACAAGTGGGGTGCGGCGGCCAAGAACCAAAAAGAGAAAAAATATATATATATATATTCTTTTAAGTTTTCTTTTTTGTGTGGCCTAACCTAAGACATACAAACAACAAGAGTTGTTTTTGTGTGTTCTTCTCTTCTTCTTCTTCCATACAGGTTCCTGAATACCATGACGCGAGCGAGGAAGATCAAGTGGTTCAAATCAAGAGCAGATCGTATTAAAGTGAAGGAGCTTCCTACGTAGGCATGAAGAAATTGTTTCTTCCCTTTTATTTATATGTTTTGATTTCAATTCTTTTGTTTTACTGTTCCGAAAAATAGATTCTAGGTTTTATCAATCACAGTATTAATTTATGAAATAAAATAAAAATTTTAAAACCTTCCGCTGCGTGATTGGTAAACCGGGGTCCTAACAATTGGTATCAAAGCCAATTTTTCGGAACAGGAGAATTGATTTCGATGCTCCTAATATGTATGAATGTGTAGGCACTATTTTAATTGACTATATGTTGTTTTTAATTGAATGGTTTAATTTTAAAACATAGTTGATCGTTAATTGTATGGTGTCGTGGATTTAGGGATCTTCTTTTTTAAAAGGTTGTAATATTTTTGTAATATTAATCCCGGGATGTAATTTTTATATTTATTTTTTCTGCTGTATTTTCTTTGTTGTATTTTTTCTGTTATGTATTTTGTTATTAAAATATGTAAGAAGAAATCCGATGAAGAAGACGAATGGTGAAAGTGCGAGATCGGAAACATGTGGTACTGTTCACAGCACTGTTCACTGTTCATATGGAACTATTCAAGTGATACTGTTCATGACACTGTTCACTGACTGTTCATACGGTACTGTTCATGGACACTGTTCACTAGACACAATTTTTGGGCTTTAGGTTTGATTCATGAGATGGGTCACAATTTTTTTTATCAAGTTGGACTTGGTTAAAAGCCTAAAATAAATAAGAACCCTAAAGACTTGAAGACCAAGGAATGCCTTGGGTATATTTTGTAATTAGATTCTTATTATTGTAGGTTAAATAATCCACGATACTCGGTCAACTCATGTATGCTTTTAATTATGTGATGATTAAGCATTGCCATGCATACAAATGTCATTTAGACTAGTTGTGCCTACACATAAATATATGTTGATATATCATACATGCATGTTAGCCTATTTTATTATGTGTTTTAGTTTTAATGTGATTAAAATGGGCAATACACATAACAGGCTACAGATTAATGAGATTAGTTTTAATAGTTAAAACATGGTAAATTCTCATTAATTATTATTTTTTTTTTTAAGAGTTAAATTAGTTTGACTTATAGGGCCTTTTTAATAATATTAGATTAAATTCGATTAAATCCATTTATTAATGGGCCTAATAATGTGTTTAGTTTTAATAGTTAAAACTTGGTAACACATGTTGAATAATTCTAGCCTTAGTATATTGTTTACATAGATTAGAATTATTACTAATAGATTATTTTTTTTAAGAGTTAAAAATCATAATAATTTATTAGTTAATTAGAATTAGATTCTAATAAATAAAGATTAATGCGCTAGACAACTAGATTTAAGTTAGCCGTTTAATCTTGTAAATATCTAGGTGCATTAACTACTATAGAAAACCCTAATTATAAAATAGTGAGTGGGAGAGGGATATATGACATTATATCCCGCGGTCTCCATCATTAGTTCAACACCGTGAGATTCGAGTGGGGCCTCGTGACGGCTTTGCTTTCGTCCTCCCTAAGGAGGGTTTCCATAAGAATCAATACCAAGGTTGACTTCCTAACGGATAGGATTTCTGAGGGGATTTCGGGATTGACCGACCCTAAGGCGGCAATTCTCGAGTTAAGCTCTAGAGATTTGAAATGATGGGTTACACTCACAAGGTTTTAATTAAATTGGTTAATTATAAACCTGACTGAAATAAACGATGGTTGAATGTTAGAGGAATAAGAGTTATTCTGGTATAACATTTAATTGAGAATGTCTCGATCCAACATGCAAGAATTTGACCGACCCTAAGGTGGCACTTGCTTGTGGTATGTTGGATTGTCGTGGCATAGTAACATTTTTTAGGGTTGTTCTTGTTCATTAAACATTTTCATGCATCATGTTTAATTTTATGCCGAACATTCGCACAAGTTTTGAATGTATGACTGAATGAATTCTTAATTTATGTTTTTCAGCCATGTCAACTGCACTCTTACAAATCATAGCCAATGAAAAATTAACTGGTGATAACTACACTAAATGGAAACACAATATCAATGCAATTTTGGTCACCAAGGACCTTAAGTTTGTGCTTACAGAGGAATGTCCTCCAGCGCCTACTGCCCATGCCGCACAAAGAGTTCGTGAGGCATACGAGAAATGGGTCTCATCTGATGAGAAGGCCCGAACATATATGTTAGCTAGTATGACAGACGTGCTTGTCACAAAGCACGAAGCAATGACTTCCGCATTCAAAATAATGGAGTCATTGCAAGCTATGTTCGGGCAACCCTCTGAGCAAAAGTGGCACGAAGCTGTTCGTTCCACTATGCTTGCTCGTATGAAGGAGGGTACATCAGTTCGAGAACATGTCCTGAACATGATGTCCTACTTCAACACGGTAGAAATCAATGGCGGGGCCATTGATGAACCCAGTCAGGTGAGCATCATACTGACGACTCTTCCGAAGAGTTTCGATCAGTTCAAGAGCAACTATGTGACGAACAAGCTTAGGTTCAATCTCACACAGTTGCTCAATGAGCTCTCTACCTTTGAGTCCTTGACTAAGGACAGCAAAGGCAAGACCGGTGAGGCAAATGTTGCTGAACCATCTTCCTCCAATAATAAAAAGAGGAAGAGGTCTGCTGGGAAGGCGAAGGGTAAGCCCAAACCCAAGAAAGCCCAAAGCAAAAAGAAAGGCACCTCTATCGACAAGAGCAAGGGGACAAGAGCAAGGGAAAATGTTTCCATTGCGACAAGGTCGAGCATTGGAAGAGGAACTGTCCTCAGTATCTAGAGGAGGTAGCCAAGAAGAAGAAAACAAAAGGTAAATATGATTTACCTATTCTTGAGTTGTGTTTAGTGGAAGATGATTCTTCACCTTGGATAGTTGATTCGGGGGCCACTAACCATGTTTGTTCTTCTTTGCAGTGGACTGATTCTTGGACACCGCTTGAGGAGGGAGCCTTCTCTGTGCATGTGGGGTCAGGGGATGTCGTGTCGGCACGAGCAGTGGGCGTAATTAGATTGCGTTTTTGTAATAATCATTTTATATTGTTGGACAATGTATTTTTCATTCCTGGATTTACACGGAATTTAATTTCCGCTTCTAAGTTGTTAGAACAATTATATTCTGTTTCTTTTGATAATAAATCAGTTATTATTGCAAAGAATGGTTTAAATATTTGTTCAGGAAGTAATGAAAACAATTTGTATGTGTTAAGACCGTTAATACATACAACACTGCTCAACAGCGAAATGTTTAAGGTTGAAAAACCAAAAACTAAACGACATAAGAATTCTCCAGAAAACGAAACGTATCTCTGGCATCCAAGGCTTGGTCATATTAACCTTGACCGGATAAACAGACTAGTTAAAAAATGGATCTTTAAGTGAGTTAAAGGTTGGCACCTTACCTGTCTATGAATCCTGTTTAGAAGGTAAAATGACCAAGAGACCTTTTACTGGAAAAGGGCTTAGAGGTAAAGAACCACTTGAGCTTATACATTCAGACGTCTGTGGACCGATGAATGTTAAAGCAAGGGGTGGTTATGAGTATTATGTCACCTTTATAGATGACTACTCGAGATACGGATATGTCTACCTAATGCAACGGAAGTCGAAAACTTTTGAAAAGTTTAAAGAATTCCGAGCTGAAGTTGAGAACCAATTAGGAAAGACTATCAAGTCTCCACGATCTGATCGTGGAGGTGAGTACCTTGACCAAGAGTTTGAAGACTTTATGATTGAGTATGGGATAGTATCCCAACTCACAGCTCCTGGAACACCACAACAGAATGGTGTCGCGGAGAGGAGAAATAGAACTCTAATGGAAATGGTGAGATCTATGATTAGTTTCTCATCATTACCAAATTCTTTTTGGGGATATGCATTACAAACAGCGGCATACATTTTGAATGTAGTGCCATCCAAATCTGTTCCAAAGACTCCCCTAGAGTTGTGGAATGGTCGTAAAGTTAGTTTGCGACATTTCCGCGTATGGGGGTGTCCAGCACACGTGCTGAAGAACAGAACTGAAAAGTTAGATCCCAAGTCTGCGGTCTGCTTGTTTGTAGGATACTCCAAGGAGACTAGAGGTGGATACTTCTATAGTCCCGAAGATAACAAAGTATTTGTATCGACAAATGCAACGTTTCTTGAGGATAACTATATTAGTGACCATAAACCTTGTTCTAAAATTGTATTGAATGAGTTGGAGCCTGGTGAGACCAGTGTAGGGAAAAATAACAAAAGTAGTACACGCAGCGAAAGCGATACTAAAAATAAGATTTAGTGACTTTTAAAAAATTTTCCTTTATGAACCTTAAACCCTTTAATTAATTAAACATGCATATACAATAACAAAAAGTAGATTACCTTTTGTCGCGTGATCCGATTGACTTACGTCGATGGTAATCCGCAAGATCTTCAATCCTAGCACGAACGTGGATCACCTAGGAGCGTGGTCTCCCTTTTCTTTGAATTGCAAACCTGTGAATGGACAAAACAAAACTTTTCTTTTCTTTGTTAGTCACAAAACAATCAAAAGAATGTCTAAGATTATTCCGGTCACTTTTGAGTTCTCAATCTAATGATCGAAACTCGCGTGAACCTAGATCGATATTGTATACACAAGCTTATTAATGATTAAGCAAATAGTATACTATCAAAGAATAATCTAACACTCCTTTTTGTCTTAGTAGAATAAAAACTCTCTATGAATGAAGAAGAAGAAGAAAAATATAATCTCATGAACACATGTGTGTAGTGGCCGAACCCTATAGCAAGAATAATATAGGGTGGCCGAATTTTGCTTCCTTTCTCCTTTAGGGTTGCCGAATTCTATGTAGTTGTGTATTAGGGTTGGCCGAATTTCATCATGTCACTTATATAGGGTGACCGAAATTCAACCCTAATTCTTTTCAACTTTTTAGACTTCAAACACTAATCTAACTCATAGATATTTTATTCTATTCTTTTGACTAAATAAAAAGACTCCTTATTTGATTAAATAAATAAAATTAATTATTTATTTCCTTATCAAACAAGTCTTTTACTTTTAGGAAATATATTTCCTGATTAGAAAAGATTTGTTTCTTTAATTAAACAATTAATTAATAAATTAATTAATTCTTATTTAATTAAAACAAATGAAACAAAATAATATATTAGGTTAAAACTTTAACCTTGCCGCCCCACTTGAATAAAATTGGGCCTAATATTATTTTCTTATTTCATTTAATCCATTGGACTTTAAATAAAAAGCCCACATGTGAACCAGACCCATTCTTACTAAAAGAAACAAGCCCACATGTCTTTCATTAATATATTAATATAATTGAGCAGCCCATTACATAAATAATGTGCAAATTATATTCTTAATATATTAAATGCAATTCTAGATGGACCCTTAAATTGATCCGGTAGAATATATCAAGTGATCCATGCAAGTCCGTGTGGATTGCGGATCTTGGCGGGCCATCTAAATTTAAGCTTCAATAGACATAACCTAATCACAATCAACAAATAATTCACTTAGGTCCGATCCATTAATTTTAACTCATTCCACTAAAGAGCTAAATCTGAACTCTTAAATAAAGATAGAAAAGGAAGATGCTCCTCATTCATACCCTAGACAATCATATTGGAGATAGTGTATCCTCGTGATTAATATCAGTAATCGCCAAGAGTTCATAGACCGCCTATAACTCTCCAAGTTACCATATTTACTCATATGACCACGTTTTGAACTTGGATATTTTGACTTGTCCAGAAGCCATGTTTTCAATAGACACTATCGAAAACTCAACGTTGAGATTTAATATCCAATTACCTCAAAACATCCATATGATGATATTATACTCTCATTTAATTAAATGGAGCCACGATGTCCATATCTATAAATGAAGTCCTCTATCGATTAACAAATGAATATCACCAAACTATCGAGGATAGACTATGCGATATAATCATACTCATTGATAACTCAAATGATATCACTTGCAACCATAAGTCCATCATTTATCTCAGGATTAAGATAGACTCTCCGATTGTCCTGATAATGAAAAGACTTTTATCTACTGACGGTTATAGATAAAGTATTTCATTGTGATCCAGTTCAATGCACCCAGTGCACTAGATCCTTTTGCTCGAAGACACTCCGATGATTTTAGACTCATCATATCTCATTTGATCCCACTCAAATGCTAGCAAAAGAATTCTACAACTTTAACAAGATAAAGGTGCCCAACCTTTAACTTAAGTTGTGAACATTATTCAAGACTAACTAAAGAATTGTGTCTACCACATACATATCCAGATGTACGAACAATTCTTCTTTTCCCATAGTCTTTAGACCTTATGATTATTTACTTTGACAATTATAATATTAAACTATAAATGCTATACCATTTGTTAAACCAGAAATCACTTTATTAATATGAAAAAGATTGTTAATTACAACATTACACTCTTGCTATTGAGCATAATCCTAACAATCTCCCACTTGTGCTATAGCAAATGTGTCATATCTCTCAAGCCCATGTTCTCTAGATGCCCATCGAAACTCTTCTGAGGTAGAGCCTTTGTGAAGGGATCCGCTAGATTTTCTGCTGACGCGATTTTGGTAATCGTCACGTCACCTCTTTGAACAATCTCCCTTAAAAGATGATACTTTCTTTCAATGTGTTTACCTCTCTTGTGACTTCTTGGTTCTTTCGAATTAGCCACTGCTCCACTGTTGTCACAGTAGATAGTGATCTGCTTATTCGCACTAGGAACCACTTCCAAGTCAATCAAGAATTGGCGGAGCCAAATAGCCTCTTTGGCAGCTTCGCATGCAGCAACATACTTAGCTTCCATGGTGGAATCAGCAATACAAGATTGCTTGATACTCCTCCATATAACTGCTCCTCCTCCAACAATAAACACAGCCTCTGATGTGGATTTTCTGGAGTCAGAATCTGATTGGAAATCAGAATCTGTATACCCAACGGGAACCAAATCCCCTCCAGAGTATACAAGCATATTATCTCTCGTTCTCTTAAGATACTTGAAAATATGCTTGACTGCCGTCCAGTGATCAGGTCCAGGTTTCGATTGAAACCTGCTAACTATGCCAACAGCAAAACAAATATCTGGTCTAGTACAGAGCATTGCATACATGAGACTTCCAACCGCCGAGGCATATGGAATTCTACTCATGAATTGCTCTTCATGCTCATTCTTAGGAACTTGTTCCTTAGAAAGCTTGATTCCATGTCTGAAAGGTAACATACCTTTCTTGGAATCCTGCATGGAAAACCTAGACAAGATTTTGTCTATGTATGAAGCTTGGGATAATGCAATCGTTCTATTCTTTCTATCCCTTATTACTTGGATACCTAGAATAAAACTTGCTTCTCCTAAGTCCTTCATATCAAATTGTTTTGCTAACCATTCTTTTACTGATGTCAATACACCTACATCGTTTCCAATGAGTAGTATATCATCAACATAAAGAATCAGGAAAACCAACTTGTCACCCTTAATCCTTTTGTATACACAAGGTTCGTCAGGATTCTGAATAAATCCAAAACCTTTGACAGCTTGATCGAACCTTATGTTCCAGGATCTGGATGCTTGCTTTAATCCATATATGGATTTCTGCAACTTGCATACCTTATCCACTTGGCCCTTTTCAATGAATCCCTCTGGTTGCATCATGTAGATGCTTTCGTCAAGACTTCCATTTAGGAAAGCTGTCTTGACGTCCATTTGCTAAATCTCTAGATCTAAAGATGCTGCAATGGATAAGAGTATCCTAATGGATTTAAGCATGGCCACAGGAGAGAAGGTTTCCTCGTAATCGATACCTTCTTTCTGTGTGTACCTTTTAGCTACCAATCTAGCTTTAAAGGTTTCCACCTTTCCATCCATACCTCTTTTCCTCTTGTATACCCACTTGCACCCAATGGGTTTTATCCCTTTAGGCAAGTCTACAAGGGACCAGACTTTGTTATCGAACATAGATTCAATCTCGGATTGCATTGCCTTTTGCCAATGGCGACTATCAACTATCAACATCCTCCATAGCTTCCTTGTACGTATAGGGATCATCGTCGTCCGGGAGATTCTCCACTAATTCTCCCAGACCGATGTATCTTTCGGGTTGTGTTCTAACCCTCCCACTACGACGAGGAATGGTAGGTTGTTGATCTTGTGTTGGATCGGAACTTACAATTGGGTTAGGTTGTGTAACCTCTCGTGGAATTGTATCTCCTGACATCTCATTCAGGACAATTCTACTTCTAGGCACAAAATCATTCATATAGTCCTTTTCCAGAAATTTAGCATTTGTCGAAACAAATACTTTAAGGTCTGAAGGACTATAGAAATAATATCCTTTAGTTTCTTTTGGATACCCTACAAATATACATATTTCTGAACGGGACTCCATCTTTTCTGTCTTTCCTTTTAACACATGCGCAGGACAACCAAATATCCTTAAGTGTTGTAAACTAGGCTTGCGCCCAGTCCACAACTCATGCGGTGTTTTAGGAACAGACTTAGATGGTACATCGTTTAGAATGTATATAGCAGTTTGTAAAGCATATCCCCAAAAAGAAATAGGAAGCGTTGAATAACTCAACATAGACCTAACTATATCCAAAAGAGTTCTATTTCTCCTTTCTGCTACCCCATTCTGTTGAGGTGTACCTGGTGCAGAAAACTGAGAAACTATCCCATTATCAATAAGATATTGCTGAAACTCACCAGATAGATATTCTCCACCACGATCAGATCTCAAGATTTTTATGTGTTTCTCAAGCTGATTTTCCACTTCAGCTTTGAATGCTTTGAACATGTCAAAAGCATCCGACTTATGTCGCATGAGATACACATAACCAAATCTCGAGTAATCATCCGTGAAGGTGATGAAGTAATCATATCCACCTCTAGCTTGAATGCTCATAGGTCCACATACATCAGTGTGTATCAATCCTAAACATTCAGTGGCTCTTGCACCTTTGGCAGAGAACATCCTTTTGGTCATTTTACCTTCCAAACAAGATTCACAAGTTGGTAGATCATCAACCTTTAAGTCACTCAAAGGTCTGTCACATACCAATCTTTTAATCCTATTAAGGTTAATATGACCTAAGCGTAAATGCCAAAGGTAGGTTTCATCTGTTGATAATTTTACTCTTTTATGATTAGGTTCCGTTATTTCTGTGTCTAACGAGTGAGAGATATTTCTATGCAAAAAGTATAGACCGTTTTCCAATGTACCTTGGCAAATAATTTTGTCATTCTTACTAATAATAAAAACTTTATTAAAAGTAACCGAATATCCAAATTTATTCAAACAAGAAACTGAAATTAAATTCCTCTTGAATTGAGGTACATAATAAACGTCTATCAAATCTAAATGCCTTCTAGAATCCAAATAAACTCTAATATCTCCCACTACACTTGCAGACACTAACGTTCCGTTGCCCAAGCGCAAATTGATTTCATTCTTACTCAGCTTTCTCCTTTCTTGAAACCCCTGCAAGGAATAACAAACATGATTAGTGGCTCCTGAGTCTATGATCCAAGAATCTGTAGAATCAGCCAAAAAACATGTTTCAAGATAATTCAAATTACCTTCTTCCTTCTTGTTCTGGGACTTTGGGCAATTTCTCTTCCAATGTCCCTTTTCACCACAAAGGAAGCATTTCTCTTTGATCTTGGTTACTTTCTTGGTCTCCTTCTTGATAGGCCCAAGTTGCTTTTTCTTCTGTTGTTTCTTGACCTTTTGACGGGCCTTAACAGTAGCAACTTTACCAACCATATGAATCTCTTGACCTTTGCCTTTCACAAGGATCTTTTCAGCACTTTGAACATCTTGCATCAGGCCTTGTAAGGTGTATTCCTTTTTGTTCAAAGTGTAGTCCAATTTGAACTGATCAAAGGAATCTGACAATGAATTGACAACCATATCAATCTTTGTCTCACCATCTATCTCAGCGCCATGCAGTTCAGCAATGTTGAGATGTGCTATGACTTTCATCATGTGATCTTTCACAGCCTGTCCAGGTTTCATCCTAAGATTCATAAAAGCAGTCACTGCCTCTCTCTTAGTCGTCCTAGACTTCATAGCAAACATCTCCTCTAGAGACATCATTATATCAGCAGCGGACTCCATTCCTTCATGCTGCTGTTGCAACACGTCGGAGATAGTGGCCATAATGTAACATTTTGCCATATCATCTGAAGTCTTCCACTGCTCATACTCATCTCTATACATTATGCTAGATTCATTATTAGGAGCAGGTGGTTTAGGAGTAATTAGAACAAACTTATGTTTTTCACTTTGCAGCAACAACCCAATTTTCCTTTTCCATGTGACATAATTATCTCCAGTTAAAGTGTTATCTTTCAGGATGTTCATAAGTGATGGGGTCATGATTTCTGAATAAAACAAAACATATATAAGTAAATTATCATGATAAAGCACTTTTAAATATTTATCTTGAATTAAATAAATAACTCAATCATAAAATTCAACAGTGATCTAACACCCATAAATGTTACGCCTCCTTTGGGAGTTCGCACCATTTACTAGTTAGACTAGGTCCCACCTAATTGTTAACATAACAACCAGCGTTTTCAATTTTAGCCTTGCAATTTTACTGACAAGAACTCTTGGGAGGATATCAATAAAATTACATTGAGTGTGTTACCAAGATATCGACCCTCAATTTTCTCTCACGAAAATCCCTCCTTGGGGAGTAGATCTCGTTTGAGTCCATTGTCTAGTCTATCCTTGTAAGGAAGTATGTTGCTAAATTCCATTCATGGATGCCCCTTGGGGGGATTACCAATAAATAATAAAGCTCAACTAACCTTGGAGGCCATAGGTGTTACAAAAACACCTTCTCCCACTCAATTATTTAAGGCGTGTGATTAAATCCCATAGAATGATTTACCAAGTTATCTAGATGCCAATTTAGATACCTAAATCATTCAATGCATGTTCATACCAAAAGAGATATATGAGTGGCACTCCTATTCTATATGTCATGTTATCATACAATAACAAATATTGTAATATTTAAGCATAAATTAAATAGCAACAATTTTGGCCCATCCTAGAAAAACAAGTAAATTACAATTGTCAGGAATACAAGATCTTCAGGTGGCCCATCAACCATATGCTCATCCTTCGGCCCAAACCCCATGGGCGTGCACAAGCCACAACCCCACAAAGGGGCTGCCATGCGCAGCCCATAAGGCCACACAAGGCTGCCATGCGCAGCCCACCAAAGTTTGGGCTTGCCATGCGCAGCCCAATCCACTCCTAGGGTGCGCACGGTGCTCGTTCTCGGTTCCGGTTGCTTCGTTTTTCATCGTGTCTTTGAATCTTCAAGACCTAAATATATTACGGCAGTATAAAATAATAAATACTGCAGTATTAATTTTTTTTTTTTTTTTATTCACTGCAGTATTTTTTACAAAATAAAAACTGCACACAAACTTAAAAAAAAAAAAAAAAAAAAAAAAAAACTGCTGTAGTAATAATAAAATACTGCACCTATATTAAAAAAAATAAAAACCTAACAACTACCAAGAAGGAATTATGGCGATAATAGACCACCCTTCTTGTTACAACTCCGAAACAAAAATTACATTGAAAATCTAGGACCAAAATTGAGCAATAACAATCCACATAAAACATATATAAATCCATACATCACATGTAATTATATATTCGAATACCTAGAGTGCCATCTCTTTCTAAACATGCATAATCACAATAAAAAGAAATAGATCCACGTATATACGTTAATTAATTAAAAGGGTTCAACCTAGGCTCTGATACCAATTGTAGGGAAAAATAACAAAAGTAGTACACGCAGCGGAAGCGATACTAAAAATAAGATTTAGTGACTTTTAAAAAATTTTCCTTTATGAACCTTAAACCCTTTAATTAATTAAACATGCATATACAATAACAAAAAGTAGATTACCTTTTGTCGCGTGATCCGATTGACTTACGTCGATGGTAATCCGCAAGATCTTCAATCCTAGCACGAACGTGGATCACCTAGGAGCGTGGTCTCCCTTTTCTTTGAATTGCAAACCTGTGAATGGACAAAACAAAACTTTTCTTTTCTTTGTTAGTCACAAAACAATCAAAAGAATGTCTAAGATTATTCCGGTCACTTTTGAGTTCTCAATCTAATGATCGAAACTCGCGTGAACCTAGATCGATATCGTATACACAAGCTTATTAATGATTAAGCAAATAGTATACTATCAAAGAATAATCTAACACTCCTTTTTGTCTTAGTAGAATAAAAACTCTCAATGAATGAGGAAGAAGAAGAAAAATATAATCTCATGAACACATGTGTGTAGTGGCCGAACCCTATAGCAAGAATAATATAGGGTGGCCGAATTTTGCTTCCTTTCTCCTTTAGGGTTGCCGAATTCTATGTAGTTGTGTATTAGGGTTGGCCGAATTTCATCATGTCACTTATATAGGGTGACCGAAATTCAACCCTAATTCTTTTCAACTTTTTAGACTTCAAGCCCTAATCTAACTCATAGATATTTTATTCTATTCTTTTGACTAAATAAAAAGACTCCTTATTTGATTAAATAAATAAAATTAATTAATTATTTCCTTATCAAACAAGTCTTTTACTTTTAGGAAATATATTTCCTGATTAGAAAAGATTTGTTTCTTTAATTAAACAATTAATTAATAAATTAATTAATTCTTATTTAATTAAAACAAATGAAACAAAATAATATATTAGGTTAAAACTTTAACCTTGCCGCCCCACTTGAATAAAATTGGGCCTAATATTATTTTCTTATTTCATTTAATCCATTGGACTTTAAATAAAAAGCCCACATGTGAACCAGACCCATTCTTACTAAAAGAAACAAGCCCACATGTCTTTCATTAATATATTAATATAATTGAGCAGCCCATTACATAAATAATGTGCAAATTATATTCTTAATATATTAAATGCAATTCTAGATGGACCCTTAAATTGGTCCGGTAGAATATATCAAGTGATCCATGCAAGTCCGTGTGGATTGGGGATCTTGGCGGGCCATCTAAATTTAAGCTTCAATAGACATAACCTAATCACAATCAACAAATGATTCACTTAGGTCCGATCCATTAATTTTAACTCATTCCACTAAAGAGCTAAAACTGAACTCTTAAATAAAGATAGAAAAGGAAGATGCTCATCATTCATACCCTAGACAATCATATTGGAGATAGTGTATCCTCGTGATTAATATCAGTAATCGCCAAGAGTTTATAAACCGCCTATAACTCTCCAAGTTACCATATTTACTCATATGACCACGTTTTGAACTTAGATATTTTGACTTGTCCAGAAGCCATGTTTTCAATAGACACTATCGAAAACTCAACGTTGAGATTTAATATCCAATTACCTCAAAACATCCATATGATGATATTATACTCTCATTTAATTAAATGGAGCCACGATGTCCATATCTATAAATGAAGTTCTCTATCGATTAACAAATGAATATCACCAAACTATCGAGGATAGACTATGCGATATAATCGTACTCATTGATAACTCAAATGATATCACTTGCAACCATAAGTCCATCATTTATCTCAGGATTAAGATAGACTCTCCGATTGTCCTGATAATGAAAAGACTTTTATCTAATGACGGTTATAGATAAAGTATTTCATTGTGATCCAGTTCAATGCACCCAGTGCACTAGATCCTTTTGCTCGAAGACACTCCGATGATTTTAGACTCATCATATCTCATTTGATCCCACTCAAATGCTAGCAAAAGAATTCTACAACTTTAACAAGATAAAGGTGCCCAACCTTTAACTTAAGTTGTGAACATTATTCAAGACTAACTAAAGAATTGTGTCTACCACATACATATCCAGATGTACGAACAATTCTTCTTTTCCCATAGTCTTTAGACCTTATGATTATTTACTTTGACAATTATAATATTAAACTATAAATGCTATACCATTTGTTAAACCAGAAATCACTTTATTAATATGAAAAAGATTGTTAATTACAACATTACACTCTTGCTATTGAGCATAATCCTAACAACCAGTACTCAGTCAATAAGAGTTGTTGATCCATTAACATCTAAGAGTCAGATGATTCCTATTCAGGATACACTACCACCTAGGTGTAGTGTTAGGGTTGTGAGACAGCCTGAACGCTATTTAGGTGTAAGTGAGGGACAAGATGTTGTCTGTACTGATAGTGTGGATAATCCATTGACATTTAAGAATGCAATGGAAGATCCTGATAAAGAGGAATGGCTTAAAGCCATGAATCTCGAGATAGAGGCCATGTACTCTAACTCAGTCTAGGAACTTGTAGGCTTACCGGATGGGGTGAAACCCATAGGGTGTGAAAATAAATATTAATGTGTCCTAAAGTAATCTAGAGGGGGGGGGGGGGGGGGGGGGGGGGTGAATAGATTTTAAACATTTTTACCCAATTTTTTCGAGATTAGTCCAAATTACGAAAAAGCCCCAATCTAGTCAATATACAAAAACAAGCATACAAGTGCGGAAAATAAAGGACACACAATATTTACGTGGAAACCCACACGGGGAAAAACCACGGGCTATTATGTGCGCCACACGAGAACCTCGAATCCACTATTTGCAAATACGATTACAAATTAGGTTGACCACATCACACCTAAATTTACTAATCCATCTTTGCTACCCGCGGGCCTTTAATAGTGACTCTAGTTCCTTGCTTGCAAACTACCTAAGAGGTAAATACAATACTTGTCTCTAAAGTGAAGAGATAGCACAACCTAAGGTGAATATGTGAAATACTCAAGATGCTAAAAATGCAAGGTTAGACATTTAAGCTTATCTAGGCATAGATGAACATGTTAAACATTCCTAGATATCATTCCACTAGATGACATGCATAAAACAACACCAAATAAGCAACCAAGGACATATATGCATTATCTATCACAAAACAACTCACAAACCACACTAAAACAATCTTGAAGCTAGGTCAAGTCATAAAGATGCAATCTTGAATCAATTCAAGTAATAAAAAAGCTATCTTGTAAAGCAAGAACATAAAGATGTGAGAATGATGTTCTAGATACAAGTCATGTGAGCAAAACTAAAAACCCTAAATGAAATCAACCTAGAATCATACTAGATGATGAATGAAAGATGCCAGATGAAGGGTTTTTGTGATTTGAAACCTTAAAGATGAAGTCTTGATGCCTTGTAGTGAAAGATGCTCAAGAGGCTCTCAAATGAGTAATTTTTGGTGTTAAAAACGAGCCAAGGCAAACAAGACATATATATATTGGATCCAAGTGAAGTGAGGTCGTTTTATCAAAAACCTTTCAGCTTCTCGCTAACGTACTGCCGCGGTCACGACTGCCGCGGTTGTGGAACCGCGGCAGATGTATCGCGGCAATAGACAAAAGATTAATGTGGCCAGACTGCCGCGGTTCCACCACCGCGGCAACATAACAGTGGCAACCAAGATATTGCTGTCGCTCAACTGCCACGGTTGTGCCACCGCAGCAGGTGCACCGCGGCAGAGACAAAAAGATCTCTGTCGCTTGCATGCCGCGGTTGGGCCACCGCGGCACCATAACCGCGGCAGAGAAGGACTTGGCCTTCTCAGCAGCTCCTCACAAAAACCAACAAGCAAATGAGCAAGAGAGTGAGGTGACAGCATGCATTCTTATGCTAAACAAGTTATGGCAAATAATAGGCTAGATGCAATCAATAAGCATGCAATAAGAGAGATTAAATAATCAAAGATGCACACAAAAAATACAAACACAATCATACAAGTGAGAATTATGCAAGTGTTGTGTGTGTGTGCAACTACATCTCTTCAAATTAGAGTTAAGTCAAGAAATCTACCTTCCTTGAAGCTCTTGATTCCATAATGAGGTTTTCTTCCATTCTAAGCTACCCTTACATATAGAACCCCATTGTGATTTTGCCAACGAAATACGCCAATCAAAAGCGAGGCACTTACAATCTCCCCCTTTAGCTATTTCGTGACAAAATCACCACTCACATAGCATCCTCACAAAACAAAAAATTGGTCAACAAAAATTTTCTACATTACAATAAAGCTCCTAGTCTAAGTCTTGAACATCTTCAAGTCAAAACCAAGCTTGTAGAAAAATCCAACCTACACACAAACAACAAGAAATATTCCTTCCAAGAACAAGTGTGTGAGAGATGCTAATGACATCAAACAAGCAATGCAATGCAATGCAACTCCCCCTAAATGCAATCATCTCCCAACATGGGTTAATCACTCTCAACTCCCCCTAAATGCAATGCCTAGAAGCACAAATTCTCCCCAAACCTTACTCCCCCTTTTTGTCATGAGATAGGCAAAGGGAGTCTCCCCTAATAGGTAAGCATTAGCAAGGAGAGCTTGTAGCACAAGCACATATGCATTATCATATAAGCAAATTTATGCACCTCAATTAAGTAAGAGAGATTCAAGGAGTTTTATTTTATGACAAAATGTGTGACAATGATGCTTTGCATGCAAGACATGTTGCATCTAAGACCGAAACAATGGTATTTGGCAAAGCAAACAACAAAGGTTTCCAATAGAATTCAAACCAATTTCACCCTTTGTCATGGAAAAAGCAAGGATATAGAATTTTTAGCATTTCAAAAAAAAAAAGGGCAACTATATCCAACTTTATAGGCAAAACAAGACATGAGCGACTTTGCGCCCTATTTGATTTTTCCGGGTGAGATATCCGTATGATAGTAGCCTTGTTCTACAAATAAGGAAAGAGAGACTTATTGAAATAAGACTCAATATTGCTTTTGCACACATATTTGCATTTAACATTTGCAATCAAACATTTCACATTTTCATCTCATACTTTTCAACTTGAGCATGTCATTTAAAAAGAATCATCATGTCATGGAGATCAATTAAAGGTCATTCAAAAAGTACTTCCAAAGTACATCTCCTATTCCAAAAATGCATGTTTGAGCATAAATATCACATGGATTGCAAGCAAGGCAATGTAGCACACTTATTAAGAAAAATACATACAAGCATGCACAACCAATCATCTCAAGCAATTAACTAAGAGGCATAAAATGTATCAATTTGGCACAATGCATGATCATGCAACTTTGCTCTCTTTGCTTGAGCTCCACATATGGGGTCAGGACACACCAAATCAACCCAATTGACAAATCCCAATAGACTTGCTAAGGTTCCCAAATCTAATGGTGTCTAAGGGCTTTGTGAACAAATCCGCTAGTTGGTCATTTGTTCCTGTAAGGATTCCCGTTGTTTTTAATTGGCTTATTTCGTGATCAAACCATAAATGGGGATACTTTGTAAGGGTAGTTTAAATGTTGTTGTTAGTGCATTAGGCCCTTTGAAGACCTCATTATTGACAAGCACCAAAGGTAATTTTCTATGTGCTTTCTTGTCTTGAAGAGATAGTTGCACACACTCACAACTCATGCATATGTTTAATCTTTGTATGTTGTGTTTCTTTTTGTTGTGCATAAATGATTATTTACATCTCTTCTTGCTTGATTTTATGATTGCATCTTGTGTTGAAAACATCATAGCATTTAGGCTTTTAGGATGCATCTTGTTTGACTTTGCACCCCTTGCATCATTGCATGTGGGATGCAAATTTTGGGGCTGTGCGCTGGTCCACCAGCGCCGGTCGACCAGCGCCGCTCACCGGCGCAAATCGCCCAGTGGCGCGCCGCTGGTCGTGCGCTGGTGTGGACCAGCGCCGGCCACCAGCGCCGATCGCCCAGTATGGCGCCGCTGGACTGGCGCTGGTGGCAGCGCCTGACGTCCAGCGCTCAAGCCAAAATTGGCTTGTGCGCTGGTCCTGCGCTGGTCCACCAGCGCACAGAGTATTTTTCTGGCGAGTTTTCAAAACGACCTCACTTCACTTATGGCCTCTATATATATGCTAACTTGATTTTAGGTCATTGACAAGAGTTCTTATTCATGCTTCATACTTAGGATATTTTTCAAGAGAAGAAAAATACACAAAGAACTCATTTTTAATTACTCAAACACAATTTCATGATCATCAATCATCATCTAGCATCATCTTAGATCATCTAGATGTCATCTAGCATGGAATCTTCATCATACTTTGCTTGGTAAGCTTTTCACTAATATCTTACATATTTTGTGTTTAATTTATCTAGCAAATCTCAATTAATTACTTGATTGTTATTTTGTATGCTCTAGATACAAAATTGAGATTAGTATGATGTATGTTTGAGAAGTTGTATTGTGCTAGCATATTAGGTTTTGTACTTGATATTGATTAGCTTAACTATTTGACATGTCATTTAGTTTTGATATCTAGGATTGTTCTTAATTGCATATTAATCATCTTAGATAAGCATATAGGGTTTCCCTTGCTCTATGTTGCATTTTGGATATTTTCATATATTCACTTAGGGTTGTATTCTCTTCAAGAGAAGCTAAGTCTTGTGTGTAGCAATCGGGATTAGGTTGCTTAGATCGCAAGCAAATTGGACTAGGTTCACTCATACCGGGATTAGGTAGGTGTGTGATTACATCCGGGATTAGGTTGTAATCGTTTGCACATTTAGTGGATTCGAGGTTCGAGTGTGGCTTACTTACATAGCCCGTGGTTTTTCCCGTGAGGGTTTCCACGTAAAAATTCAAGTGTTAATTTAATTTCCGCACCATATTACACTTGCTTGTTTATATTATCTTGAGGGTAATTTCGTAATTTTGACTAACACGAAAAAATTGGGTAAAAAGCGTAAAATCTATTCACCCCCCCTCTAGATAGCTTTATACACACCGTGGTATTTTTAGTTTCAGTTCCCACATGTTCCAATGCAATGGTTTTGCTCTCAACTAGCTCTCTTATGAAATGGTGTCTAATGTCAATGTGCTTTGTTCTAGAATGTTGGACGGGATTCTTAGAAATGTTAATGGCACTCATATTATCACAAAATAAAGTAAGAGTACCTTGCTCCAAGCCATAATCGGCTAGCATTTGTTTCATCCACATCAATTGAGTGCAAGCACTATCGGCGACAATATATTCCGCCTCGGCCGTGGATAGGGAAATTGAGTTTTGCTTCTTGCAAAACCAAGAAACCAAATTGTTCCCAAGGAAGAAGCAACCGCCCAATGTACTCTTCCTATCATCACAATTTCCCGCCCAATCGGCATCACTAAATCCCACAAGACTTGGATTAGTGTCAAAGGAGTACCATATCCCATGATTTGAGGTACCATTCACAAACCGAATGATCCTCTTCACCGCCACAAGGTGAGACTCTTTGGGATTAGCTTGGTACCTAGCACAAACATCCACACTAAAACAAATATCGGGCCTACTTGCGGTCAAGTAAAGCAAGCTACCTATCATGCCACGATATAGACTTTGTTCCACATCCTTTCCACTAGCATCTTTGCTAAGTTTCAAGGTGGTGCTCATGGGTGTGTCACAATGTTTGACATTCTCAAGGCCAAACTTTTTCACTAGGCTCTTAGCATACTTAGCTTGGGATATGAAGATCCTATCATGCATTTGCTTGATTTGCAAGCCTAGGAAATAATTTAGTTCACCAACCATGCTCATTTCAAACTCATGAGACATGACATCAACAAATTGCCTAACTTTGGATTGGTTGGTGGAACCAAATACAATGTCATCAACATAAATTTGAGCTATGAATAGCTCATCTTTAGTGCACTTGATGAACAAGGTCTTGTCAACACTACCTCTAGAGTAGCCATTGTCAACAAGATAAAGAGTGAGGCGCTCATACCAAGCCCTTGGTGCTTGTTTCAACCCATATAGAGCCTTCTTGAGGTGATAGACATGAGAGGGGTGGTGTGGATCCACAAACCCCTTGGGTTGTTCAACAAACACTTCCTCATGCAATAAGCCATTGAGGAAGGCACTCTTGACATCCATTTGGTGTAACTTGAACTTGTACACACAAGAAATGGATAAGAGAAGCCTTATGGACTCAAGGCGGGCAACAGGAGCAAAAGTCTCCTCAAAGTCAATACCCTCAATTTGAGAGTATCCTTGTGCAACAAGCCTTGCCTTGTTTCGCACAATGTTGCCATCCTCATCGGATTTGTTCCTAAACACCCATTTAGTGCCTATGACATTAGTGTTTCTAGGTCTAGGAACAAGAGTCCAAACTTCATTTCTCTCAAATTGGTTTAGCTCTTCTTGCATGGCAAGAACCCAAAACTCATCTTCCAAGGCTTCATCAACCTTTTTGGGTTCTATTTGAGAGGTATAACAAGTGTAGCTAATTTGATTAGCTATTTGACGTCTAGTCCTAACACCCTCTCTAACATCTCCAATGATATCATCCTTATCATGGAGCTTTCTAACCCAAGGAGCGGGTTCATTAGAGTCCAAAGGAGGAACTCTATTAAGAGGCAAATCATCCTCTTCATCTTGGTTTGACTTCACACCACTTGAAGTCTCACCACTTTCCTTCAAAGGAAGGTCATACACCTCACAAACATCCTCCTCATGGTCATCATGTTTGGACCTACAGTCATCAAAGACAACATTTGATGATTCCATAACACTTTGAGTCTTTAGATTAAAAACTCTATAGGCCTTGCTATTAAGAGCATACCCAATGAAAATGCCCTCATCACTCTTGGCATCAAACTTGCCAAGTTGATCCCGGTCATTTAGTATATAGCACTTACTCCTAAAGATGTGGAAGTAGCTCACATTGGGTTTTCTACCCTTCCATAACTCATAGGATGTTTGTTTAGTCCCGGGCCTAAGGAAAACTCTATTCCCTATGTAGCAAGCCGTATTGATGGCTTCGGCCCAAAGATTTCTAGGGACTTTGTTGCTAAGCAACATCACACGGGCCATCTCTTGGAGGACTCTATTCTTCCTCTCAACAACACCATTTTGTTGAGGAGTCCTAGGGGCCGAAAATTCATGGGAAATGCCTAAGCTATTGCAAAAATTTTCAAACTTAGCATTTTCAAATTCTTTCCCATGATCACTTCTAATTTTCTTAATGCTTTTAATGTGAGAGGTTTTCTCATTTTGAATTTTGACACAAAGCATTTTAAATTTCTCAAAGGCTTCGGACTTTTCTCTAAGGAAGTAAGTCCATGTAAACCTAGAGAAGTCATCAACAACAACAAGAATGTACCTTCTACCACCTAAACTTTCGGTTTGAATGGGACCCATAAGGTCCATATGGATGAGCTCCAATGGCTCTTTGGTGGAGAGGTATTTGCCTTTCTTGTGCACACTTTTAGTTTGCTTTCCTTGTTGACAAGGTCCACAAACTCCCTCAACCTTTTTCCCAAACTTGGGAAGGGCCCTAACAACATTCAACCTATCAAGGACTTTCAAGTCCCTGTAGTTCATATGGCCAAGTCTTTGGTGCCACACCTCAATTTGCTCACTAGTAGACAAGTTACAAGAGATGAGATTAGACTCAAGACAATAACAATTGTCACTTGATCTCTTGCCTTTCAACAAAACTTGTCCATTTTCCTTAAGAATGGAGCAATCAATTTTTCCAAACATAACCGAAAGCCCTTCATCACTTAAGTGTGATATACTAATGAGATTGGCTTGCAAGCCATCAACATAGAGAGCATTGGGCAAGGAGGGTAATCCGGGAATAGATATATTACCTTTCCCTATGACTTTTTTCTTAGATCCATCACCAAAGGTGACATACCCACCATCCTCCATCACAAGAGTTTCAATGAAACTCTTGTTTCCGGTCATGTGCCTAGAACACCCACTATCAAGGTACCAAGTGTTAGCGGCATTTGCTTTTAAGGCAACTTGGGCCACATAGCAATAATAGTCATCATGTCTACTCATCCTAGGTGAAGCATGGTCATTCCTAGGAGCCATTGGTCCATTAGCTCTAAAATTCCTAGGTGCATGCATTGTGGCTCTTCTAAGCATATTTTTCTCAATCATACTTTCTCTTCTACACAATTTAATATACTTAAAGCAATTAGGCCTAATATGGCCTTCAATTCCACAAAAATGGCAAGTAGGAGTAAAGTAGGAATTCATACCATAGCTTTGTGCAAGCATTTGTGGTCTCCTTCTATTTTGAGTTGCTCTTGGGGGTTGAGGCAACTCTCTCCTTTGTGGTTGAGCCTGTAAGGAAAAATAAACAAATAAAAGTGTTACACGCAGCGGAAGCGATACTAAAGACGATTTAGTGACTTTTAAAATTTTTCCTTTATGAACCTTAAACCCTTTTAATCAATAAACATGCATATATATCAACAAAAGTAAATTACCTCTTGTCGCGTGATCCGATTGACTTACGTCGATGGTAATCCGCAAGACCTTCAATCCGAGCACGAACGTGGATCACCTAGGAGCGTGGTCTCCCTTTCCTTTGAATTGCAAACCTGTGAATGGACCAAACAAATACTTTCTTTTCTTTGTTAGTCACAAAACAATCAAAAGAATGTCAAAATTATTCCGGTCACTTTTGAGTTCTCAATCTTATGATCGAAACTCGCGTGAACCTAGATCGATATCGTATACACAAGCTTATTGATGTTTAAGCAATTGTATACTATCAAAGAATAATTTTTCACTCCTTTTTGTCTCTCTAGAATAAAAACTCTCTTAGAATTAAGAAGAAGAAGAAAGAAAATAAAAACTCAAGCACCAATTAATTGATGTGGCCGAACCCTATAAGAACATATATATAGGTTGGCCGAATTTTTCTTCTTTTTCCTTTAGGGTTGCCGAATTCTATGTAGTATGAGATTAGGGTTGGCCGAATTTCATCATGTCACTTATATAGGGTGACTAAAATTCAACCCTAATTCTTTTTAACTTTATAGACTTCAAACCCTAATCCAACTCTTTTATTTTTATTCTTTTATTTGACTAAATAAAAAGGACTCCTTATTTGATTAAATAAATAATACTAATTTATTTATTTACTTATCAAACAAGTCTTTTACTTTTAGGAAAGATTTGTTTCTTTAATTAAACAATTAATCAATAAATCAATTAATTCTTATTTAATTAAAACAAATGAAAACAAAATAATATTTTTAGGTTAAAACCTTAACCTAGCCGCCCCACTTATATAAGATGGGCCTAATATTATTTTCCTATTTCATTTAATCCATTGGACTTTAAATAAAAAGCCCACATGTGAACCAGACCCATTCTTACTAAAAGAAACAAGCCCACATGTCTTTCATTAATATATTAATATAATTGAGCAGCCCATTACTTAAATAATGTGCATATTATATTCTTAATATATTAAATGCAATTCTAGATGGACCCTTAAATTGGTCCGGTAGAATATATCAAGTGATCCATGCAAGTCCGTGTGGATTGGGGATCTTGGCGGGCCATCTAAATTTAAGCTTCAATAGACATAACCTAATCACAATCAACAAATGATTCACTTAGGTCCGATCCATTAATTTTAACTCATTCCACTAAAGAGCTAAAACTGAACTCTTAAATAAAGATAGAAAAGGAAGATGCTCCTCATTCATACCCTAGACAATCATATTGGAGATAGTGTATCCTCGTGATTAATATCAGTAATCGCCAAGAGTTCATAGACCGCCTATAACTCTCCAAGTTACCATATTTACTCATATGACCACGTTTTGAACTTGGATATTTTGACTTGTCCAGAAGCCATGTTTTCAATAGACACTATTGAAAACTCAACGTTGAGATTTAATATCCAATTACCTCAAAACATCCATATGATGATATTATACTCTCATTTAATTAAATGGAGCCACGATGTCCATATCTATAAATGAAGTCCTCTATCGATTAACAAATGAATATCACCAAATTATCGAGGATAGACTATGCGATATAATCGTACTCATTGATAACTCAAATGATATCACTTGCAACCATAAGTCCATCATTTATCTCAGGATTAAGATAGACTCTCCGATTGTCCTGATAATGAAAAAACTATTATCTATTGACGGTTTTAGATAAAGCTTTTCATTGTGATCCAGTTCAATGCACCCAGTGCACTAGATCCTTTTGCTCGAAGACACTCCGATGATTTTAGACTCATCATATCTCATTTGATCCCACTCAAATGCTAGCAAAAGAATTCTACAACTTTAACAAGATAAAGGTGCCCAACCTTTAACTTAAGTTGTGAACAATATTCAAGACTAACTAAAGAATTGTGTCTACCACATACATATCCAGATGTACGAACAATTCTTCTTTTCCCATAGTCTTTAGACCTTATGATTATTTACTTTGACAATTATAATATAAACTATAAATGTTATACGATTTGTTAAACCAGAAATCACTTTATTAATATGAAAAAGATTGTTAATTACAACATTACACTCTTGCTATTGAGCATAATCCTAACAGAGCCAAGTTGGCACGTCTTCTAGGTTGAGCGTGGAAGACCTCATGTTGAACTTGTGGGATCCTTTGTTGAGGAGGTCTTGGTTGTGGAGGTCTTGGTTGTGGAGCTCTAGCTTGTGGTGGAGCTCTTGTTGTAATCCTTGCTTGTGCTTGCTTGGAGGATTCACTAACTTCAACCCACTTGGTTGATTGTTGAGGGGTTTGAGCATTATCAACCTCCTTGCTTTTGACAAAAGTTGTCTTCTTCAAGGATGTGGCTTCCATTTCTTCCACATATCCTAACCCCTTCTTGTCACTAGGACTCTTCCCACAAGATAGCATCTTGTCAAGCTTCTCGGTTCCGGAAGTCATCTTAGCAATCAACTCTTTCGCTTCCATGAGCTCTTTCCTTAAGCTTTGTTCACTTTTCTTGAAAGGAGCCTTTTTCTTTACAAACTTTCCCTTGGAGCCAAACCCTCTCTTCTCAAATCTCATAAATTGCTTGAACTTCTTTGCCATCAAAGCAATTTCTTCATCCGAGTCTTCTTCGTCCTTCTCAACCTTAACACTCTTCAAGGCAAGACTCTTTTGCTTCTTTGGAGGTGTAGTTGTAGGACCTTTCCTAGATTCATAGGCCAAGAGCCTTCCAATAACTTCACTTGGCTTCATTCTTGAGTAGTCACTATTTTCCTCCAATGCCGTCACTTTGGATTCAAACCTCTCAGGAAGTGACCTCATGATCTTTTGCTTGATTCTTCTATCCGAGTAGGGATCACCAAGTTGGTGACTTTGGTTCACTATATCCATGAGCTTCACTTGGAAGTCATTGAAGCACTCATCATCCTCCATCCTTATGGTCTCAAATTGTGTTTGGAGAACTTGGAGCTTGGAATCCTTAACCACATCGGTTCCTTCATGAGCCGTCTCTAATATGTCCCAAGCTTCCTTTGCTATCCTTGTAGTTTGAATGAGCTTGTATTGGTTGCCATCCATGGCACATAGGATTGCATGCATGGCTTTGTTGTTCCATTTTGAAGCCTCAAATTCTTGTGGAGTCCATTGTGCCTTCGGCTTGAGGACTTCCTCTCCACCTCCCGTAGGAGTCATCATAGGTGGAGTGTATCCATCTTCAATCGCCATCCATGCCCGGTCATGAATTTGACTCACATAAGCTTCCATTTTACCCTTCCATGAGGCGTAATTGACCCCGGTGAGCAAGGGGGGTCTTGTGCTAGAGGCACCCTCACCTCCCATTCCATTTCCACTCATTGTGTTTGGGTTTGAATGAAATGAATGCACACAAATAAGCTAAGCACACACAACAATGCAAACAAATGCAAGAGACACTAACAAGAGCAAGGGATCTCCTAATTATGTTAAGGAACCTGCTCTGATACCAATTGAAAATAAATATTAATGTGTCCTAAAGTAATCTAGAGGGGGGGGGGGGGGGGGGGGGGTGAATAGATTTTAAACATTTTTACCCAATTTTTCGAGATTAGTCCAAATTACGAAAAAGCCCCAATCTAGTCAATATACAAAAACAAGCATACAAGTGCGGAAAATAAAGGACACACAATATTTACGTGGAAACCCACACGGGGAAAAACCACGGGCTGTTATGTGCGCCACACGAGAACCTCGAATCCACTATTTGCAAATACGATTACAAATTAGGTTGACCACATCACACCTAAATTTACTAATTCGTCTTTGCTACCCGCGGGCCTTTAATAGTGACTCTAGTTCCTTGCTTGCAAACTACCTAAGAGGTAAATACAAGACTTGTCTCTAAAGTGAAGAGATAGCACAACCTAAGGTGAATATGTGAAATACTCAAGATGCTAAAAATGCAAGGTTAGACATTTAAGCTTATCTAGGCATGGATGAACATGTTAAACATTCCTAGATATCATTCCACTAGATGACATGCATAAAACAACACCAAATAAGAAACCAAGGACCTATATGCATTATCTATCACAAAACAACTCACAAACCACACTAAAACAATCTTGAAGCTAAGTCAAGTCATAAAGATGCAATCTTGAATCAATTCAAGTAATAAAAAAACTATCTTGTAAAGCAAGAACATAAAGATGTGAGAATGATGTTCTAGATACAAGTCATGTGAGCAAAACTAAAAACCCTAAATGAAATCAACCTAGAATCATACTAGATGATGAATGAAAGATGCAAGATGAAGGGTTTTTGTGATTTGAAACCTTAAAGATGAAGTCTTGATGCCTTGTAGTGAAAGATGCTCAAGAGGCTCTCAAATGAGTAATTTTTGGTGTTAAAAACGAGCCAAGGAAAACAAGACATATATATATTGGATCCAAGTGAAGTGAGGTCGTTTTATCAAAAACCTTTTAGCTTCTCGCTGACGTACTGCCGCGGTCACGACTACCGCGGTTGTGGAACCGCGGCAGATGTACCGCGGCAGCAGACAAAAGATTACTGTGGCCAGACTGCCGCGGTTCCACCACCACGGCAACATAACAGTGGCAAGCAAGATATTGCTGTCGCTCAACTGCCGCGGTTGTGCCACCGCGGCAGGTGCACCGCGGCAGAGACAAAAAGATCTCTGTCGCTTGCATGCCGCGGTTGGGCCACCGCGGCACCATAACCGCGGTAGAGAAGGACTTGGCCTTCTTAGCAGGTCCTCACAAAAACCAACAAGCAAATGAGCAAGAGAGTGAGGTGACAGCATGCATTCTTATGCTAAACAAGTTATGGCAAATAATAGGCTAGATGCAATTAATAAGCATGCAATAAGAGAGATTAAATAATCAAAGATGCACACAAAAAATACAAACACAATCATACAAGTGAGAATTATGCAAGTGTTGTGTGTGTGTGCAACTACATCTCTTCAAATTAGAGTTAAGTCAAGAAATCTACCTTTCTTGAAGCTCTTGATTCCATAATGAGGTTTTCTTCCATTCTAAGCTACCCTTACATATAGAACCCCATTGTGATTTTGCCAACGAAATACGCCAATCAAAAGTGAGGCACTTACAGGGTGTAAGTGGATCTACAAAAGAAAGAGAGGAGTAGAGGGAAAGGTAGAGACCTTCAAGGCAAGGCTAGTGGCCAAGGGTTATACCCAGAAAGAGGGGATCGATTATGAAGAGACCTTCTCGCCAGTAGCCATGTTTAAATCTATTCAGATTCTCTTATCCATTGCTGCCTATTTTGATTACGAAATTTGGCAAATGGACGTCAAGACTGCATTCTTGAATGGCAATCTTGAAGAGTGCATCTACATGATGCAACCAGAGGGATTCGTGTCTCCAGATCAAGAGCAAAAGTTTGCAAGTTGCAAAGATCTATTTATGGACTTAAGCAAGCATCTAGATCTTGGAACATAAGGTTTGATGATATGATCAAAACCTATGGCTTCGAGTAAAACGTTGATGAGCCTTGTGTCTACAAGCGCATCATTGACAAGAAGGTAGTTTTCTTAGTTCTTTACGTAGATGATATCTTACTCATTGGGAATGATGTAGGGGTATTATCTGAAGTAAAGTGCTGGCTGGCTAGCCAATTCCAAATGAAAGATTTGGGAGAGGCGAGTTATGTTCTAGGGATCCAACTTATAAGAGATCGTAAGAACAAACTCATAGCACTGTCTCAAGCATCATATATCGACAAGATTCTTGTGCGATTTTCGATGCAAAACTCCAAGAAAGGTAATTTACCATCCAGACATGGAGTTCACTTGTCTAAGGAATAGTGTCCTAAGACACCTCAAGAAGTTGAGGATATGAGACGTGTTCCCTATGCGTTAGCAGAGGTAGTCTCATGTATGCTATGTTATGCACGAGACCGGACATCTACTTCACAGTGGGAGTAGCCAGCAGATACCAGTCCAACCCAGGATTGGATCATTGGGTTGCTGTCAAGACTATTCTCAAGTATCTTCGGAGAACGAGAAACTATATGTTAGTGTATTCTGGATAGGATTTGATCCCGTTAGTGTTAGGATTATGCTCAATAGCAAGAGTGTAATATTGTAATTAACAATCTTTTTCATATTAATAAAGTGATTTCTGGTTCAACAAATCGTATAGCATTTATAGTTTAATATTATAATTGTCAAAGTAAATAATCATAAGGTCTAAAGACTATGAGAAAAGAAGAATTGTTCGTACATCTGGATATGTATGTGGTAGACACAATTCTTTAGTTAGTCTTGAATAATGTTCACAACTTAAGTTAAAGGTTGGGCACCTTTATCTTGTTAAAGTTGTAGAATTCTTTTGCTAGCATTTGAGTGGGATCAAATGAGATATGATGAGTCTAAAATCATCGGAGTGTCTTCGAGCAAAAGGATCTAGTGCACTGGGTGCATTGAACTGGGTCACAATGAAAAGCTTTATCTAGAACCGTCAATAGATAATAGTCTTTTCATTATTAGGACAATCGGAGAGTCTATCTTAATCCTGAGATAAATGATGGACTTATGGTTGCAAGTGATATCATTTGAGTTATCAATGAGTACGATTATATCGCATATGAAACTAATTATAGCACGGTGTGTATAAAGCTATCTAGAGGGGGGGTGAATAGATTTTACGCTTTTTACCCAATTTTTCGTGTTAGTCAAAATTACGAATTTACCCTCAAGATAATATAAACAAGCAAGTGTAATATGGTGCGGAAATATAAATCAACACTTGATTTTTACGTGGAAACCCTCACGGGAAAAACCACGGGCTATGTAAGTAAGCCACACTCGAACCTCAAATCCACTAAATGTGCAAATGATTACAACCTAATCCCGGAAGTAATCACACACCTACCTAATCCCGGTATGAGTGAACCTAGTCCAATTTGCTTGTGATCTAAGCAACCTAATCCCGATTGCTACACACAAGACTTAGCTTCTCTTGAAGAGAATACAACCCTAAGTGAATATATGAAAATATCCAAAATGCAACATAGAGCAAGGGAAACCCTATATGCTTATCTAAGATGATTAATATGCAATTAAGAGCAATCCTAGATATCAAAACTAAATGACATGTCAATTAGTTAAGCTAATCAATATCAAGTATAAAACCTAATATGCTAGCACAATACAACTTCTCAAACATACATCATACTAATCTCAATTTTGTATCTAAAGCATACAAAATAACAATCAAGTAATTAATTGAGATTGCTAGATAAATTAAATACAAAATATGTAAGATATTAGTGAAAAGCTTACCAAGCAAAGTATGATGAAGATTCCATGCAAGAAGACATCTAGATGATCTATGATGACGCTAGATGATGATTGATGATCATGAAATTGTGTTTGAGTAATTAAAAATGAGTTCTTTGTGTATTTTTCTTCTCTTGAAAAATATCCTAAGTATGAAGCATGAATAAGAACTCTTGTAAGTGACCTAAAATCAAGTTAGCATATATATAGAGGCCATAAGTGAAGTGAGGTCGTTTTGAAATTTCGCCAGAAAAATACTCTGTGCGCTGGTGGACCAGCGCTGGTGGACCAGCGCACAAGCCAATTTTGGCTTTAGCGCTGGACGTCAGGCGCTGCCACCAGCGCCAGTCCAGCGGCGCCAAACTGGGTGATCGGCGCTGGTCCACACCAGCGCACGACCAGCGGCGCGCCACTGGGCGATTTGCGCCGGTGAGCGGCGCTGGTGGACCAGCGCACAGCCCAAATTTGCACCCCACAAGCAATCATGCAAGGGGTACAAAGTCAAACAAGATGCATCCTAAAAGCCTAAATGCTATGATGTTTTCAACACAAGATGCAATCATATAAATAAGCAAGAAGAGATGAAAATAAGCATTGATGCACAACAAAAAGAAACACAACATACAAAGATTAAACATATGCATGAGTTGTGAGTGTGTGCAACTATCTCTTCAAGACAAGAAAGCACTTAGAATATTACCTTTGGTGCTTGTCAATAATGAGGTCTTCAAAGGGCCTTATGCACTAATAACAACATCTAAACTACCCTTACAAAGAATCCCCATTTATGGTTGGATCACGAAATAAGCCAATTAAAAACAACGGGAATCCTTACAATCTCCCCCTTTGGCTATTTCGTGACAAAACCATCACTCACATTAAATCCTCACAAAAAAATAGAAACTACGGGATTACAATGATATTCTACATTACAAAGAGATAAGAGAATGCAACTTGAAGTCTTCAATCCTCTTGTAGAATAATCAATCCCTGAAAAGAGTTTCTAACATTCCAATTCAAGTAAAGTGTGAGATTAATCATGTGAGAATAATACCAAGCATTTGCATTTTTAGAATTTAGGAACAACATTAGCAAATGTATGCAATGTATAATAAATGCAATGCTCCCCCTCAAAGGGTTACTCCCCCTCAATGTTTTATCTCCCCAAAGTGCACAATAGCTTCTCTATTTTGCAACTCCCCTTACAATATCCTACTCCCCCTTTTTGTCATGATATAGGCAAAGGAGTAGTTCCCAACCGGGTCACTCATAGCAACGAGAGATAGAAGCATGCAAGATTTGCATATACATATAAGTCACATTATGCACTTCAATTAATTTGAGAGAAACAAGGAGATTTATTTGATAAAATGTGTGAATCCAACATGCTTTGCATACAAGACATATAGCATTCAAGTCCAAAATACAATGGTATTTGGCAAAGCAAATGACAAAGGTTTCTAATTCGAATTCAAACCAATTGTACCAATGTCATGGGAAAAGCAAGGATATAGAGATTATTGATTTCAATTTAAGAGTAACTATATCCAACTTTATAAGCGAAACATGGCATGAGCGACTTTGCACCCTATTAGATTTTTCCGGATAAGATATCCGTATGATAGTAACCATGTTCAACTAATAAAGAAAGAGAGACATTTGGAATGTAAATTCCTTTGAACGGATACAAGATCCTTTATTCATTTTGAGTCTCATTAGCTTTCACACAAGTTTTGCATTTTTAAGAATATGCAATCATCAATTCATGCTTTTCATGTGAGCATGTTTTATGAATTTCATGCTTTTTCATTTAGCATTAGCATGTTATTTAAGAAACATCATGTCATGGAGATAACTATAGGTCATTCACATCATACTTCCTATGTAAATCTCCTAGTCCAAAAATGCATGTTTGAACATAAATATGACATGGATTGTAAACAAGCAAGGTTCACACTTATAGAATTTGAAAGCATATATACATATGTACAACCAAGCTTACTCAAGCAATCAAAAGAAGAGGCATAAGTTATTTCAAATTTTTTTGCAAGTTACAAGAATGCAAAATAGCTCTCTTTGCTTGAGTTCCCCATATGGGGTCAATCATAGAACATCACTCCACAAGACATATCCCAATAGATCTACTAAGAGTTTTAAATCAAGTAGCATCTAAGGGTTTAGTAAATAAGTCCGCAAGTTGATCATTAGTACCTACATGTTCAAGTACTATGCATTTATTTTCAACAAGCTCTCTAATGAAGTGATGGCGGATGTCAATATGCTTAGTTCTAGAATGTTGAACCGGATTCTTGGAAATATTAATAGCACTCATGTTATCACAAAAGAGAGTGAGAGTACCTTGGTTGAATCCGTAGTCTACTAGCATTTGTTTCATCCAAAGGAGTTGTGTGCATCCACTCCCCGCGGCTATGTACTCGGCCTCGGCCGTGGACAAGGAAATCAAGTTTTGCTTCTTGCAAAACCAAGACACCAAGTTGTTGCCTAGAAAGAAGCAACCGCCTGATGTGCTCTTCCTATCCTCACAATTTCCTGCCCAATCCGCATCACTAAAGCCTACAAGACTAGCATTAGTGTCAAAAGAGTACCAAATCCCATAGTTGGATGTCCCATTCACATAGCGAATGATCCTCTTTACGGAAGAGAGGTGGGACTCCTTAGGATCTGCTTGGTACCTAGCACACACACCCACACTAAAAGATATATCGGGCCTACTTGCGGTCAAATAAAGCAAGCTACCTATCATGCCACGATATAGAGTTTGTTCCACACTTTTACCACTAGCATCCTTGCTTAGCTTCAAAGTGGTACTCATGGGTGTATCACAATGTTTGGGTTTCTCTAAACCAAACTTCTTCACTAGGTTCTTAGCATATTTGGCTTGGGTTATGAAAATCCCATCATGCATTTGCCTAATTTGCAAACCTAGGAAGTAACTAAGCTCACCAACAAGACTCATCTCAAATTCATGAGACATAACATCAACAAATTGTTGGACTTTGGTGTTGTTGGTGGAGCCAAACACTATGTCATCAACATATATTTGAGCTATGAAAAGCTCATCATTGTCTCTCTTGATGAATAGTGTCTTGTCAACACTACCTCTTGTGTAGTTATTGTCAACAAGAAATTGAGTGAGGCGCTCATACCAAGCCCTCGGTGCTTGTTTCAACCCATATAGTGCCTTCTTGAGGCGATAGACATGGTTGGGGTGATGTGAATCCACAAACCCCTTAGGTTGTTCAACAAACACTTCCTCTTGCAAGAAGCCATTGAGGAAGGCACTCTTGACGTCCATTTGGTGCAATTTGAACTTATGCACACAAGAGATGGACAAGAGAAGCCTAATGGACTCTAAGCGGGCAACGGGAGCAAAAGTCTCCTCAAAGTCGATACCCTCAATTTGAGAGTACCCTTGTGCTACAAGTCTAGCCTTGTTCCGCACTATGTTGCCATCCTCATCGGATTTGTTCCTAAATATCCATTTTGTGCCTATGACATTAGTGGTCTTAGGCCTAGGAACTAGAGTCCAAACCTCATTCCTTTCGAATTGGTTTAGCTCTTCTTGCATGGCAAGAACCTAAAATTCATCATTCAAGGCTTCATCAACCTTTTTGGGTTCTATTTGAGAGGTGTAGCATGTAAAGCTAATTAGATTAGCTATTTGACGCCTAGTCCTAACACCCTCATTAACATCTCCAATAACATCTTCTTTGTTATGGAGTCTTCTAACCCATGGAGCGGGTTCATTAGAGTCCAAGTTAGGAACTCTAGTACTAGGTTGTGTGACTTCATTAGATGTCCCAACATTGGGAGTCACCACAACCCTCTCCAAAGGAGAGTCATCCTCTAAAACATCCTCCTCTTCATGGTCTTTGGACTTGAGCCTTGTATCATCAATGATAACATTCGATGATTCCATAACGGTTCGAGTCTTCAAGTTGAAAACTCTATAGGCTTTACTATTCAAGGCATAGCCAATAAAGATACCCTCATCACTCTTAGCATCAAACTTGCCAAGTTGATCACGGTCATTTAAAATGTAGCATTTGCTCCCAAAAGTGTGGAAGTAGCTAACATTTGGCCTCTTGCCTTTCCATAACTCATAGGAGGTGTTTCTAGTACCGGGCCTTAGGAACACTCTATTTCCTATATAGCAAGCCGTGTTGATGGCTTTGGCCCATAGGTTCCTAGGGACATTGTTGCTAAGCAACATCACACGGGCCATCTCTTGGAGGACCCTATTCTTCCTCTCAACAACTCCATTTTGTTGAGGTGTCCTAGGAGCGGAAAACTCATGGGAGATGCCTAAGCTATCACAATAGCTTTCAAAAGAGGCATTCTCAAACTCCCTCCCATGGTCACTTCTAATCCGTTTAATGCTTCTAATGTTAGAATTCATTTCATTTTGCAATTTAGTACAAAGCATTTTAAACTTATCAAAAGTTTCGGATTTTTCTCTAAGAAAATATGTCCATGTAAATCTAGAGAAATCATCAACACAAACAAAAATGTATCTCTTTCCACCCAAACTTTCGGTTTGCATGGGACCCATGAGGTCCATGTGGAGAAGCTCAAGAGGCTCCTTGGTGGAGAGATACTTGCCTTTTTTGTGCATGCTTTTGGTTTGTTTTCCTTGTTGGCAAGGTCCACAAATACCATTGGCTTTCTTCCCAAGCTTAGGGAGGCCACGCACACACTCGAACTTTCCAAGGGTTCTTAAATCCCTAAAGTTCATGTGGCCAAGTCTTTCATGCCACAACTCAACTTGCTCATCCATGGACACATTGTTTGAGACTATTCTAGCTTCAAGACAATAACAATTGTCGCTAGATCTCATACCTTTCAACAAGGTTTGTCCAACGGGCTTTAGGATTGAGCAATCATTTTTATTAAACAAGACGGAATATCCTTCATCACTTAGATGTGAAATGCTTATTAAATTGGCTTTCAAGCCATCAACAAATAAAGCATCGGATAAGGAGGGTAAACTGGGAACGGAAATGGATCCTTTCCCTACAACCTTCTTTTTGGATCCATCACCAAAAGTGACATATCCACCTTCCTCCATAACAAGAGTCTCGAAGAAACTCTTGTTTCCCGTCATGTGCCTAGAGCACCCACTATCCAAATACCAAAAATTAGAAGAATTTGCCTTCAAGGCTATTTGTGCAACATGGCAAACATTTTCATTCTTTCTAATCCACTTAGCAACAATTTTAGCTTTCTTAGTGGTCTTTGGTACATGTGCTCTACTATTCCTAGGATCATGCAAATTAATATTATCATTCCTAGGAACATGCATCATGGCTCTTTTCTTTTTCTTCTCTATCATGCTTATAGTTTTGCACATTTTTATATAGCGAAAGCATTGTGGTCTAATATGACCAACAAGTCCACAAAAGTGACAAATAGGAGTAAAATAAGGAATCATACCTTGTCCTTGTCTTTGTGGATGAAAGGGTTCAATGCGTCTTCGTTGTTGAACCGGTCTAGGTTGCTTCCAAGCTTGAGGTTGCATGATAGGCCTCTTTCCTTTGTGAGCCATTTGAGGAGAAATGTTGGCTTGAGGAACCTTAGGGGGTTGAGCTTGAGGTTGCCTTCTTGGCCCCATCTTCACTTGAGCATTTGAACTTTGTCCTATTTCTAACTTCTTCCTAGGAGGTTGCACAAATGAAGTTTCTTCTTTCTTCAAGCTCTTGACAAATACGGTCTTGTTAGAGGTTGAGATCTTCTTGCCATCTTCATACCCAAGACCCCTCTTGTCACATGGACTCTTTCCAACACCAAGCATATGGTCAAGCTTCTTGGTGCTAGAATCCATCCTAGTCATAGATTCTCTAACTTCTTCAAGCTCCCTCTTTAGACTATCCTCATTCCTCCTAGATAAGACTAACTCCTCTTTTAGCTTATCTTCCATCTTCTTGAATTTTTCCACTTGTTCACTTAAGTGGTCATTATGAGATGCAAGCTCAAGATTTTCTTCTCTCAACATCTTGATCTTTCTTGTGCTCTTGATTGCTAAATCATTAAATTCGGCATGATATTTAGCAAACTCCTTTTTCTCCATAAATCCATTCATGGAGTTAGAAGAGGAATCACTTTCTACTTCACTTGAGTCATTTTCCTCTTGACTCATTTCCTCTCTCTCACTAGCACTTTTGCTTTTATGGGAGGAGGCAAAAGCTAGGAGATTAGCCATGAGCTCTTCATCATCCGAAGACTCATCTCCCTCATAGGAGTCATCACTATTTCCACTCCAAGTGGCGGCCATCACTTTCCCCTTTTTCTTCTCAACATGATTTGCACAATCGGGGGCAAAATGACCTATGCCACCACACTCGAAACAACGGACCCCTTTCCTTTCGGTCCTTTCTTGCCTAGGTTCAAACTTCTTGAAAGAGCCCTTTTTCTTCAAATCTTGACCTTTTGACCCAAAGCTCTTCCTTCTAAACTTCATAACCTTGTTGAACCTTTTTACAAACAAGGCAAGGTCTTCATCCGAGTCAACCTTCTTTGCCTCCTTTTCATCCTTGGAGGTCTTCAAAGCAATTCCTTTTTGCTTTTTAGGAGGTGTGGAGATAGGCCCCTTCCTAGACTCATAAGCTAGAAGTCTCCCAATCACCTCACTCGGCTTCATATCCTTATATCCACTATTTTCTTCTAAAGCCGTCACCTTAGATTCAAACCTATCGGGTAGAGATCTCATAATCTTTTGCTTGATTCTCCTATCCGAATATGGATCACCAAGTTGATGACTTTGGTTGACTATATCCATCAACTTGATCTCGAAGTCGTTGAAGCACTCATTCTCCTCCATCTTGAGCATCTCGAATTGAGTTTGGAGGACTTGAAGCTTAGAGTCCTTCACCACTTCGGTTCCCTCATGTGCAATCTCTAGGATGTCCCATGCTTCCTTAGCTATCCTAGTATTTTGAATCAACTTGTATTGATTTTCGTCCATAGCACACAAGATGGCATGCATCGCCTTCCTATTCCACTTTGAAGCCTCAAACTCTTGCGCGTTCCATTACGCCTTAGGCTTCAAAACATCTTCTCCTCCACCCGTGGGAGTCATCATAGGGAGATCATATCCGTCTTCCACCGCCATCCATGCACGGTCGTGAATTTGGCATATGTAGGATTCCATCTTCCCTTTCCATTGGGAATAGTTCAAACCGGTAAGAAGTGGAGGCCTTGTACTAGAAGCTCCTTCGTTGCCACCACCATTTCCACCGTTTCCACTCATAGTGTTTATGAATGAATGAAATGAATGCAAATGTATGAATGATCAAAAATCACACAAAATGCAAAACACACCAAAATAAGCAAGGATCACCTATGTATGTCTAGGAACCCGCTCTGATACCAATTGAAACTAATTATAGCACGGTGTGTATAAAGCTATCTAGAGGGGGGGTGAATAGATTTTACGCTTTTTACCCAATTTTTCGTGTTAGTCAAAATTATGAATTTACCCTCAAGATAATATAAACAAGCAAGTGTAATATGGTGCGGAAATATAAATCAACACTTGATTTTTACGTGGAAACCCTCACGGGAAAAACCACGGGCTATGTAAGTAAGCCACACTCGAACCTCGAATCCACTAAATGTGCAAATGATTACAACCTAATCCCGGAAGTAATCACACACCTACCTAATCCCGGTATGAGTGAACCTAGTCTAATTTGCTTGTGATCTAAGCAACCTAATCCCAATTGCTACACACAAGACTTAGCTTCTCTTGAAGAGAATACAACCCTAAGTGAATATATGAAAATATCCAAAATGCAACATAGAGCAAGGGAAACCCTATATGCTTATCTAAGATGATTAATATGCAATTAAGAGCAATCCTAGATATCAAAACTAAATGACATGTCAATTAGTTAAGCTAATCAATATCAAGTATAAAACCTAATATGCTAGCACAATACAACTTCTCAAACATACATCATACTAATCTCAATTTTGTATCTAAAGCATACAAAATAACAATCAAGTAATTAATTGAGATTGCTAGATAAATTAAATACAAAATATGTAAGATATTAGTGAAAAGCTTACCAAGCAAAGTATGATGAAGATTCCATGCAAGAAGACATCTAGATGATCTATGATGATGCTAGATGATGATTGATGATCATGAAATTGTGTTTGAGTAATTAAAAATGAGTTCTTTGTGTATTTTTCTTCTCTTGAAAAATATCCTAAGTATGAAGCATGAATAAGAACTCTTGTAAGTGACCTAAAATCAAGTTAGCATATATATAGAGGCCATAAGTGAAGTGAGGTCGTTTTGAAATTTTGCCAGAAAAATACTCTGTGCGCTGGTGGACCAGCGCAAGACCAGCGCACAAGCCAATTTTGGCTTTAGCGCTGGACGTCAGGCGCTGCCACCAGCGCCAGTCCAGCGGCGCCAAACTGGGCGATCGGCGCTGGTCCACACCAGCACACGACCGGCGGCGCGCCTGTTAGGTTGATAATTAGTGTTGGCATTAATTCCATATCAAAACGTGTTTTACTTGTAATGTTTAGTGGTTAGAAAATGAAGGATTTCGAAGACGAAGGACGTCTCAACCATTATTCGTTCAAGTTGCCGGTTTTTAAGAGTTTCGGACATTATCGGTCTACAAAGGTATACATGACCTCTTATCTCTTACAAGGCTAGGCACACACCCACACATATCATTTTTGTGTGTCCCTTCATGATTTTATTTCATTTACATTTCACTTTCACACACTTGGCAAAATATGCTCATGCATTCACTTTTAGTTAATAAACTTTGTGTTTTGCTTTTCTAGGACTATGTCCGGAAACTAGCATATGTGTGTGTATTTGTGTTTATATGTTTCCGTATTTTGTGTTTAGGACTTGAACATGTTCCTATTCAATGCCTTATTGAGTTCCGGTCGTTTCGGTTACTCATTCATAAGGTTTCGAGTCCAAACGTGTTGACTATGCCACTTTACGTTCTCTTACGTTGTGTTGACTTCATCGATGATTTCCGAGATGATTTCTCAACCGTTTTTCAAAGTTGTATAGTCGTTTTTGTGTGTGAGAGAGTCACGGTTTGTAATCCGAAAACAGATTCGAATTCGGAGCTCGGACGCTCGAGATACGGGCCGACGAACCGAGAGTGCGCGGGAGAGGACAGCCCAGGCCGTGGGCCACATGGGCTGGCCGTGGTTGAGGCCGTGGGCCCCACGGCCTGGAGCCCCTTCTGCTCCCGTGTGGGCCACGCGCCCCCCACGGCCTGGGGGTGACGTGGCACCACAAGATTGGTCGAAATGTTCTCTCTCTCTCCTCCTATTTCTTCCCTCTCTCTCTCATTTTTGAATTTCCAAGCAAAAATTTCAGAATTCCCGTATACACTTCTCTCCAATTTTTCCAAACTTCAAAACACCATATCTTCCTCATCCGGAGTCGGATTTGAGTGATTCAAGTTGGAGAGTGTTCGTATTTGAGTCCTCTAACATCTCCAAGTGATTTGGTGGCTGATTGATCGTGATTTCAAGTGGTTGGACACTGAAATTCGTACCAGCTGCAGAATTTGAGGTTTGAGTCTCAACTTTGGGATTTCTTGTTATTTCACCTTCCATTTGCTTGGGGTTTCTTCTTCTATATATATGTTATTGTTTTATGAAAGCTATTTGAAAAGGTAGCTTGATTATCATTCCAATTGAAACTCAATTTGTGGACTTATGTTGACTAGATTTTATGATTCTAGGTTTTACATTTGTTTGTGAGTTGTATTGTGATTAGAATGGCATCTTAGGTTGTTCGATACTTAATTGAATTAATTTTGTGTTAAAATGACTTTGAGATTTGATTTGGTCCTTTGATTGAAGAAATCAAGGATTTGTGTATTTGTTTGTGATTTAGAGAATATAGGTTTTGATTGATGTAAATCTCAAAACCTTGCTCTATATTTTTTGTCTAGTATATTGATTGATTTTAATCTCATATATCTAGACTTTGATTGTATATTGATAATCTTGAATTAGGACTTAATGAACATTTTGTGATTCAAGTGTTATGTGTGAATGAGACTTTGAGTATATGTGTTAGGTGTTTCACATGCTTAGGTTTCTATTCATGTATTTTTGCATCTAGACTTGATTAATTGTGTTTTCACATGTTTAGGTCTATTTGTGCCATAGAATGTATTGATCACATGTTCTATGTTGAAATGAATGTTTGCATCATTTGCATTCACATGATCACACTAGGAAGTCCTTGTAAAAGGCATGAAGTCTTGGTTAGAGTCGGGATGACTCGGATAGCCAAGCAAGAAGTCTTGCCTAGAGTCGGGATGACTCGGATAGGTAAGCAAGAAGTCATGGCTAGAGTCGGAGGACTCGGATAGTCATGCATGGGAGGCTCCCTAGAGGCAAGAGTGCCTTGGATAGGGAGTTGGCTAACATATTGGTAGGCCTAGGCGTATGGTTAGACATAGACTCCGATAGAGCGGGGTACACGGGATGTGTATGCACTCTTGAGGAATTTCTAATCTACCATCGATGTTGGTTGAGTGTGTTGTCCAATATATGGTGGTTCCGCATCATTGAGGGATTTCATACTTTCCAATAGGGTTGGGTAGGCTTAGACTTCACTAGGTTGGGTGAGCTAAAGATTGGTCACTTTGTGAATGTTCTATGTTTACTTTCCAATAATATAGTACCCAATGGTTGTAATTCAACCCGTGGATGTTTCCTCCTTGGAGGTTTTACCACGTTAAAAAAATCCCTTGTGTTAATTCTTTCTATCTCTTCTCTTATATTTTAATTGTATATTTTATTGTCTTGATTCATAATATTGACTTGTGATGTATTTTGAATCAAGTCTTTGTATAGTGTGATTAGTGTGTTCATTCTATAGATCAATTTGTATCTTTGATTCTTTTGTATATTGTAATATTTGTTTAGTGACATTTTGCTCACTCTTGTAACACATTGAACATCTTATGAAATACAAGTTTATTTTGTTGTTATGATTATTTGATATTTTACCTCACATGACTTGTTGATATACTTAGACATTTCAATTATGATTGTGTCATCATATTGTCTATGTATGTCTATCTTGGATTATAGTGTTGTGTGTAAGGCTACCTTGAGGGACAAACGGATGTTTGTTCAAGGGTTTGAAAAAAGGTGTAAAAACCTATTCACCCCCCCCCCCCCCCTCTAGGTATGCTTTAAGCAATTTAACTTCGTTTGTGTACATTCAATTGGTATCAGAGCGGGTCGTCGGACGGCACTCGCGAGATCCGGTTTACACTTACCAGTGGATTGCTTAGGTTTTTGTGTCATAGTTGTCCTCCTTTATTTGTTGTGGAAAAGGTTCTTCTCATTTTTCATTGCATTTGTCTACTAACAAATTTGTTGATAAGCTTGAAAGAGTGTTAGTTACAAAAGCAAAGAAAAGATGTTCTTGTGTTCCAAAGGTTGATCAATTTAGGTTTGATCACTTACTCAAGCAACATAATGAAGAAATCCACATGGAGTGATGATGTCTCTAGTGATGAGGAGAGCTCAAGTGATGAGTCTTCTAATGAAGAAGAGTTGGTAAGCAACTTTGTTGCATTCATGACCTCTCACTCTATCCTAGAGGATGTATGTCAAGATTCGTTGGATGAGGAGGTTGATCCAAATCATTGGGAGTGCTTAAGATGATTTGATTAAGCTACAAGTGGATGAGTTTGTCTCAACAACTCGGAGGCTCTTAGGTGAAAAGAATGCTCTTGCCAAGAAGCTTAGAGAAGTTGAAGGGTTCGTTCTTGAAAGGGATAGGATCATCTCTAGTTTGACTCTAGGAGGCTCAAGCGACTTGGTAGTTGAGGAGAAGCTCATAGTAGCATCACTTCCTACAAGCAAGGTCGTTGTTGATAAGAAAGCTCCTAAGAAGAGATGTTCCAATACCAAGAACAAGTTGATGAACAAGGTACCTCTTGAAACTCCCATTTGTCCTCCACCACCATCGGAAGGTAAAATCTCTCCTTTTGTTCCCATATGTCATTTTTGCAATACCTTAGGCCATATCAAGCCCAAGTGCTATAAATTCATTGAATATTGCAACTTAGAAAATGCATCTAGGAATAGAGCGATTGGACCTAATTCTATGCATGCTAAAGTTTTTGAATATGGAAAGCATGATAATTTGTCAAAGCATGCTAAGAATATCCGGAAGGTGAAGAATGCATATCCTACAAAGTTTGACCATGCATGTGTTGCTAACAATGTTGAGAAGAAGAGTATTAATGATATTATTGTGAATCAAGTTGTGGAAGAACTTTACTCTAGGTTCAACATTGTGGTCAAAGAGAATCTTGATGATGTTCGTGTATGTCCACCCAAGACAAAATTTGTCAAGGGTGAGTGCTCTTACCATTAGTGTAAGTTGCACATGTGAGTTAGCTTTAAGACTAGTGTCGTTGATAAGAAGCTTAGCTTTTTGCTTTGTATCTTTACAACTTGACATGAACTTAGCTATCTCACTTTGTTTGTTTTGATAGTCAAAATTTGTTGGTTAACTTTTGAGAAGTTTTTTTTTGGAATCTATATGATAACATTATTGTTATGGCTTTTAGAGAAGTCATTTTTTTGTTTGTTTGAGTTGGATTACATTGCCTTTAGTCTCTTGGAATCGACACACCTATAACTTGTAGTCATGAGGACTCACAAGCCAAGAGGACTCATAAAAAGGGTGAAGGCTTTGTATTTGGTGAAAATAGCTTGCGAAGGTATCTCTATATCATATTGCTTGCTTACTTGATTTTTCATCTATCAACTCATTGTTTGTATCACTTTCATGAAGCATGTCATAATTGAGAACTAATATAGTGTTTATATGGTACTCTTTGACATTTGCTAGTTTAAGATCTTTTGGTGATAAGTGTTCACATTGATCTTATTTCATGAAGCGTGTTGTTATTTGTATGATTGTTGAGTGGCTAATATTTGAATAATGTGAGCTTCATGTAAGGATTCCCGTTGTTTTTAATTGGCTTATTTCGTGATCAAATCATAATGGGGATACTTTTAAGGGTAGTTTAAATGTTGTTGTTAGTGCATTAGGCCCTTTGAAGACCTCATTATTGACAAGCACCAAAGGTAATATTCTAAGTGCTTTCTTGTCTTGAAGAGATAGTTGCACACACTCACAACTCATGCATATGTTTAATCTTTGTATGTTGTGTTTCTTTTTGTTGTGCATAAATGATTATTTACATCTCTTCTTGCTTGATTTTATGATTGCATCTTGTGTTGAAAACATCATAGCATTTAGGCTTTAAAGATGCATCTTGTTTGACTTTGTACCCCTTGCAAAATTGCTTGAGGGATACATTTTTGGGACTGTGCGCTGGTCCACCAGCGCCGGTCGACCAGCGCCGCTCACCGGCGCAAATCGCCCAGTGGTGCGCCGCTGGTCGTGCGCTGGTGTGGACCAGCGCCGGCCACCAGCGCCGATCGCCCAGTATGGCGCCGCTGGACTGGCGCTGGTGGCAGCGCCTGACGTCCAGCGCTCAAGCCAAAATTGGCTTGTGCGCTGGTCATGCGCTGGTCCAACAGCGCAGGTTCCACCAGCGCACAGAGTATTTTTCTGGCGAGTTTTCAAACGACCTCACTTCACTTATGGCCTCTATATATATGCTAACTTGATTTTAGGTCATTTACAAGAGTTCTTATTCATGCTTCATACTTAGGATATTTTTCAAGAGAAGAAAAATACACAAAGAACTCATTTTTAATTACTCAAACACAATTTCATGATCATCAATCATCATCTAGCATCATCTTAGATCATCTAGATGTCATCTAGCATGGAATCTTCATCATACTTTGCTTGGTAAGCTTTTCACTAATATCTTACATATTTTGTGTTTAATTTATCTAGCAAATCTCAATTAATTACTTGATTGTTATTTTGTATGCTCTAGATACAAAATTGAGATTAATATGTATGTTTAAGAAGTTGTATTGTGCTAGCATATTAGGTTTTATACTTGATATTGATTAGCTTAACTATTTGACATGTCATTTAGTTTTGATATCTAGGATTGTTCTTAATTGCATATTAATCATCTTAGATAAGCATATAGGGTTTCCCTTGCTCTATGTTGCATTTTGGATATTTTCATATATTCACTTAGGGTTGTATTCTCTTCAAGAGACTAAGTCTTGTGTGTAGCAATCGGGATTAGGTTGCTTAGATCGCAAGCAAATTGGACTAGGTTCACTCATACCGGGATTAGGTAGGTGTGTGATTACTTCCGGGATTAGGTTGTAATCGTTTGCACATTTAGTGGATTCGAGGTTCGAGTGTGGCTTACTTACATAGCCCGTGGTTTTTTCCCGTGAGGGTTTCCACGTAAAAATTCAAGTGTTAATTTAATTTCCGCACCATATTACACTTGCTTGTTTATATTATCTTGAGGGTAATTTCGTAATTTTGACTAACAAAAATTGGGTAAAAAGCGTAAAATCTATTCACCCCCCCTCTAGATAGCTTTATACACACCGTGGTATATTTAGTTTCACTTCATATTCTTTGATAGCTACTCTCTTGAGAAGTAGAGATCTTAAGTAAGTCTCTTTACTTGCTTTTAGATCATGTGCTTTTAAGCCTTGAAATTGGTTTCAAAAATGCACTTTGCTTCTCTTGTATGTTTTGTTAAGTATGTTGAGCTTGATTGATGTTCGCTTTGGATACACCTTGAAGTCCTAAGGACTAGTACATTTAAAAATGACCAATGGTTGGTATCCATTTGCTTCGGCAACATAGAACTCAACGAGCACCCTCATGGAAAGGGCTACACACCTTGGTTGTGAAGCCACCCAATGTTGGAAAGGGCTACGTCATTGTGATGAGTGAAAGCCGCCATGAGGTGTATATGTTTATGTTAGAAAAATCAAAGAAGTGTTGAATTGAATCATAAAAAAAAAAATTCTTTGATTCAAGCCTTAATAAAAAAAAAAAAAAAAAAAAAAATAAAAGGCTTTTGGAGTATAGTTGAATAATCAAATGAGCTCGGGTTGACAAATAGAAATGGGTTGACGAGCCACATGCACACACACGCTCACATGTTGAAATCTATTCTCTTTATAAGCAAAATTTCGGATGATAACCGGTTTGACCTTTTTATGGAAAGGCCTAAGATGAATAGATGTTGAAATTGTGTGCATGCTTGATTATCAAACTACTTCTTTTCATATACTTGAAGCAAATCTTCACACACTCACTTTTGCTTAATTAGTATTTGTGATACTTTAGCAATTTTTGATGACATATGAGAGTGATTGAAAATCTTGATGTAACTCTCTTAGATATGTGAAGCTTATTTGCAAATCTAATAAAATTGCTTGTGATGTGATTGTGTGGTGATTTTTGTGAACATTTGTCTATCTTGATTTTAGATGAGGCACTTGTCAAGGGGGAGCATAATATGCTAAATTCTTGTTCTCTTTTATGACATGTTCACATGTTCTTCAAGGTTGTTAATTGTTGGCATTATTCTTATTTTTGATAAATCATGAAGATGCTATGATAAATTCTTACTTGCATGGTGATTTATTAAATATAGTGTTTTGCCTTTGTATATGTTTATTGGTTTCTTATTTGTTTCTTTGTTTCCTCTCACTTTGTTTTTAGTTTGTTTTGTGTTGCAAGATATGGGTAAAGCAAAGAAGGTTGGTGGAAATACTTCTTCATCTCCCATTGCCAAGTCGAAACCTACAATTTCGTCCAAAATTTCCAAAGGTAACAAAGTTGATGAATTGGGAATTTTTGGGTGCAAAAAGATAATTCAAGAAAGAGGTATTGACTTGGACTCTTGTATTGGATCATATGTTTATGATGTGCTTAAGAGTAGGAATTGGATTTCATGGGTCAACATGTTAGGAGTATCTAATGAGACCATTGTTAGAGAATTTTATAATGCTTACAAATCCGGTTCTACTGTGACTAGTGCTACTCTTAGCATAAGGAAAGTTGTCTTTAGAGTTTGCCCTAGGAAGGTTAATGAATTTCTTAACTTGTCCGATGACATTGAATCGGATTTCCTTGATGTTGATGTCTTGGAAAACCTTGATTTAATGGGTAAGACTCTTTGTGATGATGATGATTTTGTGTGGGGGAAACGTGCTTTTATTAGGCAAGGTGAGCTAACAAAAATGTGCATTTTGGCATTTATTTGTATGCTCCAATCTTATTGTTTCTACTAATGCTTCGGAGCTCAATAGAGACAAGATTAAGATTGTGTATGCCTTGGTTACTAACCAACCTATAAACCTTGGTGAATTGCTTGTGGAGCAAATTCAAAGTGCGGCTTGTACTAGTCGTTTGGACAAGAAATTGGCTTTTCCGGGGTTTATAACTCAATTGTGCTTAGCTAAAGGTGTGAGGAATCTTGATGGTGATGTTATGCTTCCTCCCTTAGAGAAGTTGTGTGAGAAACGTTTGGCAACCATGTCATACAAGGACAAGGGAAAGTCTAATGATGTACTTAGGCTTTTTGGTGATTCTCTTGATTCTAACCATGTCCCTTACTCACCCGCTCTTCCTAGTTGGGCTTTAAAATTGAGGAAAGAGGTTGAAGAATCTCATAGGTTGATTGAGGCGTCACAAAGGAAGATTGAAGACCTTAGTGCAAAGCTTGTTGCTCAAGATGAGAGGATCAAAGAGTTGGAAGGAAAATCAACTCCAACAAGGCAATATGTGAGATCCGCACACCGTTCTTCTTTCCTTGGTGGCACAAGTGGCTAGAAAGCTTCATGAGGTATAATTTCTTACTCTTTCCCTTTGGCTTCATATCATGTCAAAAAGGGGGAGAAATATGAGAAACACATGGGATATCTAGCTTACTTAGCCTTATGTTAGTTGTTTTTGTATATTTGGTATCTAGCTTGAACTATATGGCATGTAATATTTTTTGTTGAATCTTGGCTTAGAATATATTGATGGATAGTATGTATTAAGGGGGAGCATACTTGATCCATTTGAACTTATATGCTATTATTTTCTTGCCTATGATTGGATACTTGGATATTGCCATACTTGGTGTCTCTTGGATATTCTTGTGCTTTCAAGTTTTTTTTTAGGTGATATCAAGAGAAGACCAAGATGAAGTTCAAGACTTGATTTATAATTTGTGTCTATATGTGTAACTCATTGTACTCATTGTGACCAAATTTTCTTTGTAATTGTTTTAGTGTTTGTTTAGGGGTTTTGACATGGAATTTGCCAAAGGGGGAGATTGTTAGGTTGATAATTAGTGTTGGCATTAATTCCATATCAAAACGTGTTTTACTTGTAATGTTTAGTGGTTAGAAATGAAGGATTTCGAAGACGAAGGACGTCTCAACCATTATTCGTTCAAGTTGCCGGCTTTTAAGAGTTTCGGACATTATCGGTCTACAAAGGTATACATGACCTCTTATCTCTTACAAGGCTAGGCACACACCCACACATATCATTTTTGTGTGTCCCTTCATGATTTTATTTCATTTACATTTCACTTTCACACACTTGGCAAAATATGCTCATGCATTCACTTTTAGTTAATAAACTTTGTGTTTTGCATTTTCTAGGACTATGTCCGGAAACTAGCATATGTGTGTGTATTTGTGTTTATGTTTCCGTATTTTGTGTTTAGGACTTGAACATGTTCTTATTCAATGCCTTATTGAGTTCCGGTCGTTTCGGTTACTCATTCATAAGGTTTCGAGTCCAAACGTGTTGACTATGCCACTTTACGTTCTCTTACGTTGTGTTGACTTCATCGATGATTTCCGAGATGATTTCTCAACCGTTTTTCAAAGTTGTATAGTCGTTTTTGTGTGTGAGAGAGTCACGGTTCGTAATCCGAAAACGGATTCGAATTCGGAGTTCGGACGCTCGAGATACGGGCCGACGAACCGAGAGTGCGCGGGAGAGGACAGCCCAGGCCGTGGGCCACATGGGCTGGCCGTGGTTGAGGCCGTGGGCCCCACGGCCTGGAGCCCCTTCTGCTCCCGTGTGGGCCACGCGCCCCCCACGGCCTGGGGGTGACGTGGCACCACATGATTGGTCAAATGACTCTCTCTCTCCTCCTATTTCTTCCCTCTCTCTCTCATTTTGAATTTCCAAGCAAAAATTTCAGAATTCCCGTATACACTTCTCTCCAATTTTTCCAAACTTCAAAACACCATATCTTCCTCATCCGGAGTCGGATTTGAGTGATTCAAGTTGGAGAGTGTTCGTATTTGAGTCCTCTAACATCTCCAAGTGATTTGGTGGCTGATTGATCGTGATTTCAAGTGGTTGGACACTGAAATTCGTACCAGCTGCAGAATTTGAGGTTTGAGTCTCAACTTTGGGATTTCTTGTTATTTCACCTTCCATTTGCTTGGGGTTTCTTCTTCTATATATATGTTATTGTTTTATGAAAGCTATTTGAAAAGGTAGCTTGATTATCATTCCAATTGAAACTCAATTTGTGGACTTATGTTGACTAGATTTATGATTCTAGGGTTTACATTGTTTGTGAGTTGTATTGTGATTAGAATGGCATCTTAGGTTGTTTGATACTTAATTGAATTAATTTTGTGTTAAAATGACTTTGAGATTTGATTTGGTCCTTTGATTGAAGAAATCAAGGATTTGTGTATTTGTTTGTGATTTAGAGAATATAGGTTTTGATTGATGTAAATCTCAAAACCTTGCTCTATATTTTTGTCTAGTATATTGATTGATTTTAATCTCATATATCTAGACTTTGATTGTATATTGATAGCATCTTGAATTAGGACTTAATGAACATTTTGTGATTCAAGTGTTATATGTGTGTGAATGAGACTTTGAGTATATGTGTTAGGTGTTTCACATGCTTAGGTTTCTATTCATGGATTTTTGCATCTAGACTTGATTAATTGTGTTTTCACATGTTTAGGTCTATTTGTGCCATAGAATGTATTGATCACATGTTCTATGTTGAAATGAATGTTTGCATCATTTGCATTCACATGATCACACTAGGAAGTCCTTGTAAAAGGCATGAAGTCTTGGTTAGAGTCGGGATGACTCGGATAGCCAAGCAAGAAGTCTTGCCTAGAGTCGGGATGACTCGGATAGGTAAGCAAGAAGTCATGGCTAGAGTCGGGAGGACTCGGATAGTCATGCATGGGAGGCTCCCTAGAGGCAAGAGTGCCTTGGATAGGGAGTTGGCTAACATATTGGTAGGCCTAGGCGTATGGTTAGACATAGACTCCGATAGAGCGGGGTACACGGGATGTGTATGCACTCTTGAGGAATTTCTAATCTACCATCGATGTTGGTTGAGTGTGTTGTCCAATATATGGTGGTTCCGCATCATTGAGGGATTTCATACTTTCCAATAGGGTTGGGTAGGCTTAGACTTCACTAGGTTGGGTGAGCTAAAGATTGGTCACTTTGTGAATGTTCTATGTTTACTTTCCAATAATATAGTACCCAATGGTTGTAATTCAACCCGTGGATGTTTCCTCCTTGGAGGTTTTACCACGTTAAAAAATCCCTTGTGTTAATTCTTTCTATCTCTTCTCTTATATTTTAATTGTATATTTTATTGTCTTGATTCATAATATTGACTTGTGATGTATTTTGAATCAAGTCTTTGTATAGTGTGATTAGTGTTTCATTCTATAGATCAATTTGTATCTTTGATTCTTTTGTATATTGTAATATTTGTTTAGTGACATTTTGCTCACTCTTGTAACACATTGAACATCTTATGAAATACAAGTTTATTTTGTTGTTATGATTATTTGATATTTTACCTCACATGACTTGTTGATATACTTAGACATTTCAATTATGATTGTGTCATCATATTGTCTATGTATGTCTATCTTGGATTATTGTGTGTGTAAGGCTACCTTGAGGGACAAACGGATGTTTGTTCAAGGGTTTGAAAAAAGGTGTAAAAACCTATTCACCCCCCCCCCCCCCCCCTCTAGGTATGCTTTAAGCAATTTAACTTCGTTTGTGTACATTCAGCGCCACTGGGCGATTTGCGCCGGTGAGCGGCGCTGGTCGACCGGCGCTGGTGGACCAGCGCACAGCCCAAATTTGCACCCCACAAGCAATCATGCAAGGGGTACAAAGTCAAACAAGATGCATCCTAAAAGCCTAAATGCTATGATGTTTTCAACACAAGATGCAATCATATAAATAAGCAAGAAGAGATGAAAATAAGCATTGATGCACAACAAAAAGAAACACAACATACAAAGATTAAACATATGCATGAGTTGTGAGTGTGTGCAACTATCTCTTCAAGACAAGAAAGCACTTAGAATATTACCTTTGGTGCTTGTCAATAATGAGTCTTCAAAGGGCCTTATGCACTAATAACAACATCTAACTACCCTTACAAGAATCCCCATTTATGGTTTGATCACGAAATAAGCCAATTAAAAACAACGGGAATCCTTACAGCATAGTCTATCCTCGATAGTTTGGTGATATTCATTTGTTAATCGATAGAGGACTTCATTTATAGATATGGACATCGTGGCTCCATTTATTAAATGAGAGTATAATCATCATATGGATGTTTTGAGGTAATTGGATATTAAATCTCAACGTTGAGTTTTCGATAGTGTCTATTGAAAACATGGCTTCTGGACAAGTCAAAATATCTAAGTTCAAACGTGGTCATATGAGTAAATATGGTAACTTGGAGATTATAGGCGTCTATGAACTCTTGGCGATTACTGATTTAATCACGAGGATACACTTTCTCCAATATGATTGTCTAGGGTATGAGTGAGCATCTTCCTTTTCTATCTTTATTTAAGAGTTCAGTTTTAGCTCTTTAGTGGAATGAGTTAAATTAATGGATCGGACCTAAGTGAATTATTTGTTGATTGTGATTAGGTTATGTTTTTGAAGCTTAAATTTAGATGGCCCGCCAAGATCCCCAATCTACACGGACTTGCATGGATCACTTGATATATTCTACCGGACCAATTTAAGGGTCCATCTAGAATTGCATTTAATATATTAAGAATATAATTTGCACATTATTTATGTAATGGGCTGCTCAATTATATTAATATTAATGAATGACATGTGGGCTTGTTTCTTTTAGTAAGAATGGGTCTGGTTCACATGTGGGCTTTTTATTTAAAGTCCAATGGATTAAATGAAATAAAGAAAATATATAGCCCATTTGTTTAAGTGGGGCGGCAAGAAGGTTTTAACCTAATATATTATTTTGTTTCATTGTTTTAATTAAATAGAATTAATTAATTTATTAATTAATTGTTTAATTAAGAAAAAAATCTTTTCTGAATAGGAAATATTTTCCTAGAGTAATACTATTGTAGTAGTTTACTAAAAGTAAAAGACTTGTTTGAAAGAAATAAATAATTAAAAGTAAGTCTTTTTTTTTATTTAGTCAAATAAAGGAATAAAAGATTTATGAATTAAATTAGGGTTTGAAGTCTTAAACTAAATAGGAATTAGGGTGCAATACAAACTCCTTTGGGCTTGAGAATTGCGGCAACCCTAGTCCCTTTTAGGTTAGGATTTTCAGCCACCCTAAAGAGAAAGAAGAGAAGAAAATTTGGCAACCTATATATACACTCTTATAGATTTCGGCCAACCTAATGCTTGGTGCAGGAGATTCTATTCTCTTCTTCTTCTCAATTCATAGAGAGATTATTTTATTCTATAAAACATAAAGGGTGTTAGATTATTCTTTGATGGTATACTATTTGCTTATTCATCAATAAGCTTGTGTGTACGACATCGATCTAGGTTCACGCGAGTTTCGATCATTAGATTGAGAACTCAAAAGTGACCGAATAATCTTAGTATTCTTTTTATTGTTTTTTGACTAACAAAGAAAAGAAAAGTTTGTTTGTCCATTCACAGGTTTGCAATTCAAAGAAAAGGGAGACCACGCTCTTAGCTGATCCACGTTCGTGCTAGGATTGAAGATCTTGCGGATTACCATAGACGTAAGTCAATCGGATCACGCGACAAAAGGTATTATTCTTTTGTTAGATATATATATGTTTAATTGATTAAAGGGTTTAAGGTTCATAAAGGGAAAAATTTTAAAACATACTAAATCAATTTTTTGTCTCGCTTCCGCTGCGTGTACTACGGTATTTTTCCCTACAGTTAGGATATACGGATTCTGATTTTCAGTCAGACAGGGATTCTAGGAAATCCACGTCTAGATCATATTCACCCTTGGTGGTGGAGCCATTGTGTGGAGGAGTATTAAGCAATCTTGTATTGCTGATTCCACCATGGAAGCCGAATATGTAGCCGCTTGTGAAGCTGCTAAAGAAGCTGTTTGGCTCCGTAAGTTCTTGAGCGATCTGGAAGTTGTTCCAGATCTGAATAAGCCAATCACACTTTATTGTGATAACAGTGGTGCTGTCTAATTCCAAAGAACCAAGAAGCCATAAGAGAGGTAAGCATATAAAGAGAAAGTATCATCTCATTAGAGAGATAGTGTAGAGAGATGTGATCGTCACCAAGATAGCCTCACAAGACAATCATGCTGATCCATTTACGAAGACCTTACCGGCTAAAGTGTTTGAAGGTCACCTAGAAGGTCTAAGGTTACGAGACATGACTCACATGCTTTAGTGCAAGTGGGAGATTGTTGGGGTTTTTGCCCTAAAGCTTGTAATTTGTAAATATGATTTGAACATAAATAAAAGAAATAGTATATTCATTCATTTTGTGTCATACTTTAAATATATAACATGTGCACTTAACATCCAAGATTGCCAGATGTAATTTCGAACTGAGTATATGAGTGTCATATACAGATGGATGCAGGTTGAAATGAGCAATCTAAAGAGTCCGTAGATAGCAAATAAAGATGGGTACCTTATTTGTGGTTAATCTACAGGTGCGGTTTATTTCGTAATGTACGGTGATCCTATCCTAGATCATTTATATGGAGATATGAGAATGGAGGCACCTTGTATGATGTGATCATATAGGACTGGGCCATGATCTATATGAATCTCTCATTAAGATCCGTTTAACGATGAGATTCATATATATCAACTAATGATGGCTATATGTGGGTGATCTTAATCCTGAGTGCCTTATCGACTCCTTCAGGTTAGATCGTGGTCTTTGATATACCATGGGTGAGGTCGGAGTTGCATTCCCGATCAATATGCTCCGTATGTTGGGATCGTGGTTTGACTTGTGGCTGGGAAGGTTTGTACACAATAGTGGAATCCACTCCTTCTTGCGAGAAGTAGATGGTAGTTCTCTTAAGGGTTGATTCGGGGCTTGAACAATATGAGCGCTTTCCTAATTCCGTAAGGAATGTAGGATTTATTATTCATTAGAGAATCAATGGTACTTAAATGAAAGATATAATTAGAGGGGTATAACAGACATTATGACCCAGCTCTAATTATGAACTACTTGTGGAGGATTATACCATATGTAATAGCTATATCGATGGACACCGAAAGTTATTGGTTTGTGCAAAAACGTCTACAGTTGAGAGAGTTCAGCTTCGGGTTTTTAGTGGAATAACACCGAAGTTAATAATCATGAAATAATAATTAAAGAGTTTAATTAATTATTTCTAAGGATTATTGGAGTTCAAAATACTGTGGGTCCATTAGGTCCCCTTGCTAGCCCGATCGATTTAGGTAACAAGGGTCATGGTTAATTAATTGGATTGTCCAATTAATTGTGTTACGAAAGTGACACATATCTATTCGGGAACTAATTGAATAATGAGATTATTTAATTAATGATTTTATTGATTATGACAATTAAATAATAAGATTATTTAATTATGTAATTAATTATTGATGGAGTAAGATCCTAGATCTTTGTTGGCTTGATTCCATTGCAAATGCTATTTATTTGTATTGATTAGTTGCTTATGTTGTTATTGGTAAAAGAAGCTTCAAAGAAGAAAAGCAACGTCGCATGCAAATATTGTCTTCAAGAGGAAAATTGCATACTTAGATGCTAAGGTATCAAGATTCTTCTTCCTCTTGCAAGGCGTAAGTGCACACACACATAATTCATTCATGTGTATCCCTGCATCTTGTGCTACATTTGGTATAACACATTCACACACCATTGAGTATGCTCATGCATTAAACTTATATTGTCATACATTGTAGAGTTGCATGTTTTAAGACTATGTCTAGGAAATGGCATACTTGTGTGATCTTGTGTTTAATTGTTTATGTTTCTTGTATTTTGGACTTGAACATGATCTCATATGATTCCTTATTGAGTCCTGGTCATTTCGGTTACCCATTCATCAGGTTTTGAGTCCAAACGATGTAGCTACGCTACTTTGCGTTCTAATTTGTTGAGTTTTCTTCGTCGTTGTTTTCCAAGATGAATTCTCAACCTTTTGTCAAAGTTTTGTAGTCTTCATTGTGCATGAGGGAATCATGATTCGTAATTCGAAGATAGATTTGAAATCGGAGTTTGGAGGCCCGGATACAGCCGAAGAACACGAGCAGAGCGCGAGAAGAGCAAGCTAGGCCAACGGCCAAGCTTGGAGGGCCACGTGTGGAGGCCATGTGCCACACGGCCGAGGTGTCCTCTGCCCACGTGTCCCACACACGCCCCACATGGGCCTGGTGATGTGGCACACTTCAATTGGGTGCTTCCTTTCCCTCTCTTTCTCTTTTAAAAATGATTTTCCTTCCCTCCAAATATAACTTGAAGAAAATTGAAAAAACTGATGTGCAGAATTTCTTCATGAATTTTTGGTATCTTGTTTCAATCATAACTTTCTCATTTTAACTCCGAATCACTTGATTCAGAAGTCAAAAATGTTGGTCTTGATGAGAGCTACAAACCCCAAGCATTTTCAGAGCCAAGTGACTTCATTATTCTTTGATGTGAGCAGATTTCAGTCCGAGGTTCATACTTGAATGTGAAACATCTTCTTCTTACTTTCATTTTTGATCATCTCTTTTAATCTTCTTATTTGATAGATGAAATATGTTAAGAATGATGTTAGTTCACATTCTAGGTTTGTATGATTGATTGATTGATTGAGTTTTAGCCTTGTGATCTTATTTGAACATATTTTGCTAAACTTGATTAAACTTGAAATTGTTTCTAGAAATACCTTGTATGATGTGTCTCTTGAAAATTTCTAGGTTTAATTTCATGATCTAAGAACAAAGAATTCTTAAGTGATATATTGAATATTCTTGACTTGTTCTTATTGATTCACATGCATTGATTTCTAGGTGCATTTATGATTGTTTGTTGAAAGCATATCCTAGAATATCTCTAAGCATGTTCATAGAGCTTGATTGATCATCTTGCTTTAGTTGGTTGTGATTTGCATCATTTGCATCACCTAGATCATTGCCTTCTGTAAAGGTTGAAGTCTCTTGATTAAAGTGAGTGAAGCTTTATCTTGAGCAAGAAGACTTGGCTAGGAAAGGATTCTGGATAGCCAAGCAAGAAGTCTTAGTTAGGATCAAGATCCGGATAACTAAGCAAAAGTCTTAGTTAGGAGTGTGATACTCCGGATGGTTAAGCTAGGGAAGCTTGACTAGGATCTTTCTGATATAGATAGCTAAGCAAGGAAATCTTCCTAGAGGCTTGAGAGTCTTGGATAGGAAGTTGCTACCTAGAGGTGAAGGACTCTTCTTGGATAGGGAGTAGGGTACTGATTCACTTAGTCTTGTGGATAGACTAGGAGTTGATTGCATTGAGTGTGTATCTCTTTCTTTCATAGTGAATTGCTTTGCCGGTGGTTATGGTATCAACCAAGGATGTTTTCTCTTTAAGGTTTTACCGCGTAAAAAATCTTGTGTCTATTTTCGCTTTACTTTTCATTATCTTCCATATCATGTATTGATTGTATCTCTTGTATATTGATTTTCACTTGTATTGACTCATACTATACAGTTGTTATATCATATCAAGTGTACATTTCATTCTTGTTTTCCGCATATTTTGAAATTGGAAAATTTTGGGCATTTAGCTATTTACACCCCCCCCCCCCCCCCCCCCCCCCCCCCCCCCCCCCCCCCCTCTCTAGGTATGTAATTCACTATTGCTTAAGGGAATTTCACCCAATTAAACAAGAAATAAATTTCCTAGAATAAAATCCAACAATCTCAATAATTCCACAGATATTCTGCCCTTTTTACACTTCTCATTTCTCAGGCAAATAGTCAATGAAAAACAACTCATGTAAATTTACTTAATTACTATCAATAACTTGCTCAAACAAATAAATACAACAATCATCTTGAATTCTATAACTGGGTTGATTGGAATATCATATATGAACATATAATTTGGAGTCATGTCATCTTTCTGTCTTGTGTGTGTATGTGTATTTCATATCATAAAGACCAATAGACCCCTTAACTTGATAAGGTCACACTAATTTGGGGTTATTTTGCAGTTTTTGTGTTTGGCTAATATTTTATCTTCTTAGTGAATTTGAAACTTTACAAATTCATTAAAAACAAAAGCTGCAAATTTGCCACACATTCATCAAACAAAAAAATATTAAAGCATTGTTAATAAACAAAAAACAATTTCTATTACTAAATATTTGATAATTACTACGAAGTACAATTTTTGATTGAGCAAGACAGAACAAAAAAGCATTGTTAAATTTGCTACTTAACGAGGCAGATACCACATTCAATAAAGCATTGTTGCTTCTTTGGCATAATTTTGGCACACTTTTTTTTTTTGACTAAACGAATTTTATTAAAACCAAACATCAAACACAACCCGGAAAATCAAACAGCAAACAATCCCTAACACAAGGAGGGTACTCCTCTAGCCAGACTTGATCCTCAACAATGGATAAAGCAAGCTTAGCTAAAGTGTGAGCTACATTATTAGCTCTTCTAGAAATAAATTTAACAACACAACCATTTAAGTTCTATAGCAATAGTCTAATTGCATCAATAACCAAACTCACATCAGACTCATGCTGCTTGGAATCAGTAATCCAATCAACCACTACCGCAACATCTGTCTCAATCTCCATCGGCCTCAAACCAGATTCTATTAACTGTACCTCTGACACACATTTTATTAACTGTATCGAACATCAGCTTTTCATAGGTATTTCATCAAACAGTTTGCATACGTTGTCATAATGACCACAAACAAAAACACAATCAATACTAAATTGCATAATTGAGGCAAAACCACCAGGAGTCTCTTCTCTCATACAAGCACGGAGATGTTTTTTAAGTAATTCAAGCTTAAAGAAATAGAATGAAAATAAATATTTAATAAAGAAAAGACCTTACCTTGAAAATTTTGAGTAGGAAGAGGAGAATTTAAAACTATGAAACAATGCCGGTACGCCGCAAACGCCGCACACTAGAGTCGCACCAGATCGGAAATAGCAAGCAACGCCGATTGCTAGGTCACGCTGATACATCGCAAATGCCGCACACCAGAGTCGCACCAGATTGGAAATAGCATGCAACGCCAGTTACTAGGTCACGCTGGTACGCCGCAAACGTTGCACGCTGGTCGATTTCCTCTTTCTCTTGGTCAATTGCCTTTGAATTCAAATTCTAGGGTTTCTCTCTCTCTCTCTCTCTCTCTCTCTCTCTCTCTCTCTCTCTCTCTTCATCTCACTATCAGATAAGTTTCTTTTGTTTCTTTCTTTTAACGTTTTATCGATTTCTTTTGTTTTATTCTTTACTTTTTGTTTTTTTCAATTCTTTTTGAATGAAGGGTATTTTTGTCCGAAAAGTGGATTGTTTGATGGAAACAATAAAATACTAATTCCAGCTAAAAACAATAAAGCCCCTTAATTTTTGGTTAAAAAGAGGTATTTCCTCTAAATTTTATACAGTTTGGGTGCGTTTGTTGCACCGAATAGGACTGGGATAGTCCAATCCCATGTTTGGTGAGTCCAAGCTATCAGATTATTTTTATCCCAAAATCATTTTTATCCTACCAGAGGAAGATAAAATAATCCCCTCCAAATCGATGGGATTATTTTATCCCAGCCCTGATTCATCTACTTCACCAACCAACTCCATCTTCAACAACAAAAGAAGTTTGTTCCACACACCAACAGATCTTCACACACCTCCAATGCACACCTCCGACTTCCGCTGCTGTGGTAATAGAGAAAGAGCAAGAGGAGAGAGAAGGGGAAGATTCAATTTTTTTTCTACTGCTAATAGAGAAAGGAGAGAAAGAGTGTTAGGTTGAAGATTTGGAAAGATTTGGAAGGATTTGTAGTTGTTTGGTGAAGGAGGAGTGTGGATTCTAGTGTGGTTTGGATGGAGAAATGGTAGAGGATTCGTGTGGTTGTGTTTGAAGAGAGAGAAGGAAGTTTGAAAAGGTGAAGTGAGAGCTGCGTGAGTTGGTCCAAAATAAGAAGGGTTTTTAGGGTGCATTTGGTATGAGGATGGGACGGGACGGGACAAGGCAAGACGGGATAGGACAAGATGGGACAAAACAAGTTGTTCTGTATTGTGTTTAGAATGTCTAGGACAGGACAGGACAAGAGGTTCAAATGACCAGAGTGCCCTTATTAATTTTAGAGATTTCAAAAAATTAAAGGAAAAAAAAAATGATTTTTGTTTTGAAAGGGATCTGGAACGTTCCAGGTCTCTAACGAAAAAATTATAGCTCATAAATTATTTATAAAAAATTGAAGGAAGAAAAAAAAAACATTTTTTTTCCTTGATCTGGAATCTGGTACCGTTTTCTTCATCTTCTCTCCATTGTCTATTTGTCTTCTTCAATTATCAACAATAACTTTATCATCAACAACTTTCAATCATCAGTTAAAACAAAAAAATAAAGATTTTTTTTTTTTGGAGAACACCCCATTATTTTCTTCTTCAATCATCAACTCATCATCAAAAATCAAGAACATTTTTTCCTTTCTCATTCATCATCAACAACAAAATCTAGAGAAAATCTAAAAATAAAAATAAAAAAATAAAAAAAATTGGAAGAAATATGGAGAAAATTGGAAGAAAACCAAATGAAACCCAATATGTGAGATAGAGAACAAAAAGAAAATTGGAAGAAATCTGGAAGAAAATTGGAAGAAAACTGGAAAAAAAAATCAAACAAAACTAAACATAGAACATCCATGGTGTTCTTGGTTGGAAGAAACCAGAGAGAGAAAGGAGTTTGAGAGGGATCCAAGAGAGAGAGAGAGAGGAATTAGACAGATTTGTCATTTTTGGAAATGTTAAAGGGTAAAATCGTCTTTTTTAGACTTTTCCTATGTCATGGGACAAGTTGGTAGAGGGTCTTGGGTGGGACAGATTTTTGTGATTTTTTTCCCACCTTGTCCCGTCCTGTGCAACGCTAAAGCCGCGCCAAACGTGGGACAAGAACAAACTGTCCCACATTGTCGTGTCCCGTCCTGCGTACCAAACGCACCCTTATAGCTGATTTGTATAGCTAGGGTTATTTTCAAAATGACACCGTTTTGGTTGCCTCTTAGTAGTTCTGACCATTTATTATTCCATTATTTTTCTCCAATCCTATTACATACCAAACATAAGATAACACTATTTTTTAGTCCAATCCCATGTTGCACCAAACATTGGAAACACTATAATTAATCCAATCCAATCTAATCTCATGTCTTAAAAATAATTCAATCCTATCCCGCGCACCAAACGTACCCTATATGTATTTTCGATGACTTTTTCATTGCCGATGACGTTGGATCTCCATCACATGACGTTGGATCTCCATCACATGCGCTGCTACAGAGATCCTTTGTGCATTAAATCTCCATCTCTTCCAAACTCTTATATATATATAAAATAAAATAAATAAAAAATAAAAAATAAAAAAAAAGAATTTATAAAAAAAAAAAAAAAAAAAAAAAAAGACCCATTTGAATAGGTGTCGAGTTGGAAATGGATCTACTCAATTTTTACTCAATCCAAACCATCATGTTAGCGGCTTATTGTGTTTGAAAATGAAAATCCCAACTCTTTACTTGTGTAAATGGGTGGATGAAGTTCACAAAAACAACAATATTTATCACCGGAAGAGAAAGGGATTGAAGACAAAACTATTGATTTCTAAAGGGTTAAGTCACTTACAAACTTTGTATATTAATCAATTTAGAAAATTTCAAATTAATGGGTTATTATAATGGGTTTTAAGATGTCGATTCAAATTTGATCTATTATTTTTTGGATTTTATAAAGGGGAATTATAATTTAGTACCTAACATTTGGTCAAGTATTTATTTTTAAAACGAGTTTGGTTTTATAGTACTCTAAATTTTCAAAAATACATCAAATAGGTTCTTTCATAGTCAACCGTTTGTTAAATTTAACAATTTTAGAGGTAATTTTGTCTAATTTTGTCTTTAAAGAAGAAGATTTCCATATGTCAAACACAAAAAATAAATATAGAAAACAAGAAAAATATGTTTATATATTAAAAATATTCATATATAGTCATAAATTTTTTATAAAAAAAAATAAAAAAAAATATTGAAACGAGATTGAAGGATATTGGGCCAAAAAGAAGAAGCAAGACAGAGCCATGGCATTGACATAGAAAGTGGAGGGATCGGTGAGGGTAAATGCCAACCGGGTCACCATCATCGAAGATGATCGGTGGTCAATAGATCCATAATAGATCCAATCTAAAAATTGGATTTCCATTTTTTGGTCAATTTTTTTCTTTTAATTTGATCTTGAGATGAATGGTGGAGACCCGTATTTTTTTTTTTCAAATTTTTAATTCTTGTTTCTTATTTTTATTTCTTACTTTTAAAATTTATTGACACATGTTAGATGTTAATTGGATTAGTAAATTGTAAAAATTTAAAATTTAAAGGGTAAAATTGTATTTTAAAACCCTTCAATTTATGTTAGGAGAAAATGGGTCAATTTACACCTTTGTCCCTTTGACCATTAAAGTTTTGGTAACAAAACCTATTTGATGTATTATAGAAAAGTTATGGATCACGAGTACCGTAAAGTGAACACGTTTAAAAAAAAACTGATATTTCATTGAAAGTTGGGGACTTACATATAATTCTCCCTTGATATATTTCTGAATAAATTTCATATGTGTCTATAGAGGGGGTAAATTTGTCCAAACATGGTTATCTTTTGGACAAATTTAACCCTCCCTAGACACATATCATCTTTTTGGGAGAGAGGTAATGCTTACTGCCCTTGTAGGGGGGGGGGGGGGGGGGGGGTGAGCAAAAATGGACTCATTTTGTAAAAGTTTTTGGAGATGAATGGGAATCTTTTGGGAATATGTTTACACCAAATTGTTTTCCACTCCAATGTTCAACACTAAATTTTACACCAAAAAAACATCTTTAAAAAATATTCCTCCGATAAATATTTACATTATTATAAAAATTTAACCTTATTTTAATATATAATTAATATGTAAATTAAATAAATTGAATATATATATCAATATTTGTGTCATTTTAAAGATTTCAACGAGATCTTTCCAACAGTATATTTTTTTTAAAATATATATTGTTAGAATTAAGTATGAGAGAGTTAAATTAGAGATTTTTTAAAAAAATAAAACAATGATTTGACAATGAACAATAAAAAAAATAAAAAATAAATAAAAAATGGATAATGTGTGAACAGTTGAGTGCCAAAGCCAAGGCTAGCGCTCAACTGTTCAACAACACAAAAAGAGATTTTGGGAAATTGAAATCAACTCTACAATAGCGCATGGTAGGAGGGATTTAAAACTCTAAAATAGAGTTTGGTGCATCGGATAGTAGTGTATGGTTTTTTTTTTTTTTTTTTTGAATAATAATGAAGGAGACAGCAACAACTAAAAACCATAAACAGGGCTGTTATCCAGCCAGAGAGACCCCTTCGCAAAGGAGAAAGCTAAGGTAGGAAGATTATGTGCCAAAGAGTTCCCAGAAACGAGAATAGCTTGACACTTACTCACACCAACATCGGCAAACAAGGCCTTAATGTCCGACAATAAAATTTGCATCCCCATGGAACGGGGCAGAACTACTAACAATAGAAGCCACTTCAGGAGAGGACACTTTAGCAATAGCAACTTGCAAACTTAATGATTTTGCAAACATCAAGCCTTCACGCAAGGCCAAAAACTGGCCAACCTCTTGAGAGAAAAAACCAGATCAGGAAATAGACCGAGCTATAACCACTTTCCCTTTACAGTCACGGATTGCAAACCCAGCACCAAAATTTTTCCTTTTCTTTCTGGTGACAACAGCCATGTTCAACTTCAACAAACCAGGAGGAGGCATAATCCAGTCCACTAAGGGCCTACGGGAAGAGGGAGGGGAAGGAGTAGTGGCCTGTTTTGACTTCTGAAACTCTGCCAAGAAAGCTGAAGCCAAGCAAACACCATTTCAGGCAATCTCGCAGAACCTTCCACCAGCCCAGGATTGAGGTTTTCCCACACAGCCCAGGAAATAACACTGAAGAGGCAAAGGGAATCATCCGGGAAAAGGCCAGCCACCTTCATAAAAATGTCTAAAACCGGAAGCTCCCTGAAATTAGCCAAAAAAGAGGAGAAATCTGAGAGAGCCCAGACCTTCCTAGCCACCTTACACCCAAAAATGGCATGGCTAATGGATTCAACATGAAAAGAACAACTGTTACAGCTGGGCGAAGGAAGGATTACTTTTTTCCAGAGATTCTCAACAGATGGAAGGGCATTCAAGCTCGCCCTCCAAACAAAAATGCGCACCTTGGGAGGGATATTAAACTTCCATAAACGAACCCACTACTTACTAGAAGAGGACCGGTTAGAGACTAAATCCTGAATCCTGATATTGAGGCCAAGGTTGTATCCACTCCTAATTGTGAACTCACATAACCTATCATAATGCCACCTTAACCTGTCACTACCTCCGTTCCGACTGACCGGAATTGAAAGAACGGCCTCTCTATCAACGGGGAGCAGTAGAGAATTTAGCTTGTCCAAGTCCCACCCCTTCCAAGACCTATCCATCAAATCAAAAACTCGAATATTCTGCCCAGGATCAAAGGTGACCAGCTTGAAAGAGCTCGGACACGGCACCCATTTATCCTTAAAGGCACTTAAACTGTAGCCATCCCCCACAAACCACCGAAGGCCTTTCGAAAGTAATTCCCTCCCCCAAACTAAACTCCTCCAAGCATAAGAACAACCTGCATTAGCAAGGGCGAAGAGGAAATCGGAATGACTGAAGTACCTAGCACCTAGGACGCGAGCAGCCAATGAAGAAGGATTCGAGAGAATCCGCCACGCTTGTTTAGCAAGCATGGCTTGGTTAAACAACGAAATGTCTTTAAACCCAAGACCCCCAAAACTTTTTGAAAGACAAAGATTCTTCCAACTGACCCAACTTATCTTCCGTTTGCCGTCTTTCGCACCCCACCAGAACTTAGAAGACATAGAGCCTAGATCATTACACAAGGACATCGGAATTTTAAAGCTGCTCATGGAAAAGGAGGGAATCGCTTGGGCCACCGCCTTTAAAAGGACTTCTCTCCCACCATAAGAGAACTGACTACCATTCTAGCTATTAAGTTTCTTCCAAACCTTGTCTTTGATCTCAGAAAAAGTCCTAGACTTATTTCGACCTACCATAGAAGGGAGACCGAGATACTTTTCTTAAGTGTTGCAATCTCGAATATCCAAAGTCTCCTGGATCACTTTTCTTGTATCCACCAGAACCTTAAGGCTAAAGAGATCTTGGATTTAGAGAGATTAACTTTTTGACCAGAAGCTTTTTCATAGGTAGAGAGGACACCCCTTATTCGGTCACTATTAGCCTTGGTAGCCTTACAGAATAAGATGTTGTCATCAGCAAAAAGAAGGTGACTAACCAGGGGACCTCCCCTACCACAGCTGACACCCAGCCCACGACTGTTTCTTTTAGCCTTAGTAAGCAAACTGGAAAAAGCTTCAGCACACAACAAGAAGAGATACGACGACAAAGGACATCCCTGTCGAAGCCCTTTCGAAGGCGAAATGGTGCAGACCGCACGGCCATTCAGGAGAAAGGAAAGAGACGAGGTTGAGATACAATCAACAATCAGCAAGATCAACTCATTCGGGAAACACATCTTAGCCATAACCAACTCTAAAAACTTCCATTCAACCCTATCATACGCTTTACTCATGTCCAGCTTGATCGCCATCTAGCCTTTCTTAACAGATTTCTTAAGGCCCAAAGAGTGGAGGTTCTCGAAAGCCACAAGGATGTTATCCAAAATTTGTCTGCCCGGAACGAAAGCAGACTGGGAAAGGGAAATGAGATGGGCCATAATACCTTTTAATCTAGAAGCCAACACCTTAGTAATAATTTTGTACACCACACTGCACAGCGAAATCAGTCGGAAGTCCTTGAGCTCAGCCGGGTTCTTGATTTTGGGAATGAGAACAACATTAGTGTTATTAAAAGCCCTTATAGACACATCTCTATTTAGAATCCCCAAACAAACTGCGGTTACATCACCACCAATAACCTTCTAGGCCTTTTGGAAGAAAAGGGCATGAAACCCGTCCGGGCCCAGAGCCTTTGTAGGGTTAAAATCCGACACTGCTGAAAAAACTTCCTCAGTCATTTAACGGGCACTAAGGTCCCCTTTCATTCCATCAAACAACCTGGCCTTAATATTACTCATAGTGCATTGAATATCACTGACCGAAGGGTTATAAAAGGAGAAAAGAGAGGTAAAAAAACTCCTTAACAGCAGTAGACATACCTTCCTTTTTTTCCTGGCTGTAGCATTGCATGAAAAAATTTCCTATTGTTGTCCCCCGCTTAGAGCCATTCCGCTCATGAACGTTGTCTCCAGTACAGCTCTTCGCTATCAATAAGACCTTCAACTTCCTTTTCCAAAGCCTTAATAGAAATCATAATGCTAGGCTTTCCACTCTTTGTGTATAGCCTTTCAATTTCCCTCTTCTTTTCCTCAATCTTTTTCCTGATATTTCCGAACCGCGCACGACTCCACTCACTGAGTCTGGAGGCACACCTTGAAAGTTTTATCAACAAATTCGCAGACACGTCATTGGAGCCTTTATCCAACCAAGCAGACTTAACAACATTACTGTAATCTTCTTTTTTTAGCCAATGGGGTTCAAACCGAAACTGAGGGTCTCTAATCCTCAAAAACGGACATTTTGGAAAACAGTTCAGCAGTATAGGATGATGATCAGAAGTATAGAAACCCAGATTAGTTACTTGGGCGTTCCAGAATTGATCACGCCAGCTTTCATTGGCAAGGAACCTGTCCAGCCTTTCTTGAATATTATGCTTGCCATCTCTCTTATTATTCCATGTCAACCTCGGCCCCAAGAAACCCAGGTCAAACAAATTGCACTCTTCAACCGCCTGCCTGAACTTGAGCATCCCAGAAACATTCTTATCATACCCCCCCCCCCCCCCCCCCCCCCCCCCCCCCCCTTTCTCTTTCAAACTTAACAACTCATTAAAGTCCCCACCACATGCCCACAGAAGGTTGTCCACATCTTTGAGCCTACGAAGCAGGGACCACGAGGAACTTCTATTGCTAGACTTAGGGTCCCCATAGAACCCCAAGAACCGCCAGCGAAACCCGTCAGCCATACTTATCCGAGCGTTAATATGCCCAGAAGAAGAAGAAAGAATGTTTACCCTGATACTATCTTTCCAGCAAAGAAGGAGCCCACCACTACTACCTAAACTGTCCACACAAAACCAACCACTATAACCAGACAAGAGCTTTAAACTACGAACTTTTGAATTAATCAATTTTGTCTCCGAGAGGAAAACTAAATCGAGAGAATGACACTTCAGCAACCTCAGCAAGGCCGCGAACGTACGGGGATTCCCTAAACCCCGTACGTTCCAACTAAGGCCTATCATTGCTTTCAGCAGGCCTGGACCTCAGGCTCTGCCAATATAACTGTTTTCGAAATCACGGATTCACTCTTGATCTTCTTCAAACCTCTGCATTCAATTTCAGGGGGATCAAAAACCATCTTCCTCTTACAAACTTGCACTGTTAGCCCTGTCTGAGAATTAGGCACCTCTCTCTACTTGGTGGCTAAACTGATACCAGGACCTTTACTTTTCCGAGGAGACTTCTCTTTCTTGGAAAGACCATATTTCTTAACAGCAAAAGGAGACGAGCACTTGGATTTTGAGATTTTAACCGGAGATGTACTGATTTCCAGAAGTCTCTGGAAAGTACTAGAAGCAATAACTGGCTTTACCGTTAGCTTACATTCTCTTGCATTTCTTTTCCATTTCCTAGTTTTGTTCGGAGGAATAGTTGACATAGGAATTGGGTCTTCACTGACTATAGGAGGAGGCTGATTAGTGGTAGAAGAGGAGGTTAAGACATTGGATTGGAGGTCCATATCGGGGTAAGAATGGGTTAGGGTTATTTGTTTTTCAGTTACTGTTATAGAAGGGAGAGGCAACTTATCTCTTACATTATTCTGGTGGCCCAATTCTTCTAACTAGACTGGAGGCCCAATACCCGGCCCATCCACACACATCACATCTGACTGAATCAGCCCCCTTTCTTCCATAGGAATTAGGGTTCCTACTTTCTCTGGAGCCAGCGCCGCCATAACATTCACCGGGGAGGCTTTTTGAGAAACTAGAGATCCAGGCCTAAGACTAACCGATCCGTCTCCCTCCCCTTCTCTAGATCCCTCTGTTGATCTAACTCTATCAAAAGAGCTCCCATATCCCTGAGAATTATTTCTAGAGTGTAGTTTCTCAGCATTTGAAGCCTTCAGCCAAACTCCATACTTGGTAGGCGTACCGTCCAGCGCCATTTTTCTGGCTTCCACATCCAGGCACTCCATAATCCCATGGCCTACTTGTTAGGATTATGCTCAATAGCAAGAGTGTAATGTTGTAATTGACAATCTTTTTCATATTAATAAAGTGATTTCTGGTTTAACAAATCTTATAGCATTTATAGTTTAATATTATAATTGTCAAAGTAAATAATCATAAGGTCTAAAGACTATGAGAAAAGAAGAATTGTTCGTACATCTGGATATGTATGTGGTAGACACAATTCTTTAGTTAGTCTTGAATAACGTTCACAACTTAAGTTAAAGGTTGGGCACCTTTATCTTGTTAAAGTTGTAGAATTCTTTTGCTAGCATTTGAGTGGGATCAAATGAGATATGATGAGTCTAAAATCATCAGAGTGTCTTCGAGTAAAAGAATCTAGTGCACTAGGTGCATTGAACTGGATCACAATGAAAAGCTTTATCTAGAACCGTCAATAGATAATAGTCTTTTCATTATCAGGACAATTGGAGAGTCTATCTTAATCCTGAGATAAATGATGGACTTATGGTTGCAAGTGATATCATTTGAGTTATCAATGAGTACGATTATATAGTATAGTCTATCCTCGATAGTTTGGTGATATTCATTTGTTAATCGATAGAGGACTTCATTTATAGATATGGACATCGTGGCTCCATTTATTAAATGAGAGTATAATATCATCATATGGATGTTTTGAGGTAATTGGATATTAAATCTCAACGTTGAGTTTTCGATAGTGTCTATTGAAAACATGGCTTCTGGACAAGTCAAAATATCCAAGTTCAAAACGTGGTCATATGAGTAAATATGGTAACTTGGAGAGTTATAGGCGGTCTATGAACTCTTGGCGATTACTGATATTAATCACGAGGATACACTATCTCTAACATGATTGTCTAGGGTATGAATGAGGAACATCTTCTTATTCTATCTTTATTTAAGAGTTCAATTTTAGCTCTTTAGTGGAATGAGTTAAAATTAATGGATCGGACCTAAGTGAATCATTTGTTGATTGTGATTAGGTTATGTCTATTGAAGCTTAAATTTAGATAGCCCGCCAAGATCCCCAATCCACACGGACTTGCATGGATCACTTGATATATTCTACCGGACCAATTTATGGGTCCATTTAGAATTGCATTTAATATATTAAGAATATAATTTGCACATTATTTATTTAATGGGCTGCTCAATTATATTAATATATTAATGAAAGGCATGTGGGCTTGTTTCTTTTAGTAAGAATGGGTCTGGTTCACATGTGGGCTTTTTATTTAAAGTCCAATGGATTAAATGAAATAAGAAAATAATATATGGCCCATTTATTTAAGTGGGGCGGCAAGGTGTATATATTAACCTAATATATTATTTTGTTTCATTGTTTTAATTAAATAAGAATTAATTAATTGTTTAATTAATTGTTTAATTAAGAAACAAATCTTTTTCTGATCAGGAAATATATTTCCTAAAGTTATACTATTGGTAGTAGTATACTAAAAGTAAAAGACTTATTTGATAAGAAAATAAATAATTAATTTTATTTATTTAATCAAATAAGAAGTCTTTTTATTTAGTCAATAAAAGAATAAAAATATCTATGAGTTGGATTAGGGTTTGAAGTCTAAAGGTTGATGGAAATTAGGGTGCAACACAAACCCTTTTTGGTATGTGATTTGCGGCAACCCTAGTCCCATTTAGAGGAAGATTTCGGCAACCCTAAATATAAGAGGAAGCAAAATATCGGCCACCTATATATTACTATATATAGAATTCGGCCACCCTAGTAGTTGATTGATTGATTCAATTTTCTTCTTCTTCTCAATTCAAAGAAAAGTATTATTTTTATTCTACTAAGACATAAAAGAGAGAAGAGATTATTCTTTGATGGTACACTAATTGCTTGTTCATCAATAAGCTTGTGTGTACAACATCAAATTAGGTTCACGCGAGTTTCGATCATTAGATTGAGAACTCAAAAGTGACCGGAATAATCTTTGTCTTCTTTTGATTGTTTTGAGACTAACAAAAGAAAAAGAAAAGTTTGTTTGTCCATTCTCAGGTTTGCAATTCAAAGAAAAGGAAGACCACGCTCCTAGGTGATTCACGTTTGTGCTAGGATTGAAGATCTTGCGGATTACCATCGACGTAAGTCAATCGGATCACACGACAAAAGGTATTCTTCTTTTGTTGGTTTATATGTATGCTTGATTAATTAAAGGGTTAAGGTTCATAAAAAGGAAAAATTTTAAAACACACTAAATCTATTTTTAGTCTCACTTCCACTGCGTGTACTACGGTATTTTTCCCTACAATTGGTATCAGAGCCTTGATTGAACCCTTTTAATTAATTAACGTATATATACGTGGATCTATTTCTTTTTATTGTGATTATGCATGTTTAGAAAGAGATGGCACTCTAGGTATTCGCATATATAATTACATGTGGATGTATGGATTTATATATGTTTTATGTGGATTGTTATTGCTCGATTTTGGTCCTAGATTTTCAATGTATTTTTGTTATGGAATTGTAACAAGAAGGGTGGTCTATCATTGATGAGAATCAATAAGCATCATCAAAGGATCAATTGCATGTTCCGGTTGGGCCAATTACAAGGGGCCAAGAGGATCAAAAAAGCATTTAATGATGGGCTAATTCTGAGTTGCTGAAGTTCATGTTCGGCCCAAATCTGAGCTGAACTTCGTGGGCCTCTACAGAGAGCATCTGAAGTCGGATTGTCTACTATAATATATTTTCGGAAAGCCCAAGACGAGCCCTATAGATGTCATAAGACTCTAGCATCCGTAAAAGATCATATCAGGCCCAAAATCGGCCATCTATCTTGTTGTGCGAAGACTTGAGCTGAGGAGTCCGAATTTCAGCATATTTCCTAATAAAGAGCTGATTTGGGTGTGAGATACAAGCTAGGGTTGGAAGATTCCGAATTTTAACATATTTCATATTTTTAATTATTTCCCAAATAAATAGTTGATTTGTTTCCCAAACAAAGTCAACTAATTGCTAGTTTTTATTCTTTTACTTTCCTAATTGTAAGGCAATTAATTGCTAAGTAGTTTATTTCCTTTTCTTTTGTCGTCTAGGGTTTAGATCTTTTCTTAGTATTTAAAGGACGCATTAATGTATTATTGGAAGGAGATTAGACTTTGAATAAAATATTATTTGAGAGAACTTTTTCTCTTGGTTCTTCATTGAACTATGAACTTATCAAGGTTCTACCTTGTGGCGTTCAAACCTTGACTTATCACTCACCTTCTTTCTCTTTCTTGAGTGTGGCGTCTACAACCTTCTTAATACCGTTGGTTCTTATCTCCATATAGATAATGGGTCACGGTCCTTTATTTTCTTTGTTTTTATAAACTTGAATTAGAAAACGATCCTTCGTTACCATATATTGGTTCCGGGTCTCACTACTCTTGGTGAAGATCATATCAGTTGGTATCAGAGCTTAGGCTTCTAAATCAGGTTTGATCTATCCCTTTTTTTTATTTTTATTTTTTATTTTTTGTATTTCTTTTATTTCGTTTGATCAAAAAAAAAAAAAAGTTGATCAGATCCGTTACCAAAAAAAAAAAAAAAAAAAAGTTTAATCAAATTCTGATTCCAAAAAAAAAAAAAAAAAAAAAAGTTGATCAGATCCGTTACCAAAAAAAAAAAAAGTTTAATCAAATTCTGATTCAAAAAAAAAAAAAAACTTGATTAGATTCCGATTCAAAAAAAAAAAAAAAAATGTCTGATGATGTACCGGAAACGATTGATATCAATTTTTTTTACAAAGCCATGGTACAAAAGTTTGATCAGTTGTTATCAGATGAAAGTTCTCAAGGTGTGTTTACCTTATAAAGCTAGGGGGGGTGAATAGATTTTATCACCCAATTTTCGCGTGCATGTCAATTTTACGAAAATACCCCTAGCAAGTCAAAAATACATACAAGTGTAATAAGATGCGGAAATTAAATAACACTTGATGTTTACGTGGAAACCCAACCATTGGGAAAAACCACGGGCTATTTAGTGAGCCACACTCGGACCTCGAAATCCACTAATTGAAATGGAGTTTACAACCTATGTAGACCTTGTCTAACACTCCGGTCAATAACCCCCCACTTCTACCACTCGGGCCTTTAAAAGTGGCTCTAGTCCAATTGCTTATGTGACCACCTATTCCCGGTGTCCGACCTAATCCTGGTCAATCACACAAGACTTAAATCTCTCAAAAGAGATGCACAACCCTATGTGAATATGCAATGATATCCAAATATTGCAATAAGAGCTAGGGTACTCTAGATGCTTACCTAGGATTATAAGATGACAATATAATCAATCCTAGATATCATATATAGCTATATGTCATGGCATACAACTTTAGCTAAGTAAAGGATAACCAATCCTAGATACAAAGCTATCACAAATAACCCACAAACATTCAAAAGATTAACTAGTTGATTAAAAAAACAATCTATCAACCTAGTTATCAATAAATCACACAAGAATGTTTATGGCATAGCTTTTAGGCAATAATGACCTAATCAAATAAGCTATGAAAAATTAACCCAATCAACACATAATCTCAATCATGTATGTAGAAATTAATCTAAAACATACAAGTAATAAATGAGATAAAATTGACAAGTAGAAACACTAATTATGTAAGATAAAAGTGTTCAACAAATCATACCATGTGTGTTGAAGAAGACCCATGCATTAGCACATGCTAGATGATCCTAGATGATGCTTAGATGATGATTTATGCATACGGAAATGGGTTTGGATGATCAAAGATGAGTTCTTGATAAAAAAAACTCTCTTTGAAAATCCTCTCAATCAAAAATATAAGTTTATTGAGTCATTGAAGTGACCTAAGGTCAAAGAGGCATATATATATGATGTCCAATTGAAGCTATGTCGTTTTGGAAATTTTTTAAAAAGTTTCCGCGCAAACTGCTCTACGTAGGGCGGATTTTGGGCAGGTGTAGGGCGGATTGAAAAATCAATCAGGTGCCCGCTCTACGTAGGGCGGGTGAACAGCGGAATGGGCGCGACAGTGCATTAGCTTCAACTTCAAGTGCCTCAAAACATGGCCAAACGACATCAAAACCTTTCATATATATATCGTTGGAAAGATATGGATGTCTACTTTCTACTCCAATTTATGGAATGACATTTCGATATCTGTAGAAAAGGTTATGGTCAATAGAGTGACCAAAGGTCAGAAACGGACAACAACATAGTTGCCCTGTTTTGGTGGTCACTTTGGAGATTTCAAAACCAATCCAAAAGGTCATGAAATATTACGAATAATATACCGTTGGAAAGGTATGGATGTCTAGTTTGTCTAGAATTTTACAAAACTCAATTTAAATCATTTTATAAAAAGTTATGGTCACAAGACCATACAAAGGTCAGTTTTGAAAAAACATTGAAATTCAATCTTTTGAAACTAGACACATTACTCCAAACAACCAAACCAAAACTACCACTTATCCAAGAGAAGAATGAGACCTTCTCAAGTGGTCAACCATCGCGCTAAGATATGCACACCATCGTGCAAGCGCAGACGTTTTCGATCACACAAATGGAAACGAATTACACCACACTTAATACTAATCATGAAGTGCAAGTGTGGGAATTGAATGCATCCTAATGCCTATCATGTCATGGCATTTCATAGAACAAGATGCAATCAATTTAATGCAAGAAGAGATATTGAATAATCAATAAAGCACAATGCACACAAAATATAAACACAACATTCAAGAATAAGAGTTATGCATGTTGTGTGTGTGTGCAACTATATCTCTTCAGGGCAAAGTAAGCACAAGATATATACCTTTGGTGCTTGTCCTCTTGAGGTCTTGGAAAGGGTATTTGATCTTCAACTAATCACCTAGACTACCCTTACAACCAAACCCCAACATGTGGTTTACCCACGAAATAAGCCAATCAACTAAAGGGAATCCTTACATCAGAGATGTTGGATCAACGAATGAAGAGGAACGGTTCCACACGAGTTGGGCAACATTCGTGTTCTTCTTCATCATGGGAACCGAATTGGAACAAGAGAGATGACCAGCCTAGTTTCAAGGCCAAGGCCGAACCTTCCGAAGATCACAAAGATGGAGAGCTTTTGGTCGCAAGAAGAGCTCTTAGTGCTCAAGCAAAGGAAGATGATGAGGTACAACGTGACAATGTCTTTCACACCCGATGCCATGTCAATGATAAGGTATGTAGCATGATAATTGATGGGGGGAGTTGTACTAATTTGGCTAGCACTATTTTGGTGGAAAAACTGAATTTGGCCACTTTAAAGCACCCAAAACCTTATAAGTTACAATGGTTAAATGATAGTGAAGAAATCAAGGTGACTAAACAGGTGTTGGTGTCTTTTTCCATTGGGAAGTACAAAGATGAAGTCTTGTGTGATGTGGTACCAATGCATGCAAGTCATATCCTTTTGGGGCGACCATGGCAGTTTGATAGGCGTGTAACTCATGATGGTTATACAAATAGATACTCCTTTGTACTCAATAAAAAACAAATCACTTTTGTTCCCTTAACCCCAATACAAGTATATGAAGATCAAGTGAGGTTAAAAGAAAAGAGAGATGTAAAAAAGGAGAGTGAGAGTTCAAAAGAAAGAGAGACAAAAGAAAAAGAGATTGAAAAAGCAAAAAAAGAAATCTCGGCCGATGAGGGAAAAAAAGAGAGAAAACAAATGAACTTCTATGCAAAAAAGAGTGAGATCAAAAAGGCATTATTTTCAAATCAGCCAACTTCTCGGCCTGGTGTTCTTGTTTCTCTTTTTCAGGACTTTGATGAAGTGTCGAAGGCTATCAACAACATCACGGTGAAGATTCGAGGACGAATCCTTTTGAAGAGAGGGGGAATGATGAGAATCAATAAGCATCATCAAAGGATCAATTGCATGTTTCGGTTGGGCCAATTATAAGGGGCCAAGAGGATCAAAGAAGCATTTAATGATGGGCTAATTCTGAGTTGCTGAAGTTCAAGTTCGGCCCAAATCTGAGCTGAACTTCGTGGGCCTCTACAGAGAGCATCTGAAGTCGGATTGTCTATTATAATATATTTTCGGAAAGCCCAAGACGAGCCCTACAGATATTATAAGACTCCGGCATCTGTAAAAGATCATATCAGGCCCAAAATCGGCCATCTATCTTGTTGTGCGAAGACTTGAGCTGAGGAGTCCGAATTTCAGCATATTTCCTAATAAAGAGATGATTTGGGTGTGAGATACAAGCTAGGGTTGGAGGATTCCGAATTTTAGCATATTTCCTATTTTTAATTATTTCCCAAATAAATAGTTGATTTGTTTCCCAAACAAAGTCAACTAATTGCTAGTTTTTATTCTTTTACTTTCCTAATAGTAAGGCAATTAATTGCTGAGTAGTTTATTTCCTTTTCTTTTGTCGTCTAGGGTTTAGATCTTTTCTTAGTATTTAAAGGACGCATTGATGTATTATTGGAAGGAGATTAGACTTTGAATAAAATATTATTTGAGAGAACTTTTTCTCTTGGTTCTTCATTGAACTATGAACTTATCAAGGTTCTACCTTGTGGCGTTCAAACCTTGACTTATCACTCACCTTCTTTCTCTTTCTTGAGTGTGGCGTCTACAACCTTCTTGATACCGTTGGTTCTTATCTCCATATAGATAATGGGTCACGGTCCTTTATTTTCTTTGTTTTTATAAACTTGAATTAGAAAACGATCCTTCGTTACCATATATTGGTTCCGGGTCTCACTACTCTTGGTGAGGTTCATATCAATCATCGCCATAATTCCTTCTTGGTAGTTGCTAGGTTTTATTTTTATTTATTTATTTTAGTGCAGTATTTTTTACTGCCATTTTTTTTTAATTTTTATGTGCAGTTTTTTGTTTGTAAAAGTACTGCAGTGAATAAAATAATAATAATAATAATAATACTGCGGTATTTTATTAGTTTATATACTGCTGTAATGTGTTCAATCTTTGAAGATTTGAAGACACGAAGAAAAGGAAGCAACCGGAACCAAGAACGAGCACCGTGCGCACCCTAGGAGTGGATTGGGCTGCGAATGGCAAGCCCAAATCTTGGTGGGCTGCGCACGGCAGCCCTATGAGGCCTCATGGGTTGCGCACAGCAGCCCCTTTGTGGGGTTGTGGGGTGTGTTCGCCCATGGGGGCAGCCGAGGGATGAGCGATATGGTTGATGGCAACTTGAAGATCTTGTATTCCTAAACAATTGTAATTTACTTACTTTTCTAGGATGGACCAAAATTGTTGTTCTTTATTTTTTGCATAAATATTACAATATTTGTTATTGTATGATAACATGACATATAGAATAGGAGTGCCACTCATATATCTCTTTTGGTATGAACATGCATTGAATGATTTAGGTATCTAAATTGGCATCTAGATAACTTGGTAAATCATTCTATGGGATTTAATCACATGCCTTAAATAATTGAGTGGGAGAAGGTGTTTTTGTAACACCTATGGCCTCCAAGGTTAGTTGAGCTTTATTATTTATTGGTAATCCCCCCAAGGGGCGTCCATGAATGGAATTTAGCAATATACTTCCTTACAAGGATAGACTAGACAATGGACTCAAACGAGATCTACTCCCCAATGAGGGATTTTCGTGAGAGAAAATTGAGGGTCGATATCTTGGTAACACACTCAATGTAATTTTATTGATATCCTCCCAAGAGTTCTTGTCAATAAAATTGCAAGGCTAAAATTGAAAACGCTGGTTGTTATGTTAACAATTAGGTGAGACCTAGTCTAACTAGTAAATGGTGCGAACTCCTAAAGGAGGCGTAACGTTTATGGGTGTTGGATCACCGTTGAATTTTATGATTGAGTTATTTATTTAATTCAAGATAAATATTTAAAAGTGCTTTATCATGATTATTTACTTATATATGTTTTGTTTTATTCAGAAATCATGACCCCATCACTTATGAACATCCTGAAAGATAACACTTTAACTGGAGATAATTATGTCACATGGAAAAGGAAAATTGGGTTGTTGCTGCAAAGTGAAAAACATAAGTTTGTTCTAACTACTCCTAAACCACCTGCTCCTAATAATGAATCTAGCATAATGTATAGAGATGAGTATGAGCAGTGGAAGACTTCAGATGATATGGCCAAATGTTATATTATGGCCACTATCTCCGACGTGTTGCAACAGTAGCATGAAGGAATGGAGTCCGCTGCTGATATAATGATGTCTCTAGAGGAGATGTTTGCTATGAAGTCCAGGACGACTAAGAGAGAGGCAGTGACTGCTTTTATGAATCTTAGAATGAAACCTGGACAGGCTGTGAAGGATCACATGATGAAAGTCATAGCACATCTCAACATTGCTGAACTACATGGCGCTGAGATAGATGGTGAGACAAAAATTGATATGGTTGTCAATTCATTGTCAGATTCCTTTGATCAGTTCAAATTGGACTACACTTTGAACAAAAAGGAATACACCTTACAAGGCCTAATGCAAGATGTTCAAAGTGCTGAAAAGATCCTTGTGAAAGGCAAGGGTCAAGAGATTCATATGGTTGGTAAAGTTGCTACTGTTAAGGCCCGTCAAAAGGTCAAGAAACAACAGAAGAAAAAGCCGAATTTTGTAATTTTGTTACTTTTGTATTGGCGTTGACATTGATGGAATAAATGGCATAAGAATAATAAAAACAAGGGCAAATTACACTGCACCCCTTGAGGTTTGGGCAAGATACACTCACATGAAAAAGTTTTTGTATTTTACACTAACACCCCCAAGACTTAAGTTTGAAAAAGTTTGACTTTAAAGATTGCCAAAAATGCCCCTAAGTCCTTAATAGTTGGTATAATACCAAAGTTAAACTTTGAAGGGGTATTTTTGGCAATCTTCGAAGTAAAACTTTTTCAAACTTAAGTCTTAGAGGTGTTAGTGTATAATACCAAAACTTTTCAATGTGAATGTATCTTGCCCAAACCTCAAGGGGTGCAGTGTAATTTGCCCTTGTTTTTATTATTCTTATGCCATTTATTCCATCAATGTCAACGCCAATACAAAAGTAACAAAATTACAAAATTCGGCTGTGAAAGTCCAACATACAACTGTCTTGATTCTTGTGAGAGGAGATTGGTGCCTAAAAATGATAGTAGCCTCAACCAATTTTTTTTCTTTTTTTCCTTTTTCAAGCGATCATGATGGGTTTGGTTGGCTTTATGAAAATTAATGATTTTGATGGCTTCTGAAAATAATAATAATAATAGAGTAATATTAAGTGTCCCAAAATTTTATCCAAAAAACCTTCTCAAATTATGTGGTTTGGTGAGTTATCAACATCTTGTAAATTATGAGTTTATGTACTAAGGGATATGATGTTAACAACTGACCATGCCATATAATTTGGGAAAATTTTTGGTAAAAAAATGTAAAAAGCCTAACATAACTCATAATAATAATAATAATAATAATAATAATAATAATAATAATAATAAAAGCGAGAAAAATACTACATAACCCATTTTTCTTTCCTTCTCGGTTCTCAACAACCAATATGAGAACTTCTTTATAGCGGCTTTGACACTTTGTTTCATAAGAAACTTTAAAGTGGTTTTATTTCATTATATTCCAACCATCAATTTCATTCATTTGGTATCATTGACATAAGAATTGATATAAGAGATGACCTAATTGTGGAGTAATAGGTAAAGTTTAGTGGTGTCAAGGCCGGCACGACCCATTTGTGTCTGGCCAAAGAAGCCCATTTTTGAAAACGGACTCGACCTGGCATGGCACAGCAAGTTGTCAAGCCATGCCAACGGGCCGGGCCGAGCCGACACGCAGGTCTACAAATTATTATTTTTTTATATAATTTAAAATTTTTAATTCAATTGTACTAACTTATAATATTGTTTAAACAATTTAAATTATATAATTTTAATTGTAATTTTTCTATCTTATTTATTATTTTAGTCTAATAAAAAATGTAGAAAATAGAAAGATTTATTATTTTATTTAATAAAATAATTCAAAGAATAAATAAAGCTAAAAGATTAAAGAAAATAAAAATAGATTAAATTATGAAAATATGAAATGAAGAATTATTTTTTTATTTTGGAGTCTCAGTATTACATATTTATATGATTGCCTCATTAAAAACCTTACCAGGAAAAACCCAGCGGGATAAAAACTTGGTAAGGAAAAAAAAGTGCAATCGTAAAAACCCAGCGGGATAAAAACTTGGTAAGGAAAAAAAAGTGCAATCATATTACAAGTTAATGTACATGTATAACCTAGAAGTCCTAGATCTGGTTACTGCCGGAACTCTCATCGACATATAAATTACTGAAATTTTGAATGAGTTGTTCCTCTATCGTTTCATTTTGCATCCTCTTTCGAGCACAGTCTTAATCCCAAATGCACGCCAATACCTCCACCATCTCTGGAGACAAAGAACTTCTTCTTTCTTCAACAATTCTTCCAGTCATGCTGAATACCTGTTCTGAGGAAATAGTGGAGACAGGGATAACCAGTACGTCACGTGCAAGATGTGACAGGACCGGATATCTATAGCTGTAGGTCTTCCACCGTAACAACAGATCAAATCCCTCCTTGTTTTCAAATCCATCAAATTGAGCTTCAACGAAGCTTTTCAGTTTGGCACCGGAAGTTGCACTAGCTCGTGAAGAACTTGATGAGCCTACTTTTTTTTGGCATTTTAGAATGTTCCAACTTGTCTGATTCGGAAGTGTGTCTGGTTCTGCTGATGGTTGCACGTCAACGCCGCCATACCTGCACTCATAAATACTAATAACTTCGAACAACTTGGTTCGAATGTCAATAACCTGTGCAGAATAATCTACACTAAAAAATTATTACCAATATACTCTAGCTGAAAAAATATACACGTGTGTCTAATACAACCTAGAGGGTTAATCGATTATTACCAACTTTTTCGATTAGTCAATATTAACAATAAAACCCAATTCAACAAATAATAAAAATCAAGTAAAAGTGTGGAAATTAAAGAACACTTGATTTTTACGTGGAAACCTTCAACAAGGAAAAACCACGGGACTAGCCACACTAGCCAATTAAGCCACAACAATCCATTATATGAAAAGACGGTTACATCCTCAAGTGATACACGGACTCTCACTCATGATAACCTCAAGCTATGGACACTACCACTCGCCACTCTTGGTTCAATCCTAGTGATATCCCCCGATCCACTACTCTTGGCGTGAGCACCCCCTAATCTACCCGCAGGCCTTTTATAGCGGTGCTTGGCAATGCTTGCCAACCAACCCTCGGTTGCAAGACTTCACTTACTTGTGCAACTTCACCTAGAAACTACAAGACCTTGACTCATTGAAGAGAATTAAAAATCTAAGTGAATATGACAATAATGCTCACATGCAATAATATGTGAGACCACATACAAAATGCTCAACTAGGAATTTAATGAGACAATCAATAAATCCAAGTTGTCAATGTCTAAATGCAAAACATGAAGACTTAGCTAGATGTTAGCAATCACAAAACAATCCTAGCTATCAAACAATGTCAACATGTCCATACATGTGAACTCAATTAGTTGTAGAGAATTTCCAACAACCTAATTGTTACTCAAAACATACAAAAACATTTAGAAGCTTAACTAGTTGATTAAAAGACAATCTATCAACCTAGTCATCAATAAATCACACAAGAATGTTTATGACTTAGCTTTTTAGGTAAAAATGACCTAATCAATTAAGCTATCAAAATACAAACCCAATCATGTCATCATTCAACAATAAATGCATTCAATTAATGATTTCTACAAATCCTATGCATTAAAAACGAATTCTTGGACTTGAAGAACAATAAACAAAGATGAAATGTTTGTTCTTACTTACCAAGTCAATAATGATGAAGACCCATGCACATGGGTTTTGGGTTTGGGAGATTTAAATAAGCAATCTTGGTGTTTTCTCTCACTAGGGAACTCTTAATCTCTCTCTAGGATTTTGTAGTTTTTGTTTCTTAAAGACAAATGATGAGAAAGAGATGTATTTATAGTGCTTAGATGATAGCCCTATAAATTTCATGAATTTCCCTTCAAAAATGAGCCAAATCAAACTCCAAATGAGTAAGATATGGCCAAATTACGAAACAAAGGCGGAGTAGTGCGCCGATCTGTTGGCTAGTATACTACCTGTGTAATAACCCGCGCACTGGCAAATTAACACAATAGCTCGAGATTCGAGCTCCCCAAACCATGATCAAACGACATTGAAACCCTTCGTATGATATACTGTTAGAAAGGTATGGATGTCTACTTTCTACTCCATTTTACGAAATGATGTTTTGATTCTGTATTAATAGATATGGTTATTTGAGTGACCAAAGGTCAGAAACGGACAACAACAAAGTTGCCCTATTTTGGTGGTCACTTTGGAGATTTCAAAACTAATCCAAACGATCACAAAATATTACGAATAATATACCGTTGGAAAGGTATGGGTGTCTAGTTTGTACAGAAATTTTTAAAACTCATTTTGAAACTTTATATAAAACGTTATGGTCACAAAACCACACAAATGTTAGTTTTGAAAACATTTGAAACATTGAAATCTAATCTTTTGAAACTAGACACCTTACTCCATTCAACCACACCATAACTAACACTAATCCAAGAAAAGAATGGGACCTTCTCAAATGGTCAATCATCGCGCTAAGGCATGCACACCATCGTGCAAGCGCGGATGTTTCCAATCACACAAACGGAAATGAATTACATCACACAAAACCACACTTAGATCTAACAATGAAGTGCCAGTGTGATTGTGTAAAAGATGTGAAACTCAATAAATTACAGTGTGTTCTAATAATATATTAATCTAGAGGGGGGGGGGGGGGGGGGGGGGGGGGGGGGGTGGTGTGAATAGATTTTAACCCCTATTACCAAATTTTTGCATTTAGTCAATTTTATGAAAATAACCTCAATCTAGTCAATTTAATAAATCAAGCATAAAAGTGCGGAAATTAAAAGACGCTTGATTTTTACATGGAAACCCTCAACAGGGAAAAACCACGGGTTGTTATATGCGCCACACATGAACCTCGAATCCACTAATTGCAATGGTGTTTACAACTTAGGTTGACCTCAACCTCTCATGGGTCTATAACCTACCACTACTACCCGCAGGCCTTTAAAAGTGAACCTAGTCCAATTTGCTTGTGGCATAAGCAATTTTAGCCACAAGACTTACTTCTCAATGAAGAGATAAAATAGCCTATGTGAATATATATGATATCCAAAATGCAAATAGAGCTAGGGAACACTAAATGCTTATCTAGGATTATAAGATGACAATTAAATCAATCCTAGATATCAATGCTATATGACATGGCATAATGCTTAGCTAACTTAGATTAAACAAACCTAGGTATAGCTATCACAATACATCACTCAATCAAGACAACACAAACAATCTCTATCTTGTATCTAGAATATGTTCTAAGAGCATACAAATAATAAAAGAGAAGGCTTGATAAGAAAAACACTAAGATTAGATGAAATTAGTGAAAACCTTACCAAGCAAAATGTGTTGTTGAAAACCCATGTATGAATGCATCCTATATGGTCATAAATGATGCAAAATGAATCTTTGATGCACAAGGGAAATACTTTGAGTGATAAAGGAGAGTTCTTTATGATCTTTTCTCACTTGAAAAATATCCTAAGTGAAAAATCTGATTTTGGACTCTTGAACTCGACCTACACCTGAAGAGGCATATATATAAAGTGCCAAAATGAAGTGACATCGTTTTGGAAAAGTGCCCAGAAACAGGAAATTCTACGCCCTAATTCTGCGGCCGGTGACCGCAGAACAAGGGCTCCAAATACCAACAGTCATGCTAACTTAGATTCTGCGGCCTCATTTTACGTCTTGCCCGCCGAACAAGGGCACCGAATTACAATCAGACCCACTGGTCTGAATTCGGCGGCCATATTATGTGGCCCCTTATCGCCGAACCAAGGGCACCAAAAAGACACCAGATCAACTGGTCTCAATTCGGCGGCCTGATTCTACAGCCACCGATCGCCGAACTAGGGCACCGAAATCCCCTAGCTTTGCATCCTAATGCCTAAACATGTTAAGGCAAAACAAGCAAGATGCAATCAAATAAACATGCATGAAGAGATATTAATGAACATATTTGTACACATATAAAAACACACAACATACAAGTATTAAAGATATGCATGAGTTGTGAGTGTATGCAACTACATCTCTTCAAAGCAAGTAAGCACTTAGAAATTTACCTTTGGTGCTTCTTCTCTTGAGGTCTTGAGAGGGACTTGGTTGTGCAAAGCACCAACCATCAAAAGCCTAAGCTACCCTTATATCAAACCCCACATGTGGTTTGTCACCGAAATAAGCCAATCAAACTTGAGGCACTTATAAGATGCACATATATAAGCAATTAGAACACAAATGCAAGATGAACAAAGCATGCATGTAGTGTGTGTATGTGTGTGTGTGTGTGTGTGTGTGTGTGTGTGCAACTAAATCTCTTCAAGAGGCAAGTCAAGTGATTTACCTTTCGCTCTTACTCTTGAAGTCACAGAGATGCTTGAAAGCTTGCCATTGAGGACCTAAACTACCCATTACAAAATCATCCCTAACTATGATTTATCATGAAATAAGCCAATCATAAAATGGAGGTCCTTACACTAGCAATGTTTCTAAACCAGATAATTTAATCCTAGGACCTACTATAACACCTAAAGCATAAAGGAAAGGAATTATAGACCGGTATTTTTTAAACTTGGTCTCCATGGCAACAACTGCAATGCCTAAGATACCCTATAATTGTTTAACAATTCAGACATTTCCACATTATGATGGATTGCCAAGGAAGATGTGGGGTAGTAGACCCCAAAAATAGTTACAGTGGAATCATAAAAACATTTAAAAATTCAACAAAAATCTTTGCCACATGCCAATCTTCTAGGGTCAGTACTGGACGGCCAATTTCGGACATTTTCATGTTATAAACCTGAAATAGGTGTATCATAATCCAAACAATTTTGCAGCATTAAGTAAGTAGAGTTCCACCTTACCAACATATCTGTTTGGAATCTTCAGGGTCGTAGACCATAAGTTTTACAGTATCTACCGAATTCATTCAATCTTGGATTAGAACTACAGAGCCAAGAAGGGGCATCTTTGATGTGATCTATACGATCGCTTACTACCTTTATACCAGACTGTACAATTAAATTGATGATATGACATGCACACCGTTGATGGAAGAAATAACCCCCATGTTGCGGGATATTTTTTTTCAAAAAACAATGCAATAGAGGTAGTATTTGCATATGCATTATCTAATGTGATAGAAATGATGCGATGAGTTATTTCAAAAGTTTCTAAAACAGAAATAATGACATTAAAAATATTTCCTACGGTATGTGCAAAATCCATAGGACGAAAACCATGATATTATTATTTATTTATTTTGTAACCTCCAATCAGAGTCTAAATAGTGTCCTGTGACAGTTAAATAGTCTTGTTTGGAACATGCATTCCAAATATCGGAAGTTAATGCAATAGAGACAGTTAGATGCTGTAATTCAGCCTTCAACTCATCTCGTTGGGTTTGAAACATTTTAACAAATCGCTCCTAATAGTGTTTCTAGAAACATTTAAATTGGAGTGTTTTGGCATTTTACGAAACCATATAAATTATTTTGAAATGCCCCCTCCATGTTTTCATTATAAAAGTACAAAATTGACCATTAAAATAAAATAAAATAAAAAATAAAAAATAAAAAAGTGTCTACTTGAGAGATGCTTGAGAGATGTTTTTGCCTTTTTGGTATTTCATAGAAGGTTAGGTTAGGGATATTTTGGACAATTCACAAACAAACAAAAAGTGATATTTCGTGAAACCATAGGGACGTTTTTGGAATTTTCCTATTTAAAAATAACACAAACCAAACATTCTGTAAATCACACGTCCATATCGAAGTAGATACTTATTTTCATATCACAGTTTTACAACCAAGTATTTCTCCATAGATTTAGCACGACCACCTAGTAATATTTCTTCTCTATATTCATTTTACGACATGAATCTAATTACAATGAAAGTTGATAATATTGCGTACTTGTAAAAATAGCAAAAAGTACACTAACATGCAATCAAGCTACCTTCTATTGCGTTCCTTCTTGGTTTTGATTCTCATGCATGTTATATCTCTATTTTCGGTTGGTTTACAGGTTCAGTCGGGAACAATTTGGCCGACTTTAATGTATTTTTCTATGAATTTGAGTTCCCAATCTTGCAGCACTTCCAGTTCAGACTCGCTAAGACCTTCGATGTTCCCAGTGAGATCTTGAGGGTCAAAGGACATAAGAGCTAAGGCTCTGCTGGCATCTCTTCCTGCAAATATTGCGTACGGTCCTCCAGGTCCATAAAACATCCTGCAAATAAAGGTCAAGTTGTCAAACAAAATCTTTGTTCATTAAACCTACATTATTATTCATTCAACATTGCATCGCCTTCTGATGCCAGAGAATGAAATCCGATTATGAACGGATTGACATGTTTCAGAATAAGGAAACTAATTCAAGAGTATAGATTGATGAAATCATCCACAGAAAAAAAACTAAAGATCTAATCCAGCTGAAGTTTTAGAACTTAGTACATACTTGGAATGAAACGTCAACATTATAGGAAATTTAAGCATGCACCATTCTCAGTTTGATGATCACTTAAATCAAACTCATGCAACCGCAAAGCAAAACATATGAAGTTCAAAAGCTAGTCTCTCTTTCCTGTTTATCATTTTTATTGGCTCAATATTCAAACAATGGCCAGATCTAAATTCAGAGTCATGCTTCTTTCTCTTTTCCACCAAGTTTACCTAAATCATTTTTGGTATTCATTCTATCAGAAAGATCCGGCAGTCTAATCACATCTAACCTTTGCTGACACTGAACTTGATAGAACAAAGATCACATTATCCTCTAAAACAATCATACCCACAATATTCCCCTTATTCTGTTAATCATTTATCTCATAATTCTCATTCTCATTAAAATTGCAAAAATGAAATGACATGTTGCTCCTCTCACCCAACCCAACCCAACCCATGAGGAAAAAGAATCATCATATGATATTTAGTCTACCAACTTCACTACTCTCCAAACAGCATTACAGAAGAAAAAAGTGCTGTTGACTGTCTAGTGTTGTCTATATGTTGTTGACAAGTGTTCTCTGTAGTTCCTTCCATTGATTTCAGTAAATAATGCTACATGTGTTTATGTTGCACATTTACATAATCCACAGATAACAGATCAAAGTCTGTCTAATACTTGAGCTCTTCAAAAATTCAGTACCGAAAAATTTTCTCTGGCAATACATTTGCAATATTTTCATGTATTAAGAGTGCTGTGTTATAACTTCATTATCAATTTCATTAAAATGGTACTCTTTATATGCTAACCAAGCTATCATTCTTGGTTATTAATTTAATTTCAAATAATCCTTCAATATATTTATCCAGGACAACTTTTACCTAAATCATTCCTTTGCATTTTCATCACGTCTCCCAACTAATAAGTTATTAACCTCACATCCTAACTAACATCTCTAGATTTTTTACTAAAATAACTACCAGATTTTTATGGCACTTATAAGATAAGTTATTAACCTCACATCCTAACTACCAGCATTTCAATGAGACTTCTATACAATATAAGATAAGAAAAACAAAAGCCAAGTGATAACCAGAGTGAAGATGGAAGATAGACATACCTTTAGTTTTAATCCTCTAAATTCAAAATGATTTCCTATCCTATCCTCCTAAGTTATTGTACTAGCACATCATATTTGACAGTGCCCAAATTGAAGAAGTTGGTGATAATCAGGCAATCCGCATAAAAAGACAAAAATGACCACGTGAAAGAAGGAATTTGGACAAAGTAGAAAAGCTTTGAGAGGAGGAAGAGAGTACAGACATTATGAGACATAGGAAAGTTTCAAAGGGAAAAGAAATTTACTGCTTGGTTCAGCAGAGGCATCTGCCCCCCTTGGCCTTTTCTAGCTCCGTCTATGGACTATGATTATGAAGATAATAGAGTGAGAAAATAACCGTAGAGGATCATTTAAAGCTTTTCTACTGAAGATGCAGCTAGTATTCATTTAAAGCATCTAAAGAAGAGAAATCCAACCAGTCAAAGAAATGCACAGTGTAAAGAAATTAACTCCTCTTTACATTGTTGGATGGCATAAACAACACTAGCAATTAAAGGAAGATAAAAAGCAATTCAAAATAAAAACCAAAATTTTGGAACAGGCAGTTGATGTGTAAGGGAATTAGATCTACTCAGGAGGTCCAGCTTACCTCAAATGTGCAGTAAAAGAAAAACAGTACAGCAGCTTTCCTTTTAAAACTGTAGACCCCCAATTCACTAAACTTCTAAATTGATGTGATTTCCATTTTTTTAAATAGAAGTTTAGGGTGCGTTTGATGTTGTTTTTAAAATGGTGTTTTTGAAAACTATTTTTAGAAATCATGTTTTAAAAATGTAATGTGTTTGGTAGCGTTTTTTAAAAGTAATATAAATGTGTGTGGTGTCACTTTTAAAATGAGTAAAGTAGTTGATTGGAGGGAAAAGTTGTGGTTTTTTTGAAATGATGTTTTGAAAATGGTGAAAAACAATAAAAACAACTTTTTCGTTGTAACTTTTAAAAAGTTGTTTTTTGTTTTCAAAAACAATTTTGTAAAACGTGTAACCTTAAAATTGTTTTATGTTTTTAAAAACAGAAAACCATTTTTAAAAACACATCCAAACACCACCTTAGTTTCTTATAAGAAAGGAATTAAACAAAATTAGATATAGATTTTACAAAACGGAATGAGCAACTTATAATAGAAGGTTGTTTTGGTGTTGGCAATTGAAAAATTGATTACTTTAGAAGCAGAGAGAGAGAGAGAGAGAGAGAGAGAGAGAATAAAGAGATAGGTTTGGACTTCTGTAATTTAGGGGAGAAAGAAAAGAAAAATAGAAAAAAAAAAATTAAAACAAAATATATAAATTTAAGATGATATATCGGTTTTTTTTTTTTTTTAAATAGAGAAACTTAATTAAGCCTCCAAAAAACAAGAAGGGAGGGAGTACTGATGCTCCAAAAAACAGAAGAGTCAGACCCAAAAGCCCAACCAGCAATAGCGTGAGCAACCTTGTTCCAGGCACAAGGAATGTACACAATTGAAACTCTCTCATATCTACCAATTAAATCCTGAATATCAGCTATGATGTTTGCCACATCCCCAAAAGAATTCGTCTTACCATTACAGAGGTTGACAACTCCCATAGCATCTGATTCAATCTGAATTGGAAGCAATCCATAATCTATAGCCATCAAAAGCCCTTCGAAGATAGCCTTCGCCTCTGCAACCTCAGCTGAAACAATTCCCCAGAAAACCAGAGCAGCCGAGTCCACAATCTCACCCTCATCATCCCTAAAAACCACCCCTATACCATACTTTTCCATACCAATTGTAACCGCAGGCATCAACGTTAAGCTTGAAGAACCAGGTGGAGAAGTTTTCCAGATACAACTCTTAACAGCAATACCATTCCTGGGAGCTGGGTTATCAACAGAAAAACAGAGGCAAGGTTTTTAACATAATCCACTGCTCTGTCCCACACATTACCGCCAACACAATCACCACTATCATACAGAATTTGGTTCCTGCAAAACTACAAAAACCAAGCCATAACAACAAACTTACAAACTTCCTCTTTGTTTCCAGTAGCCTTAGCCACAACAGCCTATCCAAAAAACCAATATCTCCAAGATTCTCCATCTTCTCAAAAAAAGGACTGATACTCCAATGATGCTTCACCCTATCACAGCCCCATAGAGCATGGTCTACTGACTCAACATGAACCCCACAAAAACCACACACAGCTGAGTCAGAAATACCCCTTTTAAATAATAAAAGCTTTGTTGGGAGGATATCCCTACAGCAAAGAATTTAATCTTACTGGGTAGATTAAGAAGGCACAACCTTTACCACCAAGAAATAGAACCAGAAGAGCTAGAAGCCACATAAGCATCTCTCAAATCCAAAGCTACCTTATAGGCACTTTTCACCGAAAAAAAACCCTTTCTTGTCATAGTGCCATAACCAAGAATCTCTCCTACGACTCACACTAAGTGGAATACCCAAAATCAAAACAGCCTCCTCTCTATTAAAGTATCTAAACACCAATTCTTCACACCATTTTCCAGGGCTTTCAATCAAAGCCGAGATGGAGACCCCTTCCGGAAGAACTCTAGAAGAGCTAACTTTGAAATTAGGGGGCTTAGGGATCCACTGGGGTTTGAACATTAGAAATCAAGAGTTGAGAATTCAAGTATGATCCGTGAAGAATACTATAACTAGGGACATGGCCCCAAAACAAAGGAGTGGCTCTTTATAAAATATGCAACCCCATGAAGTATTATTTACCAACTTTAATAATATTGTCCTTTGCTTATTTCTATAGAATATGCAATATTTAAACTTCATTAGGTTTTTCTCCTCAGATAATATATAAACAGATCAATATCTCATTTTAATTTTATTTCTTATTTCTATATTTTATTTTTCACTCTCCAAAATTAAATAAATCCAATACTTTTTTATATTCTCTTTTTGCTTTTTCTCTTTGTTTCTGAATTAATCAACTATTCTCTATTGCCTAAACCATCATTCTATCGTAAGTACTCATTCTATCGTAAGTTACTCAATCTATCAACCAAATGCGTATCCTAATTTAAGTTGATTTCTCAAAAAGACAGCTTTATTTTCAGGTTCATATCTTTTGAACTTTTCTTATAAACATTGTTTACATTTTTTATTTTATTAACATTTTATAATTATTACTGAAATCTTAATTACAAATTCTCTTTCTTCTGTCTGCAAAAGCCATCTATTAATTTGGAACCTTGGGTTATCTTATCAATTGTTGATTTGTTTCTTCTAATGCGACACATACAAGACCAACCTTAGATAAATATACCTATAAGCATATTAAGTTACATTTATAGAAGAATTCGTCTATTCACTCTATTGTACCTATTCTAACCATAACTCTTTTCTTTCTAAATAAACAGTTTTTTTTTTTCTCGTCAATAACATATTTGAGTTCAATCTCGTGTAATTGACACAAATATATGCTAAAACAATGGAGGCTGAATTAAAGAAAAGGAAATAAGGAAGTGCCTTTGTAAAAAGATTTAAGTAATTTTTTTGCAAATAAGTAAATAACCAATCCTAACAACAATGATGACTTATAGTCAGTTTCCACCAAGAAAATCACTAGAGTCACTACTTTTCCCTTTCTTTCTTTTCTTCATTTTTTTTTTAATTTTTTTTTATTTGTTTTAATGTGAACCACTTACTACAAGTTTAAGGACATTGTCATGGAAAGTTGTCAAGATATCCCCACAAAACAGGAGAAATCAGTTATATATATATCCCAAGCAAGTAACCACAAAGGGATTTGAACCCATAACCTCTTTGTTCAATGTAAAAATCTTTTACCACAATTTGATCTCAACAATATGAAAAGGGAACAAAATAAATAATATTTCTAGTTCTTCCTGTTATATCCTTTCATTTCTGATGAAAAAATGATAATTTATAGACAGATCTCCCGAATGTAAATCAAACAAATATGCCTTTAACGTAGTATTCATACTCTTTGCAAACTATTTCTAACTTCTTAAAAATAAAAATCAATTTCTGTTACATAATAATAGAGTCAGCCCTGACTTTTTAGAGGCCCGGGGCGAAAATCTAAAATGGGCCAGTTTTAGATTTTCACCCAAAAGTTGGGGCTGGCCCTGCCCCAAAGCCAATGAATGACCTTGTCACGAGTTAAACCATTTGTTTGAGATAACATGTTAACTCAAGTATAGTCTTCGATAAATATCTTAACAAGTGACGAAGCCACACAATAGCCTGAGGGAACATGACCTCAAGACAAAAACGAGTCTCTTAATAAGTGACAAAGCCACATAATGGCCCGAGGGAGCAGGACCTCAGACCAAAAAGAGTTGTTCCTCCTGAAATATAACCCTAATGGGTTAATTCCAATTTTGATAAGCCGATTAGACGAACTCTACACAGGTTTTTTTTTAATAATTAAATTTGATTACATTGTTGTCTAGCTAGAGACTTATAGACAAATCAATATCTCTTTTTTAGTTGTATTCTTATTTCTATTTTTTCTTCTCCTCTTCCCACAATTGTAAATATCCGAAACTTGCCATTTGTTCTCTTGTTAATTTTACTTTGTTTATGAATTTATCAATTTTTCACTAACACCAAAACCAATATCCTACTTGGATTGATTTCTCAAAGTTAAAATATACACATGAATTAATATATATATATATATATATATATATATATATTTATAATTGACGAATATTGAAGTACCTGGAGCGAGAGACGTCGTAGATCTGGCCTTTGATGGCCATCAGAAGAGGCTTTTTAGGGTCAGAACCGTCATAAGCTCTCAATTCCTCTTCCGTAACATCTCCCATTTGAACCGGTTCAGAAACCGCCGGCATTTCGGGCAAGGTTGCGGTGGTGGTGGTGGCAGCGACCGGCTTCTTAGCATCGTAGTCTTCGGGGTCGACGAACATGCCGCAAACCGTCTTGTAGACGACAAACATGAGGGCGGCGATGGTGAAGAATGCCGCCGGAGACAATCCCGAGTAGGTCGTGATAGTGTCCACCAACGCCGTGTAGAGCGCCATTTTGCTCTGCGTCGTCCATGGTTTTTGTGTTGGGTAGGGTATTTTAAACAGAGGTCAAAGTCCAACATCCACCAACCACACTTGACACCTAACCTACTGACTAGAGATGGTATTCCCACAAGGCGGCGATGGGGGATAATATTTAGGGGCGATTTGGGGACGGGGGAGTGAACCTGCCTCGATATATATATAATTAAATGCTGATGTCTGTATATATCTTCGTAAGGATATTGAATGTGAGACACTAATTTTACATGCTTTGACTTAAGTGGTTCATATTCAATATCCTCATAGAGTTGTATGTGGACATCCGCATAACTTCATGAGGATATTGAATGTGAGTCACTAGTTTTATATGCTTTGACTCAAGTGGCTCATATTTAATATTTTCATGGAGTTATATGCAGACGTCCGTATGAGAACGGGACTATATATATATATATATATATACACATACGGTCCTGTTCACATCAGTTCGTACTGATATAACTACATCAGTATCAATACATGTGGACCACTGATTATGGAGAAGTTTTGACAAATATATATACTTTGAATCAAAGTTAGGGATCGGCGTTTCCCCATGGGGCCCCATCCCCCACGGGCCCTCATAGGGTTTTGGGGCAAATTTTGCCCCAAAATGGATTTTGGAGGTAAACTTTGCCTCCAAATAGATTTTTGGGGGAGGTGGTGGGGGTACTTCTCCCCAAACCCAAAACCCCATTTCCCCCAAAATAAATAAATAAATATATATATATATATATATATATATATATATATATATTATATTTTTATTTTTATTTTTATTTTTATATAAAAATTTTAACAATTAAAAAAAATTATAATATTATAATATTAACATAAACATTTAACTACTTGGGATTGTTGCTTAGATTTTGTGCCTTGTATTATATTTTGGATTGACAAGAACAGATTGTATTTTGAGATTATTTTGTATTGTATTTTAGATTTTGTATTATATTTTTATTACTTTTTGGATTGAATATTTTAACAGTGTCAAATTGAAGATTGGAATATCTGGATTTCAAATTTCAAATTCCAATTTTCGAATTAGAAATTGGAAATTTAGATTTGAAATTGAAAAGAAATGGGGGAAATAGGTTTTGGGTGTGGGGGAGGGGGGACCTACCCCCAAAACGCCCCCACCCCCAGTCCACCAAATGGGTTTTTTTTTTTGGTGGGGAGGTTTGAGGAATGAGGATGGGGGTACCTTCCCCCACCCCATTGGGCCCCCATGCCCATCTCTAGTCAAAGTATATAAATATAATGATTCACACCCAACGCACTGATGAAGTTATATCAGTGCGCACTGATTTAAACATTTCTTTATATATAATATTCAAAATTTTAAAATCATTTAACATTAATTTTTTAAACATAAATAGTTTTTTTTTTTTTTTTTTTTTTTTTTGAACTAAACTTTAGAAATTGGTTTGTTTTATAGAATTTTTTATTTTGGACTAAATATGAATTCCTACTTTTTTCTTTGTTTTAAGTTGTAATTTTTAAATGTATAGTTATATTAGACGGGGAATGGGGTAGGTATAGGGAAGGCCCATCCAACGGCGAATCCCTGCCCACGGTCTCGCTTCTCTTAATGCGGGGATGGGGATGGTTTTGGGAGGCGGGATAGGGATGGGAATGGAAAAGCATTCCCCGACCCCGACCCCGACCCCGACCCACCCCGTTTCCATCCCTAGTACTGACTTAACAACAAGTTGTAAGTAGGTAACCGTAATTCGGGTTCGTGGGTCTTTTTTTGACCAAAACTGTACCACATTTTATTTATTTATTATTATTATTATATCCAAACCAAACCATTTAAAATCGGTTTAGTTTTATAATTTATAGAATGAAAAAAAAAAATTGATATACCACATGTAGTGATGGCAACTTGAACCTCAAACATTACCAGACTGAATGAGCACTCTTACTACCAAACCAAATTAAGTCATCATAAATTATTTTTTATTGGGCAATTACCAATTAGGTCCAAGACTTTTTTTTAAAAATTCCAAGTTGTTTGCGACTTTTACAAAAGTGACCAAATTGGTCATTACATTTTTCCCAAGTGCCAAATTAGTCCCTCTAATTAAGTTCCATAAGTCAGTTTTAACTATGTAGGGGTAAAATTGTACTTTACTCTTAAACAATATAATAATGATATATGCTTAGTTTTTTTTTTTTTTTTTTTTAACACATGTATATTGTTGTTTATTTTATTTGTGGATTTTAATTTTTGAATAATTTTGACAACAGTGTTTGTATAATATTAACAAAAAAAAAAAAAAAAAATAGTTATATAAAAATGGTAAAAGACTAAACTGGAATGAATGGTAACTAAATGAGTAATTGACATTGTCTTATTAAAATATTTTTAGATTTTTTTAGAAAATTTTAAGGTACAAATGGTATTTCATTAATAATATTTTTAGATTTTGTTGTAATTATAATGGTGAATTTAATGTATAAAAGACAAAACAACTTCGCTATAATATGACAAATAAATGGTATTTACGTACTTTAACTAAAATTGTTAAAATCAACTGTTATATTTAACACCATTAAACCTTTAGAGGGACCAATTTGGTCATTTCTAAAAAGAAACGGATTAATTTGGCACTTGAGAAAAATGTGAGGACCAATTAGGTCACTTTTGTAAAAGTCGCAAACAACTTGGAATTTCAAAAGTCCATGACCAAATTGGCAATTGCCCTTTTTTATTTGAACAAATATAATAATATAAATACAAGTAGCCAAAGTCATTATCAATATAATAAAAAACAATACTAGATTTAATTCAAGTGCGAAAAAGTAATTGACGAGATAAAGTTAGTCCGATGGTAAACCTCTCACACCTGCACCACGAGATTGCTTATTCAAATCCTCTCCCTCCACCAAAAAAAAAAAAAAAAAAAAAAAAAAAAAAAAAAAAAAAAAAAAAAAAAAAGCCCCGAGTTAATGTAATCCTTCTAAAAAAAAGTGCGAAAAAGTAATTAAATAAATAAATAAGCCCAAGTAATTGTTAGGCATGTCTGTACGTGGATGATTGAATGAATTTTTTTTTATTGATAAAAATATTCTTCAAGTTTTGATAAATTCCAATTGAAGAAAATTAATTAAAAATTCCAATTGAACGTTTAGATTGTCTACAAAATTGCATTTGCCAGCAGATCAATGGGCAAGAAATTCTTTAAAAAAAAATTGAATTTTTTTTTATATGTAATTATGCCATGTATTAAATGTACACTATTGATGTGATATGTATAGTCCACTAATCATACTTATTTCTAAAAGTACCGAAATGCTCTTAAACTAACGGTCAATGCTTGGAGTTAATGGATGTTGACTAGCTGAAGGGGAGGCGATTGTCAATAAATGGAAAAGTTGTTTTCGATTGTCTAAGAGCAAACCTCAAGAAAGTTTGTTGCAATATGCTCCAGGAAAAGTAAATAAAACAATGATTATAATTTGGTTAACAAAGTTTGGTAGAGCCATATCATACAATATAAAGAATGAACATAACCATACATAGAGATGGTAATTCCACCCGAACCCATGGGCATCTGTTTGAACCCGATCCTTTGGGTATGGGTTGTGAAAATAGAACCAACAAACGGGCTTAAGTATGAATTTTCAACACATCACAGGTTCAGGTTTGGGTTCGGGTTCGGGTTCAGGTGAGGATGAGGGTCTGGAACAAAACCCTCACCCTCACCCTCACCCTCACCCTCACCCTCACCGGTAAATCCGTTTAATTTAAAATAAAATAAAAAACAAATACACTTTCTTGCTTTTCATGTTTACAAACAACTTTTCTGTCCAAAACTGTCCAAAAAAAAAAAAGCTCTTGTTTTGTGTGTAACTTTTATTATTTTTTTTTGAAAAGATGTGTACCTCTTTTTTTATTTTAAAATGTACCTTCTATTTAATAAATTGCTCAATCTTTTTTAGCTCAACTTTTTTTTTTTTTTTTTTTTGCTATTCGCACTTCAAAAATATCAGGCTCTGTTTTCACAACCCATGAACCGAGCTTTTCCAAATCTACTCAAAATTTTCAAACCCTTCTTCACGGTCGTTCCTCCATGGAATCGATGTGAACCAATTCAACATTTTATATTGGATATTTAAATTATTTTTTGGATTAGATGACCAAATTTTGAATTCCAAATTCCAGATTTTGAGTTGGAAATTGGAGTTGAAAATGGGGGAAAATGGGTGGGGTGGGGGGACCTCCCCCCAAACACCCCCATTCCCCCAAATGGGGTTTTGGGGCAGGGATTGGGGAAGTGGTAGAAAAATAGGGGAGGTGGTGGGGGGACCCTCCCTGCCCCAATGGTCCCCATGCCCATCCTATCACTTACATAAACTCGATTTTTGTTTTTTTAATCAGATTGTCTCATCTTAATATGATGACTTGACTTGAACTAGAGATGACAAAATAACCCACGAATACCTGCACTTTTTGTATGGAGATGAGTTTCAATCTGGTGGTGATGAGGCAATGATGGGGATTAATAGTAAAACCTGCAACAGATATAGGGCAAAGATGAGTATTATAATCCCCACCCTGCTCCGCTTAAATATAATATTTATTTATTTATTTAATATTTAACTCAATGTTAATGTTTTAAATGATTGAATTTATTTGTTTAATTTGAGATTTATGTTTATGAGATGATTTTCAATAGTTTTTTTGAAATTGCTTTAAATAAACTTTTTTTTGACAAGATTTTAATAAATAATTTTGATAAATAGGTTAAATAGAGTAAATGGAGGTGGGGATAAGGAAAGCATACCCCGCCCCACTCTACTCCATCTATTGTGGGGTTTTAAGAGAAAATAGGTTTTCAAAAAATTAATGGAGCAGTGTGCAGAAAGGACCACCCCGCCCTGAACACGCCCCATTGCCATCCCTAACTTGAACACGTAATTTAGGCTTGGTTCTATTCAATTTATCTTGAATCATAAAACCGTGCCTAACCCAATTTTGAGATATAGGATAAATCTATAATTTTTTAACATTAAAAGGATATTACAAAAAAAAAAAAAAAAAATAGATAAATATGTAATTATAGAAACTTTTAAGAACATTTCAAAATTGTTTGTCTTAAAATGAAATGACAATGTTTCCCTCCTCAAGTTAACCAGAAACAGAAACAGAAAATTACAGGTCTTTGTTGAATATTCTGTCATAAAACAGAAACCCATGGTAGATTAGTACAATTTGCAAAAAAATAAAAAAAAAAGGATATTTCATGTAAACATATACTATTTTGGAATTCCAAATATTTTTTCTCTAACCATTTTTTCTGGTATGAAACATATTCTTTTTAGGCATGAAACATATTATACAATTTGGTTTGCCAAGCAATTCCTACAAGAACTCAGAAAAAATAAATAAAAAATACAAGAGCAAGATCAGAAATAGCAAGAGTAGGCTAAACATCAATGGAATGAACCAAATCATCTACCCTCTACTACATATATTATAAGTTGAGTTCAGGTGGAGTGTACATCAATTCTGAATCTTTACCATCTCTTCTTATTTCTCCTCAAATTCGACGTCGATAATGTCAGGATCAGATTTTGAAGGACCGCTACCCCTACCACCCCTTGAGAAGAAGTCCCCTTTCGGCTGCCATACAGTGTTTCCACAGCTAGCGCATCGAATTATCTGGTTCTTGTAACCAACAAACTGCCTCTTACAAGCTGGACATTCCCCCTACCCAATTCCATAAAAGAAAGTTAGGGAAGACAATGAGAGCACAAGAATAGACATCACATAGCTACGAAGTAAATGATAAATGCCTATGAAAAGTTTGAAAAACAACCATGGAGCCTTTATGGCTCTCTGCTTAATGTGATTGCAAGAAGACATTTAGAATTCAAATGTAATTAGCATTAATATAAACCAAAATTTAATATTTGACAAAATAAATAGGGACTAAAGCAGTACATATTAGCTGGAGTTAGGTCAATAAAAGAAATGAACATGGGAATACAAAAATTAGATGAGCAAATAAGAAATTAAATAAGAAGCGTGATCAACATTTCCAGAAGTAAGGATTAGTCAAGTAATTCCAAATTTGATCAACACGTGACTGTACAAGCTTGATAACAAGGAGCATAAATATTTAAGAATAATATGACATTAATGACACTGCTACTTGGCTTCACAGTTTATCAAAGGATTTCAAGCCAAACAATAATACGAGAACGGGATTAAAACATGTAACAAGAGAGGCTAACAATGAAGCATTGTAATACACATAGTTATTCCCATGAACCATAAAACATCAGATGTCAAATATAGCTTACCTTTTGGGTTCTTACTTCTTAACAACCAGCTATGAAAATAAAAAATCATGAAAATGAAAATTTTAAGCATAACAATTTTGAAGTGCTTTCAAAACTGTGAAAGAGAGTGCAATGAATTTAGAAATGCCTTTCAGATTCCAATACAAGCAAGATTGTAATAAACATAAACATAGTCTGGAGTTTATTTTTTTCTTTGGTAAGATAAACTTTGTCTAAAATAACTACAAATATCCCAGGAGATGTCATAGAAATCTACTGCATTAGAACAAAGAAAAAAAAAAAATTGTATGGACAAGATATAAATCCTGTATTATAATCTAGAAAATTGATTGTAGATTTTACAAGTATATTTGGCTTTCTGTGAACATGCAGACAGTTAAAGGTACTCCCACTTTTCCGATGAAGTAATCACAAAAAGTTAGAATAGGTCCATCAAGTAAGCCAATCAAAGAAGCAGAAGGGAAAGGGTATAGTTTTAGGGCACTCATTACCAGGAGCTGACGATGGTGATCGCAGCTAGGTGAAAATAGCAGGGCCCACTTCATAACATTGAAAGGGGCATCAATTAGATATGGAAAGGGCAGTTTGATATGAGAAGACCCCAAAGATCAAAAACTACAACTGACACAACAGTCTGATATTTCAGTAATTGAAGGGAAAAGGCAGGGCTGTGCTCAAAGATAGAAAGCATATTTGAGGATTGCAGTATCAGAAAACAATAGAAAGAAGATGAGAGGTTTAAAAAAAAAATAGAAACAAAAGAATTCCTAGATCATATGAATCACACCTATGAGTTGGACGCACCATACATCCCATTTGTATGACACCTTTTCCTAGAATACCTGGTTCATTTAATGAAACCCCCACAAATCTGGAATTGAATCCAAAGATTTTATAGGTTTAACAGGAAATCCGCCTATATCTGAAACTGGTTTTTCATGCGTGATTTTGAATGTTAGGATGACAGATTCATATATATGAATTTGCTTGTCAAATGGGCTGGTGCCCTAGCATTTGGGCTGGACATTGGGTAAATTAATTGTTCAAATAGATTAGATTAACAAGAATGAAAGTAGAAAATGAGACCTCAAGCAAGCTAGCTGATGCGAAACATTTCAGTGTGTTTACCATGTTTAGATCCCAAAAGTGCTGAGGTGTTTAATACATGGGGTATGATTTCATTATTAAATGAAGATTCAAAGGGTCAAGTCATAATCGATCTTGTATGTGATAAAATTAATGAATATAGGCTAGGAAACATAATGATTACTAAATGAATCCTAAAAACCACAAATAGAATTGAGGAGGTAGCTGAAAGAACAATACTATTGAATAGACATAGACTAAACAATCTAATCACTATTCTTAGCAAGAAACCTTTATATTAGGAAAGGCTAATTGTGCCATCTATCCATTTAAATTGAAACAATTGACGAAGAAAATAAAAAAAGAAAATAAAAAAGAAAGAGAATAAGAGATTAAGAATAATTTTCCAAAGAAACAACAAAAATAGCAATTAGCATCCATTTTACCATATTGAGAAACCATGTATTGTGTGAAATTTAATCACCAAAAGCTAAAGTATTTGTCAAGTCAAATAAGAAAAAGAGTAGAGGTGAAACAGTCGATCCAACTTCTTACCACATTGGTATATTAATCAATGAAGAATAGAATGATCCAAATTTCTCTATGTCATTGGAAGAATCTAATACACGGGCCAAACAGCCTAGCAATTCAAATAACATCTTATTTGTTATTATTTCATGAGGATTTTACCTGCCAGTTTCCAGAATGTTGATAGTATGAAGATAACCGCAGAAATTGAAGAGTAATCTAATAACAGTTATATTCTCTTATGATTCATTCAAAAATATGTCCATGCCATTTCTAGAACTTAAAATATAACGGTTTCCAAATTGTTTAAAGAAACCAAAAACACATAAATAAAGAGCATCTGACGTTCAATCTGGGATTACAACAGCAGAACTCCAAGCAATATTGTAGATGGTTATACCTTAATGACAAGATTATTGGCAATTGTCCCGATGAGAAGAGGTCCAGCAATTGGCAGAACCCATGTAGCTAATATCAAGATCCGAAACAGCCATCCAGATAATGCAAACCAGAGGAAGAAAATTGTCTACAAAGACACAAAAAGAAATGTATCAAACATGACTACATGAGATAGATGCTCAACTCATGAACAAATATCAAATGCATAAATCAGAAAACACAACATAATAACACTTAGTAATTTTACTAAATCTTTTTAAAATATACATTTTCTCTATCCCATTAAAAGATCTTCAAAAGAATTACACATGCTAAAGTTAGTGGAACCATTCATAGATAGAATATTAGAGGAATCTCAAAACTTAGCAAGTGAACCATTTAATAAAAAAGGTAACGAATTTGATTTTGGTCAAACAAGGAAGGCAACTATAAGTTATTGATCCACAAACAAATAAATGAAAATGCCATTTAACTTGAATCAACCGGACAAAAAAATCACTATCTTGATTGGAAGTCCCATGACAGAGGTGATGAGTCAAAATTTCAAGGAAAAGCAAAAATGCATATATCAAAAGTGACTGCAAATCCTTATAACTACCGGTCTACCCTAATATGTGTTGCGTAAACCGCTGTTACAATGTGTACTTCAAGCGAACTATAATTCAATTTAGTTGAAAAAAAAAAAAAAAAAAGTAGTGAACTCACAGCGAAACTTCTTCCTAATGGAGTATTAAAAAAATCAGTAAGCTGCTTCCTGTACTGCAAAAAGTAGCATGAAAACAAAAGATTATAAGCAACCACAGATACAGCCTGAAAACATCAATCTGAATTAGATAATCATTCAGATAGACGAAATTTCTTCTATAAAGCTCCGCGAGATATAATGTGTATATATATAATAAACTAATTGAGGAGATAAAATTAAATATAACATATTGGTAAAATAAACGAATTCAATTAATAGCAGAAGCACACGAACCCTCGGCCAGTTCCTGCTGAAGTCCATGCTAAAAGTACGCCACCGGACGCTTATCTCCAACTCCCTATCGATCACACGTGCGCGATCGGTGGCGGCACGTGCGGCTGAGCTGAGGCGGCGGGAGACGGAGTATTGGCGGTCGACGCGCTCGGCGGTCTTCCGGGCCTCGAACACGAGCTGCTCGAAGCCATCGTTGGCGCTACGCCAGGCGTCCCGCAAGGCCTCGCCGGAGGTGACCCGGCGGGTAAAGCGGTCAAAGTCACTGCGTTGGAAGGCCTGGACGGCGGGAGGTTGACGGCGGAGGCGGCGGTGAAGGAGGTACGGATGGAGAGGGGTTTTGAGGTAAAGGGGTTGCCAAGTCAGGGTTATGGGCATGATGATTGAAAAAAGACTTTGAGATGAGAAATTTCAAAAATATGAAACACCGTTTTTATTTATTTGTGGACCATATTTTATTTTCGAACATATAAATATTCCCAAATTACTAAATTATTAAGGCAAATTGGAATGAAGCCCTTGACGTTTGGTTAAATTCATTGTAGATCACATTGTTTCCAAAATATCATATTAGTACCTAATGGTGTAAATATGGGCCGGCACGACCCATTTGTGTCGGGCCGATGAGGCCCCTTTTTGTAAACAGGCTCGACCTGGCATGGCACGGCCCGTTTATAAAAACGGGGGCCCGGCACGAGCCTAATGTGCTGTGCCAGCGGGCTGGGCCGTGCCGCACACAGGCCTGTAATTTTTTTTTAAAACAATTAATTTTTTTTAGAATTTAAATATTTTAATTCAATTGTACTAACTTATAATATTGTTTTAACAATTTAACTTATGTATTTTAATTGTAATTTGTCTATCTTATTTATTATTTTAGTCTAATAAAAAAAATGTAGAAAATAGATAGATTTATTAATTTATTTAATAAAATAATTCAAAGAATAAATAAAGATAAAAGATTAAAGAAAATAAAAAATACATGAAATTATGAAAATATGAAATGAAAAATTATTTATTTATTTCGGACTTTTAGTATTACATGATTGCTTTATTAAAAACCTTACCAAGAAAAACCCAATGGGATAAAAACTTGGTAAGAAAAAAAGAGTGCAATCTTACAAGTTAATGTACATGTTACATGTATAACCTAGTCCTAGACTTGGTTACTGTTGAAACTCTCATTGATGAGTTATTTCATAAGTTTCCAATCTCTAGCATACGCGGAGTCGTAACTGCTCCATCTGGGTTTCGTTGTAGTTGTGTCTAGGTTGTAGTGTCTACCTGTTTGTGTCAAGCCATGCATTTGTCCATATGCCTTTTCAAATGATCAGTTCCCGACCTAGACCTGGTATATAAGGCTTTTCAAAACTTACATCGATATTTTGTTGTAACCCTACCGTCTGGGTTTGGTATTTCTTCTTTGTCAAAACACTGCCATACAACAGATGTGTATGTTCCTCAAGTTTGATTGGCTTATTTCGATGACAAACCACATTTGGGGTTTGTGATATAAGGGTAGCTTAGGCTTTTAATTGTTGGTGATCAAGCTCAATAAAAGCCCTCTCAAGACCTCAAGATAATAAGCACTCCAAACGTAAAACACTTGTGCTCAATTGCATTGAAGAGATTTAGTTGCATACACACACAACTCATGCATATCTATACTTCTTGTATGTTGTGTGTTTTATGTATGTGCATTCATGTTCATGAATTCTCTTCATGCATGTTTTAATTGATTGCATCTTGCTTGTTAAATGCCATGACATGTTAGACCATATGATGCATTGTTTTTTGTATGGGCGTTGTACACCCGTTGTTGGGTCGCCCTACGTACATCGCCTATAAATGGCATTAAGCAAAATTGCTCTTACCCGTTGTACACTCGCCCTACATATAGCAGGGCACCTGATCGACTTTAAAGTCACTGGTGTATCGCTGTTCAGCTGCTGTTGGTACAGTGGGTGAACAGCGGCTTTCCAAACCCTAGAGCAATCGCCTTTGAGTCGCCCAATTGTCACCCTATGAACATCGGTTTATGAAGAATATGTTCTTCATTTCCCAGGCGAATCGATGTACACCTACTATGAAACTAATAATGCACGGTGTGTATAAAATATAGGGAAAAACACACGCGGCGGAAGCGAAAAATTGGTTTAGTATAAAATTTTTCCTTAAAGATGAACCTTATCCCCTTGATTAATTAACATATAATAAAAGTATCGTACCTTTGTCGCGTGATCCGATTGACGTTGCGTCGATGGTAATCCACAAGATCTTCCAATCCAATCATGAACGTGAATCACCTAGGAGCGTAGTCTCCCTTTCTTTGAATTGTGTACCTGAGGATAGAAAACAAAACTTTTTCTTTTTCTTTTTCGTTAGTCACAAAAAGTTCTAAGAGATAACAAAAAACGTTCCGGTCACTTTTGAATTCTCAATCAAGTGATAGAAATTCACGTGAACCTAATTCAAAGTTGTACACAAAGTCTTTTGATGTAAAAGCTAGTAGTGCACTATCAAAACAAAAAACGTTTCTTCTCTCTTGTTCCTTTTGGCCGAATTCTCACTATATTTAAGAGTTGTATTTTATTTTTTAAGCAAAAGAAAAATAAATCTCAATCAAGCATTAAGGCTGGCCGAATTCTACATGCAGGAATATATAGGTGACCGAAATCTTTTTCCAAAAAGAAAGGAGGTGGCTGAAATCCACACCCTAATTCTTTTAGGGTTGGCCAAAATCCTCCTTGCTAGGGGATTTGTGTTTCACCAAAATTCTTATCAACCTTTGAATCCTAACCCTAATCCAACTCTTTAGTGTATTCTTTTATTATGACTATATCAAAGATTTCCTAATTTGACTAGATAAATAAAATCTTTTTATTTATCTTCTTATCAAATAAAGTCTTTGATTCTCATTATACTACCAACATTAGTATAACACTAAGAAATATATTTCCTAGTCAGAAAAAGATTTTGATTCTTAATTAAATAATTAATTAATAAATTAATTAAATAATTAATTAATTTCCATTTAATCAAATAATAAAATAAAACAATATATTAGACTATTTTTTTAGCCTTGCCGCCCATATATACATACATGGGCCAGATATTATTTTTTTTCATTTTATTAAATCCATTGGACCTTAATTAAAATGCCCACATGTGAACTAGGCCCATTCTTACTAAAAGAAACAAGTCTACATGTCTTAATACAATTCTAGATGGACCTATAATTAGTCCAGTAGAATATATCAAGTGATCCATGCAAGTCCGTGTAGATTGGGGATCTTGGCGGGCTATTTAAATTTAAGTTTTAATAGACATAACCCAATCACAATCAACAGATGATTCACTTAGGTTCGATCTATTAATTTTAGTTCATTCCACTAAAAAACTAAAATTGCACTCTTAAATAAAGATAGAACAAGTAAATGTTTCTCATTCATACCCTAGACAATCTTATTTGAGATAATGTATCTTCATGAATAATATCAGTAATCGCCAAGAGCTCATAGACCGCCTATATCTCTCCTAGTTACCATATTTACTCATATGACCACATTTTGAACTTGAATATTCTAACTTGTCCAAAAGCCATGTTTTCAATAGATACTATCAAAAACTCAATGTTGAGATTTAACATCCAATACCTCAAAACATCCATATGATAATATTATACTCTCATTTAAGAAATGGAGCCATGATGTCCATATCTATAAATAAAGTCCTCTATCGATTAGCAAATGAATGCCACCAAACTATCAAGGATAGACTATGCTATATAATTGTATTTATTGATAGCTCAAATGATAACACTTGTAACCATAAGTCCATCATTTATCTCAAGATTAAGATAGACTCTCTGATTGTCCTCACAATGAAAAAACTTTTATCTACTGACGGTTCTAGATAAAGTATTTCATTGTGATCATATTCAATGCACCTAGTGCACTAGATTCTTTTACTTAAAGACACTTTGATGATTTAGACTCATCATAACACATTTGATCCCACTCAAATGCTAGCAAGAGAATCTACAACTTTAACAAGATAAATGTGCCCAACCTTTATCTTAAGTTGTAAACATTATTCAAGACTAACTAAAGAATTGTGTCTACCTCATACATATCAAGATGTACGAACAATTCTTTTTTTCTCATAGTCTTTTGACCTTATGATTATTTACTTTTGACAATTATAATATTTAAACTATAAATGCTATAAGATCTGTTAAAACAGAAATCACTTTATTAATATGAAAAGATTGTCAAAAACAATATTACACTCTTGCTATTGAGCATAATCCTAACATAAAACTATCTAGAGGGGGGATACATAGATTTTAAACAATTATTACCAATTTTTGCAATTAGTCAATATTACGAAAATAGCCCAAACTAGTTAAAGCAATAAATCAAGTGTAAAGTGTGGAATTTAAATAACACTTGATTTTTACATGGAAACTCAAACTGGGAAAAAACCACGGGCTAGAAAGTGCGCCACACTCGAACCTCGAATCCACTAATGGTAAAAGTGATTACAACCTAATCCTAGTATATAACTTACCACCACTACCTAATCCCGGTATAAGTGAACCTAGTCCAATTGCTTGTGATCAAAGCAACCTAATCCTAGGAGCTACATAAGACTTATTTCTCAATGAAGAGATAAAATAGCCTATGTGAATATGTATAATATCCAAAGAGCAAATAGAGCTAGGGAACCCTATATGTTTATCTAGGATGATAATATGACAATTAATAAAATCATAGATATCAAATGCTAAATGACATGGCATAAAGCATGGCTAAACATAGATTAGGCAATCCTATGTAGCTATCACAATACAACACTCAATCAAAACATCTCATACAATCTCTATCTTGTATCTAGAATATATTCTAAGAGCATACAAGTGATTAAAGAGATGACTTAACAAGAAAGACACTAAGATTAGATGAAATTAGTGAAAACCTTACCAAGCAAGATGTGATGTTGCAAAACCATGCATGGATGCATCCTACATGGTCATAAATGATGCTTGATGAACTTTGATGCACAAAGGAATGACTTTGAGTGTTTAAAGGCGAGTTCTTGTGAATTTTGTCTCTTAAAATATGTTCTAAGAGAAAAATATGCTTTTGGACTCTTGGAGACGACCTAAGGATATAACAATCTACATATAGGGCTCATAAATGATGCAACGCCATTTTGATAAAAACAGGGCAAACCACTGCGGGTATCGCTGCCAAAACCACAGCAGTATCCACAGCGGTGCATTAAAAAAACATCAGGTATGAAGACCGCTGCGCCTACTGCTGTGGCTTCCACAACAGTTAAGATAGCGGTATGCACTGGGCACAAAACGCTGTGCCAACCATTGCAGAAACCCACAGCAGTCAGGAGAGCTCGAAACAGAGCAACTCACCACTGCGGATTCCGACAGCGGTACAGACAGCAGTCTCCTGAAACATGCAAAGCCTAAGTAAAAAACATGCAATTTTAATGTTTTTTAAAGGCATGGCTTTGCATCCTAATGCCTAAACATGTCATGGCATTTCAATGTTCAAGATGCAATCAATTAAGAACATGTATGAAGAAATATTCAGAACATGAATGCACACATATAAAAACACACAACATACAAGAATAAAATATATGCATGAGTTGTGAGTGTGTGCAACTACATCTCTTTAAAGCAAGTAAGCATTTAGAAATTTACCTTTGGTACTTCTTCTCTTGAGGACTTGAGAGGGCCTTGGTTATGCAAAGCACCAACCATTAGAAGCTTAATGCTACCATTACATCAAACCCCAAATTGTGGTTTGTCCATGAAATAAGCCAATCAAACTTTAAGGAACTTACAATCTCCCTCTTTGGCTATTTCATGACAAAACCACCACTCACATTGATCCTCACAACATAATTGAAAGTATGGGATAACATTGATATTTTACATTACAAAGAGATGTTACAAAGATAAAACTTCAAGGCTTCAATCTCTTGTAGAACAATCAAACCTTCAAAACAAAGTTTCTATACTTTTCAATACAAGTATATGTGAGATGATCAAGTGAAAATAAAAACAAGCATTTGCATTAGAATTTTTCAATACAGAAAACATGCAACATTATGCAATGAATGTGCAATGCAATGCTCCCTCTCAACAGGTTACTCCCCTAGCATACACATTTGCTACTACCATTAGCAAACTCCCTTAACCACTACATTCGACTCCCCTTTTTTGTCATGATATAGGCAAAGAAGTATCCCCCAACCGGGTCACTTGAAGCAAAGAGAGATAGTAGCATACAAGATACTTGAATAATCATATAAGCAACTTTGTGCAACTCAATTAATTGAAGAGAGACAAGGAGATTTATTTTGAGAAAATGTGTGATTAATATGCTTTGCATATAAGACATGTAGCATTCAAGTCCAAAAGACAATGGTTTTTGGCAAAGCAAATGACAAAGGTTTCCAATAGAATTCAAACCAATTTCACCATTTGTCATGAGAAAAGCAAGGATATAGAGATTTCATTGAATTCAATTTAAGAGGCAATATATCCAACTTTATAAGCGAAACATGGCATGAGCGAATTTTTGCACCCTATTCGATTTTTCCGGGTGAAATACCTGTATGATAGTAGCTATGTTCAACTAATAATGAAAGAGAGACATTTGGATTGTAAAGTCCTTTGAACGAATACAAGATCCTTTATTCATTTGAGTCTCATTAGCTTTTCACACATTGTTTTGCATTTAAATATTGCAATCATCAATTTATGCTTTTTCATTTGAGCATGTCATTTGAATTTCATGCTCTTCATATTTCATTAACATGTTATTAAAGAATCATCATGTCATGGAGATAACTATAGATCATTCAAAAATGTACTTCCTATGTAGATTTTGTTGACCGCCAAAAACAGCAGGGATCAAAAAAGAATTTTCCATAGGCCTTGAAAAATGAGTCGAGGTAGAAAGTGACAATGGGAGAGGTACCCGGGAACCCCGCCTACTTTCAAGACGACTAGGGTATGAATTGCTACCCATCCCGGCTAGATCCAGCCGCCTATCTGCCCCCAGGTATCCCGGTACCCCGATATATACAAGCATCAGTCAAGGAGAGCGAGAGGAAGGTGGGGTACCTGGAGTATCCCGACCACAAAACTCGCGGCAGACACTTAGCAAATTAAACACCAAAATCCCAACGTACCAATCCCGCCTAAGGCGAGAAGCGTCGAGAAGGAAGACAAGCATTAAACGCCATCGTTCAAGACAGGATATTACACACATTCCCGCCATTCAAAAGTCCCATTCAAAAGCAAAGTCAACTCTTTCAATTCTAAAAGGAAACCATTGATTTCAGGGATCGAATCCCCAACGAATTCGGAGATCGCCAAAGAAGGATCCGTAAAGTGCTCAAACCCTAGACCGAAATTCTAGGGGTGCATGGCAAGACACAGACCTATATATTCATCACGTGGTATAGAGGAAAAGGGGGTCTCATTTTTTTCCACTTATCGACAGACACGAGAAGCTCCATCACCATAACCCTTCAAGTTTATTTTTTACTCCTTTGTTCTTGTAGAGATAGTTGTACTCTTGATTGAATGTAATCTTACTATATGATATTCATAAAATAAGTCAAGTGTTCATCCTTTCATACATCGGAATCCTTCTTATTTTACTACTATTACGCACCATTCTTAGTAGATCTTTAGGAGGCAGAAGGGTATCGAGCTACTTGGTACCCCGCCGACCAAGATCAATCCCGATCCTGGTTCTCCTTAAATCGGTAATTGAAAATTTCACCTCGATGACAATTTTTGGTTAACACTTTGGCACCGTTTGTGGGAAAAACTCCCCACCCTTAACAAGCTATCAAGCTCTACCCTAAAAGAAGTAGAAGATGAAACTCCGGTCCTCTCAGGGGCAGCCCGCCACCTCGGGACCCCATTCCCTCGCTTCCACCCAAAGAAATCAAGGGAAAAGGAAGGGAGCAAGAAGCCAGATCCCGATGTTGGTTCCACCGCCTAATCCCGAATCAGCGCCACAAGACCCCGCGGTCCCTGAAACAACTCGAGATGCCATAGAGTAGCATGCTGCTGCCTATGTAGAGAGCGTCCGTCTTTGGATGATAGCTCAAGGAATACCTTTTGAAGCACCCAGATTTGCAAAGGGGGCCGGACCAAGTACCTGGGTACCGGTCTTTGACAGACTCGGGCCGCCTTTACCAGTGCCGGATCACCTTGGAGATCTTAGACCCCGACTAGCAAAATCAGCGGTTGACATCCCGCCTAGAAGGATCCAATCAACAACAAGACCGGTAGCATAAAGAAAGGAACCTCAGCCCGATGCAGGTGGCAGTACTGGACCCAAGAGGAACCAACGGGGTGCCAAGCCTTGGGGAGAAGATCGCCAGGAACCAACTATGGAATCAGAAACTTTGGACAATGAAGGCTTTGTAGCCCGATCCAGACACGATGAATCCAAACGCCTTGAGGATCAGATGGCCAAGATGGCGAAGGAACTCAAGGAATTAAAGAAGGGGAAACACCGGGGTACTCGGAAGAACCCCTTGGGGGAGATGAATGCGCCTTTCTCCAAAAGGATTCGAGAAGCTGAGTTACCCCCCAAATTCAAGATGCCCACCGAGAAGTATTCCGGATCAGAGGATCCTATGAGCCATATGAAGAGCTTTGTCCACCAGATGGAAATCCAAAATGCTACCCGGTCAGCTATGTGTAGGATGTTCCCATCCATTTTGATCGACTGTGCGAAGACTTGGTTCAGAAAGTTACCCCCAGGAAGTGTGGATTCTTTTACAAAGCTCATTATCGACTTTTGTGCTCAGTTTCAAGGAATCAAGCCTCGCCCCAAGGACCCCGTCCTACTGCAATATGTAATCCAGGAACGAGGTGAAACAATGAGATCCTACATAAAGAAGTTCCATAAGGAAGTGATCCAGATGGGAGTTTTATTGAGAAGGAGACCCTTGACAACTTCAGAAGGAACTTGTGGGCCGACAGGTTGTTCCGGTCATTCGCCAAACACCCACCTGAGACCTACCAGGAGGCCTATGATAGGGCGCTAGAGCAGGTGGACATAGACAAGCAGCTCCGAGTTAAGGTTGAACATGATGAAGCCCGAACATCTAAACAGCCTAAGAAGGAATCCCATAAATCGGCACCTGCAAAGAAATTCCAGAACCCTCCTCCGAATTGATCGACGTATAGGCCACTTCCTCTTCAGCACCGGGAGAGACACCCGGCTAGAAGGACTCCTCCTCGAGTAACTCCTCCACTTAGAGAGGTATCCCGGGTGTCAACTGAAGAAGACTGGTATAACCATTACACTCTACTCAACGCCTCTCGAGAAACCATATACCTAGCTATTCGCGATAAGGGCTTACTTAGGAAGCCTGATCCAATAAAGGTCCCAGTTGATCAGAGAAATTGTTACAAATATTGCGACTTTCATGAAGACGTCGGGCATAACACATCCGAATGCTATAGCCTCCGTAACCAGATTGAGGGATTGGTAAGAGGAGGACTTTTAGTTGAATTTTTGCAACAAGTGTGAGACAGTATCAAGGTGGGAAAGGAGGTGCAAAGGGAAACGCGAGATGCTTCTGAGAGGAGGAAGGACGAAGGAAATGACTTAATACAGCAAATTCAGGTTATTCATACTATCAGTGGAGGCCCAACTCTCGCAGGGACTTCCAACAATTCAAGAAAGAATCATGCCAAGAAGGTCCTAAGGCTCACTACTGGCTAGGATGTGTTCCGGGTATCCAGAGGATCATGAGAATACCCTCATTCTACTCAAATTATTTTCACTGAGGATGATGCTTACAACACGGTACAGCCCCATGACGATCCAATGGTGATCACAATACAGATTACCAATTGTCGGGTCCACCGCATCCTGATAGACACTGGGAGCAACGTGGATATGTTGTTCAAAGGGGCATTGGAGAAACTCAACCTTAAGAACCCCTGCTACAACAGTTGCATTACACCTTTATATGGATTTATAGGGGACTCCGTGATGCTAGTAGGAACACACATCTTGCCGGTAATAATTGGAGAAGCCCCCCTTTAGCAGAATATCATGACGGAGTTCATCGTGGTAGATACCCCGTCCGCCTACAATGTAATCTTGGGAAGACCATTCCTATCGGGAATCAGGGGAGTCCTATCCAATCCATTTATCACAACGTCCTAAAATTTTCGATCGGAACCGAAGTAGAAGAGGTCAGAGGAAACCAGCAAGTAGCCTGCACTTGTTATGCAGTATCCGCCAACCCTACCTCATTGGCCAAGCGATATGCTCATGTTACTCGTGAACCGGGCCACAGTATGGCATAGTTGGATGGTCCTGTGGAAGAAGAGCGGGAGTAGATTGGTAAGTACCCCGTAGAGTAGTTTGGAAATATGGATGGTTACCCGGTTGCACCGGGAAGGATGGTCGCCCTAGAAGGTTTTAGTCTTAAAATTTTGAAGAGGAATGTTATCTCGGTTGGTATACTTCTGATATACATACCCCGATTCTTTACTTTGTATTTGCTTTGGAGAAATTCAATAAAGTCAGCTTTTATCTACATGGTTCTCCTAATTTCGCCTAACAAGTCTTCGCCGTTCCTTTCACCTCAAGACCACGAAAGGCCACGTGGCATTCCTGCTGCCTTGGTCGGGGTATACCCTCATTCAGGAAAGATTTGGTGCTTAAATGCAAAAGGGGTATAGTCACCTGCCATACTTTACCTTATCAAGACCAAGAGGACCTATATGGACCTCCTGAAGCCTCGGACGGGGAATCCCCCTCTCCAGGATGAACCTGGTGCCAAAGTGGCCTTAGTTGCCTACCAGGACAGTTCGCTAAGAAATCAAGATAATCCTTTAGAATATTTCACATTTCACTTCGTTATATCGCCATATCTCCACATGAAAGACCTGGTGTTGAAATGGCCCTAATTTCTTACCTGGATTGATCATGAAAGGATCAGGATACTTAGTCTGGATACGTGGTACTTCATCTCTCCATATCACGTATAAAATCCTGATGTCAAAATGGCCTTAATCGCCCACCGGGATAAAGCATCGAGGATCCAGGCCACCATTCCCAGATGCCAGACACTTCACCCCGATAGGCAACCGAGATAAATCCATCATCAGGATCCCCAACAAAGAATTCGTCAAGGTTAGGTGGACAAGGTCAGATCAGGATATCTAGGTAACTTTGGTTTCATACCCGGACTGAGATTTTCTAGTCAAGATAATCCCGTACTTAGACGAGTTTACTTGACTAAAAAAAAAAAAAAAAGTGGCCGGCTAAACACTAAGGGGGACTATCGGCCAAGAATTGCATCCGGAAAACAAGGCAAGTCAGAACCCCGCTATTTACCAGCCAACCAAGATTGAAGCTAAGCACTATAACAGTCTAGGTGAACCGTACTTGGATCACGTTCAAGCATACAAGTACCATTCATGACCAAGACATAAGTTCTACAAGTAAGCATATGAGGAAAGTAAAATAGAATAAGTGCTAAAAAGAAAGAGGGGGAATCCATTCAATCAATTAGGGTGCTCAATCCCCATTCCTGGGCTACAAAAAATAATAGTAAATAACAAAAGGCAAGGTCACACATCCTGCCATTCTCCTATTTGTTCCTCCTGTCCAGACCCGTCTACCCCTTCCGCTACTTGAGCTCCAGCCACAACTAGAATGTGATCAACTGCAAGCACGCCTGCCTCAGCAGAGACATCTGCCACCCTAGTCTGTTGGACAGAGTCCTGCCCTGGCTCTTCTCGAGTAGAAGGAGGGTCCTGAGACTCCACCTCGATAGCATCACCAGAATCGACGGTAGGCGAATAAGAGCATGGATCCGAAATGCTGGCAACCTGTAAGGGACCTTCTTGATCTAGATCAGCGTCTGAGAGCGCAGCAGCCTTAGCCAGGATATGATCCCAATCCCAACCAAGAGGGGTTAGCAAGTCAAAGGGGGGAGGGAAAGCCTTGGCAACCTCATAGGAGGCAGTAAAATATCCATCTAAGAAGGAAGAATCCACCCGAGATTTTAAAACTTTCATGGTACCCCGTAGGAACCGGTTTTCATCCAAGAAGACTACCCTTTTTGCCTTGACGGATTCTCTCTCTGCTTTGTGGCGAGTTGAAATGATGGTCTCAGTGTCATAAGCACGTCTCATTCTTTCCAGCTCCACCAAGGCAGCTTGCCTCCCAGATTCAGACTCAGCAGCAACTTGAACCAGGGTTGTGACATTTTCTTCAGCCCGGGTTAGGTCGTCGTGGGCCTTTTCCAACTTAGCCTGAAGTGCCAGGTTGGCTTCCTTTAAGGCTGTCACCTGCTGCCCGATAGCCAAAGCGAACTTGAAACCCTACAGACGATAGGAAAGAAGATGTAATATATATATATATATATATATATATAATATGTATATAATATCCAACAAATTAAAAGGAGAGAAATCATACCTCAACAAGCAGGGAAGCCCCTTTGGTAACCAGAACCTCAGTAGGCAGAGAGGACATCGACTGTAGACTCCCACCAGGACATGCTGTGATAAATTTGGAAACGGTTTCATCTTGGCTGTTATCCTGTGACCTTGATCCAGAAGGAAGGTCAGTAGGGGAAGCTTTAGGGGTGGTTGACTTTTCTTTTTCCACCCGGGCAGATTTATCCTTCTCCGCCCTGGCAGGACACCTAGCGGAGGGAACTAGAGGAGGAGGAGGAGGAGGAGGGGCGGCCACGACTTTAGGCTTGTGAATAGCAGCCTTAATAGCCGGCTTCGTGAAAGTTTACAAACGTAGTTAAATTGCTTAAGGCATACCTAGAGGGGGGGTGAATAGGTTTTTACACCTTTTTTCAATCCCTTGAACAAACTTTCATTTGTCCCTCAAGGTAGCCTTACACACAACAAAATAAGCCAAGAAAGACATACATAGACAATATGAGAATATAATCATGTGAACAAGGTCTATGTATATCACCTAGTTGTGTGAGGTATAAGAACAAATAAACACAACAACAAATAATACTTGTATTTCAATAGATGTTCAATGAGTTACAATAGTGATCAAATATCACTATACAAAAATTACAATATACAAAAGAATCATATATACAAAAATGATCAAAAGAATGAATCCACAAATTACACTTTACAAATACTTGCTTCACTTTACATCACAAGTGAATAATATGAAACAAGAAAATAACATACACAAATAAAATATAAAAGATAGAGATAGGAAGAATTAACACAAGTGATTTTTTAACGTGGTAAAACCTCCAAGGAGAAACATCCATGGGTTGAAATACAACCATTAGGGTACTATATATATTGGATGATAATAATAGAGAATCCACAAAGTGACCAATCTTTAGCTCACCCAACCTAGTGGAGTCTAAGTCTACCTAACCCTATTGGAAAGTATGAAATCCCTCAATGATGCGGAACCACCATATATTGGACAACACACAAAATCAAAATCGATGGAAGATTAGAAATTCCTCAAGAGTGCATACACCTCCCATGCACCCCGCTCTTTTGGAGTCTATGTCTAACCATATGCCTAGGCTTACCAATATAATAGCCAACTCCCTATCCAAGGCACTCATACCTCTAGGGAGCCTCCCATGCATGACTATCCGAGTCCTCCTGACTCTAGCCATGACTTCTTGCTTGCCTATCCGAGTCATCCCGACTCTAGACTGTAAGGATTCCCATATCTTAATTGGCTTATTTCGTGGACAAACCACATGTTGGGGTTGATTGTGTAAGGGTAGTTTAGGTGATTGAACTTCATGCTCGAAGGCCCTTTCAAGACCTCAAGGGACAAGCACGCCAAAGGTATAATTTCTAGTGCTTGGTTTTCTTTGAAGAGATTTAGTTAGCACACACACACTTAGCATACTTGTTCTTGTGTGCATACTCTTCACATGTCACTTTACACACTAGCACTTTGGTTGATATATCTTGTTGTGTGTATATGTGCTTAGTAATTCGTTTCCCGATATAATTCGGAAACGTCCGCGCTTGCACTAATGAGTGCTTGGTTTCACGCGAAGACCGCCTACGGAGAATGCCCTTGGCTTCTCCTTGGATTTCACCTCTGTTGGTGATCGACGGTTATGATCGGTAGCCTGGCCGCTGAATGAAACCGCCGTTTAGACCTGATTGATTTTTCTCTCAGGTTTGATTCGGCGGTTGGATCGGCGGTCACGAAACCGCCGAATGAAACCGCTGTTGTTCCCTTGGTCTTCTCGGGTTCAATTCGGCAGTTAAGAACGGTAGCCTGGCCGTCGTTTGAAACCGTCGAACGGTGCGTTTCAGGGGTAAACTTGTCTTTTCACATGCCCAATTCTTGATGTCTATAAATATCTTACTTTCTCATTATCTGAATAAGTTCTTTGACTCCTTAGAACCCTAAACTTAAAAGAGAGATTTTTGAGAACAATCAAATCAAGAACTCACCTTTAACCACTCAAATCAAATCCTTTTTGCATCAAATTTCATATTGCATCTTCTATGACTATATAGAATGCATCCATGATTGGGTTTACATCATCACAACTTGCTTGGTAAGATTTTGATTAAGTTCATCTTATTTTAGTATTTTTACTATCAAGCTATTCTCTTTTAATTTACTTGTATGTTTTTGATCATATGATAAATACAAGAATAGAGAATTAATTGTGATGAATTGATTGAGTGTTGTTTTGTGATAGCTAATTAGGTTTTTGATTAATCTTGATTAGCTAAGCTATTTGACATGTCATTTAGCAATTGATATCTAGGGTTGATTTAATTGATTATATCATCATCCTAGATAAGCATCTAAGGTTACCTAGCCTTGTTTGTTATTTGAATATTCATATATATTCACATAGGTTGTATAATCTCTTCATTGAGAATTAAGTCTTGAGGCTAAGATTGCTTAGGCCTCAAGCAATTGGACTAGAGCCACTTTTAAAGGCCCGCGTGGTAGAAGTGGGGGGTTATTGACCGAAGTGTTAGACGAGGTCTACATAGGTTGTAAACTCCATTTCAATTAGTGGATTTCGAGGTTCGAGTGTGGCACACTAAACAGCTCGTGGTTTTTCCCAGTGGTTGGGTTTCCACGTATACATCAAGTGTTATTTAAATTCTGTACTATATTACACTTGCTTGTATTTTTGACTAGTAGGGGCATTTTCGTAAAATTAACTTGCATGCGAAAATTGGGTAATAATAGCCAAAATCTATTCACCCCCCCTCTAGATTAATATTCAACACACCTAGTATTTGTTTCAATTGGTATCAGAGCGGGTTCCTAGATATACTTAGGAGATCCAAGCTCATTTTTGGTGTGTTTTGCATTTGTGTGATTTTTGCTCATTCATACATTTTGCATTCATTTGAATTCATTCATTATACACAATGAGTGGATACGGTGGCAACCATGATGGTGCGTCAAGTACACGACCTCCTCTCCTCACCGGTGTGAATTATGCCTCATGGAAAGGCAAGATGGAAGCGTACGTGTGCTAAATCCATGATAGGGCGTGGATGGCAATTGAAGATGGGTATGCACCTCCTATGATGACTCCCACGGGTGGTGGAGAAGAAGTACTCAAGCCTAAGGCTCAGTGGTCACCTGAAGAGTTTGAGACTTCAAAATGGAATAGGAAGGCATGGCATGCTCTTCTATGTGCAGTGGATGAAAATCAGTACAAACTGATTCAGAACACTAGGATAGCCAAGGAGGCATGGGATATCCTAGAGGTTGCACACGAAGGAACCGATGTTGTTAAGGATTCCAAGCTACAAGTCCTTCAAACGCAATTTAAGTTGCTTAAGATGGAGGAGGACGAGTGCTTCAATGACTTTGAAGTCAAGTTGATGGATATTGTGAATCAAAGCCATCAACTCGGTGATCCTTATTCGGATAGGAGAGTTAAGCAGAAAATTATGAGGTTTCTCTCCACTAGGTTCGAATCAAAAGTGACGGCTTTAAAAGAGAATAGTACTTATAAGGACATGAAGCCGAGCGAGGTAATTGGAAGACTCCTTGCCTATGAATCTAGGAAGGCTCCTAGTATTTCACCTCCTAAAAAGCAAAAAGGGATTGCTTTGAAAGCTTCCAAGGTTGAGAAGGAGGAAAAAGGTGACTCGGACGAAGACACAGCATTGTTGCTTAGAAGATTCAAGAAATTCGTCAAGTTCGAGAAGAAAGGTTTTGGATCCAAAGGCCAAAACTTGAAGAAAAAAGCTCCCTTCAAGAGTTTTGAGCCTAGGCAAGAGCATAGTAAGAAGAAAGGGGTCCAATGCTATGAGTGTTGTGGTATAGGTCATATCTCACCTGATTATGGGAACTTAAAGAACAAGATGGCAAAAGTGATGACCGCCACGTTGAGTGAAAGTGATGACTCCAGAAAGGGAGACAAGTCATCAAGTGATGATGAGCTTACCATCGACTACACGGCATTTGGGGCCACTTGTGTAGAAGATAAAGTTGTTGGTAAGAAAGCCTTGACTAGTGATCCCATAGAAGAAAAAGATGAAGAAGTAGCTCTAGAGGAGATAAGTGTAGCTACTCATTGGGATATGGCTCTCATTGACTCAAGAGACCAAGGTGAAGGTCTTAATGAGGGAAATGACTCCATTAGTGAGAAGGAGAGTGGAGGAGATAACTCAAGTGAAGATGACTCATCATCTAACTCTACAAATAGAAGTGTAGAGAAAATGGATGTTAATGACTTTATAGTCAAGTGTGAAAGTTCATTGAAGAAGAACAATAGAAAGTTGAAGATTTTAGAGGATGAAAATCTAGAACTTTCAACACACAATGACCACTTAAGTAAACAAGTGGAGGCATCCAAGATGATTGAAGACAAGCTAAGGGATGAGCTAGCTATGTCTAAGAGGAATGAAGAAGGGTTGAAGAGAGAGCTTGATGAAGCTAAAGAGTCATTGACTAGGATGACTACAAGCACCAAGAAACTTGAACACATTCTTGGTAGTGGAAAGAACCCTTGTGACAAGAGAGGTATTGGGTATGAAGAAAGCAAGGAGATCACTACTCCAACCAAGACCGTCTTTGTCAAGAGTTTAGGCAAGATAGAAGCCTCGCCGGTGCACACTCATAGGAAGAAAATTGATCTAGGACAATGTTTAAGAAGTGCACAAGTGAAGGAGGCTCCAAGGAGACAATCTCAAGCTCAAAAAGTTCCTCAACCTAACTTCCCTCAAGCTCATATTCATCAAGGGAAGAGGCCAATCATGCAAAATGGATCAAGGAAGCAAGCTAGACCGGTTCAACAACAAAGAAAGTTTGAACTCACTCAACCACAAAGTCATGGGAAGGCTCCTATGCATGCACAAGGACATGGTATGAATTCTAAATTTATCCCTACATGTCACTTTTGTGGTATTGTTGGTCACATTAGACCAAATTGCTTTCATTTCATTAAATTATGTAGAATCAAAAACATGATTGAAAAGAGAATGACAAGAGCTAGAATGCATGCTAATAGGAAGGAAAATATTCATATTCATGATCCTATTATTTTAGAACTCTTGAACCCTTAACCACTAGGAAGAAAAAAGTTATATCTATGTGGGTAAGGAAAAATGAACCCGCTTGCTACGAGACTAACAAGTCTCAAATAGGTTCATCCAAGTCAAATGGACTTGGGAGGTCTATAAGACCTCATGACCTTCATTGATGAAGGACAGTGATGACCCCATATGGGGAACTTAAGCAAAGAGAGCTAATTGCATACTTGTTGCATGCAAATATTTGAAAAATCTTATGCTTCTTTGTTGATTGCTTGAGTAAGTTTGGTTGCACATATGTATATATGTTTTCAATTCAATAAGTGTGAACCTTGCTTGTTTACAATCCATGTCATATTTTTGTTCAAACATGCATTTTTGGACTAGGGGATTTACTTAGGAAATATGATTTGAATGACCTATAGTTATCTCCATGACATGATGATTCTTAATGACATGCTAATGAATATTGAAAAGCATGAAATTCATATGACATGCTCAAATGAAAAAGCATGAATTGATGATTGCAATTCTTAAATGCAAAACCTGTGTGAAAAAGCTTATGAGACTCAAAATGAATAAAGGATCTTGTATCCGTTCAAAGGATTTTAAAATCCAAATGTCTCTCTTTCTTTATTGGCTGAACATGGCTACTATCATACGGATACCATCCGGAAAAATCGAATAGGGTGCAAAGTTGCTCATGCCATGTTTCGCTTATAAAGATTGGATATAGTTGCTCATAAATTAAAATCAATGAAATCTCTATATCCTTTCTTCTCTTATGACAATGGTGAAATTGGTTTGAATTCCTGTTAGAAACCTTTGTCATTTGCTTTGCCAAATACCATTGTATTTTGGACTTGAATACTACATGTCTTGTATGCAAAGCATTTTTGATTCACACATTTTATCAAAATAAATCTCCTTGTTTCTCTCCTATTGATAGAGTTGCATACAGTGCATTTTATGATTATGCAAATGACTTGAATGCTATCATCTCTCTTTGCTAAGTGACCCGGTTGGGGACTACTCCTTTGCCTATATCATGACAAAAAGGGGGAGTAGAATGGTGGTAAGGGGAGTTGCAAATTGTGGTAGCAATTATGCATGTTGGGGAGACAATACATTGAGGGGGAGTAACGCATTGAGGGGGAGCATTGCATTCATAATTATTGCATGATGTTGTAGTTGTACTTAAATTCTTAGAATGCAAATGCTTGTTTATGCTCTCACTTGATTCATCTCACTTTTTGCTTATATTAGAAAGTATAGAAACTTTGCTTTCAGGGATTGATTGTTCTACAAGAGATCGAAGACTTCAAGATTTTTTTTTGCTATTATATCTCTTTGTAAAGTAGAAAATCATTGTTGACCCGTAGTTTCTAATTTTTGTGAGGAATCAATGAGAGTGGTGGTTTTGTCACGAAATAGCCAAAGGGGGAGATTGTAAGGATTCCCATATCTTGATTGGCTTATTTCGTGGACAAACCACATGTTGGGGTTGATTGTGTAAGGGTAGTTTAGGTGATTGAACTTCATGCTCGAAGGCCCTTTCAAGACCTCAAGGGACAAGCACACCAAAGGTATAATTTCTAGTGCTTGGTTTTCTTTGAAGAGATTTAGTTAGCACACACACACACTTAGCATACTTGTTCTTGTGTGCATACTCTTCACATGTCACTTTACACACTAGCACTTTGGTTGATATATCTTGTTGTGTGTATATGTGCTTAGTAATTCGTTTCCTGATATAATTCAGAAATGTCCGCGCTTGCACTAATGAGTGCTTGGTTTCGCACGAAGACCACCTACGAAGAATGCCCTTGGCTTCTCCTTGGATTTCACCTCTGTTGGTGATCGACGGTTATGATCGGTGGCCTGGCCGCCGAACGAAACCGCCGTTTAGACCTGATTGATTTTTCTCTCAGGTTTGATTCGGCGGTTGGATCGGCGGTCACGAAACTGCCGAATGAAACCACAGTTGTTCCCTTGGTCTTCTCGGGTTCAATTCGGCGGTTAAGAACGGTGGCCTGGCCGCCGTTTGAAACCGTCGAACGGTGCATTTCAGGGGCAAACTTGTCTTTTCACATGCCCAATTCTTGATGTCTATAAATATCTTACTTTCTCATTATCTGAATAAGTTCTTTGACTCCTTAGAACCCTAAACTTAAAAGAGAGATTTTTGAGAAAAAATCAAATCAAGAACTCACCTTTAACCACTCAAATCAAATCCTTTTTGCATCAAATTTCATATTGCATCTTCTATGACTATATAGAATGCATCCATGATTGGGTTTGCATCATCACAACTTGCTTGGTAAGATTTTGATTAAGTTCATCTTATTTTAGTATTTTTACTATCAAGCTATTCTCTTTTAATTTACTTGTATGTTTTTGATCATATGATAAATACAAGAATAGAGAATTAATTGTGATGAATTGATTGAGTGTTGTTTTGTGATAGCTAATTAGGTTTTTGATTAATCTTGATTAGCTAAGTTATTTGACATGTCATTTAGCAATTGATATCTAGGGTTGATTTAATTGATTATATCATCATCCGAGATAAGCATCTAAGGTTACCTAGCCTTGTTTGTTATTTGAATATTCATATATATTCACATAGATTGTATAATCTCTTCATTGAGAATTAAGTCTTGAGGCTAAGATTGCTTAGGCCTCAAGCAATTGGACTAGAACCACTTTTTAAGGCATACGGGGTAGAAGTGGGGGGTTATTGACCGGAGTGATAGACGAGGTCTATATAGGTTGTAAACTCCATTTCAATTAGTGGATTTCGAGGTTCGAGTGTGGTGCACTAAACAGCCCGTGGTTTTTCCCAGTGGTTGGGTTTCCACGTATACATCAAGTGTTATTTAAATTCCGCACTATATTACACTTGCTTGTATTTTTAACTAGTAGGGGCATTTTCGTAAAATTGACTTGCATGCGAAAATTGGGTAATAATAGCCAAAATCTATTCACCCTCCCTCTAGATTAATATTCAACACACCTAGTATTTGTTTCATAGACAAGTCTTCTTGCTTGACTATCCGAGTCATCCCAACTCTAACCAAGACTTCATGCCTTTTACAATGACTTCCTAATGTGATCATGTGAATGCAAATGATGCAAACAACCAATTCAACATAGAACATGTGATCAATACATTCCATGGTACAAATATACCTAAACATGTGATATCACATGTAATAAAAGTCTAGATGCAAAATACAAGAATAAAACCTAAAGCATGTGTAAACACCAAACACATAAGCTCAAAGTCTTATTCACATATACAACACTTGAACAAAATATATTCATGAAGTATGATCGCGCTCCAAATGTTTACATTTAGCGCTCCCTTACTTGGCTTTTGTAACCATTTTCCGAGCCCTTTTTGGTATTTAATATTGTAAATAAGTGTTTTTCAGGTATTTCAACTCATTAGGGGTATTTTGGACCAAACTAGAGAAAAGTGGCGAAATCAGGGCAAAAGAGGGCAAATTCATAATTATGGAGAATCAGGGGTCAAAGTGCAATTCTGGAGGAATTATTGCATATTTGGTGATTAAGGAAGAATACAGGGGTGCATTGTGATATTTACCAGTCAAAGCACAGCAGTCAGCACCACGTCAGCCCTTGGACGACGTCGTTTAGGCCTTCTTGCACGTCAGCATGACGTCATCATCTTCAGCAGCCAGACGACATCGTTTTGGCCATCTCTTGCGTCAGCGTGACATCATCGATGACGTCACTTCGTCTTCAACATGCAGCCGGGTCGACCCGACCCGACCCGCAGCTGACCCGGTTCAGACCCGGTCAACCCGGCGACAACCCGACTTGATTTCGGCCCGTTTTCAACGTCGTTTCCGACCGCCGTCCTCCCAAAATGATTACCGGAGCTCCTCCGGTTCGTTTGCCACCAGTTCCGACCTCCCATGCAAGTGTTTTCCATCTCCACCAACTCCTCCAAGTCTTTCAAACCACCATGGCCAACCAAGCTTGGAAGCTTCCTTCCAGCGGCTTCTTTCTCACCCCAAACACGTCCAAACCCGTGAGAAGTTAGCGGTTTCATGCGGCGGGAACAAGCCCACAGTCCCGAAGGTTAGAAGTCACCGAAAACCTTCCGTTTTCACGGCGACTTCACGCCGGCGGTAATAAGCTCGCCGGCCAGAGTGCATGAAGTCGCCAGAACGCTTGGAAGAAATGAAGCTCGTCCCACTTGCTCTCCAAACACATGAGCTTGCCCAAAAACTCTTCCCACTTAGATATTTTGAGATATTTTTCCATTTAATTATCTTAGAAAAAAAATATCTATTCTATCTATCTTAGTAAGTAAGTTAATATACACCATATACATTACACACTACACACTTAGTAAGTAGTAATTAGATTATACACTTTAGTTTAGTTTTTACTTTAGTTGTAGAATTAAGAGAGAGAATAACTCTCTCAACTTTAGTTAGTTTTCTCATCATTTTCCCATCATTTTCTAGGTAGCCAAACACCAATTTGAGCTACTTAGACTTGATCTTTCCAAGTTGCTTTAGAAGGATATTGTTCTTGGATTGCAAAGAGGAGTCTTCTTGGCCAAGAAACCAATCCAAATGGGTTTGTTTTACTCTTCCTTTGTATTTTCTTGTTCATGTATTTCTATGTGTAACTAATCCTTTTGTTAAGGGATTGATGTAACTCTTGTAATTAAACCAATGATTTAATCAATCCATTTGTTATTTCACTCTCTAAGGCTTTGTATGTGTGTATTATGAACTCTAATGATATGTTGATGATATGTCTTGCATAAACATATAATTGTACACACATGGTAGTTGATTTCATACATAAATGTGTCACACTTTGTGTATGAAGGTTTCAATATCCATTTCATAGAGATATCTCTAAATAATTCATGATTTGGGTTAATTAGAGAATCTCTACATCACTATTCCTAAATCCTCTCTTAATCACTTATCTATGATATTAGGTTATGTGTTAGATGATGGATTTTGTGCTTAACATTATTGATAAATGAATTACATGCCTTAGAATGTTGTGAATGTGCTTAATGAATGATTGGTTAATGAATTGGTGGTTACTTGAATGAATCAATCCCCTAATATCTCTTAGTCTAGCTTAAGCATCTTTTAATCAAGCTTTAATCTTAGTTAATTGCAATCTTAGTATAATTGATCTTGATAGCATTAATTAGTGAACTTGTTAGCAATTAGACATTCAATAAGTAATGATCACCTAGAACTTACTTGTTAGCTAAACACCTTCCTCGTGGGAACGATCACCCTTACTTGTGTACACTTTATTACTCGTATGACTCGTGCACTTGCGAAGGGTAAATCTACCTCGCGCCCCTTTAATTGCCGTTGTAGTTAAGTAGCTAGAATCCTTGACCTAGGATCCAATTAGTTTTAGTTAGCCTCATTTAGTGTAATTAATTAGAACCAGTTTGGGCGTGTCAAAGTACAAGTTCAAGATGCTATAAACATACAATAAAATGCTAGAGACATGAGATCAAATCAATCAATATTCTAGCAAAAAATATAGAGCAAGGATTTAAGATGTAAATCAATTAAATCCTAGATAGCTCTAAAACACATACAAATACAATAATCCTAGATTTCATCAATCAAAGGATCAAAACAAATCTCAAGGTCATTTATCACAAAATTGATTCAATCAAGTCACAAACAACCTAAGATATCAACCTAATCACAATACAACTCACAATCATGTGAAAAACCTATAATCATGGAAACTAGTTCACAAATGTCTCTAAATAGACTTTTGATTAGGATTGATTGTGAAGCTATCTTTCTCAATAGCATTCACCAAACATACAAGTATATGTAGAAGAAGAAACCCCAAGCAAATTAAAGGTTAAAAAAGAAGAAATCCCAAAGATAAGACTAATACCTTGGATTCACGAGCTGGTTCGGTTTTCTATGTAGAACCACCAGAAATATCGATCAAATAGCTGCCAAACCACTTAGAAAAGGTAGAGGACTCGATTAGGAACAATTTCCAACTTGAATCACTCAATTCCGACTTCTTATGAAGAAGTTATGGTGTTTGGAAGGTGAGAAAATTGGAGAGAAATATTCTGACGGGATTCTAGACTTTTTCTTCTTGAAAATGAATTGGAGGGAATGTAAGGGATTTAAAAGGAGGAGAGAGAGGGAATTGTTGGGCCAATCAAAGGTGGCCACGTCACCCATCCCCGTAGGGGGCGCGTGGGCCACACGGGACCAAAGAGGTCCTCTGGCCGTGGGTCCCACGGCTCCCACATGGCTTGGGCAATGTGGCTTTTGGCCACGCTCTCCTCTCGCGCGCTCCCTCACGTTCTTCAGCCGTATCTTGGGCATCCGAACTCTGATTTCAAATCTATTTTCAGATTATGAACCGTGACTCCCTCATGCATGACGACGATGACTACACAACTTTGAAAAATGGTTTAGAAATCATCTCGGAAAATGACGATGAAGTCAACTCAATGAATGAGAACGAAAAGTAGCGTAGCTAAATTGTTTGGACTCGAAGCTAAGTGAATGAGTAACCGAAATGACCGAAAGTCAATAAGGGATCATAATAGAGCATATTCAAGTCTAAATACAAAAATACGGAAACATACAAACACAAAGACACACACATATGCTATTTCCTAGACATAGTCCTAGAACATGCAATAAGCAAAGTTTGTCAAGTAGTATAAATGCATGAGCATATATTATCAAGTGTGTGAAAGTGATATATAAATGATGTTTAACCATGAAGGAACACACAAGAATGCCATGTGTGGGTGTGTGCCTTGTAGGGAAAAATACCAAAGAAGTACATGCAGCGGAAGCAATACTAAAAATTAGATTTAGTGACTTTTAAAAATTTTTCCTTTATGAACCTTAAACCCTTTAATTAATTAAACATACATATACAATAACAAAAAGTAGAATACCTTTTGTCGCGTGATCCGATTGACTTACGTCGATGGTAATCCGCAAGATCTTCAATCCTAGCACGAACGTGGATCACCTAGGAGCTTGGTCTCCCTTTTCTTTGAATTGCAAACCTGTGAATAGACAAAACAAACTTTTCTTTTCTTTGTTAGTCACAAAAACAATCAAAAGAATGACTAAGATTATTCCGGTCACTTTTGAGTTCTCAATCTAATGATCGAAACTCGCGTGAACCTAGATCGATATCGTATACACAAGCTTATTGATGAATAAGCAAATAGTATACTATCAAAGAATAATCTAACACTTCTTTTTGTTTTAGTAGAATAAAATCTTTCTATGAATTGAGAAGAAGAAGAAATTTTTATCAAGAACACATGAAGTGGCCGAATTCTATACTTGTCAATATATAGGTGGCCTAAGTTTGCTTCTTCTTTTTCTATTAGGGTTGCCGAAAACCTAACCTAGAAATAACTAGGGTTGCCGCAAAATACATGCCCACAATAGGCTTATGTTGCACCCTAATTTCCATCTAGTTTTTAAGACATCAAACCCTAATCCAACTCATAGATCTTTTATTCTTTTATTTTGACTAAATAAAAAGACTTCTTATTTGATTAAATAAATAAAACTAATTATTTATTTCCTTATCAAACAAGTCTTTTACTTTTACTTTTAGGAAATATATTTCCTGATTAGAAAAGATTTGTTTCTTTAATTAAACAATTAATTAATAAATTAATTAATTCTTATTTAATTAAAACAATGAAACAAAATAATATATTAGGTTAAAATAACCCTTGCCGCCCCACTTAGAGTAAATGGGCCAAATATTATTTTCTTATTTCATTTAATCAATTGGACTTTAAATAAAAAGCCCACATGTGAACCAGACCCATTCTTACTAAAAGAAACAAGCCCACATGTCATTCATTAATATATAAATATAATTGAGCAGCCCATTACATAAATAATGTGCAAATTATATTCTTAATATATTAAAAGCAATTCTAGATGGACCTTTAAATTGGTCCGGTAGAATATATCAAGTGATCCATGCAAGTCCGTGTGGATTGGGGATCTTGGCGGGCCATCTAAATTTAAGCTTCAATAGACATAACCTAATCACAATCAACAAATGATTCACTTAGGTTCGATCCATTAATTTTAACTCATTCCACTAAAGAGCTAAAACTGAACTCTTAAATAAAGATAGAAAAGGAAGATGCTCCTCATTCATACCCTAGACAATCATATAGGAGATAGTGTATCCTCGTGATTAATATCAGTAATCGCCAAGAGTTCATAGACCGCCTATAACTCTCCAAGTTACCATATTTACTCATATGACCACGTTTTGAACTTGGATATTTTGACTTGTCCAGAAGCCATGTTTTCAATAGACACTATCGAAAACTCAACGTTGAGATTTAATATCCAATTACCTCAAAACATCCATATGATGATATTATACTCTCATTTAATTAAATGGAGCCACGATGTCCATATCTATAAATGAAGTCCTCTATCGATTAACAAATGAATATCACCAAACTATCGAGGATAGACTATGCGATATAATCGTACTCATTGATAACTCAAATGATATCACTTGTAACCATAAGTCCATCATTTATCTCAGGATTAAGATAGACTCTCCGATTGTCCTGATAATGAAAAGACTTTTATCTACTGACGGTTATAGATAAAGTATTTCATTGTGATCCAGTTCAATGCACCCAGTGCACTAGATCTTTTTGCTCGAAGACACTCCGATGATTTTAGACTCATCATATCTCATTTGATCCCACTCAAATGCTAGCAAAAGAATTCTACAACTTTAACAAGATAAAGGTGCCCAACCTTTAACTTAAGTTGTGAACATTATTCAAGACTAACTAAAGAATTGTGTCTACCACATACATATCCAGATGTACGAACAATTCTTCTTTTCCCATAGTCTTTAGACCTTATGATTATTTACTTTGACAATTATAATATTAAACTATAAATGCTATACGATTTGTTAAACCAGAAATCACTTTATTAATATGAAAAAGATTGTTAATTACAACATTACACTCTTGCTATTGAGCATAATCCTAACATGCCTAGCCTTGTAAGAGATATAAGGTCTTATATTACCTTTGATGATCAATGAAGAACAAATCTCTTTGAAGCCAGCATCTTGCATGAATTGTGGCCAAGACATTCTTCGTCTTCTTAAATCTTCAACATATGGACCACTAAACATTACAAAAGAAACACGTTTTGATATGGAATACATGCCAACACAAACTATAAACCTAACACTTCATTTTAGGGACTGGAGAGACTTTGGCTTTGGCAGCTCTCGCTAGCATCTCGCTCAGAGATGGACGTGTTGCGATCTTTGTAAGGGGAGAAGAGGGAGAACGAGGCGGCGACCCCGCTAAAGCAGGAGGAGAAGAAGGTGCTGGGGGATGAGACCCCGATACAAATTCGATACCGGGGGGAGAAGGAATGGGGGACCAGGACACTCGGGAAGCTAGGATTACCTATCCCAAAGTGGTAGGAGAAGGTGTGAGGAGAGGAGCTGCTGAAACTGCAAAAAGAAAAGAGATGTTTAAAAAAAAAGAAAAAAAAAAGAATGATGAATAAGAAACATTAACAAAGCTTAGTCACCTACATGGTTCAGCAACAGATATCCTCAGATATCTCTCTAGTTGAGCTCCTTCGAAGGGGTCGTAGGAAGGATACTGTATATTCATGTAACCCCGTTCCTGGATCCTCGCCAGGATCCTCCTAGATTCAAAAGACAGATCCCCTAGGTTCCATTTTTCTTTGTAAGAGAATTGGGTGGGGACCGGGTACTCAGTCCCTCCGATATGCATCGAATGACCCCAATCCCTTTCGACTACAACCCATTCATCCTTCCAGGATTGATTGTATTTCACGTTCGCCCCGGGTACGATAAATTTTCATCTTGTTGTTGGGCCTCAAATAGAATTGACCCCGGGGTGACAAGTTGGCCACCCGGTAGATATAGCGGATCTTGTCGAAACCCGCTTCCCTCTACAGGTTGTCCCTCTCACATTGCTCTTTCCAGAGCACCAAGAACCCCATCAAGTTCTTCCAGAACCTAGGAGAAATTTGGAGAGGGGCCAGCTCCAAAGCCACAAGCAATCTACACAGTGAGGGGTGAAGAGGGAGCCGAACCCCGCACTCGAAGGCAGCTACATGAATTAGAAGACGACCCGTAGAAGGGGTATAAACATCATAACCTTGATGAGGAAGGGACAAGGAAATGTGGTTCGGTATCTTGTAAGTCCTTCTCAATCGAGTGAGGGTGTTGGCTGTACAAATGGAATCCAAGATGATCCGGCCGTCATGGAAGGAGGACAAATGGCCTATTTGAACCCCTAATAGGTTGATAGTCAGAGTGTTCCCCTCCTCCACCTCGACATCGATGTCCTCGTCTTCTTCCTTGTCGGCTATTTGGGCAGGGGCTTTGGGTCTAGTGCCAAAACCCGACCCGATTCCATCGTTCTTATCAGAGTGACGGCACTTGAGCAGGGTGCTATCGTCGGATACATCGCCCTCGTCCCGACCTTGTTTTATCCCTTTAGATGTCGGGGAATTCTCTTTCGACTCTGTCCGTCCAGTGTTAAGCAGCTCGTCGAGGCTGTCTAGAGGATTTGAGGAAGATGGCTGAGGGTGTGGTGAAATCGCCGGAAGGTTTGAGGCAGGGAGGACTGACATGGAGGCTAGGGTGTGATCGCGCTTCAAATGTTTACATTTAGCGCCCCTTTTACCTTGTTTTTGTAATCGTTTTCTAAGCATTCCATGTGTTTAATGTGTAAATAAGTATTTTCAGGTAAAATAGGTGTTTCAAGGGCATTTTTGTCCAAAGTGAAGAAATGAGGGCAAATTGGGAAGAAAACAGAAGAAAAGCAAGAAGGCGAGTTCATGCATTCAGGCCGGCGGGAACAAAGCCGCCGCTCGAAGCCATTGGAAAGAGATCCTGTTATTTGGCAAGTTCAGACGTTCAGGCCTCCGGGCAAGAAGCCGCCACACGAAGCCGCCGTCATCTAGGCGAGATCGTTCGGCGGGAACAAAGCCGCCGTGCATGCCCACCGACGATTCTGAGAAGCTGCAAATTGATTGAAGCTCACCCTAAAAGTAAAAAAAAGCTGCCCCTTCTCCACCTATTGTCCTTGGAAGGCCTCCTCTCTCATGCATATACACAATGGGTCAAAACAAAGATAGATATACTTAGTTTTTCTTAGAGAGAGTGGATATAGTTAGTTAGGGAAAATATAGAAAAGTAGATATTAATTAGATATTTTGTTCTTAGGAATCAAGAAAGATAGTTATTTTCTTGGCCAATTTCTAGGTAGCCAAACACCACATGTTGGTTACTTAGAGTGATCAATTCAAGTTGCCATAGAAGAGTTAATTGCTTGGATTGCAAGGAGGACCATTTCCACTTCACAAGTTTGTCCATTGGTGATGTTTCCCTTGCTTGTATATCTTTGTAATTGTGATACTATGTGTAGCTAATTCCTCTTGTTAGGGAATTAGATGTAACTCTTGTACTTCCTTGTTATCTAATCAATCATATTGTTATAATCCTCTCAAGTCATGTTTATGTACATTTATGATTGCATGTGTGGTGGTTGCAACCACCTATCTCCTTGTAGTGCAATAACTTGATGAAATTGTATGCATGTACCGTTTATTGCATATTAATAGAGAAGCACCTATGAGTAGAGATTACTAACTTGTAATTCTCTACTACTAAATGACTAATTTCCCCTTACTCACTCTCTAATCCTAGATTTCATTGTGAGTAAGTTGAGAATTAGGTGCTTAGAACATTCATATGGATATATGCATGTTAGTAATTGAGGGTTAGGCTTAATGAATGATTGATTAGAAGCTAGAATATTACTTGAATGAATCTAATTCCTTAACAATTTTTAATATAGAATTTAAATCAAGTAGTTGTAATAGCTCATTAGACAACTTCATCTTAGAATAGTTAATTTGTTAATCATTAGTTAATTTAAGTAAAGCTTGTTAGAGTAATTAGGAAATTGTAGAGTTAATCTAAAGTTAGAAGGCTTTTTAGTGCTTACCTAGTGGGAACAATACCCTTTCTTGCTCACTACACTAGTTTAATGACTTGTGCACTTGCAATAGGGTCACCAGACTCGCACGTCCCTTTAGCACGACCGAGGTAGATTAAGTTAATTTGTAGTGACAATTGTAGAACCGGTCGGGGCGTGTCAAAACTTATGGCGCCGCTGCCGGGGAGCACGGCTTTGTTTTCTTTTTGCTTTGTTTTCTATAGAACATTAGTCAATTTAATCTTTGCATAATCGTAGTGATTTTCTGTTTTGAGCACTTAACCTTTTGGTAGTTAGTGTAGTGTACTTTCAGGTTTCTTGTCACAAATAGATGCACGGAAGACGATCGTTGGGAAGCCCACTTGAACCTTTTGTTGAAAATATTGATCGCATAGCGAGGCTACCGACAATGACGGACAATCCTAGAGGACTATCCGACCTTGAGGAAGGCTCAACCTCTTTTAGCAGTACCTCCACTGGTTCAGAACATGGACAGGATCGACGAATGATGAAGGAATTCTCATTGCCTACCGTTGGATCACATCCTTCAGCCATATTGTTAGATGATGCCCAGAGGAATTACGAGCTGAAAAACTTGCACTACAACATAGACCCGCACTTTGGTGGTAACTTAAGCGAAGACTGCCTTCAATTCATGAAGGAATATTACAATGTGGTGACCACTTTTCCACTCAGAAACTTGACGGAGGATCACTTACGCATGCGATGTTTTTCGTATTGCATGAGAGACGACGCCAAGAAGTGGTTCATGGCATTACCAGCAGGATCACTTACCACATGGAGCGGTGTTGAACATAAGTTTTTTGCCAAGTACTTTCCCTCATGGAAGACGAAAGAAATACGAAGTATGAGAGCTGATTTCCAGGAAAGGGAAGGGGATGCGTTTCATGAATCATGGGGTAGATTCAAGCTACTTTTAGCATAGTGCCCTTACCACGAGTATACTTTAGTATCACAAGTTCAATCTTTCTATGATGGATTGACGGGACTTTCACAAGCGATTGTTGATAACGCATGTGGAGGAGCGATGCGAGAGAAAATGGCACAGTATGTGTTTGATAAGTATGAGATGCTTGAACAGAATTCCCAGCAGAGGAACACTCGAGGTAGTCGAGGGGGAGTGAGCAAGGAAATGGCAAGTCAAATGAGTGATATGAGTAAGAACATTGAGACACTCATGAGCAGGTTCGGGAACCAACCTTTAGTAGCGAATCAGGTTTATATTAGGGAAAACCGTGGAATGGACATGAATTCCATGGTTGAGCCAGTGCTACCCAAGAAGGAAGAATTGCAAGTGGTGTATCCGCCACGTCAGTCAAGACAGTTGGATGATCCTTTTTCCAACACGTACAATCGGGGATGGGCAAGGCATCCTAATCTGAATTACGGGAACAACCATTGTTTGAATCCCCTGTTACCTCCTCAGAACAATAATAACAACTGGTATCCACCTCCAGGACACCAATCAAGACCACAGCAAAGCACACAACCATGGAAGGTAAGGAAAACTTACCTTGGCGCCAACAAGGCCAGAGAGACAATGAGTACAGGGTCACTAATCAGTATTACACCAGCGATCCTAATCATATCAGGATTACTTCTATGGAAGGAGTAGTCAAGACATTGGAAAGACAAATAGGGGAGTATGTTGAAGTTAGTCAAAAGAAGGAGCTAGGGAAGCTTCCAAGTCAGTCTGAACAAGCCAAGTTGGCTATGGTACTAAGAAGTGGTAAGGTACTTTCTAACCCATATCCACTTGAAATTTCTGATATTCCTGATAATGTTTCAGTAGACAGGGACGTGCCTAGTAAGAATGATCTTGATACTCAAGTAGGGATAGGAACGAGTAGAGGTCCGGAGAGAGGACACAAGGATACTTCAAGGATACACAAATCGCCTAATCCGTATGTGCCTCCAATTCCATTCCCAAGACGGCTTCAAAAGTCGAAATTGGACCAAGCTTTCAGGGAGATCTATGACATCCTATCAAAGGTGAACGTGAGCCTTCCTTTACTTGAGGTGATTGAGAAAATGCCCACATACGCCAAGTTCTTCAAGGAACTCAACTCAAAGGCGCGTAAGAAGGAATTTCTGGAAAGAATAGTGATCTCCAAAGAAGCAAGTGCAGCCATGGAAACGGCATTGCCACCTAAGATGAAGGATCCGGGAAGTTTCATCATTACCATATTAGTTGGCGAAACTCAGAGGGAGAAGGCAATGTTAGACCTAGGAGCTTCGATCAATTTAATGCCTTATGCATTTTTTAAAGATTTAGGATTAGAGGGATTGAAGCTGACTACCATGGAATTGATACTAGCCGACCGCTCAGTACGTCATCCAACAGGAGTGGTCGAATATGTGTTAGTTAGGGTGGGCGAATTGATCATCCCAACTGACTTTGTTATTCTCGAGATGGAGACCGATTCAACCAAGGCAAGGGAGATGCTGATATTGCTAGGGCGACCATTTATGTCAACTGCCAAGGCAATTATCGATGTCCACAAGGGACGGCTCTCCATGATGGTTTTAGGTCAAACAGCAGAGTTTGAAGTGTTTGAAAGCATGAAGAACCCGTTGAAGGGTAGTGTTTGTTTTAACATTGCAAGTGCCAAACAAGATGATGAACCTCATTCTACTTTTTGGGAGTACGTAGCACTCGCTCACAGTGAGGTGACTAACAAGACCCCGCTTTTGAAGCATGATTCATCGAGTTACGAAGACACCATCGCTCAGCTCAAGGAAGAAAACCGGGAGTTGGTGGAGAAGAACTTTGAGCTCACCATGAAGCTTGATAAAGCTTTAGAGGAAAATTATGCCCTCCAAGACAAAATTGAAGACGATTTCTCCCTAGTGAAAGATGAATTCGGAGAAAGGAATGAGTCTTTGAGCAAGGAATTCGAAGGCAAGATGAAAATCATGGAGGAGGAGATACATTCTAGGGACAAGGCCCTAGAAATCTTGAGAGTGAAAAATGAGGAGACTCGAGTTGAGATTGCTATGCCAAAGATAGGCACTTCGGTCAGGTCCGAAGGGATGGTTCAGCCACCTTCAAGGAAGACGATGCATGTATCACACGAGGAGTCCACCACTTTTGCTCCGAAACAAAAACCAAGGCGAAGGCCTAGAAGAAAGAACCACATTCAACCTCCACAATCTACATCGGGAGGTACAGTTTCTACTTTCACTCCTATATGTCACTACTGCCATAGAATAGGCCACATTAGGCCGAATTGCCCAACCAGAAGATGGCAGGTTAGAAAATATGCAACCCCAATTCCCAAGGCCAATGTCAAATCCATTTGGATTGCAAAATCCAAGTTGGAGGGACTTGGTGGGAAGGGACCCTTGTGGGTCAAAAGAAAGAAAAGGTGTTAGGTTGATAATTAGTGTTGGCATTAATTCCATATCAAAACGTGTTTTACTTGTAATGTTTAGTGGTTAGTAAATGAAGGATTTCGAAGACGAAGGACGTCTCAACCATTATTCGTTCAAGTTGCCGGCTTTTAAGAGTTTCGGGCATTATCGGTCTACAAAGGTATTCTAAGTCCTCTTATCTCTTACAAGGCTAGGCACACACTCACACATATCATTCTTGTGTGTCCCTTCATGATTTTATTTCATTTACATTTCACTTTCACACACTTGGCAAAATATGCTCATGCATTCACATTTAGTTAATAAACTTTGTGTTTTGCATTTTCTAGGACTATGTCCGGAAACTAGCATATGTGTGTGTATTTGTGTTTGTATGTTTTCATATTTTGTGTTTAGGACTTGAACATGTTCTTATTCAATGCCTTATTGAGTTTCGGTCGTTTCGGTTACTCATTCATAAGGTTTCGAGTCCAAACGTGTTGACTATGCCACTTTACGTTCTCTTACGTTGTGTTGACTTCATCGATGATTTTCGAGATGATTTCTCAACCGCTTTTCAAAGTTGTATATTTGTTTTCGTGCGTGAGAGAGTTACGGTTCGTAATCCAAAAACAGATTCGAATTCGGAGTTCGAACGCCCGAGATACGGGCCGACGAACCGAGGGAGCGCGCGAGAGGACAGCCCAGGCCGTGGGCCACAAGGGCTGGCCGTGGTTGAGGCCGTGGGCCCCACGGCCTGGAGCACCCTCTGCTCCCGTGTGGGCCACGCGCCCCCCATGGCCAGGGGGTGACGTGGCACCACGTGATTGGCCGAAAAACTTCTTCTCTCTCCTCCTATTTCTTCCCTCTCTCTCTCATTTTGAATTTTGAAGAAGAAAAAAACTGATTTCCCGTCAGCCCTCTCCTCTGAAATTTCTGATTTACGAAACGCCATATCTTCCTCATCCGGAGTCGGATTTCAGTGATTCAAGTCGGAGAGTGTTCGTATTTGAGTCCTCTAACATCTCCAAGTGGTTTGGTAGCTGTTTGATCGTGATTTCCAGTGGTTGATCACTGAATTCCGAACCAGCTTCAAAATCCGAGGTAATGGTCTCATCTTAGGGATTTCTTGTTATTTGACCTTCCAAATGCTTGGGGTTTCTTCTTCTATATCTATGTTATTGTTTTATAAAAGCTATTTGAAAAGGTAGCTTGATTATCATTCTAATTGAAACTCAATTTGTGGACTTATGTTGACTAGATTTTATGATTCTAGGTTTTACATTTGTTTGTGAGTTGTATTGTGATTAGAATGGCATCTTAGGTTGTTTGATACTTAATTGAATTGATTTTGTGTTAAAATGACTTTGAGATTTGATTTGATCCTTTGATTAGTGAAATCTAGGATTTGTGTATTTTTATGTGATTTAGAGAATATAGGTTTTGATTGATGTAAATCTCAAAACCTTGCTCTATATTTTTGTCTAGTATATTGATTGATTTTAATCTCATATATCTAGCCTTTGATTGTATATTGATAGCATCTTGAATTTGTACTTAATGAACATTTTGTGATTCAAGTGTTATGTGTGTGAATGAGACTTTGAGTATATGTGTTAGGTGTTTCACATGCTTAGGTTTCTATTCATGTATTTTTGCATCTAGACTTGATTAATTGTGTTTTCACATGTTTAGGTCTATTTGTGCCATAGAATGTATTGATCACATGTTCTATGTTGTAATGAATGTTTGCATCATTTGCATTCACATGATCACACTAGGAAGTCCTTGTAAAAGGCATGAAGTCTTGGTTAGAGTCGGGATGACTCGGATAGCCAAGCAAGAAGTCTTGCCTAGAGTCGGGATGACTCGGATAGGTAAGCAAGGAGTCATGGCTAGAGTCGGGAGGACTCGGATAGTCATGCATGGGAGGCTCCCTAGAGGCAAGAGTGCCTTGGATAGGGAGTTGGCTATTGTGTTGGTAGGCCTAGGCGTATGGTTAGACATAGAGTCCGATAGAGCGGGGTACACGGGAGGTGTATGCACTCTTGAGGAATTTCTAATCTACCATCGATGTTGGTTGAGTGTGTTGTCCAATATATGGTGGTTCCGCATCATTGAGGGATTTCATACTTTCCAATAGGGTTGGGTAGGCTTAGACTTCACTAGGTTGGGTGAGCTAAAGATTGGTCACTTTGTGAATGTTCTATGTTTACTTTCCAATAATATAGTACCCAATGGTTGTAGTTCAACCCGTGGATGTTTCCTCCTTGGAGGTTTTACCACGTTAAAAAATCCCTTGTGTTAATTCTTTCTATCTCTTCTCTTATATTTTAATTGTATATTTTATTGTCTTGATTCATAATATTCACTTGTGATGTATTGTGAACCAAGTCTTTGTATAGTGTGATTAGTGTATTCATTCTATAGATCAATTTGTATCTTTGATTCTTTTGTATATTGTAATATTTGTTTAGTGACATTTTGCTCACTCTTGTAACATATTGAACATCTCATGAAATACAAGCTTATTTTGTTGTTATGTTTATTTGATATTTTACCTCACATGACTTGTTGATATACTTAGACATTTCTCTTATGATTGTGTCATCGTATTGTCTATGTATGTCTACCTTGGCTTATTGTGTTGTGTGTAAGGCTACCTTGAGGGACAAACGGATGTTTGTTCAAGGGTTTGAAAAAAGGTGTAAAAACCTATTCACCCCCCCCTCTAGGTATGCTTTAAGCAATTTAACTTCGTTTGTGTACATTCAATTGGTATCAGAGCGGGTCGTCGGACGGCACTCGACGAGATCCGGTTTATACTTACGTGTAAATTGCTTAGGTTTTTTGTGTCATAGTTGTGCTCCTTTATTTGTCGTGGAAAAGGTTCTTCTTGTTTTTCATTGCATTTGTCTACTAACAACTTTGTTGATAAGCTTGAAAGAGTGTTAGTTACAAAAGCGAAGAAGAAGATGTTTCTTGTGTTCCAAAGGATGATCAACTTAGATTTGATCACTTACTCAAGCAACATAATGAAGAAATCCACATGGAGTGATGATGTCTCTAGTGATGAGTCGAGCTCAAGTGATGAGTCTTCTAGTGAAGAAGAGTTGGTAAGCAACTTTGTTGCATTCATGACCTCTCACTCTATCCTAGAGAATGTATGTCAAGATTCGTTGGATGAGGAGGTTGATCCAAATCATTAGGAGTGCTTAAGATGATTTGATTAAGCTATAAGTGGATGAGTTTGTCTCAACAACTCGGAGGCTCTTAGGTGAAAAGAATACTCTTGCCAAGAAGCTTAGAGAAGTTGAAGGGTTTGTTCTTGAAAGAGATAGGATCATCTCTAGTTTGACTCTAGGAGGCTCAAGCGACTTTGTAGTTGAGGAGATTCTCATAGGAGTATCACTTCCTACAAAGCGAAGATCATGTCATTGTTGACAAGATAGCTCCTAAGAAGAGACGTTCCAAGACCAAGATCAAATTGAAGAACAAGGTACCCATTGAAACTCCTATTTGTTCTCCACCACCATCGGAAGGTAAAATCTCTCCTTTTGTTCCCATATGTCATTTTTGCAATACCTTAGGCCATATCAAGCCCAAGTGCTATAAATTCATTGAATATTGCAACTTAGAAAATGCATCTAGGAATAGAGAGATTGGACCTAATTCTATGCATGCTAAAGCTTTTGAATATGGAAAGGATGATAATTTGTCAAAGCATGTTAAAAATGTATGGAAGGTGAAGAATGCTTATCCTACAAAATTTGACCATGCATGTGTTGCTAACAATGTTGAGAAGAAGAGTATTAATGATATTATTGTGAATCAAGTTGTGGAAGAACTTTACTCTAGGTTCAACATTGTGGTCAAAGAGAATCTTGATGATGTTCGTGTATGTCCACCCAAGACAAAATTTGTCAAGGGTGAGTGCTCTTACCATTAGTGTAAGTTGCACATGTGAGTTAGCTTTAAGACTAGTGTCGTTGATAAGAAGTTTAGCTTTTTGCTTTGTATCTTTACAACTTGACATGAACTTAGCTATCTCACTTTGTTTGTTTTGATAGTCAAAATTTGTTGATTAACTTTTGAGAAGTTTTTTTTTTTTGGAATCTATGTGGTAACATATTTGTTATGGCTTTTAGAGAAAGTCATTTTTTTGTTTGTTTGAGTTGGATTACATTGCCTTTAGTCTCTTGGAATCGACACACCTATAACTTGTAGTCATGAGGACTCACAAGCCAAGAGGACTCATAAAAAGGGTGAAGGCTTTGTATTTGGTGAAAATAGCTTGCGAAGGTATCTCTATATCATATTGCTTGCTTACTTGATTTTTCATCTATCAACTCATTGTTTGTATCACATTCATGAAGCATGTCATAATTGAGAACTAATATAGTGTTTATATGGTACTCTTTGACATTTGCTAGTTTAAGATCTTTTGGTGATAAGTGTTCACATTGATCTTATTTCATGAAGCGTGTTGTTATTTGTATGATTGTTGAGTGGCTAATTTTTGAATAATGTGAGCTTCATATTCTTTGATAGCTACTCTCTTGAGAAGTAGAGATCTTAAGTAAGTCTCTTTACTTGCTTCTAGATCATGTGCTTTTAAGCCTTTAAATTGGTTTCAAAAATGCACTTTGCTTCTCTTGTATGTTTTGTTAAGTATGTTGAGCTTGATTGATGTTCGCTTTGGATACACCTTGAAGTCCTAAGGACTAGTACATTTAAAAATGACCAATGGTTGGTATCCATTTGCTTCGGCAACATAGAACTCAACGAGCACCCTCATGGAAAGGGCTACACACCTTGGTTGTGAAGCCACCCAATGTTGGAAAGGGCTACGTCATTGTGATGAGTGAAAGCCGCCATGAGGTGTATATGTTTATGTTAGAAAAATCAAAGAAGTGTTGAATTGAATCATAAAAAAAAAAATCTTTGATTCAAGCCTTAATAAAAAATAAAAAAAAAAAATAAAAAAATAATAAAAGGCTTTTGGAGTATAGTTGAATAATCAAATGAGCTTGGGTTGACAAATAGAAATGGGTTGACGAGCCACATACACACACACGCTCACATGTTGAAATCTATTCTCTTTATAAGCAAAATTTCGGATGATAACCGGTTTGACCTTTTTATGGAAAGGCCTAAGATGAATAGATGTTGAAATTGTATGCATGCTTGATTATCAGACTACTTCTTTTCATATACTTGAAGCAAAATCTTCACACACTCACTTTTGCTTAATTAGTATTTGTGATTGTAAGGATTCCCTTTTATTGATTGGCTTATTTCGTGGTCAAACCACATGTTGGGGTTTGGTTGTAAGGGTAGTCTAAGTGATTTGTTGAAGATCAAAGACCCTTTCCAAGACCTCAAGAGGACAAGCACCAAAGGTATATCTAGTGCTTACTTTGCCTTGAAGAGATATAGTTGCACACACACACAACATGCATAACTCTTATTCTTGAATGTTGTGTTTATATTTTGTGTGCATTGTGCTTTATTGATTATTCAATATCTCTTCTTGCATTTAATTGATTGCATCTTGTTCTATGAAATGCCATGACATGATAGGCATTAGGATGCATTCAATTCTCACACTTGCACTTCATGATTAGTATTAAGTGTGGTGTAATTCGTTTCCATTTGTGTGATCGGAAACGTCCGCGCTTGCACGATGGTGTGCATGTCTTAGCGCGATGGTTGACCACTTGAGAAGGTCTCATTCTTCTCTTGGATAAGTGGTAGTTTTGGTTTGGTTGTTTGGAGTAATGTGTCTAGTTTCAAAAGATTGAATTTCAATGTTTTTTCAAAACTGACCTTTGTATGGTCTTATGACCATAACTTTTTATAAAATGATTTAAATTGAGTTTTGTAAAATTCTGGACAAACTAGACACCCATACCTTTCCAACGGTATATTATTCGTAATATTTCATGACCGTTTGGATTGGTTTTGAAATCTCCAAAGTGACCACCAAAACAGGGCAACTATGTTGTTGTCTGTTTCTGACCTTTGGTCACTCTATTGACCATAACTTTTTCTAAAGATATCGAAATGTCATTCCATAAATTGGAGTAGAAAGTAGACATCCATACCTTTCCAACGATATATCATATGAAAGGTTTCGATGTCGTTTGGTCATGTTTTGAGGCACTTGAAGTTGAAGCTGATGCACTGTCGCGCCTATTCCGCTGTTCACCCGCCCTACGTAGAGCGGGCACCTGATTGATTTTTCAATCCGCCCTACACCCGCCCAAAATCCGCCCTACGTAGAGCGGTTTGCGCGGAAACTTTTTGGAAAATTTCCAAAACGACATAGCTTCAATTGGACATCATATATATATGCCTCTTTGACCTTAGGTCACTTGAATGACTCAATAAACTCATATTCTTGATTGAAAGGATTTTCAAAGAGAGTTTTTTTATCAAGAACTCATCTTTGATCATCCAAACCCATTTCCACATGCATAAATCATCATCTAAGCATCATCTAGGATCATCTAGCATGTGCTAATGCATGGGTCTTCTTCAACACACATGGTATGATTTGTTGAACACTTTTATCTTACATAATTAGTGTTTCTACTTGTCAATTTTATCTCATTTATTACTTGTATGTTTTAGATTAATTTCTACATACATGATTGAGATTATGTGTTGATTGGGTAATTTTTCATAGCTTATTTGATTAGGTCATTATTGCCTAAAAAGCTATGCCATAAACATTCTTTTGTGATTTATTGATAACTAGGTTGATAGATTGTTTTTTAATCAACTAGTTAATCTTTTGAATGTTTATGGGTTATTTGTGATAGCTTTGTATCTAGGATTGGTTATCCTTTACTTAGCTAAAGTTGTATGCCATGACATATAGCTATATGTGATATCTAAGATTGATTATATTGTCATCTTATAATCCTAGGTAAGCATCTAGAGTACCCTAGCTCTTATTGCAATATTTGGATATCATTGCATATTCACATAGGGTTGTGCATCTCTTTTGAGAGATTTAAGTCTTGTGTGATTGACCGGGATTAGGTCGGACACCGGGATTAGGTGGTCACATGAGCAATTGGACTAGAGCCACTTTTAAAGGCCCGCGTGGTAGAAGTGGGGGGTTATTGACCGGAGTGTTAGACGAGGTCTACATAGGTTGTAAACTCCATTTCAATTAGTGGATTTCGAGGTCCGAGTGTGGCGCACTAAACAGCCCGTGGTTTTTCCCAGTGGTTGGGTTTCCACGTAAACATCAAGTGTTATTTAATTTCCGCATCTTATTACACTTGTATGTATTTTTGACTTGCTAGGGGTATTTTCATAAAATTGACATGCACACGAAAACTGGGTAATAATTAGCTAAAATCTATTCACCCCCCCTCTAGCTTTATATATTAAACACGCCTCCAGGACTTTTCAATTGGTATCAGAGCGGGTTCCTAGATATACTTAGGTGATCCTTTGCTCATTGTTGGTGTGTTTTTGCATTTTGTATGTTTGTTTGATTTCTTCATACATTTTGCATTCTTCTCTTTTGCATTCATTCAACGCAAACACTATGAGTGATTTCATGAGAGAAGAAATTAACTCCGTTGAGGAGATGTCTCTCTTACTAGAGAGATTTAGGAGATTTGTGAAATTAACCACCTCACCTCCTAAGAAGAAGTTGACCACCTCACCTCCTAAGAAGAAGAAGATAATTGCTTTGGAGACTTCGAAGCATGACAAGAAGGAGGGTATCTCTATTGAAGACATGGGACTCAATGACAAGTCAAACCAAGGAGTGTCTTCAAGAGAGGGGATTCAGTGCTACGAATGTGGAGGATTCGGGCATTTATCCCTGGAGTGTGGAAACTTGAAGGATAGAAGAAAAGGGAAGGCGTTGGCCACCTTATGGGATAAATATGAAGATGACGAAAATCCTTCAAGTGATGAAGAACTTGCCATCATCTACACAGAATTTGGAACCAAGAGTGTAGAGGTTGAAGAAGATGACATAGTTGCTCTTACTTGTAATCCCCAAGAAGAACTAGATATAGAAGTAGTTGGCGTAGCTACTCATAGGGATTTGGCTCATTCCTCATCAAGAGACAAATTTGATGATCTTGATGAAGGAGATGACTCCATTGGTGAAATGGAGATTAGAGGAGATGACACAAGTGTTGAATATTTGTCATCTAACTCCACAAATGGAAATGTGGAGTGTATGGATCTTAATGACTACAAAGTCAAAGTTGAGAGCTCAATGATGAGGAACAAGGAAGAAATTAGAAGATTAAAAGAAGAGAATCTAGAGCTTTCAACACTAGTAGACCACTTGTGTGAAGAAGTGGTAAGATCCATGGCGGATGAAGATAAGCTAAAAAAAGACTTAGCCTTATCTAAGAGGAGAGAAGAAGAGCTAGAAAGAGAGCTTGAAGAAGTTAAGGTCTTAATGGCTAAAATGACTTCAAGCACCAAGAAGCTTGACCACATGTTGGGAGTAGGAAGAAAGCCAAGTGACAAGAGAGGTCTTGGCTACATTGATGACAAGGATGCCTCCTCCACAAGCAAGACATCCTTGGTCATGATGGACTTCAATATGTCCCCTCCTCCTCAACACCCTAGGAAGAAGATGGACCTAGGAGAGTGTTCAAGAAGTGCCCAAGTGGTTGTGGCACCAAAAGGTCAAGCTCAAGCTCACACCCAAAGGGCTCCTCACCTTATCTTCCCTCAAACTCAAAAACAACATGGGAAGAGTTCAGACATGCAAGCTCAGACAAGCAAGCAACCTCGTCTTGGTTATCAACAAAGGAGGAGAGATCCTATCCAACAACCAAGACAACCACAACGACAAGGGAAAGCACCCATCCATGCTCAAGGGAATGGTATGATTCCTAACCTTTTTCCCACTTGTCATTTTTGTGGTATTATTGGTCATATTAGACCAAATTGCTTGCATTACATTGAAATGTGTAGAGCTAAAAGCATGTTTGACAAGAAAAAGGCTAGAGCTAAGATGCTTCATAAAAAGGAAGAAAATCATGTGCATAATCCTTTTTCATCTTGTACTCTAGAACCTTTGTCCACTAGGATTGACTTAGTGTCACCTAAGTGGATTAATAAGAATGAACCCGCTTGCTACGAGACTAACAAGTCTCAAATAGGTTCAACTAAGTCCAAAGGACTTGGTAGGTCCATAGGACCTCATACCCTTCTTTGAAGAGGTATGGAAAATTGACCCCATATGGGGAACTTGAGCAAAGAGAGCTATTTTGCATTCTTGTCACTTGCAAAAAATTTGAAATATCTTATGCCTCTCTTTTTGTTGCTTGAGTAAGCTTGGTTACACTATGTATATATATTTTCTATTCAATAAGTGTGATCAATGCTTGTATTGCAATCCATGTCATATTTATGTTCAAACATGCATTTTTGGACTAGGAGATATATACATAGGATAAAATTTGAATGACCTATAATAATCTCCATGACATGATGATTGTTAAATGACATGCTAAATGCTAATCTTAAAAAGCATGTTTTGATGATTGCATTTCTTAACTGCAAAAAATGTGTGAAAAAGCTTATGAGACTCAAATGAAAAAGGATCTTGTATCCATTCAAGGATTTTACAATCCAAATGTCTCTCTTTCTTTATTGGTTGAACATGTCTACTATCATACGGATATCTTATCCGGAAAAATCAAGTAGGGTGCAAAGTCGCTCATGACATGTTTGGCTTATAAAGTTGGATATAGTTGTTCTTAAATTAAAATCAATGAAAACCTATATCCTTGCTTCTCTCATGACATTGGTGAAATTGGTTTGAATTCATATTGAAAACCTTTGTCATTTGCTTTGCCAAATACCATGGTATTTTGGACTTAAATGCTACATGTCTTGTATGCAAAGCATTTTTTTATTCACACATTTTCCTTAAATAAATCTCCTTGTTTCTCTCCAATTAATTGAGATTGCATAAAGTGACATATATTGATTATACAAATACTAGAATGCTACTATCTCTCTTTGCCTTGAGTGACCCGATTGGGGACTACTCCTTTGTCTATATCATGACAAAAAGGGGGAGTAGGTTGTGGTAAGGGGAGGTGCAAATTGTTGTAGCATTTGTGCACGTTGGGGAGAATACTAATTAAGGGGGAGTAACCCTTTGAGGGGGAGCATTTGCACATACATACATTGCATGATGTTGTACTCAAATTCTTAAATGCAAATGCTTGTTTTATCTCACTTGATTCATCTCACCTTTTCTTGTATTGGAAAGTATAGAAACTGTGCTTTCAGGGATTGATTGTTCTACTTGAGATTGAAGACTTCAAGACTATTTATCTTATCTCTTTGTAAAGTAGAATATCATAGTAGACCCGTAGTTTCTATTATGTTGTGAGGAATCAATATGAGTGGTGGTTTTGTCACGAAATAGCCAAAGGGGGAGATTGTAAGGATTCCCTTTTATTGATTGGCTTATTTCGTGGTCAAACCACATGTTGGGGTTTGGTTGTAAGGGTAGTCTAAGTGATTTGTTGAAGATCAAAGACCCTTTCCAAGACCTCAAGAGGACAAGCACCAAAGGTATATCTAGTGCTTACTTTGCCTTGAAGAGATATAGTTGCACACACACACAACATGCATAACTCTTATTCTTGAATGTTGTGTTTATATTTTGTGTGCATTGTGCTTTATTGATTATTCAATATCTCTTCTTGCATTTAATTGATTGCATATTGTTCTATGAAATGCCATGACATGATAGGCATTAGGATGCATTCAATTCTCACACTTGCACTTCATGATTAGTATTAAGTGTGGTGTAATTCGTTTCCATTTGTGTGATCGGAAACGTCCGCGCTTGCACGATGGTGTGCATGTCTTAGCGCGATGGTTGACCACTTGAGAAGGTCTCATTCTTCTCTTGGATAAGTGGTAGTTTTGGTTTGGTTGTTTGGAGTAATGTGTCTAGTTTCAAAAGATTGAATTTCAATGTTTTTTCAAAACTGACCTTTGTATGGTCTTATGACCATAACTTTTTATAAAATGATTTAAATTGAGTTTTGTAAAATTCTGGACAAACTAGACACCCATACCTTTCCAACGGTATATTATTCGTAATATTTCATGACCGTTTGGATTGGTTTTGAAATCTCCAAAGTGACCACCAAAACAGGGCAACTATGTTGTTGTCTGTTTCTGACCTTTGGTCACTCTATTGACCATAACTGTTTCTACAGATATCGAAATGTCATTCCATAAATTGGAGTAGAAAGTAGACATCCATACCTTTCCAACGATATATCATATGAAAGGTTTCGATGTCGTTTGGTCATGTTTTGAGGCACTTGAAGTTGAAGCTGATGCACTGTCGCGCCTATTCCGCTGTTCACCCGCCCTACGTAGAGCGGGCACCTGATTGATTTTTCAATCCGCCCTACACCCGCCCAAAATCCGCCCTACGTAGAGCGGTTTGCGCGGAAACTTTTTGGAAAATTTCCAAAACGACATAGCTTCAATTGGACATCATATGTATATGCCTCTTTGACCTTAGGTCACTTGAATGACTCAATAAACTCATATTCTTGATTGAAAGGATTTTCAAAGAGAGTTTTTTTATCAAGAACTCATCTTTGATCATCCAAACCCATTTCCACATGCATAAATCATCATCTAAGCATCATCTAGGATCATCTAGCATGTGCTAATGCATGGGTCTTCTTCAACACACATGGTATGATTTGTTGAACACTTTTATCTTACATAATTAGTGTTTCTACTTGTCAATTTTATCTCATTTATTACTTGTATGTTTTAGATTAATTTCTACATACATGATTGAGATTATGTGTTGATTGGGTAATTTTTCATAGCTTATTTGATTAGGTCATTATTGCCTAAAAAGCTATGCCATAAACATTCTTTTGTGATTTATTGATAACTAGGTTGATAGATTGTTTTTTAATCAACTAGTTAATCTTTTGAATGTTTATGGGTTATTTGTGATAGCTTTGTATCTAGGATTGGTTATCCTTTACTTAGCTAAAGTTGTATGCCATGACATATAGCTATATGTGATATCTAGGATTGATTATATTGTCATCTTATAATCCTAGGTAAGCATCTAGAGTACCCTAGCTCTTATTGCAATATTTGGATATCATTGCATATTCACATAGGGTTGTGCATCTCTTTTGAGAGATTTAAGTCTTGTGTGATTGACCGGGATTAGGTCGGACACCGGGATTAGGTGGTCACATGAGCAATTGGACTAGAGCCACTTTTAAAGGCCCGCGTGGTAGAAGTGGGGGGTTATTGACCGGAGTGTTAGACGAGGTCTACATAGGTTGTAAACTCCATTTCAATTAGTGGATTTCGAGGTCCGAGTGTGGCGCACTAAACAGCCCGTGGTTTTTCCCAGTGGTTGGGTTTCCACGTAAACATCAAGTGTTATTTAATTTCCGCATCTTATTACACTTGTATGTATTTTTGACTTGCTAGGGGTATTTTCATAAAATTGACATGCACGCGAAAATTGGGTAATAATTAGCTAAAATCTATTCACCCCCCCTCTAGCTTTATATATTAAACACGCCTCCAGGACTTTTCAGTGATACTTTAGCAATTTTTGATGACATATGAGAGTGATTGAAAATCTTGATGTAACTTTCTTAGATATGTGAAGCTTATTTGCAAATCTAATAAAAATTGCTTGTGATGTGATTGTGTGGTGATTTTTGTGAACATTTGTCTATCTTGATTTTAGATGAGGCACTTGTCAAGGGGGAGCATAATATGCTAAATTCTTGTTCTCTTTTATGACATGTTCACATGTTCTTCAAGGTTGTTCATTGTTGGCATTATTCTTACTTTTGATAAATCATGAAGATGCTATGATAAACTCTTACTTGCATGGTGATTTATTAAATATAGTGTTTTGCCTTTGTATATGTTTATTGGTTTCTTATTTGTTTCTTTGTTTCCTCTCACTTTGTTTTTAGTTTGTTTTGTGTTGCAAGATTATGGGTAAAGCAAAGAAGGTTGGTGGAAACACTTCTTCATCTCCCATTGCCAAGTCGAAACCTACAATTTCTTCCAAAATTTCCAAAGGTAACAAAGTTGATGAATTGGGAATTTTTGGGTGCAAAAAGATAATTCAAGAAAGGGGTATTGACTTGGACTCTTGTATTGGATCATATGTCTATGATGTGCTTAAGAGTAGGAATTGGATTTCATGGGTCAATATGTTAGGAATATCTAATGAGACCATTGTTAGAGAATTTTATAATGCTTACAAATCCGGTTCTACTGTGACTAGTGCTACTCTTAGCATAAGGAAAGTTGTCTTTAGAGTTTGCCCTAGGAAGGTTAATGAATTTCTTAACTTGTCCGATGACATTGAATCGGAATTCCTTGATGTTGATGTCTTGGAAAACCTTGATTTAATGGGTAAGACTCTATGTGATGATGATGATTTTGTGTGGGGGAAACGTGCTTTTATTAGGCAAGGTGAGCTAACAAAAATTAGTGCATTTTGGCATTTATTTGTATGCTCCAATCTTATTGTTTCTACTAATGCTTCGGAGCTTAATAGAGACAAGATTAAGATTGTGTATGCCTTGGTTACTAACCAACCTATAAACCTTGGTGAATTGCTTGTGGAGCAAATTCAAAGTGCGGCTTGTACTAGTCGTTTAGACAAGAAATTGGCTTTTCCGGGGTTTATAACTCAATTGTGCTTAGCTAAAGGTGTGAGGAATCTTGATGGTGATGTTATGCTTCCTCCCTTAGAGAAGTTGAGTGAGAAACGTATGGCAACCATGTCATACAAGGACAAGGGAAAGTCTAATGATGTACTTAGGCTTTTTGGTGATTCTCTTGATTCTAACCATGTCCCTAACTCACCCGCTCTTCCTAGTTGGGCTTTAAAATTGAGGAAAGAGGTTGAAGAATCTCATAAGTTGATTGAGGCGTCACAAAGGAAGATTGAAGACCTTAGTGCAAAGCTTGTTGCTCAAGATGAGAGGATCAAAGAGTTGGAAGGAAAATCAACTCCAACAAGGCAATATGTGAGATCCGCACACCGTTCTTCTTTCCTTGGTGGCACAAGTGGCTAGAGAGCTTCATGAGGTATAATTTTTTACTCTTTCCCTTTGGCTTCATATCATGTCAAAAAGGGGGAGAAATATGAGAAACACATGGGAGATATCTAGCTTACTTAGTCTTATGTTAGTTGTTTTATATTTTTGTATATTTGATATCTAGCTTGAACTATATGGCATGTAATATTTTTGTTGAATCTTGGCTTAGAATATATTGATGGATAGTATGTATTAAGGGGGAGCATACTTGATCCATTTGAACTTATATGTTATTATTTTCTTACCTAAGATTGGATATTGCCATACTTGTTGTCTCTTGGATATTCTTGTGCTTTCAAGTTCTTTTTTAGGTGATATCAAGAGAAGACCAAGATGAAGTTCAAGACTTGATTTATAATTTGTGTCTACATGTGTAACTCATTGTACTCATTGTGACCAAATTTTCTTTGTAATTGTTTTAGTGTTTGTTTAGGGGTTTTGTCATGGAATTTGCCAAAGGGGGAGATTGTTAGGTTGATAATTAGTGTTGGCATTAATTCCATATCAAAACGTGTTTTACTTGTAATGTTTAGTGGTTAGTAAATGAGGGATTTCGAAGACGAAGGACGTCTCAACCATTATTCGTTCAAGTTGCCGGCTTTTAAGAGTTTCGGGCATTATCGGTCTACAAAGGTATTCTAAGTCCTCTTATCTCTTACAAGGCTAGGCACACACTCACACATATCATTCTTGTGTGTCCTTTCATGATTTTATTTCATTTACATTTCACTTTCACACACTTGGCAAAATATGCTCATGCATTCACATTTAGTTAATAAACTTTGTGTTTTGCATTTTCTAGGACTATGTCCGGAAACTAGCATATGTGTGTGTATTTGTGTTTGTATGTTTCCGTATTTTGTGTTTAGGACTTGAACATGTTCTTATTCAATGCCTTAATGAGTTCCGGTCGTTTCGGTTACTCATTCATAAGGTTTCGAGTCCAAACGTGTTGACTATGCCACTTTACGTTCTCTTACGTTGTGTTGACTTCATCGATGATTTCCGAGATGATTTCTCAACCGTTTTTCAAAGTTGTATAGTCGTTTTCGTGCGTGAGAGAGTCACGGTTCGTTATCCAAAAACAGATTCAAATTCGGAGTTCGGACGCCCGAGATACGGGCCGACGAACCAAGGGAGCGCGCGAGAGGACAGCCCAGGCCGTGGGCCACAAGGGCTGGCCGTGGTTGAGGCCGTGGGCCCCACGGCCTGGAGCACCCTCTGCTCCCGTGTGGGCCACGCGCCCCCCATGGCCAGGGGGTGACGTGGCACCACGTGATTGGCCGAAAAACTTCTTCTCTCTCCTCCTATTTCTTCCCTCTCTCTCTCATTTTGAATTTTGAAGAAGAAAAAAACTGATTTCCCGTCAGCCCTCTCCTCTGAAATTTCTGATTTACGAAACACCATATCTTCCTCATCCGGAGTCGGATTTCAGTGATTCAAGTCGGAGAGTGTTCGTATTTGAGTCCTCTAACATCTCCAAGTGGTTTGGTAGCTGTTTGATCGTGATTTCCAGTGGTTGATCACTGAATTCCGAACCAGCTTCAAAATCCGAGGTAATGGTCTCATCTTAGGGATTTCTTGTTATTTGACCTTCCAAATGCTTGGGGTTTCTTCTTCTATATCTATGTTATTGTTTTATAAAAGCTATTTGAAAAGGTAGCTTGATTATCATTCTAATTGAAACTCAATTTGTGGACTTATGTTGACTAGATTTTATGATTCTAGGTTTTACATTTGTTTGTGAGTTGTATTGTGATTAGAATGGCATCTTAGGTTGTTTGATACTTAATTGAATTGATTTGTGTTAAAATGACTTTGAGATTTGATTTGATCCTTTGATTAGTGAAATCTAGGATTTGTGTATTTTTATGTGATTTAGAGAATATAGGTTTTGATTGATGTAAATCTCAAAACCTTGCTCTATATTTTTGTCTAGTATATTGATTGATTTTAATCTCATATATCTAGCCTTTGATTGTATATTGATAGCATCTTGAATTTGTACTTAATGAACATTTTGTGATTCAAGTGTTATGTGTGTGAATGAGACTTTGAGTATATGTGTTAGGTGTTTCACATGCTTAGGTTTCTATTCATGTATTTTTGCATCTAGACTTGATTAATTGTGTTTTCACATGTTTAGGTCTATTTGTGCCATAGAATGTATTGATCACATGTTCTATGTTGTAATGAATGTTTGCATCATTTGCATTCACATGATCACACTAGGAAGTCCTTGTAAAAGGCATGAAGTCTTGGTTAGAGTCGGGATGACTCGGATAGCCAAGCAAGAAGTCTTGCCTAGAGTCGGGATGACTCGGATAGGTAAGCAAGGAGTCATGGCTAGAGTCGGGAGGACTCGGATAGTCATGCATGGGAGGCTCCCTAGAGGCAAGAGTGCCTTGGATAGGGAGTTGGCTATTGTGTTGGTAGGCCTAGGCGTATGGTTAGACATAGAGTCCGATAGAGCGGGGTACACGGGAGGTGTATGCACTCTTGAGGAATTTCTAATCTACCATCGATGTTGGTTGAGTGTGTTGTCCAATATATGGTGGTTCCGCATCATTGAGGGATTTCATACTTTCCAATAGGGTTGGGTAGGCTTAGACTTCACTAGGTTGGGTGAGCTAAAGATTGGTCACTTTGTGAATGTTCTATGTTTACTTTCCAATAATATAGTACCCAATGGTTGTAGTTCAACCCGTGGATGTTTCCTCCTTGGAGGTTTTACCACGTTAAAAAATCCCTTGTGTTAATTCTTTCTATCTCTTCTCTTATATTTTAATTGTATATTTTATTGTCTTGATTCATAATATTCACTTGTGATGTATTGTGAACCAAGTCTTTGTATAGTGTGATTAGTGTATTCATTCTATAGATCAATTTGTATCTTTGATTCTTTTGTATATTGTAATATTTGTTTAGTGACATTTTGCTCACTCTTGTAACATATTGAACATCTCATGAAATACAAGCTTATTTTGTTGTTATGTTTATTTGATATTTTACCTCACATGACTTGTTGATATACTTAGACATTTCTCTTATGATTGTGTCATCGTATTGTCTATGTATGTCTACCTTGGCTTATTGTGTTGTGTGTAAGGCTACCTTGAGGGACAAACGGATGTTTGTTCAAGGGTTTGAAAAAATGTGTAAAAACCTATTCACCCCCCCTCTAGGTATGCTTTAAGCAATTTAACTTCGTTTGTGTACATTCAAAAGGGGTATGTGGTGATTGAACCACCCATTCTAAATGGGGCATAGAGGAGGTGATTGAATTGATGATTGTTTAAGTGTGCAAATATTGAATATCAAAGACACTTACAACATTGATGTATTTTGCATTGTACATATTAGAGTTTTGAATAAATTGAATTGTGTTTATGTCTAATTGGGAAATTGACAACCCAACTGAATCTCTTGTGTACCCGCCAAGCTTTGAAATTCAATCATTATGAGATAGGGGTGCACAAAAGAAAGGTTTGGGGGTTTTGAAATCCTTGTTATAAGTTAAGCACATTCATGTAGCCTAATTAATGTAGGGAAAATTTGTTGCATTTGGTGTGTTTGTTGTGCCATAGTGTGTAGGTAACAGGAAATCAAGAGAAGAAATTGAAGGGAGTGAAAAGAATGCAATTTCATTTCGGCGGGTTCTGGAAGGCGGGATATGTCCAGCCTTCCAGAATGTACAAGCCCGCGGAGATGCTTCAGAAGAACAAGGGAAAGTTGGCGAGCTCATCAAGGCGGGACATGTCTAGCCTTCCAGAATGTATAAGCTCGCCAGAATTGAAGCCAATAACATGGGCGGGTTCCATCTAGGCGGGACATGTCCAGCCTTCCAGAAGAGACGAACCCGCGGCCACACATGAGAAACTTCGGCGGGTTCCATCTCGGCGGGAATGAGCCCGCCATCCAGAACGTTGGAACTCGCCAATCCTGAAGGGAAAGAATTACGGCGAGCTCATGCAGCTGGAATGAGGCCGCCTTCCAGAAGACACAAGCTCGCCAACATAATTAAGACACGGCGGTCTCTTGAGGCGGGCAAAAAGCCGCTTTAGACAAAGTCGCCACAGCCCCAATGACCAAAACGCTGTCGTTTTGATGCAAAAAATGAAGGACGGCGGGTTTGTGCGGCGGGCTTTAGGCCGCCCAATTCCCTGTCCTATAAATAGGACCTGTCACTTTCCACGACACAGTTTCCCTCCTTTTCAAATTCTTCCATTTTCCCACGAGAAACCAAGAAACTTCTTCCCCAATCTTGTTCGAATTCATCCAGAACTTCAAGACAAAGGTAAGTAATCTAACTCTAAACTCTTTTGAACACAAATTCGTGTAAAATTTTATCTTAAAGTGCCCTAGGTTGCAAAGTTAGGGTTCTTACATGGTTCTTGAGTTTGATTGGATTATTTGACATTCATGGATGCAATTGATGTTAGTTATGCATGCTAGGACAAATTTCGAACCATGTTTCCCTATTTTGATTCGATTTCGCAACTTGTTCATGTTAGGGTTCATACTTGGCCGAAATTGGGTTTTTGAAACTTCCATGTCTATGATTTTTGACTCTTGTGATTTTGTTATTGCAAGAAAATTGCATAATATTATGCATGATTAATGGAATGATAGATTGAAAGCATGCCTTGTGATTGATTGTGATTTATTGATGAAGAATTAGGATGAATTAGTGTTTGGATTGTTGAATTTGGTTGATTAGGGGAGTTGAGAAATGTGATATGGAAATATGGAAATGGCAAATCTTGTGCATGTACAATGACAATCTCTTTTGTGTAAATTGTGATAAAGGACTTGATTTTAGGATGGATGTGATTGTTCATGTTGAGGCAAGCTATTTGTGTGCCAATTATAGACCAAATGTGGTGTGTGCAATTGTGTGTGCACATGTTAAAGACCAATTGATTGTGATTGTCAATGTGATCTAAGTGGTGTTTGCACAACTTGGGTACAATGTGGCACACATGTGTGATTTAATTGATGCTAATTGTATCTACATTTGCATGGATAAAGTGTTTTAGGATAATGCACATATGTGGCATATCTTGCATATATATTTGGCACCAAATTCCGATTGAATATGACTCTATTGATTCTCCTAGCTTGATGGTGGAGTGAATTGGACACACACACACACATAATATTAGTAGTTCACATAATTATAGTGCTTTAGCTAAAGTTTAGCTTGAGATTATTGTCACTAACCTGAAGTCTAATCTATTTGGAGTATTTGTTGTGCTTTTTCTTTGCTCTAACCACAGATGGGACCTAAAAGGAAGGCATCTACAATTGATAGGGGAGATTCATCCCGAAAGGGAAAGGAAAAGGAAAGACCCTCACAACCGGAAATGACAACTAAGGAGATCTATGAAGAACGGCTCTAGAGCACCACTAGGAGACCCATCCTCATCGAGAGAGACGTGAGCTTTGAGGAATTAGGGGAGACGGTGATTTTTGACGAGATCCGTCGGAGAAAGTGGGAGGCGTATGTGTCCTTCCCAAAGAGAGCCAATCGAAGGATCGTCCAAGAGTTTTATGCTGCCATAGACCCTGATGAGTTCGAGAGGGGAGCCCCGGTCATGGTCCGAAGGAAGGCCATCTCTATGACCGCCGAGCAAATCAACGAATACCTCCACACTCAGAGTTATCCTCAGTGGGAGGAGGGGTATGAGCCAAATGTCCTCTTCGAGCATTATGATAAGTAGTTCGGTATCGCACTCACAGGGGACGAGGACATGCATTGGGATGGCAAGGTCTACCAGAGAGATCCAGGCTTTGAGGAGCATTTTTGGAGTGTATACTTTAGCTACTCATTCATGCCTAGCGGACACAGAACGGACTTGAAGAAGCAAATTGCCATCATGATCTACCAAATGAAGAACCACTTGGAGTTCGATGTCGGGCGCACTATAGTGAAGAGGATAGCAGAATCTGGGAGGTGAAGCAATCCGAGCCTCTTATTTCCGTGTTTGATCACTCACTTTGCGTGGAGGGCAGGCCTCCGAGTGGATTTGCCAGCAGGTGGGATTTTGACACCTTTAGGTCATGTAGGCAGAAGGGCCTACAATAAGGCAGCTGAGGGAAAGCCGGGAATAGAGAAGCTTCTTAGTTTACGCGAACAGAGGGAGCAGAGATTAGCTCAGCGGAGGTCCATCAAGAGGAGAGAGTTGGAAAGAATAGAAGAACAAGGTCATGAGGAGTCCAATGTAGGAGTTGACGGGGATGAGTCTGAGGAGACAGAGTCTGAGAGGGAGGTTGAGGTACCAGCATGGGCAAAGGACATGGTGGAGTCCCACAAGAAATTGATAGATTCAAATAATGCCTTATCACGGACAGTTCGCCGCCTCGCGAGGCAGGTGAGAGCATTTACGGGAGCAGTGGCACGATGTGTGAGTCCGAGTCCCCGACGCGCATCATTCCTTATGTTGAACCACCTCCTCCTGAGCCCATTTTCCTCTACTCCGTCAGAGGAGTTCAGTTCACACCCTTAGACTTCAGTGACGATGACTTTTTCATGTAGGTGGATTGGTACGCCGCATGGATTTTTTTTGTGGGCGGAGCATTATTCCGCATTTTTGTATACCCTTTACTTTACTTTTTGGGATTATAGTTATAGCCTTTTTATTATTATATATCTATATTGCTTACTTGCATATATTTTCTTAGTTAGTAACATGTTTAGATCTAAGGGTGGAAACTATTATATGGTTGATTGATAGTGCGTAGGATTTTTGAAACTAGTGTGCATAATGGATAGGATATCATGTGTAGTATATATGGATTCCTTTTTGCATGAGATTTATAAGTTGTTGTTGGCCAAACAACCAACCCAACACACTCATTTATTGTCTTTCGTGTGCAAACATTGGGGACAATGTTGAGTTTAGGTTTGGGGGTGTGGGCACATTAACACTTTGCCAATCTTTCACATGATTGTACATATGTATATAATTGTCTTGTATATATTGTTTGCCTTAGTTTACATTTTGTAAATATTGTAAAAATTTTTAACTTTTTCAAAAGAATTCCGATTGAGCCAAGGGAACATGTGTTTAATAAAGATGCTAAAGATATGTGTTGATTAAGGAAATGTGCATGCATTGATCACTAAATTGTAGCTATCACAATGGCATTTCAAGATGACATTGCACATAGTGTAATAGTCCCTTTCTCTTGTGCCTAGTGAATAGAATTGAGCGCAAAATTGCATGAACCAATAGTGGAGACTACCTGTAAGGAACAGAGCCTAAAATTTCACCTTATGAGAGTAAATACTTTCCAATTCATACATGATCTCATATTGCATAATTGGATGCCATGAACAATAAAATTGTGGACTGCTTGTTAGATTTGTATTCCCTAGTCAGACGGACTTCTGGAAATGATTCTAAGCATGTGTGCTTAGTTACCAAATGCCCAAACACTGTCCATATTGTGATGTGTGCTCCAACTACCACCTTGAGGCCAAACACAAACCTTTCTTTCCATCACACACCAAAAAGTCCTTTTATGTCACTTGGAATGATGTTGTATTTTGATCAAAGATATGCAGGATGTAGATACATTGGTAAAGCTCGAAATTCAGTAGATAGCGTGTACTCAGGCGATGATAGATATTGTTATAAAAAAAAAAAAAAAAAAAAAAAAAAGGGCTTTAGCACATAAATTATTTATAAGTGTTTTAATCTATGTACAAATTAAAACACAAGAAAATAAAATCTTAGCCTAGACGCATGGAGATTTTTCTTTTGAGCTAAGAAGTGAAACTTAAGATTATTGATCAAATACTTCAGAATTCCAGTGATTCTTCCATATCACCCTTGGCCCTGTTACAACCATGGAAAGACCTAGTTGATCTTTTAGAAAGTCTGGCTGGGGAATGCAGGTTAAGCATGTTCTTTCCACGTTTTTGGCATTTCAATTCATTCATGAAACAGTTTCCACAAGTTGTGCGTAATTTTAATTGCATATGCGTTACATTTGATTCTTGTAAAAAAAAAAAAAAAAAAAAAAATTCTTACTCGCATATGTTATTTAAGAGCAACTTAGGTTCTGAGAGAAAATCAGACTGAAATCCGGTAAGGATAGAGTCAAGGCGAATTGAGTTCTTGCTTTTGAGCGCTTAGTTTTTGAAACTGAACATTCAGAGTGTGGGATGCACCGTGTAGCGTGTTTTTGAGGAATGTAATCGTGCTAGCATCTTACCAGAGGTTTTCGCATATTTATTTCCTATCTCATCACATCTTTTAGCATATTTATAATGTGGCTCTCGGAAATGTTTTTGTGTGCATTGTTGATAAATTTTGTACATAGTGAAAGTTACTTTTAGTTTAGTTTTAGCATTTATAGTTTGCTCGAGGACGAGCAAAAGTCAGGGGGGGTCTGATCGCGCTTCAAATGTTTACATTTAGCGCCCCTTTTACCTTGTTTTTGTAATCGTTTTCTAAGCATTCCATGTGTTTAATGTGTAAATAAGTATTTTCAGGTAAAATAGGTGTTTCAAGGGCATTTTTGTTCAAAGTGAAGAAATGAGGGCAAATTGGGAAGAAAACAGAAGAAAAGCAAGAAGGCGAGTTCATGTATTCAGGCCGGCGGGAATAAAGCCGCCGCTCGAAGCTGTCGGAAAGAGATCCTGTTATTTGGCGAGTTCAGATGTTCAGGCCGGCGGGCAAGAAGCCGCCACAAGAAGCCGCCACATGAAGCCGCCGTCATCCAGGCGAGTGTAGGGAAAAATACCGTAGTACACGCAGCGGAAGCGAGACTAAATTAGATTTAGTAGTTTTAAAATTTTTCCTTTTTATGAACCTTAACCCTTTAATTAATTAAGCATACATATAATCAACAAAAGAAGAATACATTTTGTCGCGTGATCCGATTGACTTACGTCGATGGTAATCCGCAAGATCTTCAATCCTAGCACGAACGTGAATCACCTAGGAGCGTGGTCTCCCTTTTCTTTGAATTGCAAACCTGAGAATGGACAAACAAACTTTTCTTTTTCTTTTGTTAGTCACAAAAACAATCAAAAGAAGACTAAGATTATTCCGGTCACTTTTGAGTTCTCAATCTAATGATCGAAACTCGCGTGAACCTAAATCGATGTTGTACACACAAGCTTATTGATGAACAAGCAATTAGTGTACCATCAAAGAATAATCTATTCACTCTTTTTGTCTTGGCCGAAATCAACACACACTAATCACTAGAGTTGGATTTTAGTTTTCTCAAGCAAAAGAAAAATATTCTCAAGCAAAAGACCTAGGGTGCTTTGAATTCTATGCAAAGAATATATTTATATCGTGGACCCCTCATTCTTGCCATATATCTAAATATATATATATAGGTCGCATAATATATTGCTTTGCACCGAATTCAAAGATTTAATTATATAATCTATATATATTCACATGACTTTAACATGCATATATAATATATAATTTTCCTTAAATTCAACTTGCATATGTATATGATATATACATCTGCACGCCTTTTTAACATGCATATATCAAATATAATCTTGCGCATGAATTCAATTTTATATGTATCTCTCTGCATGTATTCATGCATATATATATTTCCATTCCGCATGCATATATGAATATTTATATTTCCGCATGCTTTCATGCATATATAATCTATATATTCCGCATGCATATATATTACATACAAACCCTAATCCAACTCTTTAGTGTATTTGTGACTATATAAAAGACTTCCTTATTTGATTAAATAAATAAACCTTATTATTTATTTTCTTACCATTAATATATAAAAGTCCACATGCCTTTCATTAATATATTAATATAATTGAGCAGCCCATTACATAAATAATGTGCAAATTATATTCTTAATATATTAAATGCAATTCTAGATGGACCCTTAAATTGGTCCGGTAGAATATATCAAGTGATCCATGCAAGTCCGTGTGGATTGGGGATCTTGGCGGGCTATCTAAATTTAAGCTTCAATAGACACAACCTAATCACAATCAACAAATGATTCACTTAGGTCCGATCCATTAATTTTAACTCATTCCACTAAAGAGCTAAAATTGAACTCTTAAATAAAGATAGAAAAGGAAGATGTTCCTCATTCATACCCTAGACAATCATGTTGGAGATAGTGTATCCTCGTGATTAATATCAGTAATCGCCAAGAGTTCATAGACCGCCTATAACTCTCCAAGTTACCATATTTACTCATATGACCACATTTTGAACTTGGATATTTTGACTTGTCCAGAAGCCATGTTTTCAATAGACACTATCGAAAACTCAACGTTGAGATTTAATATCCAATTACCTCAAAACATCCATATGATGATATTGTAAGGATTCCCGTAGTTTTTAATTGGCTTATTTCGTGATCAAACCATATGTGGGGATTATGTAAGGGTAGCTTAGGAATGTGTTCAAGTTTAAGGCCCTTGCAAGTGTTAAGCACTCCAAAGGTATATGTTTAGTGCTTAATTTTCTATGAAGAGATTTAGTGCACACACTCACTTAGCATACTTGCATTTGTGTGCATTCTCTTCATTTGTCACTTATCACACTTGCACTTCTTTGTTATATGGTGTTGTGTGTTTTTTGTGTCTTGTAATTCGTTTCCCATTGTTGTTCGGAAACGTCCGTGCATGCACCTTGTGTGCTTGTTTTTAGCGCGAAGATCGCCGTTGGAGAATGCCCTTGGCTTCTCCCTTGGTTTCACCAAAATTGGTGAAACGGCGGTTTGGATTAGCGGCCTGGCCGTCGAATGAAACCGCCGTTTGAGTTCAGAGGACTCTGGATCAATTCGGCGGTTGGATCGGTGGTTTCGTGGCCGCCGATCGAAACCGCCGTTCATACCTGATGGTTTTAATTCTCGGGTTTATTCTGCGGTTGAGTCGGCGGTGTTGTAACCGCCATTTGAAACCGCCGTTTCTCCCCTGTTTCATCGGGAGCAATTCGGCGGCTGAATTCGGCGGCCTGGCCTCCGAATGAAACCGCCGATCGGCGCGTTTCTTTGAAACTTACTTAAATGACCTCACTTTGATTTGGCCCCCGATATATATGCCATTTTGTCTTTAGGTCAAGTAAGAGAGTTCATATTCAGATTTCATACTTAGGATATTTTTTAAAGAGAAGAAAAATTCCAAGAACTCATTTTTAATTACTCAAACACTTATTCATGATCATCAATCATCATCTAGCATCATCTTTGATCTTCTAGATGTCATCTTGCATGGATTCTTCATCATACTTTGCTTGGTAAGTTTTTCACTAATATCTTACATATTTTGTGTCTTTCTTAACTAAGAAATCTCAATTAATTACTTGTATGTTATTTTATATACTTTGAATACAAGTTTGAGATAAGTATGATGTATGTTTGAGAAGTTGTATTGTGCTAGCTTATTAGGTTTTGTGCTTAATATTGTTTAGCTAAACTAATTGACATGTCATTTAGTTTTGATATCTAGGATTGTTCTTAATTGCATATTAAACATCTTAGATAAGCATATAGGGTTTTCCTTGCTCTATGTTGCATTTTGGATATTCACATATATTCACTTAGGGTTGTATTCTCTTCATAGAGAAAGTAAGTCTTGTGTGTAGCATCCGGGATTAGGTTGCTTAGATCGCAAGCAAAATTGGACTAGGTTCACTCATACCGGGATTAGGTAGGTGTGTGATTACTTTCGAGATTAGGTTGTAATTGTTTGCACATTTAATGGATTCGAGGTTCGAGTGTGGCTTATTTACATAGCCCGTGGTTTTTCCCGTGAGGGTTTCCACGTAAAAATCAAGTGTTATTTTAATTTCCGCACCATATTACACTTGCTTGTTTATATTATCTTGAGGGCATTTTCGTAATTTTGACTAACACGAAAAATTGGGTAAAAAGCGTAAAATCTATTCACCCCCCCTCTAGATAGTTTTATACACACCGTGCAATAATTAGTTTCAATTAGTATCAGACCGGGTTCCTAGACATACATAGGTGATCCTTGTTTATTTTGGTGTGTTTTGCATTTTGTGTGATTTTTTGATCATTCATACATTTGCATTCATTTCATTCATTCATAAACACTATGAGTGGAAACGGTGGAAATGGTGGTGGCAACGAAGGTGCCTCTAGCACAAGGCCTCCACTTCTTACCGGATTGAACTATTCCCAATGGAAAGGGAAGATGGAATCCTACATATGCCAAATTCACGACCGTGCATGGATGGCGGTGGAAGACGGATATGATCTCCCTATGATGACTCCCACGGGTGGAGGAGAAGATGTTTTGAAGCCTAAGGCGCAATGGAACGCGTAAGAGTTTGAGGCTTCAAAGTGGAATAGGAAGGCGATGCATGCCATCTTGTGTGCTATGGACGAAAATCAATACAAGTTGATTCAAAATACTAGGATAGCTAAGGAAGCATGGGACATCCTAGAGATTGCACATGAGGAAACCGAAGTGGTGAAGGACTCTAAGCTTCAAGTCCTCCAAACTCAATTCGAGATGCTTAAGATGGAGGAGAATGAGTGCTTCAACGACTTCGAGATCAAGTTGATGGATATAGTCAACCAAAGCCATCAACTTGGTGATCCATATTCGGATAGGAGAATCAAGCAAAAGATTATGAGATCTCTACCCGATAGGTTTGAATCTAAGGTGACGGCTTTAGAAGAAAATAATGGATATAAGGATATGAAGCCGAGTGAGGTGATTGGGAGACTTCTAGCTTATGAGTCTAGGAAGGGGCCTATCTCCACACCCACTAAAAAGCAAAAAGGAATTGCTTTAAAAACCTCCAAGGATGAAAAGGAGGAAAAGAAGGTTGACTCGGATGAAGACCTTGCCTTGTTTGTAAAAAGGTTCAACAAGGTTATGAAGTTTAGAAGAAAGAGCTTTGGATCAAAAGGACAAGATTTGAAGAAAAAGGGCTCTTTCAAGAAGTTTGAACCTAGGCAAGAGAGGACCGAAAGAAAAGGGTTCCGATGTTTCGAGTGTGGTGGCATAGGTCACTTTGCCCCCGAATGTGCAAATCACAATGAGAGGAAAAAGGGAAAAGTGATGGCCGCCACTTGGAGTGGAAGTAGTGATGACTCCTATAAGGGAGATGAGTCTTCGGATGATGAAGAGCTCATGGCTAATCTTCTAGCTTTTGCCTCCTCCCATAAAAGTAAAAGTGCTAGTGAGAGAGAGGAAATGAGTCAAGAGGAAAATGACTCAAGTGAAGTAGAAAGTGATTCCTCTTCTAACTCCATGGATGGATTTGTAGAGAAAAAGGTGCTTGCTGAATATCATGCCGAGTTTAATGATTTAGCAATCAAGAGCACAAGAAAGATCAAGATGTTGAGAGAAGAAAATCTTAAGCTTGCATCTCATAATGATCACTTGAGTGAACAAGTGGAAAAATTCAAGAAGATGGAAGATAAGCTAAAAGAGGAGTTAGTCTTATCTAGGAGGAATGAAGATAGCCTAAAGAGGGAGCTTGAAGAAGTTAGAGAATCTATGACTAGGATGGATTCTAGCACCAAGAAGCTTGACCATATGCTTGGTGTTGGAAAGAGTCCATGTGACAAGAGGGGTCTTGGGTATGAAGATGGCAAGAAGATCTCAACCTCTAACAAGACCGTGTTTGTCAAGAGTTTGAGGAAAGAAGAAACTTCATTTGTGCAAATTCCTAGGAAGAAATTAGAAGTAGGACAATGCTCAAATGCACAAGTGAAGATGAGGCCAAGAAGGCAACCTCAAGCTCAACCCCCTAGGGTCCCTCAAGCCAACATTCCTCCTCAAATGGCTCACAAAGGAAAGAGGCCTATCATGCAACCTCAAGCTTGGAAGCAACCTAGACCGGTTCGACAACGAAGACGCATTGAACCCTTTCATCCAAAAAGACAAGGACAAGGTATGATTCCTTATTTTACTCCTATTTGTCACTTTTGTGGATTTGATGGTCATATTAGACCACATTGCTTTCGCTATATAAAAATGTGCAAAACTAGAAGCATGATAGAGAAGAAAAAGAAAAGAGCCATGATGCATGTTCCTAGGAATGATAATATTGATTTGCATGATCCTAGGAATAGTAGAGCACATGTACCAAAGACCACTAAGAAAGCTAAAATTGTTGCTAAGTGGATTAGAAAGAATGAAAATGTTTGCCATGTTGCACAAATAGCCTTGAAGGCAAATTCTTCTAATTTTTGGTATTTGGATAGTGGGTGCTCTAGGCACATGACGGGAAACAAGAGTTTCTTCGAGACTCTTGTTATGGAGGAAGGTGGATATGTCACTTTTGGTGATGGATCCAAAAAGAAGGTTGTAGGGAAATGATCCATTTCCGTTCCCGGTTTACCCTCCTTATCTGATGCTTTATTTGTTGATGGCTTGAAAACCAATTTAATAAGCATTTCACATCTAAGTGATGAAGGATATTCCGTCTTGTTTAGTAAAAATGATTGCTCAATTCTAAAGCCCGATGGACAAACCTTGTTGAAAGGTATGAGATCTAGTGACAATTGTTATTGTCTTGAAGCTAGAATAGTCTCAAACAATGTGTCCATGGATGAGCAAGTTGAGTTGTGGCATGAAAGACTTGGCCACATGAACTTTAGGGATTTAAGAACCCTTGGAAAGTTCGAGTGTGTGCGTGGCCTCCCTAAGCTTGGGAAGAAAGCCAATGGTATTTGTGGACCTTGCCAACAAGGAAAACAAACCAAAAGCATGCACAAAAAGGGCAAGTATCTCTCCACCAAGGAGCCCCGAGAGCTTCTCCACATGGATCTCATGGGTCCTATGCAAACCAAGAGTTTAGGTGGAAAGAGATACATTTTTGTTTGTGTTGATGATTTCTCTAGATTTACATGGACATATTTTCTTAGAGAAAAATCTGAAACTTTTGATAAGTTTAAAATGATTTGTACTAAATTACAAAATGAAATGAAATCTAACATTAGAAGCATTAAACGGATTAGAAGTGACCATGGGAGGGAATTTGAGAATGCATCTTTTGAAAGCTATTGTGATAGTTTAGGCATCTCCCATGAGTTTTCGGCTCCTAGGACACCTTAACAAAATGGAGTTGTTGAGAGGAAGAATAGGGTCCTCCAAGAGATGGCCCGAGTAATGTTGCTTAGCAACAATGTCCCTAGGAACCTATGGGCCGAAGCCGTCAATACGGCTTGCTATATAGGAAATAGAGTTTTCCTAAGGCCCGATTCTAGAAACACCTCTTATGAGCTATGGAAAGGTAAGAGGCCAAATGTTAGCTACTTCCACATTTTTGGAAGCAAATGCTACATTTTGAATGACCGTGATCAACTTGGCAAATTCGATGCTAAGAGTGATGAGGGTATTTTTATTGGCTATGCCTTGAATAGTAGAGCCTATAGAGTTTTCAACTTAAAGACTCTAAGTGTTATGGAATCATCCAATGTCGTATTTGATGATACTAAGCTCAAGTCTAATGTCCATGAGGAGGAGGAAATTTTAGATGATGACTCTCCTTTGGAGAGGGTTGTGGTGACTCCCAATGTTGGGACAACTAATGAAGTCACACAACCTATTACTAGAGTTCCTAACTTGGACTCTAATGAACCCGCTCCATGGGTTAGAAGACTCCATAACAAAGAGGATGTTATTGGAGATGTTAATGAGGGTGTTAGGACTAGGCGTCAAATAGCTAATCTAATTAGCTTTACATGCTACACCTCTCAAATAGAACCCAAAAAGGTTGATGAAGCCTTGAATGATGAATTTTGGGTTCTTGCCATGCAAGAAGAGCTAAACCAATTCGAAAGGAATGAGGTTTGGACTCTAGTTCCTAGGCTTAAGACCACTAATGTCATAGGCACTAAATGGATATTTAGGAACAAATCCGATGAGGATGGCAACATAGTGCGGAACAAGGCTAGACTTGTAGCACAAGGGTACTCTCAAATTGAGGGTATTGACTTTGAGGAGACTTTTGCTCTCATTGCCCGCTTAGAGTCCATTAGGCTTCTCTTGTCCATCTCTTGTGTGCACAAGTTCAAATTGCACCAAATGGATGTCAAGAGTGCCTTCCTCAATGGCTTCTTACAAGAGGAAGTGTTTGTTGAACAACCCAAGGGGTTTGTGGATGCTCACCACCCCAACCATGTCTATCGCCTCAAAAAGGCACTATATGGGTTGAAACAAGCACCGAGGGCTTGGTATGAGCGCCTCACTCGATTTCTTATTGACAATAACTACACAAGAGGTAGTGTTGACAAGACACTATTCATCAAGAGAGACAATGATGAGCTTTTCATAGCTCAAATATATGTTGATGACATAGTGTTTGGCTCCACCAACAACACCAAGGTCCAACAATTTGTTGATGTCATGTCTCATGAATTTGAGATGAGTCTTGTTGGTGAGCTTAGTTACTTCTTAGGTTTGCAAATTAGGCAAATGAATGATGGGATTTTCATAACCCAAGCCAAATATGCTAAGAACCTAGTGAAGAAGTTTGGTTTAGAGAATGCCAAACATTGTGATACACCCATGAGTACCACTTTAAAGCTAAGCAAGGATGGTAGTGGTAAAAGTGTGGAACAAACTCTATATCGGGGCATGATAGGTAGCTTGCTTTATTTGACCGCAAGTAGACCCGATATATCTTTTAGTGTGGGTGTGTGTGCTAGGTACCAAGCGGATCCTAAGGAGTCCCACCTCTCTTCTGTAAAGAGGATCATTCGCTATGTGAATGGGACATCCAACTATGGGATTTGGTACTCTTTTGACACTAATGCTAGTCTTGTAGGCTTTAGTGATGCAGATTGGGCAGGAATTTGTGATGATAGGAAGAGCACATAGGGCGGTTGCTTCTTTCTAGGCAACAACTTGGTGTCTTGGTTTTGCAAGAAGCAAAACTTGATTTCCTTGTCCACGGCCGAGGCCGAGTACATAGCCGCGGGGAGTGGATGCACACAACTCCTATGGATGAAGCAAATGCTAGTAGACTACGGATTCAACCAAGGTACTCTCACTCTCTTTTGTGATAACATGAGTGCTATTAATATTTCCAAGAATCCGGTTCAACATTCTAGAACTAAGCATATTGACATCCGCCATCACTTCATTAGAGAGCTTGTTGAAAATAAATGCATAGTACTTGAACATGTAGGTACTAATGATCAACTTGCGGATCTATTTACTAAACCCTTAGATGCTACTCGATTTAAAACTCTTAGTAGATCTATTGGGATATGTCTTGTGGAGTGATGTGTTCTATGATTGACCCCATATGGGGAACTCAAGCAAAGAGAGCTATTTTGCATTCTTGTAACTTGCAAAAAATTTGAAATAACTTATGCCTCTTCTTTTGATTGCTTAAGTAAGCTTGGTTGTACATATGTAAATATGCTTTCAAATTCTATAAGTGTGAACCTTGCTTGTTTACAATCCATGTCATATTTATGTTCAAACATGCATTTTTGGACTAGGAGATTTACATAGGAAGTATGATGTGAATGACCTATAGTTATCTCCATGACATGATGATTCTTTTATAACATGCTAATGTCAAATGAAAAAGCATGAATTGATGATTGCATATTCTTAAAAATGCAAAATTTGTGTGAAAGCTAATGAGACTCAATGAATAAAGGATCTTGTATCCGTTCAAAGGAATTTACATTCCAAATGTCTCTCTTTCTTTATTAGTTGAACATGGCTACTATCATACGGATATCTTATCCGGAAAAATCAAATAGGGTGCAAAGTCGCTCATGCCATGTTTCGCTTATAAAGTTGGATATAGTTGCTCTTAAATTGAAATCGATAATCTCTATATCCTTGCTTTTCCCATGACATTGGTGAAATTGGTTTGAATTCTAATTAGAAACCTTTGTCATTTGCTTTGCCAAATACCATTGTATTTTGGACTTGAATGCCATATGTCTTGTATGCAAAGCATGTTGGATTCACACATTTTCTCAAATAAATCTCCTTGTTTCTCTTCAATTAATTGAGATGCATAAAGTGACTTATATGTATATGCAAATGACTTGCATGCTTCTATCTCTCTTTGCCTTGAGTGACCCGGTTGGGGACTACTCCTTTGCCTATATCATGACAAAAAGGGGGAGTAGGATTGGTAAGGGGAGATGCAAATTGATGTTGCAATTGTGCACTTTGGGGAGATAACACATTGAGGGGGAGTAACCCTTTGAGGGGGAGCATTGCATTTATCATACATTGCATATATTTTATAATGTTGTGCCTAAATTCTAAAAATGCAAATGCTTGTTTTGATATCACTTGATTAATCTCACATGTACTTTTTGGAAAAATATAGAAACTTTGTTTTGTAGGGTTGGTTGTTCTACAAGAGATTGGAGCATTGAAGATTTTATTTTGTTTATTATCTCTTTATATTGTAGAAGATCTATGTTATCCCGTTGTTTCTATTTTTATGTGAGGAATCAATGTGAGTGGTGGTTTTTGTCACGAAATAGCCAAAGGGGGAGATTGTAAGGATTCCCGTAGTTTTTAATTGGCTTATTTCGTGATCAAACCATATGTGGGGATTATGTAAGGGTAGCTTAGGAATGTGTTCAAGCTCAAGGCCCTTGCAAGTGTTAAGCACTCCAAAGGTATATGTTTAGTGCTTAATTTTCTATGAAGAGATTTAGTGCACACACTCACTTAGCATACTTGCATTTGTATGCATTCTCTTCACTTGTCACTTATCACACTTGCACTTCTTTGTTATATGGTGTTGTGTGTTTTTTGTGTCTTGTAATTCGTTTCCCGTTGTTGTTCAGAAACGTCCGCGCATGCACCTTGTGTGCTTGTTTTTAGCGCGAAGATCGCCGTTGGAGAATGCCGTTGGCTTCTCCCTTGGTTTCACCAAAATTGGTGAAACGGCGGTTTGGATCAGTGGCCTGGCCGCCGAATGAAACCGCCGTTTGAGTCCAGAGGACTCTGGATCAATTTGGCGGTTGGATCGGCGGTTTCGTGGCCACCGATCGAAACCGCCGTTCATACCTGATGGTTTTAATTCTCAGGTTTATTCTGCGGTTGAGTCGGCGGTGTCGTAATCGCCGTTTGAAACCGTCGTTTCTCCCCTGTTTCATCGGGAGCAATTCGACGGTTGAATTCGGTGGCCTGGCCGCCGAATGAAACCGCCGATCGGCGCGTTTCTTTGAAACTTACTTAAACGACCTCACTTTGATTTGGCCCCCTATATATATGCCATTTTATCTTTAGGTCAAGTAAGAGAGTTCATGTTCAGATTTCATACTTAGGATATTTTTTAAAGAGAAGAAAAATTCCAAGAACTCATTTTTAATTACTCAAACACTTATTCATGATCATCAATCATCATCTAGCATCATCTTTGATCTTTTAGATGTCATCTTGCATGGATTCTTCATCATACTTTGCTTGGTAAGTTTTTCACTAATATCTTACATATTTTGTGTCTTTCTTAACTAAGAAATCTCAATTAATTACTTGTATGTTATTTTATATACTTTGAATACAAGTTTGAGATAAGTATGATGTATGTTTGAGAAGTTGTATTGTGCTAGCTTATTAGGTTTTGTGCTTAATATTGTTTAGCTAAACTAATTGACATGTCATTTAGTTTTGATATCTAGGATTGTTCTTAATTGCATATTAAACATCTTAGATAAGCATATAAGGTTTCCCTTGCTCTATGTTGCATTTTGGATATTCACATATATTCACTTAGGGTTGTATTCTCTTCATAGAGAAAGTAAGTCTTGTGTGTAGCATCCGGGATTAGGTTGCTTAGATCGCAAGCAAAATTGGACTAGGTTCACTCATACCGGGATTAGGTAGGTGTGTGATTACTTTCGGGATTAGGTTGTAATCGTTTGCACATTTAGTAGATTCGAGGTTCGAGTGTGGCTTACTTACATAGCCCGTGGTTTTTCCCGTGAGGGTTTCCACGTAAAAATCAAGTGTTATTTTAATTTCCGCACCATATTACACTTGCTTGTTTATATTATCTTGAGGGCATTTTCATAATTTTGACTAACACGAAAAATTGGGTAAAAAGCGTAAAATCTATTCACCTCCCCTCTAGATAGTTTTATACACACCGTGCAATAATTAGTTTCAGATATTATACTCTCATTTAATAAATGGAGCCACGATGTCCATATCTATAAATGAAGTCCTCTATCGATTAACAAATGAATATCACAAAACTATCGAGGATAGACTATGCTATATAATCGTACTCATTGATAACTCAAATGATATCACTTGCAACCATAAGTCCATCATTTATCTCAGAATTAAGATAGACTCTCCGATTGTCCTGATAATGAAAAGACTATTATCTATTGACGGTTCTAGATAAAGCTTTTCATTGTGATCCAGTTCAATGCACCCAGTGCACTAGATTCTTTTGCTCGAAGACACTCCGATGACTTTAGACTCATCATATCTCATTTGATCCCACTCAAATGCTAGCAAAAGAATTCTACAACTTTAACAAGATAAAGGTGCCCAACCTTTAACTTATGTTGTGAACATTATTCAAGACTAACTAAAGAATTGTGTCTACCACATACATATCCAGATGTACGAACAATTCTTCTTTTCTCATAGTCTTTAGACCTTATGATTATTTACTTTGACAATTATAATATTAAACTATAAATGCTATACGATTTGTTAAACCAGAGATCACTTTATTAATATGAAAAAGATTGTTAATTACAATATTATACTCTTGCTATTGAGCATAATCCTAACAATCTCCCACTTGCGCTATAGCAAATGTGTCATATCTCTCATGCCCATGTTCTCTAGATGCCCATCGAAACTCTTCTGAGGTAGAGCTTTTGTGAAGGGATCCGCTAGATTTTCTGCTGACGCGATTTTGGTAATCGTCACGTCACCTCTTTGAACAATCTCCCTTAAAAGATGATACTTTCTTTCAATGTGTTTTCCTCTCTTGTGACTTCTTGGTTCTTTCGAATTAGCCACTGCTCCATTGTTGTCACAGTAGATAGTGATCTGCTTATTTGCACTAGGAACCACTTCCAAGTCAATCAAGAATTGGCGGAGCCAAACAGCCTCTTTGGCAGCCTTGCATGCAGCAACATACTCAGCTTCCATGGTGGAATCAGCAATGCAAGATTGCTTGATACTCCTCCATATGACTGCTCCTCCTCCAATAGTAAACACAGCCCCTGATGTGGATTTTCTGGAGTCAGAATCTGATTGGAAATCAGAATTTGTATACCCAACGGGAATCAAATCCCCTCCAGAGTATACAAGCATAATATCTCTTGTTCTCTTGAGATACTTGAAAATATGCTTGACTGCCGTCCAGTGATCAGGACCAGGTTTCGATTGAAACCTGCTAACTATGCCAACAGCAAAACAAATATCTGGTCTAGTACAGAGCATTGCATACATGAGACTTCCAACTGCCGAGGCATATGGAACTCTACTCATGAATTGCTCTTCATGCTCATTCTTAGGAACTTGTTCCTTAGAAAGCTTGATTCCATGTCTAAAAGGTAACATATCTTTCTTGGAATCCTGCATGGAAAACCTAGACAAGATTTTGTCTATGTATGAAGCTTGGGATAATGCAATTGTTCTATTCTTTCTATCCCTCATTACTTGGATACCTAGAATAAAACTTGCTTCTCCTAAGTCCTTCATATCAAATTGTTTTGCTAACCATTCTTTTACTGATGTCAATACACCTTCATTGTTTCCAATGAGTAGTATATCATTAACATAAAGAATCAGGAAAACCAACTTGTCGCCCTTAATCCTTTTGTATACACAAGGTTCGTCAAGATTCTGAATAAATCCAAAACCTTTGACAGCTTGATCAAACCTTATGTTCCAGGATCTGGATGCTTGCTTTAATCCATATATGGATTTCTGCAACTTGCATACCTTTTCCATTTGGCCCTTTTCAATGAATCCCTCTGGTTGCATCATGTAGATGCTTTCGTTAAGACTTCCATTAAAGAAAGCTGTCTTGACGTCCATTTGCCAAATCTCTAGATCTAAAGATGCTGCAATGGATAAGAGTATCCTAATGGATTTAAGCATGGCCACAGGAGAGAAGGTTTCCTCGTAATCGATACCTTCTTTCTGTGTATACCCTTTAGCTACCAATCTAGCTTTAAAGGTTTCCACCTTTCCATCCATACCTCTTTTCCTCTTGTATACCCACTTGCACCCAATGGGTTTTATCCCTTTAGGCAAGTCTACAAGGGACCAGACTTTGTTATCGAACATAGATTCAATCTCAGATTGCATTGCCTTTTGCCAATGGCGACTATCAACATCCTTCATAGCTTCCTTGTACGTGTAGGGATCATCGTCGTCCGGGAGATTCTCCACTGATTCTCCCAGGCCGATGTATCTTTCGGGTTGTGTTCTAACCCTCCCACTACGACGAGGAATGGTAGGTTGTTGATCTTGTGTTGGATCGGAACTTACAATTGGGTTTGGTTGTGCAACCTCTCGAGGAATTGTATCTCCTAACATCTCATTCAGGACAATTCTACTTCTAGGTACAAAATCATTCATATAGTCCTTTTCCAGAAATTTAGCATTTGTCGAAACAAATACTTTAAGATCTGAAGGACTATAGAAATAATATCCTTTAGTTTCTTTTGGATACCCTACAAATATACATGTTTCCGAACGGGACTCCATCTTTTCTGTCTTTCCTTTCAACACATGCGCAGGACAACCAAATATCCTTAAGTGTTATAAACTAGGCTTGCGCCCAGTCCATAACTCATGCGGTGTTTTAGGAACAGACTTAGATGGTGACGCGCCCCGCGACGATCTATAATAAAGTGTCCTCCGGTGGCGCCAACGACTCGATCGGCGCACGTGGGACACGCGATAGTTCTATAAACTACCGTAAAAATAATGGGGGCACGTATGTTTTTCCGCAAGCGCACGGATCGTTACGATCGCATAGCGGCTAGTACGGTTCGTTCCACAGGGACACCGTGAGGTACCTTTTATCGGTTTTAGTCTTATATGTTATATTTACTATTTACACTAATTACAACATATCTACATGCATAAAAAGTAAATGGTGGAGGATGGCACAAATAAGCATTTAAACTAAAATTACACTAAGATGCAATAAAAGTAAAGAAGGATGGCAAGTGAGCAATTAAACTAACTAATAACTACATTAACTAAGATGGCATAAATTAACTATAACTAAATTACACTACAATTATAACTAATTAAACTACAATTAAACTAAGATGCCTTTAATCTAAATTACACTAACTAAAATAATTAATTAAACTAATTACCATCTAATGCAATGATCATGCAAAAGTGGTAATGAGACTTGGGATGTTGGGATTTTGATGTACACATGTAATTATCCATTCAATTAGTTGATTCCTATTAACCTAGGATAGTCTGTAACATTTAATAAAGACACATGCATCAAGAGTTATTCATGCATGGTCTAAATTGTATTATGTGCTAATTAACTTGTCAATTAATTCAACACATATATGAATTGAAACTCAATATAGAAACCCAACATATTTCATAGATAATATACAAAGTACACCAAAACCCAACATCAACACTTAGTTACATGAACTAAGGTGGTGTAGGTGGTGAGAGTTTAAATTACATTAAACTAACTAAGCTAAACTAACTACTTCTAAGCTAATTTAGACTAATAGGAGTGTAAAACTAACTAATGAGAGTTTATTGGAGGGTATTTGGATATTTGGGAGGTAGTGTTTAGGTTCGGGGAGGAAAGATATATATAGGGGACTGTTTTGGGGAAGTTTTGGACGGAAACATCTTCAAGTTGGTCAAGTGGGCGGGCTTGTCATCCATGGCCGGCGAGCTCTTGCCCGCCGCCGAAGCTCGCCGCGAAGAAAATGTAGTCGGCGGCGAGTTCTGACCTTCTGGACCGCGGGAATGAAGCCGCCACATGAACCCGCCAAGATTTGGCGAGCTTGGACGCTCTGGAAGGTGGGAGAATGGCCGCTGAACCGAGCTTGAAGGTTTGCTCAACCATGGAGGTTTGGAGGATTTGTTGGAGTTGAAAACCTTTGCATGGGAGGCCAAAAGTGGGTGGAAAGTGACCGGAGGAGCTCCGGCAACAATTCTGGGCGGTCGGCCGTCGGAAAACGGTCGAAAATGGCCACCGAAGTAGCCGGGTCGGTACCGGTTCGGGTCGGTACCGGTTCGGGTCGGGTCTGACCGGGTCGGGTCTGACCGGGTCGGGTCTGACCGGGTTGCTTGAGGAAGACGACCTGACGTCAGCGTGACGTCAGGCGTGACGTGTGCAGCGCCAAAACGGCGTCGTCTGGCTGCTGACGTGGCAGGCGCGCTGTGCGTTGGCTGGCTTTTTACAATCTGCACCCCTGATCTTTCCTCTATTCACAGAATCTTCAATAATTGCCCGAATATTGCACTTTTACCCCTGAATTGTCCAAAATGACATAATTGCCCCTGAACTTCCCTAATCACCTGAAACACTTATTTATCCGTTAAATACCCGGTTTTACCCGAGGAATAAGCACAAAAAGATAGGAAAAGGGAGCGCTAAATGTGAACATTTGGAGCGCGATCAGATGGTACATCGTTTAGAATGTATATAGCAGTTTGTAAAGCATATCCCCAAAAAGAAATAGGAAGTGCTGAATAACTCAACATAGACCTAACCATATCCAAAAGAGTTCTATTTCTCATTTCTGCTACCCCATTCTGTTGAGGTGTACCTGGTGTAGAAAACTGAGAAACTATCCCATTATCAATAAGATATTGCTGAAACTCACCAGATAGATATTCTCCACCACGATCAGATCTCAAGATTTTTATGTGTTTCTCAAACTGATTTTCCATTTCAGCTTTGAATGCTTTGAACATGTCAAAAGCATTCGACTTATGTCGCATGAGATACACATAACCAAATCTCGAGTAATCATCTGTGAAGGTGATGAAGTACTCATATCCACCTCTAGCTTGAATGCTCATAGGTCCACATACATCAGTGTGTATCAATCCTAAACATTCAGTGGCTCTTGCACCTTTGGCAGAGAACGACCTTTTGGTCATTTTACCTTCCAAACAAGATTCACAAGTTGGTAGATCATCAACCTTTAAGTCACTTAAAGGTCCGTCACATACCAATCTTTTAATCCTATTAAGGTTAATATGACCTAGGCGTAAATGCCATAGGTAGGTTTCATCTATTGATAATTTTACTCTTTTATGTTCAGGTTCCGTTAATTCTGTGTCTAACGAGTGAGAGATATTTCCATGCAAAAAGTATAGACCGTTTTCCAATGTACCTTTGCAAATAAATTTGTTATTCTTACTAATAATAAAATCTTTATTAAAAGTAACAGAATATCCAAATTTATTCAAACAAGAAACTAAAATTAAATTTCTCTTGAATTGAGGTACATAATAAACGTCTATCAAATCTAAATGCCTAAAAGAATCTAGATTAACTCTAATATCTCCCACTGCACTTGCAGACACTAACATTCCGTTGCCCAAACGCAAGTTGATTTCATTCTTATTCAACTTTCTCCTTTCTTGGAACCCCTATAAGGAATAGCAAACATGATTTGTGGCTTCAGAGTCTATGATCCAAGAATTTGTAGAATCTGCCAGAAAACATGTTTCAAGATAATTAATATTACCTTGTTCCTTCTTGTTTTGGGACTTTGGGCAATTTCTTTTCCAATGTCCCTTTTCACCACAAAAGAAGCATTTCCCTTTGATCTTAGTTACTTTCTTGGTCTCTATCTTGGTAGGCCCAAGTTGCTTTTTCTTCTGTTGTTCCTTAACCTTTTGACGGGTCTTAACAGTAGCAACTTTACCAACCATATGAATCTGAGATTCATAAGTAGGAGCAGGTGGTTTAGGAGCAGACAGAATAAACTTATGTTTTTCAGCTTGCAGCAACAACCCAATTTTCCCTTTCCATGTGACATAATTATTTCCGGTTAAAATATTATCTTTTAGGATGTTCATTAGGGATGGGATCATGATTTCTGAATATAACAAAACATATATAAGTAAATAATCATGATAAAGCACTTTTAAATATTTATCTTGAATTAAATAAATAACTCAATCATAAAATTCAACGGTGATCCAACACCCATAAATGTTACGTCTCCTTTGGGAGTTCGCTCCATTTACTAGTTAGACTAGGTCCCACCTAATTGTTAACATAACAACCAGTGTTTTCAATTTTAGCCTTGCAATTTTTATTGACAAGAACTCTTGGGAGGATATCAATAAAATTACATTGAGTGTGTTACCAAGATATCGACCCTCAATTTTCTCTCACGAAAATCCCTCCTTGGGGAGTAGATCTCGTTTGAGTCCATTGTCTAGTCTATCCTTGTAAGGATGTATATTGCTAAATTCCATTCATGGACGCCCCTTAGGGGGATTACCAATAAATAATAAAGCTCAACTAACCTTGGAGGCCATAGGTGTTACAAAAACACCTTCTCCCACTCATTTATTTAAGGCGTGTGATTAAATCCCAAAGAATGATTTACCAAGTTATCTAGATGCCAATTTAGATACCTAAATCATTCAATGCATGTTCATACCAAAAGAGATATATGAGTGGCACTCCTATTCTATATGTCATGTTATCATACAATAACAAATATTGTAATATTCATGCAAAAAATAAATAGCAACAATTTTGGTCCATCCTAGAAAAGCAAGTAAATTACAATTGTCAGGAATACAAGATCTTCAGGTGGCCATCAACCATACGCTCATCCCTCGGCCTCCTCCCATGGGCGTGCACAGCCCACAACCCCACAAAGGGGCTGCCATGCGCAGCCCATAAGGCCACACAAGGCTGCCGTGCGCAGCCCACCAAGATTTGGGCTTGCCATGCGCAGCCTAATCCACTCCTAGGGTGCGCACGGTGCTCGTTCTCGGTTCCGGTTGCTTCGTTTTTCTTTGTGTCTTCGAATCTTCAATACCCAAATAGCAGTATAAAATAATAAAATACTGCAGTATTAATTTTTTTTTTTTTTATTCACTGCAGTACTTTTACACATAAAAAACTGCACTAAAAATTAAATAAAAAACTGCAGTAGTAATAATAAAAAAAAAAATACTGCACTTATTTAAAAAAAAAAATAAATAAAACCTAGCAACTACCAAGAAGGAATTATGGCGATAATAGACCACCCTTCTTGTTACAATTCCGAAACAAAAATTACATTGAAAATCTAGGACCAAAATCGAGCAACAACAATCCACATAAAACATATATAAATCCATACATCACATGTAATTATATATGCGAATACCTAGAGTGCCATCTCTTTCTAAACATGCATAATCACAATAAAAAGAAATAGATTCACGTATATATACGTTAATTAATTAAAAGGGTTCAACCAAGGCTCTGATACCAATTGTAGGGAAAAATACCGTAGTACACGCAGCGGAAGCGAGACTAAATTAGATTTAGTAGTTTTAAAATTTTTCCTTTTTATGAACCTTAACCCTTTAATTAATTAAGCATACATATAATCAACAAAAGAAGAATACCTTTTGTCGCGTGATCCGATTGACTTACGTCGATGGTAATCCGTAAGATCTTCAATCCTAGCACGAACGTGAATCACCTAGGAGCGTGGTCTCCCTTTTCTTTGAATTGCAAACCTGAGAATGGACAAACAAACTTTTCTTTTTCTTTTGTTAGTCACAAAAACAATCAAAAGAAGACTAAGATTATTCCGGTCACTTTTGAGTTCTCAATCTAATGATCGAAACTCGCGTGAACCTAAATCGATGTTGTACACACAAGCTTATTGATGAACAAGCAATTAGTGTACCATCAAAGAATAATCTATTCACTCTTTTTGTCTTGGCCGAAATCAACACACACTAATCACTAGAGTTGGATTTTAATTTTCTCAAGCAAAAGACAAATATTCTCAAGTAAAAGACCTAGGGTGCTTCGAATTCTATGCAAAGAATATATTTATATCGTGGACCCCTCATTCTTGCCATATATCTAAATATATATATATATAGGTCGCATAATATATTGCTTTGCACCGAATTCAAAGATTTAATTATATAATCTATATATATTCACATGACTTTAACATGCATATATAATATATAATTTTCCTTAAATTCAACTTGCATATGTATATGATATATATATCTGCACGCCTTTTTAACATGCACATACCAAATATAATCTTGCGCATGAATTCAATTTTATATGTATCTCTCTGCATGTATTCATGCATATATATATTTCCATTCCGCATGCATATATGTATATTTATATTTCCGCATGCTTTCATGCATATATAATATTATAATCTATATATTCCGCATGCATATATATTACATACAAACCCTAATCCAACTCTTTAGTGTATTTGTGACTATATAAAAGACTTCCTTATTTGATTAAATAAATAAACCTTATTATTTATTTTCTTACCAAATAAGTCTTTTACTTTTAGTATACTACTACCAATAGTATAACTCTAGGAAACATATTTCCTGTTCAGAAAAAGATTTGTTTCTTAATTAAACAATGAAACAAAATAATATATAGGCTAATATATTAACCTTGCCGCCCCACTTGTCTAAAATTGGGCCTTATATTATTTTCTTATTTCATTTAATCCATTGGACTTTAAATAAAAAGCCCACATGTGAGCTAGACCCATTCTTACTAAAAGAAACAAGTCCACATGCCTTTCATTAATATATTAATATAATTGAGCAGTCCATTACATAAATAATGTGCAAATTATATTCTTAATATATTAAATGCAATTCTAGATGGACCCTTAAATTGGTCCGGTAGAATATTGAAACTAAATATTGCACGGTGTGTATAAAACTATCTAGAGGGGGGGGGAATAGATTTTAAATGATTTTACCCAATTTTCGCATACATTTCAATTTTACGAAAATGCCCCTACTAGTCACAAAAGTATAACAAGTGTAATATGGTACGGAATGTAAATAACACTTGATATTTACGTGGAAACCCTCACGGGAAAAACCACGGGCTGTTATGTGCGCCACACACGAACCTCGAATCCACTAATTGAGATGATTACAACCTAATCCCAGTTTAATGATCTAATCCCGATCAATAATCATCACAACTACCTAATCCCGGTATAAGTGGACCTAGTCCAATTGCTTGCGAATTAAGTAACCTAATCCCCGTCACAACACAAGACTTAATTCTCTAAGAAGAGATAATACAACCTAAGTGAATATTATGAAATATCCAAAAATGCAATTAGAGCTAGGTTACTCTATATGCTTATCTAGGATAATGATTTTGCAATAAATTCAATCCTAGATATTAAAAGTTAGATGACATGTCAAATAGCTTAGCTAAACATAGATTATGAAAACCTAGATAGCTATCAAAATACAACACTCAATCATGTCAACACAACAATCTCTATTTTGTATCTAGAATATAATCTAAGAAGATACAAATAATATAAGAGATGTCAATGATAAATCAAACACTAAAATTAGATGAGATTAGTGAAGAACTTACCAAAGAAAGTGTGTTGACCAAAACCCATGCAAGCAAGCATCCTAACTATGCTAGAAAATGCTAGATGATTTTTAATGCATATGGAAATGGTTTTGAGTGATCAAAGATGATCAAAGATGAGTTCTTGATGAAAAACTCTCTTTGAAAATGCTCTCAATTAAAAATATGATTTTTTGAGTTATAAAAGTGACCTAAGATCAAAGAGGCATATATATATGATGTCCAATTGAAGCTATGTCGTTTTGGAAATTTTCCAAAAAGTTTCCGCGCAAACCGCTCTACGTAGGGCGGATTTTGGGCGGGTGTAGGGCGGATTGAAAAATCAATCAGGTGCCCGCTCTACGTAGGGCGGGTGAACAGCGGAATGGGCGCGACAGAGCATCAGCTTCAACTTCAAGTGCCTCAAAACATGACCAAACGACATCGAAACCTTTCATATGATATATCGTTGGAAAGGTATGGATGTCTACTTTCTACTCCAATTTATGGAATGACATTTCGATGTTTGTAGAAAAATTTATGGTCAATAGAGTGACCAAAGGTCAGAAACGGACAACAACATAGTTGCCCTGTTTTGGTGGTCACTTTGGAGATTTCAAAACCAATCCAAACGGTCATGAAATATTACGAATAATATACCGTTGGAAAGGTATGGGTGTCTAGTTTATCCAGAATTTTACAAAACTCAATTTAAATCTTTTTATAAAAAGTTATGGTCACAAGACCATACAAAGGTCAGTTTTGAAAAAACATTGAAATTCAATCTTTTGAAACAAGACACATTACTCCAAACAACCAAACCAAAACTACCACTTATCCAAGAGAAGAATGAGACCTTCTCAAGTGGTCAACTATCGCGCTAAGACATGCACGCCATCGTGCAAGCGCGGACGTTTCTGATCACACAAATGGAAACGAATTACACCATACTTAATACTAATCATGAAGTGCAAGTGTGGGAATTGAATGCATCCTAATGCCCATCATGTCATGGCATTTCATAGAACAAGATGCAATCAATTTAATGCAAGAAGAGATATTGAATAATCAATAAAGCACAATGCACAAAAAATATAAACACAATATTCAAGAATAAGAGTTATGCATGTTGTGTGTGTGTGTAACTATATCTCTTCAAGGCAAAGTAAGCACAAGATATATACCTTTGGTGCTTGTCCTCTTGAGGTCTTGGAAAGGGTCTTTGATCTTCAACTAATCATCTAGACTACCCTTACAACCAAACCCCAACATGTGGTTTGCCCACGAAATAAGCCAATCAACTAAAGGGAATCCTTACAATCTCCCCCTTTGGCTATTTCGTGACAAAACCACCACTCACAATGATTCCTCACAACAAAATAGAAACTACGGGTCTATAATGATATTCTACAATACAAAGAGATAAGATAAAATAATCTTGAAGTCTTCAATCTCTTGTAGAATAATCAATCCCTGAAAAACAAAGTTTCTATACTTTCCAATACAAGAAAAGGTGAGATGAATCAAGTGAGATAAAACAAGCATTTGCATTTAAGAATTTAAGCACAACATCATGCAATGTGTGTAATGTGCAAATGCTCCCCCTCAAAGGGTTACTCCCCCTCAATAAGTATTCTCCCCAACATGCACAATTGCTACTACAATTTGCAACTCCCCTTACCACAACCTACTCCCCCTTTTTGTCATGATATAGACAAAGGAGTAGTCCCCAATCGGGTCACTCAAGGCAAAGAGAGATAGTAGCATTCTAGATATTTGCATAATCAATATAAGTCACTTTATGCAATCTCAATTAATTGGAGAGAAACAAGGAGATTTATTTAAAAGAAAATGTGTGAATTAAATATGCTTTGCATACAAGACATGTAGCATTCAAGTCCAAAATACAATGGTATTTGGCAAAGCAAATGACAAAGGTTTCTAATAAGAATTCAAACCAATTTCACCAATGTCATGAGTAAAGCAAGGATATATAATATATTGATTTCAATTTAGGAACAATTATATCCAACTTTATAAGCGAAACAAGGCATGAGCGACTTTGCACCCTATTTGATTTTTCCAGGTGAGAAACCCGTATGATAGTAGCCATGTTCAACTAATAAAGAAGGAGAGACATTTGGAATTTAAATTCCTTTGAACGGATACAAGATCCTTTATTCATTTTGAGTCTCATAAGCTTTTTCACACAAGATTTGCATTTAAAATTGCAATCATCAATTCATGCTTTTTCATTTGAGCATGTCATATGAATTTCATGCTTTTCAATATTCATTAGCATGTCATTAAGAATCATCATGTCATGGAGATAACTATAGGTCATTCACATCATACTTCCTATGTAAATCTCCTAGTCCAAAAATGCATGTTTGAACATAAATATGACATGGATTGTAAACAAGCAAGGTTCACACTTATAGAATAGAAAACATATATACATATGTACAACCAAGCTTACTCAAGCAATCAAAAGAAGAGGCATAAGATATTTCAAATTTTTTGCAATTTACAAGAATGCAAAATAGCTCTCTTTGCTTGAGTTCCCCATATGGGGTCAATCACCAACCTTCATCATTGAAGGTCATGAGGTCCTATGGACCTACTAAGTCCATTGGACTTAGTTGAACCTATTGGAGACAAGTTTGTCTCGTAGCAAGCGGGTTCATCTTTTCTTATCCACTTAGGTGAAACAATTTTCTTCCCAGTGGTCAAAAGTTCTAGAGATCTAGATGTCATAGGATCATGTAAATGAATTTCTTCCTTCCTATGAGCAAGCATACTAGCTCTAGCTTTCTTCTTCTCAATCATGCTTTTAACTCTATACATTTTAATGTAATGAAAGCACTTTGGTCTAATATGACCATTAACACCACAAAAATGACATGTAGGGACAAAGTTAGGAATCATACCATGTCCTTGTGCATGCATAGGAGCCTTCCCATGTCTTTGTGGTTGTCTTGGTTGTTGGATAGGATCTCTCCTTCTTTGTTGTTGACCAAGACTTGGTTGCTTCCTTGGTTGAGTTTGCATGATTGGTCTCTTCCTTTGATGGAGTTGAATTTGAGGGAAGTTAGTATGAGGAACTCTTGTAGGCTGAGCTTGAGGTTGTCTTCTTGGGGCTACCTTCACTTGTGCACTATGAGAGCATTGTCCTAGATCAATCTTCTTCCTAGGAGTTTGCACCGGTGAAGCTTCTTTGTAGCTCAAGCTCTTGACAAACACAGTCTTGTTAGGAGTGGAGGACTCCTTGCCATCTTCAAATCCAAGACCTCTCTTGTCACAAGGACTCTTTCCAGCACTTAACATGTGGTAAAGTTTTTCGGTGCTAGAAACTATCCTAGTCCTTGACCCTTTGGCCTCTTCAAGCTCTCTTTTTAGATCCTCTTCATTCCTCTTAGATAAGTCTAACTCCTTTCTTAGCTTATCTTCAATATTCTTAGATCTATCCACTTGTTCACTTAAGTGGTCAACATGAGCCAATAGGTCTAGATTCTCTTCTCTCAATCTTCGTATCTTTTCCTTGGTCTTCATTGCTAAGCTTTTAAACTCAGTGAGGTATTCATCTAGAACCTTTTTCTCCACATATCCATTTGTGGAGTTAGATGAAGAGTCATCTTCATTAGAGTCACTTTCTTCTTGACTCTCATTCTCTTCTTCATTGTAGGAGATAGGAAAGGCAAAATAGTTGTTCTCACAATCATTCAAGCTTGAGGGACTTCCTTCAACAACTTTCACTTTGTTGTCCCGCTTGTGAGAGCAACCTAATGCTAAGAATTTTGCCACAACCTCTTCATTACTATCACTTGAAGTGGCGACCTCCTCTCTTTCATCTTCCAAGTTAGCACAATCCTTGGAGATATGCCCGAATCCTCCACATTCGTAGCATTGAATCTTCTCTCTTGAAGACATCTCATGATATGGCTTGAAATTCTTGATTGTGGTCTTCTTCTTCTTGAAGTCATTCCTCTTTAAGCCATAACAACTCTTTTGTAGATTCAAGAACTTCTTGAATCCCTTGGCAATGAGTGCCATGTCTTCATATGAGTCATCCTCCTCCTCTTCCATCTTGGATGTCTTCAAGGCAATATCCTTTTTCTTCTTAGGAGGAGATGTGGTAGCCTTTCTTGATTCATAGGCTAGAAGTCTTCCAATGACTTCACTCGGCTTCATTTCCTTGTAGGTGTCATTTTCTTCTAAAGCCGTCACTTTAGGTTCGAACCTCTCGGGAAGTGATCGCATGATCTTTTGCTTGATTCTTCTATCCGAGTATGGATCACCAAGTTGGTGACTTTGGTTCACAATGTCCATTAGTCTCACTTGGAAGTCATTGAAGTACTCGTGCTCTTCCATCCTAATGGTCTCAAACCGAGTTTGAAGGACTTGAAGCTTTGAGTCCTTGACAACCTCGGTGCCTTCATGTGCAACTTCTAGGATTTCCCATGCCTCTTTAGCAATCCTAGTAATTTGAATCAGTTTGTACTGATTTTCACTCACTGCACATCGGATGGCATGAATAGCCTTGTTGTTCCACATGGAGTCAGTAAATTCTTGAGGACTCCACTGTGCCTTAGGCTTGAGAACTTCTTCTCCTCCATCCGTAGGAGTCATCATAGGTGGAGCATATCCATCTTCAACCGCCATCCATGCCCTATCATGGATTTGGCATATGTATGCTTCCATCTTCCCCTTCCATGAGGAGTAATTATCGCCGGTGAGCAACGGTGGCCTCACGCTCGACGCTCCCTCTTTGCTCATCCCGAAACCACTCATAGTGTTTGGATGAATGCAAATGAGATTAATGCAAAATGTATGAATAAATCAAAAAATCACACAAAATGCAAAACACACCAAAATGAGCAAGGATCGCCTATGTATGTCTAGGAACCCGCTCTGATACCAATTGAAACTAAATATTGCACGGTGTGTATAAAACTATCTAGAGGGGGGGGGGGGGGGGGGGGTGAATAGATTTTAAATGATTTTACCCAATTTTCGCATACATTTCAATTTTATGAAAATGCCCCTACTAGTCACAAAAGTATAACAAGTGTAATATGGTACGGAATGTAAATAACACTTGATATTTACGTGGAAACCCTCACGGGAAAAACCACGGGCTGTTATGTGCGCCACACACGAACCTCGAATCCACTAATTGAGATGATTACAACCTAATCCCAGTTTAATGATCTAATCCCGATCAATAATCATCACAACTACCTAATCCCGGTATAAGTGGACCTAGTCCAATTGCTTGCGAATTAAGTAACCTAATCCCCGTCACAACACAAGACTTAATTCTCTAAGAAGAGATAATACAACCTAAGTGAATATTATGAAATATCCAAAAATGCAATTAGAGCTAGGTTACTCTATATGCTTATCTAGGATAATGATTTTGCAATAAATTCAATCCTAGATATTAAAAGCTAGATGACATGTCAAATAGCTTAGCTAAACATAGATTATGAAAACCTAGATAGCTATCAAAATACAACACTCAATCATGTCAACACAACAATCTCTATTTTGTATCTAGATTATAATCTAAGAAGATACAAATAATATAAGAGATGTCAATGATAAATCAAACACTAAAATTAGATGAGATTAGTGAAGAACTTACCAAAGAAAGTGTGTTGACCAAAACCCATGCAAGCAAGCATCCTAACTATGCTAGAAAATGCTAGATGATTTTTAATGCATATGGAAATGGTTTTGAGTGATCAAAGATGATCAAAGATGAGTTCTTGATGAAAAAGCTCTCTTTGAAAATGCTCTCAATTAAAAATATGATTTTTTGAGTTATAAAAGTGACCTAAGATCAAAGAGGCATATATATATGATGTCCAATTGAAGCTATGTCGTTTTGGAAATTTTCCAAAAAGTTTCCGCGCAAACCGCTCTACGTAAGGCGGGTTTTGGGTGGGTGTAGGGCGGATTGAAAAATCAATCAGGTGCCCGCTCTACGTAGGGCGGGTGAACAGCGGAATGGGCGCGACAGAGCATCAGCTTCAACTTCAAGTGCCTCAAAACATGACCAAACGACATCGAAACCTTTCATATGATATATCGTTGGAAAGGTATGGATGTCGACTTTCTACTCCAATTTATGGAATGACATTTCGATGTTTGTAGAAAAAGTTATGGTCAATAGAGTGACCAAAGGTCAGAAACGGACAACAACATAGTTGCCCTGTTTTGGTGGTCACTTTGGAGATTTCAAAACCAATCCAAACGGTCATGAAATATTACGAATAATATACCGTTGGAAAGGTATGGGTGTCTAGTTTATCCAGAATTTTACAAAACTCAATTTAAATCTTTTTATAAAAAGTTATGGTCACAAGACCATACAAAGGTCAGTTTTGAAAAAACATTGAAATTCAATCTTTTGAAACAAGACACATTACTCCAAACAACCAAACCAAAACTACCACTTATCCAAGAGAAGAATGAGACCTTCTCAAGTGGTCAACCATCGCGCTAAGACATGCACACCATCGTGCAAGCGCGGATGTTTCTGATCACACAAATGGAAACGAATTACACCACACTTAATACTAATCATGAAGTGCAAGTGTGGGAATTGAATGCATCCTAATGCCCATCATGTCATGACATTTCATAGAACAAGATGCAATCAATTTAATGCAAGAAGAGATATTGAATAATCAATAAAGCACAATGCACAAAAAATATAAACACAACATTCAAGAATAAGAGTTATGCATGTTGTGTGTGTGTGCAACTATATCTCTTCAAGGCAAAGTAAGCACAAGATATATACCTTTGGTGCTTGTCATCTTGAGGTCTTGGAAAGGGTCTTTGATCTTCAACTAATCATCTAGACTACCCTTACAACCAAACCCCAACATGTGGTTTGCCCACGAAATAAGCCAACCAACTAAAGGGAATCCTTACAAATATATCAAGTGATCCATGCAAGTCCGTGTGGATTGAGGATCTTGGCGGGCTATCTAAATTTAAGCTTCAATAGACACAACCTAATCACAATCAACAAATGATTCACTTAGGTCCGATCCATTAATTTTAACTCATTCCACTAAAGAGCTAAAATTGAACTCTTAAATAAAGATAGAAAAGGAAGATGTTCCTCATTCATACCCTAGACAATCATGTTGGAGATAGTGTATCCTCGTGATTAATATCAGTAATCGCCAAGAGTTCATAGACCGCCTATAACTCTCCAAGTTACCATATTTACTCATATGACCACGTTTTGGACTTGGATATTTTGACTTGTCCAGAAGCCATGTTTTCAATAGACACTATCGAAAACTCAACGTTGAGATTTAATATCCAATTATCTCAAAACATCCATATGATGATATTATACTCTCATTTAATAAATGGAGCCATGATGTCCATATCTATAAATGAAGTCCTCTATCGATTAACAAATGAATATCACCAAACTATCGAGGATAGACTATGCTATATAATCGTACTCATTGATAACTCAAATGATATCACTTGTAACCATAAGTCCATCATTTATCTCAGGATTAAGATAGACTCTCCGATTGTCCTGATAATGAAAAGACTATTATCTATTGACGGTTCTAGATAAAGCTTTTCATTGTGATCCAGTTCAATGCACCCAGTGCACTAGATTCTTTTGCTCGAAGACACTCTGATGACTTTAGACTCATCATATCTCATTTGATCCCACTCAAATGCTAGCAAAAGAATTCTACAACTTTAACAAGATAAAGGTGCCCAACCTTCAACTTAAGTTGTGAACATTATTCAAGACTAACTAAAGAATTGTGTCTACCACATACATATCCAGATGTATGAACAATTCTTCTTTTCTCATAGTCTTTAGACCTTATGATTATTTACTTTGACAATTATAATATTAAACTATAAATGCTATACGATTTGTTAAACCAGAAATCACTTTATTAATATGAAAAAGATTGTTAATTACAATATTACACTCTTGCTATTGAGCATAATCCTAACAGCGAGATCTTTCGGCGGGCAAGAAGCCGTCACACGAAGCCGCCGTCATCCAGGCGAGATCGTTCGGTGGGAACAAAGCCACTGTGCATGCCCGCCGACGATTCTGAGAAGCTGCAAATTGATTGAAGCTCGCCCCAAAAGTCAAAAAAAGCTGCCCCTTTCTCCACCTATTGTCCTTGGAAGGCCTCCTCTCTCATGCATATACACAATGGGTCAAAACAAAGATAGATATACTTAGTTTTTCTTAGAGAGAGTGGATATAGTTAGTTAGGGAAAATATAGAAAAGTAGATATTAATTAGATATTTTGTTCTTAGGAATCAAGAAAGATAGTTATTTTCTTGGCCAATTTCTAGGTAGCCAAACACCACATGTTGGTTACTTAGAGTGATCAGTTCAAGTTTCCATAGAAGAGTTAATTGCTTGGATTGCAAGGAGGACCATTTCCACTTCACAAGTTTGTCCATTGGTGATGTTTCCCTTGCTTGTATATCTTTGTAATTGTGATACTATGTGTAGCTAATTCCTCTTGTTAGGGAATTAGATGTAATTCTTGTATTTCCTTGTTATCTAATCAATCATATTGTTATAATCCTCTCAAGTCATGTTTATGTACATTTATGATTGCACGTGTGGTGGTTGCAACCACCTATCTTCTTGTAGTGCAATAACTTGATGAAATTGTATGTGTAGGGAAAAATAACAAAAGTAGTACACGCAGCGGAAGCGATACTAAAAATAAGATTTAGTGACTTTTAAAAATTTTTCCTTTATGAACCTTAAACCCTTTAATTAATTAAACATGCATATACAATAACAAAAAGTAGATTACCTTTTGTCGCGTGATCCGATTGACTTACGTCGATGGTAATCCGCAAGATCTTCAATCCTAGCACGAACGTGGATCACCTAGGAGCGTGGTCTCCCTTTTCTTTGAATTGCAAACCTGTGAATGGACAAAACAAAACTTTTCTTTTCTTTGTTAGTCACAAAACAATCAAAAGAATGTCTAAGATTATTCCGGTCACTTTTGAGTTCTCAATCTAATGATCGAAACTCGCGTGAACCTAGATCGATATCGTATACACAAGCTTATTAATGATTAAGCAAATAGTATACTATCAAAGAATAATCTAACACTCCTTTTTGTCTTAGTAGAATAAAAAACTCTCTATGAATGAAGAAGAAGAAGAAAAATATAATCTCATGAACACATGTGTGTGGTGGCCGAACCCTATAGCAAGAATAATATAGGGTGGCCGAATTTTGCTTCCTTTCTCCTTTAGGGTTGCCGAATTCTATGTAGTTGTGTATTAGGGTTGGCCGAATTTCATCATGTCACTTATATAGGGTGACCGAAATTCAACCCTAATTCTTTTCAACTTTTTAGACTTCAAACCCTAATCTAACTCATAGATATTTTATTATATTCTTTTGACTAAATAAAAAGACTCCTTATTTGATTAAATAAATAAAATTAATTATTTATTTCCTTATCAAACAAGTCTTTTACTTTTAGGAAATATATTTCCTGATTAGAAAAGATTTGTTTCTTTAATTAAACAATTAATTAATAAATTAATTAATTCTTATTTAATTAAAACAAATGAAACAAAATAATATATTAGGTTAAAACTTTAACCTTGCCACCCCACTTGAATAGAATTGGGCATAATATTATTTTCTTATTTCATTTAATCCATTGGACTTTAAATAAAAAGCCCACATGTGAACCAGACCCATTCTTACTAAAAGAAACAAGCCCACATGTCTTTCATTAATATATTAATATAATTGAGCAGCCCATTACATAAATAATGTGCAAATTATATTCTTAATATATTAAATGCAATTCTAGATGGACCCTTAAATTGGTCCGGTAGAATATATCAAGTGATCCATGCAAGTCCGTGTGGATTGGGGATCTTGGCGGGCCATCTAAATTTAAGCTTCAATAGACATAACCTAATCACAATCAACAAATGATTCACTTAGGTCCGATCCATTAATTTTAACTCATTCCACTAAAGAGCTAAAACTGAACTCTTAAATAAAGATAGAAAAGGAAGATGCTCCTCATTCATACCCTAGACAATCATATTGGAGATAGTGTATCCTCGTGATTAATATCAGTAATCGCCAAGAGTTCATAGACCGCCTATAACTCTCCAAGTTACCATATTTACTCATATGACCACGTTTTGAACTTGGATATTTTGACTTGTCCAGAAGCCATGTTTTCAATAGACACTATCGAAAACTCAACGTTGAGATTTAATATCCAATTACCTCAAAACATCCATATGATGATATTATACTCTCATTTAATTAAATGGAGCCATGATGTCCATATCTATAAATGAAGTCCTCTATCGATTAACAAATGAATATCACCAAACTATCGAGGATAGACTATGCGATATAATCGTACTCATTGATAACTCAAATGATATCACTTGCAACCATAAGTCCATCATTTATCTCAGGATTAAGATAGACTCTCCGATTGTCCTGATAATGAAAAGACTTTTATCTACTGACGGTTCTAGATAAAGCTTTTCATTGTGATCCAGTTCAATGCACCCAGTGCACTAGATCCTTTTGCTCGAAGACACTCCGATGATTTTAGACTCATCATATCTCATTTGATCCCACTCAAATGCTAGCAAAAGAATTCTACAACTTTAACAAGATAAAGGTGCCCAACCTTTAACTTAAGTTGTGAACATTATTCAAGACTAACTAAAGAATTGTGTCTACCACATACATATCTAGATGTACGAACAATTCTTCTTTTCCCATAGTCTTTAGACCTTATGATTATTTACTTTGACAATTATAATATTAAACTATAAATGCTATACCATTTTTTAAACCAGAAATCACTTTATTAATATGAAAAAGATTGTTAATTACAACATTACACTCTTGCTATTGAGCATAATCCTAACAGTATGCATGTACCATTTATTGCATATTAATAGAGAAGCACCTATGAGTAGAGATTACTAACTTGTAATTCTCTACTACTAAATGACTAATTTCCCCTTACTCACTCTCTAATCCTAGATTTCATTGTGAGTAAGTTGAGAATTAGGTGCTTAGAACATTCATATGGATATATGCATGTTAGTAATTGAGGGTTAGGCTTAATGAATGATTGATTAGAAGCTAGAATATTACTTGAATGAATCTAATTCCTTAACAATTTTTAATATAGAATTTAAATCAAGTAGTTGTAATAGCTCATTAGACAACTTCATCTTAGAATAGTTAATTTGTTAATCACTAGTTAATTTAAGTAAAGCTTGTTAGAGTAATTAGGAAATTGTAGAGTTAATCTAAAGTTAGAAGGCTTTTTAGTGCTTCCCTAGTGGGAACGATACCCTTACTTGCTCACTACACTAGTTTAACGACTTGTGCACTTGCAATAGGGTCACCAGACTCGCACGTCCCTTTAGCACGACCGAGGTAGATTAAGTTAATTTGTAGTGACAATTGTAGAACCGATCGGAGCGTGTCAGGGTGTTCGATGGTGAGGCCATTTCGATGAAAGGAAGAAGAAAGAGAAGATTCAAGAGGAAGTAAGATTTTAGGGAGATGGAGAAATTAAATATTTAGAAGGTTTAAGCAAGCGTGAGTACATGGAAGAAGAAGGAGTAGTGAACTTATCGGCAGAGGGGTACGGTTACCGAGATAGAAGGGAAACATAACCGGAAACGTATCGCGACAGTTTCAAGGGGAATCGCACCAAAACGGCCCATTTGAAATCTGAAAGCAATTGTCATCCAGCACGTGGAGAGCGCATTAAATGCTATCAAATCCAAGGAAGATTCCCCCTTGATTATGGAAGCCAGTCAGACGAGATTAGAGTAGAACGAAAAATTCTTCAAATGGACTAGAAATCCTGACTCCAACCCCAGCCAGGCATCGGTGTTCAAGTCAGGGGGGACTTTTGTTAACCGCCAGAAATGACAGGGATCAAAAAAGAATTTTTCACCGGCCTTGAAAAATGAGTCGAGGTAGAAAGCGACAATGGGAGAGGTACCCGGGAACCCCGCCTACTTACAAGACGACTAGGGTATGAATTGCTACCCATCCCGGCCAGATCCAGCCACCTATCTACCCCCAGGTATCCCAGTAGCCCGATATATACAAGCATCAGTCAAGGAGAGTGAGAGGAAGGCGGGGTACCCGGAGTATCCCGACCACAAAACTCGTGGCAGACACTTAGCAAATTAAACACCAAAATCCCAACACACCAATCCCACCTAAGGCAAGAAACGTCGAGAAGGAAGACAAGCATTAAACACCATCGTTCAAGACAGGATATTACACACATTCCCGCCATTCAAAAGTCCCATTCAAAAGCAAAGTCAACTCTTTCAATTCTAAAAGGAAACCATTGATTTCGGGGATTGAATCCCCGATGAATTCGGGGATCGCCAAAGAAGGATCTGTAAAGTGCTCAAACCCTAGATCGAAATTCTAGGGGTGCATGGCAAGACAAAGACCTATATATTCATCACGTGGTATAGAGGAAAAATGGGTCTCACTTTTTTCCACTTATCGACAGACACAAGAAGCTCCATTACCATAACCTTTCAAGTTTATTTTTTACTCATTTGTTCTTGTAGAGATAGTTGTACTCTTGATTGAATGTAATCTTACTATATGATATTCTGAATAAAATAAGTCGAGTGTTCATCCTTTCATACATCAGAATCCTTCTTATTTTACTACTATTACGCACCATTCTTAGTAGATCTTTAGAAGGCAGAAGGGTATTGAGCTACTTGGTACCCCGCCGACCATGATCAATCCCGATCTTGGTCCTCCTTAAATCGTTAATTGAAAATTTTACCCCGGTGACAATTTTTGGTTAACAGATTTCTTAGTCCAAAAATGCATGTTTGAACATAAATATGACATGGATTGTAGTCAAAGCAAGGTTCACACTTATTGAAGAAAATATCATATAACATATGTTCAACCAAGATACTCAACCTATTAATAAAGAAGCATAAGATATTTCAAATTTTTGCATGTGACAAGTATGCAACTCTTTGCTTGAGTTCCCTATATGGGGTCAATCACCAAAATACATCACTCCACAAGACATATCCCAATAGATCTACTCAGTGTTTTGAACCTAGTTGCATCTAAGGGTTTTGTGAATAAGTCCGCTAGTTGATCATTTGTACCTACATGTTCAAGTACAATGCATTTATTCTCAACTAGTTCCCTTATGAAAAGATGACAGATATCAATATACTTAGTCCTAGAGTGTTGTACCGGATTCTTGGAAATATTAATAGCATTCATATTATCACAAAAGAGGGTTAGAGTACTGTTAACCGAAAATTGTCACTGGGGTGATTTTTTCCAATTAACAATTTAGGGGACCGGGATCGCGGTAGATCTCGGTCGGAGGGGTATCACGTAGTTCGATACCTTTAGCTTCCTAGAGATTCAATAAAAATGGTGTATTGATAGTAGTTAGAAAAAGGTTCACGTAAACAATAGATCGAATATATAACTAATATTATCGATAGTGAATACATGGTGGGGTTACAATGAAGATCTCTCCTAGCTATGGTTATGAGAAAAAACAAAATAAACTTAATGGGCAATGGTGATGGAGCTCTTGTGCATGTTGATAAGTGGAAAAGTATCAAGTCGGGTCCCCCTTTTTCTCTGCGATCATACGATGAATATATAGGTCCGTTTCTTGCCCTGCACTCCTAGAACTTCGGTCTAGGGTTTTAGCAATTTACAGGTCTTTCCTTGGTGATCAACGAATTCGTCGGGAATTTTGATCCCTAAAATCAAGTGATTCCCTTTTCGATGGATTGAGTGGGAGTTGACTCTCATTTCAAATAGGATTCTGTGTGGCAGGAATGAATGTATTATTCTGTCTCAAACGATGGCGTTTTATGCTTATTTTCTCTTATATCGCTGGTTCTTTAATCGTACCTGATCCTACTTTGACGCTTGGTAGTTTGCTTAGTTTGATATTTTACCGCTTATTTAGTTGGCTTTAGGCGACGTCGGGGTACCTATGCGTCTTTCTCTTGTCACCCTAATATAAGTGTTCCGGAGCATCGAGATAACAGGATTTCTAGGTAGTAGCGGGGTACTAGAATCCCACAGTAGTGGAGTTCCTTGGTACCTGGCTCCTAGGTTTGCTGACACTTTCCGGCTCTAGGGATCCTCGTTTTTGACTTGGGTTGATAGAAGGTTGTATCCAGCTAGTTCGTATAGTAGCAGGGTATTAGGATATGCTTCTACGATATCCTTTTACCCTCCCATGTTGATGGAAAATTCTTTTTTGGATCCCTGCCATTTTTTGCGGTTAACAGAAGTTCCCCCTGACTTGAACACTGGTACCTTACTGGGGTTGGAGTTAGGATTCTTATTTTGCTTGAAGGATTTTCTACCCTGTCAGCTTGTCCAATCTCGTCTGGCTAGCTTCCCCTTCTAAGGAAGAAATCTTCCTTGGATACGCCGGTATTTAATGCACAGCTCACATGTCAGGTGATGATTGCTCTGTAAATTTCAAACGAGTCGTTTTGGCGCGATTTTCTCGAAACCGCCTCGAACAAGTTTCCGGTCATTACTCCACGTTTCTTTTTCTATTTCGGTAACCGCCCACCTTCGTCTATAAATACACTACTTTCTTCTTCATTTGTTTATGCTTACTAGTTTAAAAAAAATCAAGAATAAATCTTTTTCTCTCTTTGAGCCTTTCTTTCTCAAGAACCTTCTTCTACTTCTTTCTTCTACTACAATGGCATCACCATCGAAGCTTCCTGCCTCCGCATCAGACCTTCCCATAGCAAACCTTCCTACACCAAACCTTCCTCTAGCTTCTTTGAATCCTCAACCCACTTCTTCAAACCCTCCTGATAGCCTTGATGACCTGTTGAACATGCAACGGGTGGAGTCAAAGGAAAGTTCCCCGACATCCAAAGGAAAGAAACGAAGTCGGGACGAGGGCGACACCGTTGATATGGGCACCTTGTCTTAACGTCATCGCTCTGGTAGGAATCCCCGAATCGGGTCGGGTTTCCACAATAAACCTGAGGACCCGGTTTAAATAGTGGATGAGGAGGACGACAAGGATGCTAATGATGATGAGGAGGATAACATTCTGGCTATAGACTCTGCTGGAGTTCAAACTGGACCTCTATCCTTCTTTCATGATGGCCGGATCATCCTAGATTCGGTCTATACAGTCGACACCCTAACACATTTGAGAAAGGGTTTATAGGATCCCAGATACTATCAATCTATCTCTCCCGTATCGAGGCTACGACGTATATACCCCTTCTTTAGGCCGTCTATTGATTCATGTTTCTGTGTTCGAGTGCGGGGTCAGGCTTCTTTTTCATCCTACCTTTCGTAGAGCCCTTGTCGCTTTGGAGTTGGCTCCCCTACAACTCTCTCCTGGGTTCTGGAAGAACCTGACGGGGTTCCTGGTGCTCTGGAAAGAGCAATGTGAAAAGATAACATACTGAGGGAGCCCGGCTTCGACGAGATCTGCTACATCTACTAGGTAGCGAACCTGGTACCCCGGGGCCAATTTTATTTGAGGCCCAAGAATAGGATGAAGTTCATTGTACCCGGGGCGAACGTGAAATATAACCAGACATGGAAGGATGAATGGGTCATGGTTGAAGGAGACTAGGGCCAGTCAGTACATATAAGGGGAACTAAGTACCCGGTTCCCACCCAATTCACCAAAAAAAGCAAGTGGAGCACGGGAGTACTTTCTACAGAATCCAGGGAAGTTCTCAGGAAGATCTAGGATAGGAATTACACCAATTTTGAGTATCCTACCTGCGATCCCTTTGAAGGTACCCGGCTGGAGCGGTATCTGAGGATATCCATCGTGGATCCAGGTAGGTGACTTTGTCCTTGTGCTGTTTTCATTTTCTTTTTTATTATATTTTTTAGCACTAACCCTTCCTCTTCTTTGCAGTGTCAGCCGCCACTCCCCTCCTATCATCTTCCCCTACTTCTTCTAGGCCTGTATTTCCGGCATCCTTCCATGCCTATTCTCCTATTCCTTCCCCTCCCAGCGCTGGTGTTGCATTCGGGTCTCAACCGCCTGCAATAATCCCTACTCTGACTATTATGGGGTTGCCTTCGCCTTCTTCAGCTTCTTCTCCTGTTAAGATCGTGGCTCGTCCATCCTTGGGCGAGATGCTAGCGAGGGCTACTAAGGCCAAGGTCTCTCCAATTCCAACCCCGAAGCCAGCTACTAAGGTGGCTACTCATAAGCCTACAGTTGTGGTCTCTCCTCCTCCCCCTCTAGCTTCACCAGTCAGATATCTTGCTAGGGTGGAGAAGGAAAAATCTGCCAAGGTGGAAAAGGAAAAATCTGCCACCATTAAGGCCGCTTCTCCCACTGATCTTGATTCAGGATCGGGGTCATGAGATGACGGCCAGGAAGAAATTGTCTCCAAGTTCATCGTTGCTTATCCTGGTGGGAGTTTGCAGTCAAAGTCCTCCCTGCCTGCTAAGGTCTTGGTTACCAAGGGAGCTTCCCTGCTTGCCGAGGTATGGACTTTGACTTTCCTTGTTTGTTTGGTATAATTCTCTTTAAGGTATTTTATCCTCTTTCTTTCTTTATGCAGGGTTTTTAATTTGCCTTGGTTATGGGGCAGCAGGTCATGGCCCTGAAGGAAGCTAACTTGGCTCTTCAGGCCAAATTGGAAGAGGCTGAGGACGACCGAACCCGGGCGGAGGAAAACATTACTTCCTTGGTCCGAGCTGCCTCTGAGTTTGAATCTGGAAGACAGACTGCCTTGGTGGAGCTAGAGAGAATGACGCATGCTTATGACACCGAGACCATCATTTCAACTCGCCATAAAGCGGAGAGAAAGTCTATCAAGGCAAAGAAAGCCGTCCTCTTGGATGAAAACCGATTTTTACGGGGTACTGTGAAGATTCTTGAATCTAGGGTGGACTCTTCCTTTGCGGATGGATATTTTACCGCCTCATATGAGGTTGCCAAGGTTTTCCTCCTCCTTTTGACTTGCTAACCCCCCTTGGTTGGGACCGGGACCAAATTATGGTTAAGGCTGCTGCGCTCTCAGATGCTGATCCTGACCAAGGGGTGACACGCCCAAACCGGTTCTAATTAATTACACTAAATGAGGCTAACTAAAACTAATTGGATCCTAGGTCAAGGATTCTAGCTACTTAACTACAACGACAATTAAAGGGGCGCGAGGTAGATTTACCCTTCGCAAGTGCACGAGTCGTACGAGTAGTAAAGTGTACACAAGTAAGGGTGATCGTTCCCACGAGGAAGGTGTTTAGCTAACAAGTAAGTTTTAGGTGATCATTACTTTTTGAATGTCTAATTGCTAACAAGTTCACTAATTAATGCTATCTAAATCAATTAACTAAAAGTGCAATTAACTAAGATTAAAGCTTGATTAAAAGATGATTAAGCTAGACTAAGAGATGTTAGGGGATTGATTCATTCAAGTAACTACCAATTCATTAACCAATCATTCATTAAGCACATTCACAACATTCTAAGGCATGTATTTCATTTATCAATAATATTAAGCACAAAATCCATCATCTAACACATAATCTAATATCATAGATTAGTGATTAAGAGAGGATTTAGGAATAGTGATGTAGAGATTTTCTAATTAACCCAAGACATGGATTACTTAGTGAAATCTCTATGAAATGGCTAGTGAAACCTTCATACACTAAGTGTGACACATTTATGTATGAAATCAACTACCAAGTGTGTACAATTATATGTTTATGCAAGACATATCATCAACATATCATTAGAGTTCCTAATACACACATACATAGCCTTAGAGAGTGAATAACAAATGGATTGATTAAATCATTGGTTTAATTACAAGAGTTACATCAATCCCTTAACAAAAGGAGTTAGTTACACATAGGAATAAATGAACTAGAGAATACAAAAGAAGAGTAAAACAAACCCATTTGGATTGGTTTCTTGGCCAAGAAGACTCCTCTTTGCAATCCAAGAACAACTTCCTTCTAGAGCAACTTGAAAAGATCAAGTCTAAGTAGCTCAAATTGGTGTTTGGCTACCTAGAAAATGATGGGAAAATGATGAAGAACACTAACTAAAGTTGAGAGAGTTATTCTCTCTCTTAATTCTACACTAAAAACTAACTAAAACATGTAATGTATTCTAATTAAGTGTGTAGTGTAGTATATGGTGTATATTACTTATTAACTAAGACATATGATAGATATTTTGTATATTAAGTTAAAAGATGGAAAATATCTAATAATATCTAAGTGGTAAGATGTATTGGACAAGCTTAGTTGATAGGAGAGGCAAGTGGACGAGCTGAATTTCTTCCAGGCATTCCGGCGACCTCATGCCTTCTGGAAGGCGAGCTTGTTCCCACCGCACGAACCCGCTGCGCGAACCCGCCTTGCCCTTGGCGAGCTTCTCGGAGTCTTCTTTCCCACCGTCACGAAGTCGCCTTGGCTTTAGAAAAGATGTAGGCGGCTAATTGCTCGCCGCACGAGCTCGCCGTGCGAACCCGCCTTGCTATCCGACGACTTCAAACCTTCGGGAAGGCTGGCTTATGCCCGCCTTCAGAACCCGCCTTGCAACTAGCCTTGATTTAGGGCAAATTCAGATCTTCGGGAAGGCTGGCATATTCCCGCCTCATGAACCCGCCTTGATTCAGGCGACTTCAAACTTTCGGGAAGGTTGGCATATTCCCGCCTTCAGAACCCGCCTGAATTTCTGGCGACTTCATACCTTCAGGAAGGCTGGCATATGCCCGCCTCATGAACCCGCCTTGACTTCTCCTCATGGTTTTGCTCCTTTTTTAACCACTTTTCTCCAGTTTGGTCCAAAATACCCCTAATGAGCTAAAATACCTGAAAAACACTTATTTACAATATTAAATACCAAAAAGGGCTCGGAAAACGGTTACAAAAACCAAGTAAGGGAGCGCTAAATATAAACATTTGGAGCGCGATCAAAGGGGCCCTTCATAGGCTGTTGTTGCCCTTCAGGATCCTTCTTCTGTTCAAGAAAATCTAGGGTGGGATTCTATCCCTCCTACTAAGGTAGTAGATCCTCTTGTTGAGGCAGGAGTGCCTGGAGTTGAAGAAATTCAGGCTGCTGCCGGAGCCAATGTGGTCGAGAAGGTAGATAAGGCTGGCCAAGAGGAACAGGTTGGACCAAAGCAGTAGGATGCATGATTTTGTATTTTGTCATTTTTTTTTCTTTGCAGCCTGGAAATGGGGATTGGGCACCTTGATTGATTAAAATGGAAATTTTTGTCTTTCTGCAATCACACTGTCTTACTTGCAATATACGCTCAATTGTAGAACCTATATCCAGGTGTAGGACGATATTTATCCGTTTGTATGCGACCTAAATGAAACTTACTTGGTATATCGTAAATGCTTAACTTCAATCTTGCTTGAATGGTAATAGAGGAATCCGTACTTGTATTATCCTCTGGAAGTAATTCTTAGACGATAGTCCCCTTAGCATAAGTTGGTAGTGTTTTTTGACTAAGTAAACTTGTCAAAGTATGGAACCATCTTGACCAGAATAATTTGATCCGGGTACGAAGCCAAGGTTGCTTAGATACCCTGATTAGAACAATGTTAGTCCAGAAACTTGATGAATCTTTAGGAATCATGATGATGGATTCATCGTGATCGCCTAATGGGATGAAGTATCTAGCATCTTAAGATGGTAGCCTGACTCCTCGGTGCCCTGTCCTAGTACGCAATTAAAGCCATTTTAAGACCAGGATTTTATATGTTGATATGGAGAAGTGTGGTATCAAGTATCCCGATTAGGTATATTGACCCTTTAGTGATCTGTCCTGGTAGGCAACTAAGGCCACTTTAGCACCAGGTTTTTCATGTGGAGATATGGCGATATAACAAAGTGAGGTATCAAGTACCCTGGTAAGGCATCTTGATCCTTTGGCGATCTGTCCTAGTAGGCAACTAAGGCCACTTTAGCACTAGGTTTTTTTTTTTCATGTGGAGATATGGCGATATAACGAAGTGAGGTATCAAGTACCTTGATAAGGTATCTTGATCCTTTGGCGATCTATCCTAGTAGGCAACTAAGGCCATTTTAGCACCAGGTTTTTCCTGGAGAGGGGTATTCCCCGTTCGAGGCTTCAAGAGGTCCGTATAGGTCCTCCTAGTCTTGAGGGTGTAGAGTCTGGTAGGTGACCTCACCTCTTATGCGCTTATACACCAGATCCTTCCTGGAGGGGGGTATACCCTGACCAAGGCAGCAAGAATGCCGTGTGGCCTTTCCTGGTCTTGAGGCGATCATGAATGGCGAAATTAGGTGAAATTAGGAGAATCACGTAGGAGAATAAAAGCTGACTTTATTGAATTTCTCAAAAGCAAATACAAAGTAGAATCGAGGTATATATCAGAAGTATACCAACCGAGATAACATTCTTCTTCAAACTCTAAGGGTAAAACCTTTTAAGGTAATCAGCATTCCAGGTGTGATCTACTGGGTAGCCATCTATGTCTTCTAACTTGTAAGGCCCCTTACGAACCACTATCTTTATTAAGTAAGGACCTTCCTAGTTGGGGGCTAGTACCCCGTCAGACCTTTTTCGGGTATTCTGGGTTACCTTCCTGAGGACTAAGTCCTCCTCTTTAAAGTTACGAGTCTTCACCTTTTTATTGAAGCATCGGACTATCTTGCTTTGGTAGGCCGCTACCCGTTCTGCAACTCTATCTTGCTTTTCTTCAAGGAGGTCTAGGCTGGCCCTCAACTTGGTCTCATTATCTTTTGGTTTGTAATGCTGGACCCGGAAAGACATAAGCCTGTGCTCAATAGGCAAGACTGCTTCAGTCCCGAATACTAGTGAGTAAGGGGTTTCCCTTGTTGCAGTCCTCCTGGTTGTCCTGTATGCCCATAGCACGTTGGGCAGTTCTTCGACCCACAACCCTTTCTTCTGTTGGAGCTTTTTCTTCAGGAGTTTCTTAATGGTTTTGTTGGTAGCTTCCACCAATCCATTAGTTTGAGGATGGGCCACTGATGCAAAACAGAGATCAATGTTTCAGCCTTCGCAGAATTCTCTAAAGTTAGCATTATCAAATTGCTTTCCCATGTCAGTTATTATGGCCATCGGGGTACCGAACCGGTAAACAATATTCTCCTTGACAAACCTGGTAGTTTTTGCTTCGGTTATTTGAGTAAGGGCCTTAGCTTCCACCTTATGAGTGAAGTAGTCTATTGCTACTACTACGTGCTTGGCTTGGCTAGGAGCAGTAGGGAGTGGCTCGATTAGATCCAGTCCCCAGATAGCAAAAGGATAAGGCGTGCTGATCGAGGAGAGCCTTTCAGGGGGGAGGTGATGGAGATTTGCTGTTTTTTGACAAGGCTCGCAGGACCGTGCGAATTGTTTTGCATCCTGATGTAGGGTAGGCCAATAATAACCAACCCATTCTGAGTACCTGGTATGCAAGCGTTTCTCCTGATGCATGATTGCCATAGTCCCTAGAATGTACCTCGTCGAGTGCCTAATGAGCATCATCTGGATGTAAACACCTCAGTAGTGGAATGGACTTTCCTTTACGATAAAGGTACCCGTCTACCAGGCAATATCGGGTAGCTGTTCTTTTGAGCTTGCGTGCTTGATCATGATCCGTAGGTAGAGTGTCATTTTAGAGGTAGTCTGCTATCAGATCCATCCAGCAGGGGAGTCGGTTGACCGGGTGGACTCCTGCTCCCTTTGCTATGCTAGATTGGGGTATTAGCTGGAGCGGTACCCCTCTTGGTAAGGCGTGTCCTTCACCTGTTGCGATTTTGGCAAGGACATCCGCTCGGTGATTCTTCTCCCGGGGTACCTGTTCTATCCTTATACCTTTTAATCTTGTCATTACTTCTCGGGCCTTAGCCAGGTATGCTACCATGTGGTCGCCTTTTGCCAGGTATGCTACCATGTGGTCGCCTTTTGCCTGGTATAACCCAGATACATGGTTGACCACCAACTGTGAGTCACTTTTAATTAAGAGGAAATCGGCCCCCAGAGCTTCTGCTACTCTCATTCTTGCTAGTAAAGATTTATACTCTGTTTCATTGTTAGTGGCTCTGAACTCAAACCTGAAACAGTGGCTGCATTCGATCCCTCTCTTGGTCAGTTATGATGATCCTTGCTCCGTATCCGGACTGGTTTGATGCCCCGTCAATGTACAGGCTCTAGGTCTTGCTATTATCAGGACATTCTGGACTTGCTGGATCCAGATCCGGGGTTACCAAATTATCCAGATCTGGAGTCGTGCTGAATTATGCTATAAAGTCGGCTAGGGCCTGAGCTTTGATCGTGGTTTTTGCCTTCTACTTGATGTCAAACTGGATGAGCTCTAGGGCCCATAAGACTAACCTGCCTGATACATCTGGCCTTTGAAGGAATTGTCTCAAGGGTTGGCTGGTGACTACCGCGATGGTGTGCGTCTGGAAATAAGGTCGGAGCTTTCTGGCTGTAGTTACCAAGGCATAAGCCAGCTTTTCCTGAGGGGGGGGGGGGGGGGCGGGGGGCAGGGGGCGTAGTTCTTCTCAGATTTGGTTAGAGCGCGGCTTACGTAATAGACTGGTCTCTAAACCCCGTCATTACACTCCTTCACTAAGGCCCCACTAGTGGCTTCTTCCGATACCACCAAATAGAGTTGGAGCTCTTCCCCCGAAACGGGTTTTACTAACAGTGGCGGGCTGGCTAGGTACTCCCTCAAAGCTTGGAAGGCTTGCTCGCTTTCCTGGTCCCACTTCATCTTCTTCCCTTGTTTAATCACTTTGAAAAAAGGAAGGCACTTGTCGGTGGAGCGGGATATGAAACGGTTTAACGCTGCTATCTTGCCAGTGAGCCCTGTGCCTGTTTGAGGGTTATGGGGGATTTGAGATCCAGGATGGCCTTGATCTTTTCGGGATTGGCCTCGATCCCCCTTTCATGTACCATGAATCCCAAAAACTTTCCTGCTGCTACCCCGAAAGCACACTTTACGGGATTCAGTCACATCTGGTTCTTTCTTATTATTTGAAAGGTTTGGCGTAAATCCCCCGTATGTCGTTCAGTCTGTTGTGATTTGGTGATCATATCATCTATGTATGCCTCCATAGATCTTCCTATCTGCTCTTTGAATAATTTTTTCACAATACGTTAGTACGTGGCACCTGTATTTTTAAGACCGGACGACATTACCTTATAACAGTAGAGGCCTTGTCTAGTGATAAAACTGGTTTTGTCTTGGTCAGAGGGATGCATCATGATCTGGTTGTATCCCGAGAAAGCGTCCATGAAGCTTAGGAGCTTGTTACCTGCGGTGGAGTCAATCAGCTGGTCTATCTTGGGCAGTAGGAAGCTATCTTTGGGGCAAGCCCGGTTGAGATCGGTATAATCCATGCATATTCGCCACTTCCCATTAGACTTGATTACCATGACCACATTTGTGATCCATTCGGGGTACCGGGATTCCCTGATGAACCCAGTTTTTAGGAGCTTGTCTACCTCTTCCTGGACCGCGGCATTTTGTTCGGTATTGAAGTGTCTTCGCTTTTGTTTCATTGGCTTGAAGGTTGCATCCACTGCCAACCTATGAGTGGCCAGGCTGAGGGGGATGTCGAGCATCTCTTCGTGACTCCAAGCGAAGATATCACTATATTCTCTAAGGAGTTTTATTAAGTCCTTTTTGACCTTACTATCCAGACCCCCACCGACTTTTACCATTTTAGTCAGGTCGTCTCACCTGATAGGTACTGAAACTAATTATAGCACGGTGTGTATAAAACTATCTAGAGGGGGGGTGAATAGATTTTACGCTTTTTACCCAATTTTTCGTGTTAGTTAAAATTACGAAATTACTCCTAAATAGATAAAGCAATAAATCAAGTAAAATATGCGGAAATTAAATAACACTTGATTTTTACGTGGAAACCCTCACGGGAAAAACCACGGGCTAGTAAGTAAGCCACACTCGAACCTCGAATCCACTAAATGTGTAAACGATTACAACCTAATCCCGGTATGAGTGAACCTAGTCCAATTTGCTTGCGATCTAAGCAACCTAATCCCGGAAGCTACACACAAGACTTACTTTCTCTATGAAGAGAATACAACCCTAAGTGAATATAAATATATCCAAAATGCAACATAGAGCAAGGGAACCCTATATGCTTATCTAAGATGATGAATTTGCAATTAAATCAATCCTAGATATTATGAGCTAGATGACATGTCATAAAGCTTAGCTAATCAAGATGAACAAAAGCTAATTAGCTATCACAAAATAACACCCAACCATTTTCATCACAAATCAATCTCTAACTTGTATTTAATATATGATCAAAAACATACAAGTAATAAAAAGAGATTTCCAAATATGAACAACACTAAAATTAGATGAAGTTAGTGAAGAACATACCAAGAATGATGTGATGATTCAAGACCATGCATGGATCTATCCTATATGAGTATAGAAGATAGAATACAAAATATGATGCAATTTGGAATTGATTTGAGTGTTTAAAATGGCAATCTACTTTGCTTTTTCTCTCTTTTGAAAGTAGGGTTCTTGATGAATAAGAGTTGCTATCAGAACAAGAGAAAAAGATGTATTTATAGAGGCCAACAAATGGCTGAGTGAAAAGACGAGATTGCCCTTGAAACTTACCGATCGGCGGTTTCATTCGGCGGCCAGGCCGCAAAATGTGACCGCCGAATGAGTCCCGAGAGAAACAGGGGAACTTCAACGGATTCATTCGGTGGCCACCGATCGCCGATCAAACCGCCGAATTGGACCTAACATGAACAGGGGCACAACGATGGCTTCATCCGGCGGTTTCAGAACCGTTGATCAAACTGCCAAATTGACCCGAGAGATAAAATCAATCAGGTATGAATGGCGGTTTCATTCGGTGGCCAGGCCGCCGATCCAAACCGCCGTTTCAGCAATTTTGGTGAAACCAAGGGAGAAGCTAAGGGCATTCTCCAACGGCGATCTTTGCGCTAAAAACAAGCACACAAGGTGCATGCACGGACGTTTCCGAACAACAACGGGAAACGAATTACAAGACACATAAACACACAACAACATATAACAAAGAAGTGCAAGTGTGATAAGTGACATGTGAAGAGAATGCACACAAATGCAAGTATGCTAAGTGAGTGTGTGCACTAAATCTCTTCATAGAAAATTAAGCACTAAACATATACCTTTGGAGTGCTTAACACTTGCAAGGGCCTTGAGCTTGAACACATTCCTAAGCTACCCTTACATGATCCGCACATATGGTTTGATCACGAAATAAGCCAATTAAAAACTATGGGAATCCTTACAGGTACTTCTTCTAACTGATCCGCGGGATGTCCACTGACCCATCCCTGTTCTTCTTCTTCTAGTTCTTCAATGATCAGGTTTGGTACTTCTCTATCTTCCAAGACATAGTGATCTTGCTCCGGCGTCTCTTGGCTTGGTTCACTGGTTACATGTGCGCATTGCTTGGCGAGTGCAACTGGGTTGGTTGACACTGCGTAACAGTTGCGGGCTGCTTGCTGATCCCCTCTGACTTCTCCCACTCTTATTCCTACTGGGAATTTTAGGATGTTGTGATTGATGGACAGTACCCCCCCGACAGGAAAGGTCTTCCCAGAATTGCGTTGTAAGTTGAAGGGGTGTCTACCACGATGAACTCCGTCATAATGTTCTGCTGAAGTGGAGATTCTCCAACTATTACTGGCAAAATCTTTGATCCCATTGGCATTACAGAGTCCCTTGTGAACTCATATAAAGGCGAAGTGCAGCTGTTGTAACATGAATTTTTTAGATTGAGTTGCTCATGAACTCCTTTGAACAAAATGTCAACGCTGCTCCCCGTATCAATCAAGACGCGATGAACCCGGCAATTGGCGATTTGTACCAAAATGACCATGGGGTCATCGTGGGGCTGAACTATATTGTAGACATCTTCCTATATGAAAACAATCCTAGTAGTGCAGGATAAGTCTCAAGGTTCATTGCTGACTTTGAGTATGTCATGTCCAGTACCGAATCTGGGGATCTTTCTTGCATGGTTCTTTCTTGAATTGTTGGAGGTTCCAGCCAAGGTGGGGGCCTCACTGATGGTATGAATCACTTGGATCTGCTGCATCAAATCCTTTTCCCCATCTCTCCTTCTCTCTGCTACCTCCTACATCTCGCCCTGTACTTGCTTCCCTTCCTTGATGCTGTCCCGCACCTGCTGTAGAAATTCAATCAAAAGACCTCCCCTTATAAGCCCTTCAATCTGGTTACGAAGGCTATAGCACTCTGACGTGTTGTGGCCCACATCCTCGTGGAAATCGCAATACTTGTATCGGTTTCTCCTATCGGCTGGGGTCTTCATGGGACCCGGCTTCCTAAGTAGACCTTTGTCACGGATGGCGAGGTAGATGGTCTCACATGATGCGTTGAGGGGGGGTGTAATGGTTGTACTCCTCTTCTTCCCCTACTATCCGGGCTACTTCTTTCAACAGTAGGGCTGTTCTAGGAGGTGTCCTTCTGGCGGGGTATCGCTCCTAGTACCGGGGAATATGAGGTGGTCGATAGGTTGATTGGTTTGGAGGCTGATTCTAGAATCTCCTGGCCGGTGTTGGCTTAGGAGCCTCCTTCTTAGGACGCTGGGCTAATCAGGCTTCATCATGCTCGACCTTAATTCAGAGTTGTTCCTCTATATCCACTTGTTCTAGAGCTCGGTTATAAGCCTCCTGATAGGTTTCTGGCAGATGCTTGGTGAACGAACGAAACAATCTACCAACCCACAGGTTTCTCCAAAAATTGGCCAAAGTCTCCATCTCGTTGAAAACACCCATCTGGATGACTTCCTTGTGGAATTTTTCCACATAGGATCTCAAGGTTTCACCCCGCTCTTAGATCACATACTGAAGCAGGATAGGATCCTTAGGACGAGGTTTGATCCCCTGAAACTGAGCACAAAAAGCCATTATAAGTTTTGTAAAGGAATCAACACTACCTGACGGTAACTTTATGAACCACGTCTTGGCGCAGTCGGTCAAGGTCGTAGGGAACATCCTACACATACCTGACCGGGCCGCGTTTTGGATTTCTATCTGCTGGACGAAGGTCTCCAAATGGCTAACGGGGTCTTCTGACCCGAAATACTTCTCAGTGGGCATCTTGAACTTGGGAGGTAAATCTGTCTCCCTGACTCTCCTAGAGAAGAGCGCATTCATCTCCCCCAAGGGATTCTTCTGTGCTCCCTGGTGTTTTCCCTTCTTCAACTCCTTAAGCTCTGTTGCCATTTTGGCCATTTGATCTTCCAGGCGCTTGGGTTTCTTGCTTCCAAATCGGGCTGCCGATCCTTCTTTGTCCGAGGTTTCTGATTTGACGGTCACCTTCTTTCAATTATCTTTCTGGTGGTGCTTCCTTCTGGGACTCTTTCTAGATCCTGTACTCCCTTCAGCGTCGGGATGTGGAGCTCTTTCCCTCACCCTTGGTTTCGCTGAAGGCTAGGCTCTCCTGGGAGGGATCTCGATTGCGGATTTGACTAGTCTGGGTCTGAGTTCCTCCTGACGGATCAGGATCGGGAGAGGTGGTCCCAATCGATCAAACATTGGTACTCGGGTTCTTGTATAAAGGATCTTGTATCCGTTCAAAGGAATTTACATTCCATATGTCTCTCTTTCTTTATTAGTTGAACATGGTTACTATCATACGGATTTCTTATCCGGAAAAATCAAATAGGGTGCAAAGTCGCTCATGCCATGTTTCGCTTATAAAGTTGGATATAGTTGCTCTTAAAATTGAAATCAATAATCTCTATATCCTTGCTTTTCCCATGACATTGGTGAAATTGGTTTGAATTCAAATTAGAAACCTTTGTCATTTGCTTTGCCAAATACCATTGTATTTTGGACTTGAATGCTATATGTCTTGTATGCAAAGCATGTTGGATTCACACATTTTCTCAAATAAATCTCCTTGTTTCTCTCAAATTAATTGAAGTGCATAAAGTGACTTATATGTATATGCATATCTTGCATGCTTCTATCTCTCGTTGCTTTGAGTGACCCGGTTGGGGACTACTCCTTTGCCTATATCATGACAAAAAGGGGGAGTAGGAAATGGTAAGGGGAGTTGCAAAATATAGAAGCTTTTGTGCATTTTGGGGAGAACATACATTGAGGGGGAGCATTGCATTTATCATTCATTGCATACATTTGCTAATGTTGTGCCTAAATTCTAAAAATGCAAATGCTTGGTATTGCTCTCACATGATTAATCTCACACTTTACTTGTATTGGAAATGCTAGAAACTTTATTTTCAGGGCTTGATTGTTCTACAAGAGATTGAAGACTTGAAGTTTTTTACTTTCTTATCTCTTTGTAATGTAGATAATCATTGTAGTCCCGTAGTTTCTAATTCTATGTGAGGAATCAATGTGAGTGGTGGTTTTGTCACGAAATAGCCAAAGGGGGAGATTGTTAGGATTCCCGTTGTTTTTAATTGGCTTATTTCGTGATCAAACCACATGTGGGGATGCTTTGTAAGGGTAGCTTAGATGTTGTTGTTATTGCTTAGGCCCTTTTGAAGACCTCACTATTGACAAGCACCAAAGGTAAATTCTATGTGCTTACTTATCTTGAAGAGATAGTTGCACACACTCACTTAGCATACTTGTTCATTTGTGCATTCTCTTCACATGTCACTTTACACACTAGCACTTTGATGTTGTATCTTGTTGTGTGTTTTTGTGTCTTGTAATTCGTTTCCCGATAGTGTTCGGAAACGTCCGCGCACGCACTAGAATGTGCTTGGTTTTGCGCGAAGACCGCCTATGGAGATGCTCTTGGCATCTCCTTGGTTTTCACCTCTGTTGGTGATCGGCGGTCATTATCGGCGGCCTGGCCGCCGAATGAAACCGCCGTTTGAATTCGGCGGTTGAATCGGCGGTTGGATGGCCGCCGATATGGAACGCCGTTTCAGACCTGATTGATTTTATTCTCGGGTTTAATTCGGCGGTGGTAACGGCGGTCACGAAACCGCCGAATGGAACTGCCGTTTCTCCCCTGTTTCGTCGGGAGCAATTCGGCGGTTATAATCGGCGGCCACCGACCGCCGATTGAAACCGCCGATTGGCGCGCTTCTTTGAAACTTACTTAAACGACCTCACTTTGGCTTGGCACCCTATATATATGCCATTTTGTCTTTAGGTCAATTAAGAGAGTTCATATTCAGATTTCATACTTAGGATATTTTTCAAAGAGAAGAAAAATTCCAAGAACTCATTTTTAATTACTCAAACACCTTTTCCATGATCATCAATCATCATCTAGCATCATCTTAGATCATCTAGATGACATCTTGCATGGATTCTTCATCATACTTTGCTTGGTAAGCTTTTCACTAATATCTTACATATTTTGTGTTTATTTTATCTAGCAATCTCAATTAATTACTTGATTATTATTTTGTATGCTTTAGATACAAAATTGAGATTAGTATGATGTATGTTTGAGAAGTTGTATTGTGCTAGCATATTAGGTCTTGTACTTGATATTGATTAGCTTAACTATTTGACATGTCATTTAGTTTTGATATCTAGGATTGCTCTTAATTGCATATTAATCATCTTAGATAAGCATATAGGGTTTCCCTTGCTCTATGTTGCATTTTGGATATTTTCATATATTCACTTAGGGTTGTATTCTCTTCAAGAGAAGCTAAGTCTTGTGTGTAGCAATCGGGATTAGGTTGCTTAGATCGCAAGCAAATTGGACTAGGTTCACTCATACCGGGATTAGGTAGGTGTGTGATTACTTCCGGGATTAGGTTGTAATCGTTTGCACATTTAGTGGATTCGAGGTTCGAGTGTGGCTTACTTACATAGCCCGTGGTTTTTCCCGTGAGGGTTTCCACGTAAAAATTCAAGTGTTAATTTAATTTCCGCACCATATTACACTTGCTTGTTTATATTATCTTGAGGGTAATTTCGTAATTTTGACTAACACGAAAAATTGGGTAAAAAGCGTAAAATCTATTCACCCCCCCTCTAGATAGCTTTATACACACCGTGGTATATTTAGTTTCAATTGGTATCAGAGCGGGTTCCTAGACATACATAGGTGATCCTTGCTTATTTTGGTGTGTTTTGCATTTTGTGTGATTTTTGATCATTCATACATTTGCATTCATTTCATTCATTCATAAATACTATGAGTGGAAACGGTGGAAATGGTGGTGGCCACGAAGGAGCTTCTAGCACTAGGCCTCCACTTCTTACCGGATTGAACTATTCCCAATGGAAAGGGAAGATGGAATCCTACATATGCCAAATTCATGACCGTGCATGGATGGCGGTGGAAGACGGATATGATCTCCCTATGATGACTCTCGCGGGTGGAGGAGAAGATGTTTTGAAGCCTAAGGCGCAATGGAACGCGCAAGAGTTTGATGCTTCAAAGTGGAATAGGAAGGCGTTGCATGCCATCTTGTGTGCCATGGACGAAAATCAATACAAGTTGATTCAAAATACTAGGATAGCTAAGGAGGCTTGGGACATCCTAGAGATTGCACATGAGGGAACCGAAGTGGTGAAGGACTCCAAGCTTCAAGTCCTCCAAACTCAATTCGAGACGCTTAAGATGGAGGAGAATGAGTGCTTCAACGACTTTGAGATCAAGTTGATGGATATAGTCAACCAAAGCCATCAACTTGGTGATCCATATTCGGATAGGAGAATCAAGCAAAAGATTATGAGATCTCTACCCGATAGGTTTGAATCGAAGGTGACGGCTTTAGAAGAAAATAGTGGTTATAAGGATATGAAGCCGAGTGAGGTGATTGGGAGACTTCTAGCTTATGAGTCTAGGAAAGGGCCTATCTCCACACCCACTAAAAAGCAAAAAGGAATTGCTTTAAAAACCTCCAAGGATGAAAAGGAGGAAAAGAAGGTTGACTCGGATGAAGACCTTGCCTTGTTTGTAAAAAGGTTCAACAAGGTTATGAAGTTTAGAAGGAAGAGCTTTGGGTCAAAAGGTCAAGATTTGAAGAAAAAGGGCTCTTTCAAGAAGTTTGAACCTAGGCAAGAAAGGACCGAAAGGAAAGGGGTCCGTTGTTTCGAGTGTGGTGGCATAGGTCATTTTGCCCCCGATTGTGCAAACCATGTTGAGAAGAAAAAGGGGAAAGTGATGGCCGCCACTTGGAGTGGAAGTAGTGATGACTCCTATGAGGGAGATGAGTCTTCGGATGATGAAGAGCTCATGGCTAATCTCCTAGCTTTTGCCTCCTCCCATAAAAGCAAAAGTGCTAGTGAGAGAGAGGAAATGAGTCAAGAGGAAAATGACTCAAGTGATGTAGAAAGTGATTCCTCCTCTAACTCCATGAATGGATTTATGGAGAAAAAGGAGTTTGCTAAATATCATGCCGAATTTAATGATTTAGCAATCAAGAGTACAAGAAAGATCAAGATGTTGAGAGAAGAAAATCTTGAACTTGCATCTCAAAATGACCACTTAAGTGAACAAGTGGAGAAATTCAAGAAGATGGAAGATAAGCTAAAAGAGGAGTTAGTCTTATCTAGGAGGAATGAGGATAGTCTAAAGAGGGAGCTTGAAGAAGTTAGAGAATCTATGACTAGGATGGATTCTAGCACCAAGAAGCTTGACCATATGCTTGGTGTTGGAAAGAGTCCATGTGACAAGAGGGGTCTTGGGTATGAAGATGACAAGAAGATCTCAACCTCTAACAAGACCATATTTGTCAAGAGCTTGAAGAAAGAAGAAACTTCACTTGTGCAACTTCCTAGAAAGAAGTTAGAAATAGGACAAAGTTCAAATGCTCAAGTGAAGATGGGGCCAAGAAGGCAACCTCAAGCTCAACCCCCTAGGGTTCCTCAAGCCAACATTTCTCCTCAAATGGCTCACAAAGGAAAGAGGCCTATCATGCAACCTCAAGCTTGGAAGCAACCTAGACCGGTTCAACAACGAAGACGCATTGAACCCCTTCATCCACAAAGACAAGGACAAGGTATGATTCCTTATTTTACTCCTATTTGTCACTTTTGTGGATTTGTTGGTCATATTAGACCACAATGCTTTCGCTATATAAAAATGTGCAAAACTAGAAGCATGATAGAGAAGAAAAAGAAAAGAGCCATGATGCATGTTCCTAGGAATAATAATATTGATTTGCATGATCCTAGGAATAATAGAGCACATGTACCAAAGACCACTAAGAAAGCCAAAATTGTTGCTAAGTGGATTAGAAAGAATGAAAATGTTTGCCATGTTGCACAAATAGCCTTGAAGGCAAATTCTTCTAATTTTTGGTATTTGGATAGTGGGTGCTCTAGGCACATGACGGGAAACAAGAGTTTCTTCGAGACTCTTGTTATGGAGGAAGGTGGATATGTCACTTTCGGTGATGGATCCAAAAAGAAGGTTGTAGGGAAAGGATCCATTTCCGTTCCCGGTTTACCCTCCTTATCCGATGCTTTATTTGTTGATGGCTTGAAAGCAAATTTAATAAGCATTTCACATCTAAGTGATGAAGGATATTCCGTCTTGTTCAGTAAAAATGATTGCTCAATCCTAAAGCCCGATGGACAAACCTTATTGAAAGGTATGAGATCTAGCGACAATTGTTATTGTCTTGAAGCTAGAATAGTCTCAAACAATGTGTCCATGGATGAGCAAGTTGAGTTGTGGCATGAAAGACTTGGCCACATGAACTTTAGGGATTTAAGAACCCTTGGAAAGTTCGAGTGTGTGCGTGGCCTCCCTAAGCTTGGGAAGAAAGCCAATGGTATTTGTGGACCTTGCCAACAAGGAAAACAAACCAAAAGCATGCACAAAAAGGGCAAGTATCTCTCCACCAAGGAGCCCCTAGAGCTTCTCCACATGGATCTCATGGGTCCTATGCAAACCGAGAGCTTAGGTGGAAAGAGATACATTTTTGTCTGTGTTGATGATTTCTCTAGATTTACATGGACATATTTTCTTAGAGAAAAATCCGAAACTTTTGATAAGTTTAAAATGCTTTGTACTAAATTGCAAAATGAAATGAATTCTAATATTAGAAGCATTAAACGGATTAGAAGTGACCATGGGAGGGAGTTTGAGAATGCCTCTTTTGAAAGCTATTGTGATAGCCTAGGCATCTCCCATGAGTTTTCCGCTCCTAGGACACCTCAACAAAATGGGGTTGTTGAGAGGAAGAATAGGGTCCTCCAAGAGATGGCCCGTGTGATGTTGCTTAGCAACAATGTTCCTAGGAACCTATGGGCCGAAGCCATCAACACGGCTTGCTATATAGGAAATAGAGTGTTCCTAAGGCCCGGTACTAGAAACACCTCCTATGAATTATGGAAAGGCAAGAGGCCAAATGTTAGCTACTTCCACACATTTGGGAGCAAATGCTACATTTTAAATGACCGTGATCAACTTGGCAAGTTTGATGCTAAGAGTGATGAGGGTATCTTTATTGGCTATGCCTTGAATAGTAGAGCCTATAGAGTTTTCAACTTGAAGACTCGAACCGTCATGGAATCATCAAATGTTGTCATTGATGATACAAGGCTCAAGTCCAAAAATGATGAGGAGGAGGATGTTTTAGAGGATGACTCTCCTTTGGAGAGGGTTGTGGTGACTCCCAATGTTGGGACATCTAATGAAGTCACACAACCTAGTACTAGAGTTCCTAACTTGGACTCTAATGAACCCGCTCCATGGGTTAGAAGACTCCATAACAAAGAGGATGTTATTGGAGATGTTAATGAGGGTGTTAGAACTAGGCGTCAAATAGCTAATCTAATTAGCTTGACATGCTACACCTCTCAAATAGAACCCAAAAAGGTTGAAGAAGCCTTAAATGATGAATTTTGGGTTCTTGCCATGCAAGAAGAGCTAAACCAATTCGAAAGGAATGAGGTTTGGACTCTAGTTCCTAGGCCTAAGACCACTAATGTCATAGGCACAAAATGGATATTTAGGAACAAATCGGATGAGGATGGCAACATAGTGCGGAATAAGGCTAGACTTGTAGCACAAGGGTACTCTCAAATTGAGGGTATCGACTTTGAGGAGACTTTTGCTCCCGTTGCCCGCTTAGAGTCCATTAGGCTTCTCTTGTCCATCTCTTGTGTGCACAAGTTCAAATTGCACCAAATGGACGTCAAGAGTGCCTTCCTCAATGGCTTCTTGCAAGAGGAAGTGTTTGTTGAACAACCTAAGGGGTTTGTGGATGCACACCACCCCAATTATGTCTATCGCCTCAAGAAGGCACTTTATGGGTTGAAACAAGCACCGAGGGCTTGGTATGAGCGCCTCACTCAATTTCTTGTTGACAATAACTACACAAGAGGTAGTGTTGACAAGACACTATTCATCAAGAGAGACAATGATGAGCTTTTCATAGCTCAAATATATGTTGATGACATAGTGTTTGGCTCCACCAACAACACCAAAGTCCAACAATTTGTTGATGTCATGTCTCTTGAATTTGAGATGAGTCTTGTTGGTGAGCTAAGTTACTTCCTAGGTTTGCAAATTAGGCAAATGCATGATGGGATTTTCATAACCCAAGCCAAATATGCTAAGAACCTAGTGAAGAAGTTTGGTTTAGAGAATGCCAAACGTTGTGATACACCCATGAGTACCACTTTGAAGCTAAGCAAGGATGCTAGTGGTAAAGTGTGGAACAAACTCTATATCGCGGCATGATAGGTAGCTTGCTTTATTTGACCGCAAGTAGGCCCGATATATCTTTGAGTGTGGGTGTGTGTGCTAGGTACCAAGCGGATCCTAAGGAGTCCCACCTCTCTTCCGTGAAGAGGATCATTCGCTATATGAATGGGACATCCAACTATGGGATTTGGTACTCATTTGACACTAATGCTAGTCTAGTTGGCTTTAGTGATGCGGATTGGGCAGGAAATTGTGATGATAGGAAGAGCACATCGGGCGGTTGCTTCTTTCTAGGCAACAACTTGGTGTCTTGGTTTTGCAAGAAGCAAAACTCGATTTCCTTGTCCACGGCCGAGGCCGAGTACATAGCCGCGGGGAGTGGATGCACACAACTCCTATGGATGAAGCAAATGCTAGTAGACTACGGATTCAACCAAGGTACTCTCACTCTCTTTTGTGATAACATGAGTGCTATTAATATTTCCAAGAATCCGGTTCAACATTCTAGAACTAAGCATATTGACATCCGCCATCACTTCATTAGAGAGCTTGTTGAAAATAAATGCATAGTACTTGAACATGTAGGTACTAATGATCAACTTGCGGACTTATTTACTAAACCCTTAGATGCTACTCGATTTAAAACTCTTAGTAGATCTATTGGGATATGTCTTGTGGAGTGATGTTCTATGATTGACCCCATATGGGGAACTCAAGCAAAGAGAGCTATTTTGCATTCTTGTATCTTGCAAAAAATTTGAAATAACTTATGCCTCTTCTTTTGATTGCTTGAGTAAGCTTGGTTGTACATATGTATATATGTTTTCAATTTTATAAGTGTGAACCTTGCTTATCTACAATCCATGTCATATTTATGTTCAAACATGCACTTTTGGACTAGGAGATTTACATAGGAAGTATGATGAGAATGACCTATAGTTATCTCCATGACATGATGATTCTTTAATAACATGCTAATGCTAAATGAAAAAGCATGAAATTCATACAACATGCTCACATGAAAAGCATGAATTGATGATTGCATATTCTTAAAAATGCAAAACTTGTGTGAAAGCAAATGAGACTCAAAATGAATAAAGGATCTTGTATCCGTTCAAAGGAATTTACATTCCATATGTCTCTCTTTCTTTATTAGTTGAACATGGTTACTATCATACGGATTTCTTATCCGGAAAAATCAAATAGGGTGCAAAGTCGCTCATGCCATGTTTCGCTTATAAAGTTGGATATAGTTGCTCTTAAAATTGAAATCAATAATCTCTATATCCTTGCTTTTCCCATGACATTGGTGAAATTGGTTTGAATTCAAATTAGAAACCTTTGTCATTTGCTTTGCCAAATACCATTGTATTTTGGACTTGAATGCTATATGTCTTGTATGCAAAGCATGTTGGATTCACACATTTTCTCAAATAAATCTCCTTGTTTCTCTCAAATTAATTGAAGTGCATAAAGTGACTTATATGTATATGCATATCTTGCATGCTTCTATCTCTCGTTGCTTTGAGTGACCCGGTTGGGGACTACTCCTTTGCCTATATCATGACAAAAAGGGGGAGTAGGAAATGGTAAGGGGAGTTGCAAAATATAGAAGCTTTTGTGCATTTTGGGGAGAACATACATTGAGGGGGAGCATTGCATTTATCATTCATTGCATACATTTGCTAATGTTGTGCCTAAATTCTAAAAATGCAAATGCTTGGTATTGCTCTCACATGATTAATCTCACACTTTACTTGTATTGGAAATGCTAGAAACTTTATTTTCAGGGCTTGATTGTTCTACAAGAGATTGAAGACTTGAAGTTTTTTACTTTCTTATCTCTTTGTAATGTAGATAATCATTGTAGTCCCGTAGTTTCTAATTCTATGTGAGGAATCAATGTGAGTGGTGGTTTTGTCACGAAATAGCCAAAGGGGGAGATTGTTAGGATTCCCGTTGTTTTTAATTGGCTTATTTCGTGATCAAACCACATGTGGGGATGCTTTGTAAGGGTAGCTTAGATGTTGTTGTTATTGCTTAGGCCCTTTTGAAGACCTCACTATTGACAAGCACCAAAGGTAAATTCTATATGCTTACTTATCTTGAAGAGATAGTTGCACACACTCACTTAGCATACTTGTTCATTTGTGCATTCTCTTCACATGTCACTTTACACACTAGCACTTTGATGTTGTATCTTGTTGTGTGTTTTTGTGTCTTGTAATTCGTTTCCCGATAGTGTTCGGAAACGTCCGCGCACGCACTAGAATGTGCTTGGTTTTGCGCGAAGACCGCCTATGGAGATGCTCTTGGCATCTCCTTGGTTTTCACCTCTGTTGGTGATCGGCGGTCATTATCGGCGGCCTGGCCGCCGAATGAAACCGCCGTTTGAATTCGGCGGTTGAATCGGCGGTTGGATGGCCGCCGATATGGAACGCCGTTTCAGACCTGATTGATTTTATTCTCGGGTTTAATTCGGCGGTGGTAACGGCGGTCACGAAACCGCCGAATGGAACCGCCGTTTCTCCCCTGTTTCGCCGGGAGCAATTCGGCGGTTGTAATCGGCGGCCACCGACCGCCGATTGAAACCGCCGATTGGCGCGCTTCTTTGAAACTTACTTAAACGACCTCACTTTGGCTTGGCACCCTATATATATGCCATTTTGTCTTTAGGTCAATTAAGAGAGTTCATATTCAGATTTCATACTTAGGATATTTTTCAAAGAGAAGAAAAATTCCAAGAACTCATTTTTAATTACTCAAACACCTTTTCCATGATCATCAATCATCATCTAGCATCATCTTAGATCATCTAGATGACATCTTGCATGGATTCTTCATCATACTTTGCTTGGTAAGCTTTTCACTAATATCTTACATATTTTGTGTTTATTTTATCTAGCAATCTCAATTAATTACTTGATTATTATTTTGTATGCTTTAGATACAAAATTGAGATTAGTATGATGTATGTTTGAGAAGTTGTATTGTGCTAGCATATTAGGTCTTGTACTTGATATTGATTAGCTTAACTATTTGACATGTCATTTAGTTTTGATATCTAGGATTGCTCTTAATTGCATATTAATCATCTTAGATAAGCATATAGGGTTTCCCTTGCTCTATGTTGCATTTTGGATATTTTCATATATTCACTTAGGGTTGTATTCTCTTCAAGAGAAGCTAAGTCTTGTGTGTAGCAATCGGGATTAGGTTGCTTAGATCGCAAGCAAATTGGACTAGGTTCACTCATACCGGGATTAGGTAGGTGTGTGATTACTTCCGGGATTAGGTTGTAATCGTTTGCACATTTAGTGGATTCGAGGTTCGAGTGTGGCTTACTTACATAGCCCGTGGTTTTTCCCGTGAGGGTTTCCACGTAAAAATTCAAGTGTTAATTTAATTTCCGCACCATATTACACTTGCTTGTTTATATTATCTTGAGGGTAATTTCGTAATTTTGACTAACACGAAAAATTGGGTAAAAAGCGTAAAATCTATTCACCCCCTCTCTAGATAGCTTTATACACACCGTGGTATATTTAGTTTCAATGGGCTATCATCAGGAGTCGAATGGTTTCCACGTAGGCTGCAGCTTATTGATCCAGGATGCCACGATTGATTTTTTGCCCGGCCGGGTCCTGGAGAACCGGGCCTGCTGGTGGGGGGGGTATAGTAGTCGGATTGTCATTCCTGGATCCTCTACCCCACAGGTGGATTCTTTCGGTAGAAGCGAGGGATTGAGGTCCCAAGGGATCGGGATGAGCCTGAGAGGACCTGAGTCTCATTCTGGAGTCTTGGGGCAGAACTGCGGCGTTTTAAGCGATTGGTTGGGAAAGGTGTTCCCATAGACGACGCCAAAAGTGTTAACCGAAAATTGTCACTGGGGTGATTTTTTCCAATTAACAATTTAAGGGACCGAGATCACGGTAGATCTCAGTCGGAAGGGTATCACGTAGTTCGATACCTTTAGCTTCCTAGAGATTCAATAAAAATGGTGTATTGATAGAAGTTAGAAAAAGGTTCACGTAAATAATAGATCGAATATATAACTCATATTATCGATAGCGAATACATGGTGGGGTTACAATGAAAATCTCTCCTAGCTATGGTTATGAGAAAAAAACAACATAAACTTAATAGGCAATGGTTATGGAGCTCTCGTTCATGTTGATAAGTGGAAAAGTATCAAGTTGGGTCCCCCTTTTCTCTGCAATCATACGATGAATATATAGGTTCGTTTCTTGCCCTGCACTCTTAGAACTTCGGTCTAGGGTTTTAGCAATTTACGGGTCTTTCCTTGGCGATCAACGAATTCGTCGAGAATTTTGATCCCTAAAATCAAGTGATTCCCTTTTCGACGGATTGAGTGGGAGTTGACTCTCATTTCAAATAGGATTCTGTGTGGCGGGAATGAATGTATTATTCTGTCTCAAACGATGGCGTTTTATGCTTATTTTCTCTTATATCGCTGGTTCTTTAATCGTACCTGTTATAGGTAAAAATCGTTATAACGGACACGTCATCATAGTAAGAGGCCAAGTAAGCAGAAAGAAGGAGCAATTAACTTGGGGAGCAGAATCTCCGATAAAGCGACCTACTCGATATCGACTAAAGCCACCCCAACCATAGCTAAGCAAATTAACTCAGGCAACAAAGCTTGCTCGGGAATACTCCGTACTTAACAAGGGAGATAGAATATAAAACATCCTCTCTTCAAGTGCAGAGATAGAATTCGCAACTGGTAGCTCCAAAATAACTACAGTGAAGCTGACCAGAGTCCGAAAAGGAAACAAATAAATTCGTCATAAATAAGGAAGCTAGAATCCTATCAAGACCTGGACTTAGCCAAATTAGAGAACGTGGCAAAGACCAAAGAGGAAAACGAATCCTTCTAGGATTTGGTAGCCGCTTGGAACTTGGTCACCACGGCATCAACCCCTAGTGATATCTACAAACCCTAGTAGCAACATGTATAAATACCCCTACAAAACACTAATGGAGGGGTACGTGAGAATTGAAGAGAGAAATTTGAGTGTGTATTTTACAATATTCATAGTGGATTCGACTACGTTGCCAAGTGTAAGGTTCCCAGTTGTTGATTGGCTTATTTCGTGGACAAACCACATGTTGGGGTTTATTGTGTAAGGGTAGTTTAGGTGATTAAGGTTCAAGCTCAAAGGCCCTTTCAAGACCTCAAGAGACAAGCACGCCAAAGGTATAATCTCTAGTGCTTAGTTTTTTCTTTGAAGAGATTTAGTTAGCACACACACACTTAGCATACTTGTACTTATGTGTATTCTCTTCACATGACTCATTTCACACTTGCACTTTGTTTGATGTATCTTGTTGTGGTTATGTGTTGTGTAATCCGTTTCCCGAATATGTTCGGAAACGTCCGCGCTTGCACGAATGTGTGCTTGGTTTTGCACGAAGACCGCTTAAGGAGAATGCTCTTGGCTTCTCCTCTGGATTCACCATTTCTAGTGAATTGGCGGTTTGATCGGCGACCTGGCTGTCAAATGGAAACTGCTGTTTCAGTCCAGAAAGGTCTGGAGTGATTCTGCGGTTACGATCGGTGGCCCCAACCACCGTTCGAAACCGCCGATCATACCTGATTGATTTTATTTCTCGAGTTTGTTTCTACGGTTGGTTCAGCGGTTTCGATACCACCAATTGAAACCGCCGTTGTTCCCCTACCTTTCTCAGGAGCCATTCGGCGGTTGTAAACGGCGGCTTGGCCGTCGAATGAAACCGCAAAAGGTGCATTTTCAGGAGCAAACTTGTCTTTTCACATGCTCTGTTTTTCATGCCTATAAATACCTCATTTTCTCTTGTTCTGAATGTAACTCTTTAATCATCAAGAACCCTAATTTTAAAAGAGAGATTTTTAAGAGAGAAAGCAACCAAGTTTGCTCATTTAAACACTCAAACCAAAAATCATTTGCATCAAAGTTCATCTAGCATTCTCTAGCATATCTAGGATGCTTACTTGCATGGGTCTTTCATCATCACACATGCCTTGGTAAGTTCTTCACTATTATCATATATAATTAGTGTTTTATTTATTATGGCATCTCTTTTATTACTTGATTGTTCTTCGATTAAATTATAATATTCAAGATAGAGATTGTTGTGTTGATTTGATTGAATGTTGTTTTGTGATAACTAATTAGGTTTTTGCTTAATCTTGATTAGCTAAGCTATTTGACATGTCATTTAGTTCTTAATATATAGGATTGCTTTTATTGCAAAATCATCATCTTAGATAAGCATATAGGGTTCCCTTGCTCTATGTTACATTTTGGATATTTACATATTCACTTAGGGTGTTAATCTCTTCATTGAGAATCAAAGTCTTGTGTGTAGCTTCCGGGATTAGGTTGCTTAGATCGCAAGCAATCGAACTAGGTTCACTCATACCGGGATTAGGTAGGTGTGTGATTACTTCCGGGATTAGTTTGTAATTTCATCACATTTAGTGGATTCAAGGTTCAGGTGTGGCTCACTGAACAGCCCGTGGTTTTTCCCGTGAGGGTTTCCACGTAAATATCAAGTGTTGTTTTCCGCACCATATTACACTTGCTTTATTTTATTGACTATTAGGGGCTTTTTCGTAATATTGACCTTAAACGAAAATTGGGTAAAATTTATTAAAATCTATTCACCCCCGCCCCGCCCCACACCCCCCCCCCCCCCTCTCTAAATTAATATTCAACACACCTAGTATTTGTTTCACCAAGGCAACGATTCGTGGATGTTTCTCCAATCTTAGGAGTTTTACCACATATTCTTGTCTCTTATTGTTGTTCTTTTCATTCGTATTGTTTTCTCATTAATAATTACAGGTTTTCTTTGAAACAAATCGTTGACTAATTGATCACGAAAAATCGTCGTCAACAATTAGCGCTAGAAGGAGGGGGGACCAGAACACTTATGAAACAATGGCTGGCGAAGGAGATGGCAACGATTCCAGATACAGCCAAGGACCACCAGGTAACGAACTGGAGGACGACGTTACTCTCAATGCTACAGATGTTACCTTAACAACCGCAGATCAATCGACTGCCATAGCTGGTATCCAGCATTTCCCCCCAACCAATGAAGAAATCGTTGTACGATTCCGGGCCTCTCTATAACAGCTCATATCTGATGCAGCAAGGCAAGGAGTTGACCTTTCCACCACGGAAGGTTTAACTTCACCCTATAATCTGCCCACTCCGAATCAGCATACAGCCAGATTGCGTTCCACAGTGGTGGTTCCAACACCTGATGCGCCTCTAAAGATGGGTAGAGATGCTACAGACAGGCCTGAGACTCTATCTGAAAGACAAGCCCGTGGTAGCAGAGAGCATAGAGAGGAGGGTTATTCCGACAGAAGATATGACCCAGATCGAATGGGGCGGGATCGAGACCAACCCAAGAGGCGTACTCACCGGAGAGACCGGTCATCGTCTTCTGGAGAGAGCGAGCAATATCATCATCACAAACGCCAAAGGGGCACAATTCGATTACATGGCTTGAACCGAGAAATTAGGAGCAGGAACCGGAAGAAAGAGGACAAAAGCTAACCATCAGTCAGAATTTTAATGCGATGGGTGAACCGGAAGGAGACCGGACATACTCATACAGAGTCTGACCCGGGAAATTCAAAACAATCGGCGACAGATGGATGCTTTGGTTAGACGGTATGTGCGTAATGAGTTGTCAGACGACGAATCCGGTAGCCCTTTCACTAATGGGGTTCTAAGGATGCCCTTCCCGGAAAGGTTCAGGATGCCACATGTGGAGCGGATGCCACATGTGGAGCAATTAAAAAAAGATACCGATCCAAAGGAACACGTCCGGAGGTATAAGAGTGCCATGGCCCAATACATCTACAATGATGCCCTGCTATGCTTGAACTTCCCGTAAACTCTCGGGGATCTAGGTTCTCGGTGGTTCGGTAGATTTCCAGCAGCGAGCATAAGCAGTTTCAGTGAGCTAAGCAAAGCCTTCTCAAGGCAATTCCTCGGGAACGTACACAAGAAGAAGTCAGTGGCACACTTATCTCAGCTCAAGCAAGGGAAAGACAAGTCACTAAAGAAATACTTGGGGAGGTCGGCCAGGAAGTGTCAGAGATTGGGTGTGCTAACGATGAAGCCATCATTGCAGAATAAATCAATAACCTTCAGAACGGCCAACTATCTTTTGATTTGAGGAGAGCTCGCTTAACTAGTTATACCGATATGATGGACATGGCTGGGGTTTATGCCTTAGTCGAGGAGGAAGAAATTGCGACAGGAGGTTACTCCGTGCTTGGTGGTCGTCCGAAAGGACCCAAGTTAAAAGATCAAGCCAAGGCGCAAGATACAAAAGGTGATAAGCAAAAGAATAAAACGCGGGATGGTCGGGATGGCCATCGGGCTTATGATCCAAAAATCGACCAACCGCGTCAGAAATTCCAGGGCAGATACACAAATTACACCCTGTTGAAGAAAAAACAAGATGAGGTGCTGGCAATCCTGGAAGAGAAGAATATGTCCAAAGAACCACCTAAACAGTCGCCTTATGCTCGGAGGGACACCACGAAGTATTGTAGATTTCATAAAAAAAATGGACATGAAACATCCAAGTGCTTCCAGCTTAGAGATCACATTGAAACCCTCATCAGAGAAGGGCACTTAAAAGACATTGTCCTGAAGAAGGCCGACAAGACAGATGGATAGAAGGATAACAGACAGCAGGGACTAGGGAGGAAGCTAAGTCCCAAGAAAGTTGAAGACGAAGGAGCGATCAATACCATTTTCGGCGGGCCGGCAACTGGTAAAAGTAATAGGGAGAGGACTCAGGAAATCTAGGAAGCCATGGAAGCCCGAAGAGACCTTGATGTTAATTCCATTGAACCCGACCCAAAAAGGATCAAGGAAGGTTGGGACCCAATCATATTCACAGAGGTTGACTCGCATGGAATAGATGTAAGGCCGAATGACGCATTAGTCATTAGTGCTCGGATTGGTCATAGGGAGGTCCATCGGATTTTAATCGACAATGGAAGCTCAGCAGATATCCTAAGCGCAGAAGTGTATGATCAGTTGAGGCTTGATAGAAAGGACTTGCAGCCCTTTCATACCCCACTCCGAGGGTTCGGCGGAGTAGAGGTGCGGTCGTTGGGCACGGTAAAACTACCTGTAAAAATCGGGAAGGCCTCTTGCCAGAAGACAGTGCTGCTTAACTTTATAGTTGTGGACACAGAAAATTGGCCGTACAACGCCTTACTGGGCTGACCGTTCCTGAATAAAACTAAAGCAGTAATAGCTACGTATGCCTTCATGATGAAGTTCCCAACGGAGTATAGAGTATGGAGTATGAGTGGTCAAGGGATCACAAGAGATGGCACGAATGGCGAACCTTTCGGTCTACAAGGATAGGGAGGTGCACCAAGTGTGCACATTATCAGCCGAGCAAGCCACTAATGAGTTTGAGGAGTATGAAGAAATACCGAAGGAATTCGAAATAGACCTCAGAGAAGAACCCGAAACTAAGAAAGATGAGCCAATAGAAGAGGTGATGTTAGACCCAGATGAGCCGAGCAGAACAGTAAAGATTGGAGCTAATCTAGGCGAACACATCAAAACCAAACTTGCCATGCTCTTGAGAGATTATAGGGATGTATTCGCATGGAGTCATGAAGACATGCTCGGGATAGACACGAAAGTGATCTCGCATTCAGCTCAAATATTTAAGGGGGTATTGTTATAGGTAAAAATCGTCATAAAGGACACGTCATCACAGTAAGAGGCCAAGTAAGCAGAAAGAAGGAGCAATTAACTTGGGGAGCAGAATCTCCGATAAAGCGACCTAGTCGGCATTGACTAAAGCCACCCCGACCATAGCTAAGCGAATCAACTCGGGCAACAAAGCTTGCTCGGGAATACTCGGTACTTAACAAGGGAGATAGAATATAAAACATCCTCTCTTCAAGTGCAGAGATAGAATTCGCAACTGGTAGCTCCAAAATAACTACGGTGAAGCTGACCAGAGTCCGAAAAGGAAACAAATAAATTCGTCATAAATAAGGAAGCTAGAATCCTATCAAGACCTGGACTCAGCCAAATTAGAGAACGTGGCAATGACCAAAGAGGAAAACGAATCCTTCTAGGATTTGGTAGCCGCTTGGAACTTGGTCACCACGACATCAAACCCTAGTGATATCTACAAACCCTAGTAGCAACATGTATAAATACCCCTACAAAACACTAATAGAGGGGTACGTGAGAATTGAAGAGAGAAATTTGAGTGTGTATTTTACAATATTCATAGTGGATTCGACTACGTTGCCAAGGCAACGATCCGTGGATGTTTCTCTGATCTTAGGTGTTTTACCACATATTCTTGTCTCTTATTGTTGTTCTTTTCATTCGTATTGTTTTCTCATTAATAATTACAGATTTTCTTTGAAACAAATTGTTGACTGATTGACCACGAAAAATCACTGTCAACAGTACCTGATCCTACTTTGACGCTTGGTAGTTTGCTTAGTTTGGTATTTTACCGCTTATTCAGCTGGCTTTAGGCGACGTCGGGGTACCTGTGCGTCTTTCTCTTGTCACCCTAGTATAAGTGTTCTAGAGCATCAGGATAATGGGATTTTTGGGTAATAGCGGGGTACTAGAATCCCACAGTAGTGGAGTTCCTTGGTACTCGGCTCCTAGGTTTACTGACACTTTTTGGGTCTAGGGATCCTCGTTTTTGACTTGGGCTGATAGAAGGTTGTATCCGGTTAGTTCGTATAGTAGCAGGGTATCAGGATATGCTTCTACGATATCCTTTTACCCTCCCATGTTGATGGAAAATTCTTCTTTGGATCCCTGCCATTTTTGGCGGTTAACAAGTACCTTGATTGAATCCGTAGTTGACTAGCATTTGCTTTATCCATAGGAGTTGTTGATCGGTTTATTTCTATACATGTTTTAGGCCCCGATTTCCTATTATTTATGCTTTGTTCTCGAGTGAATTAGGGTGTTTAATGTGTTTGTTGAGCATGTGTAGGTCCATTCCATTCAAGTGGTGTTAAATCTTATTTTGGAAGAAAAGAAGTCAAAAGATGGAGAAAAGGAGCAAATTGGAAGAAACAATGAAAAAATGATTTTTGGCCAGTGCAGAACCTCTATGTTGCGGGGTCCATATCTCTCAGCTCTGATTGACTTATGTGTCATACCACCCATGGATTGAAAGCCCCGAAAGTCTAGTTTCCGGTGCACTTTTTGGATCACAATTCCGATATTCCTAGAAGAAGTTATGATTGATTTAGTAACCAAAGGTCGGAGCTGTAAAGTTTACCGCGGCCCAAGACCGCCCCCCGTGCAACTTGCCTAGGGAGCGACCTGGGCTGTGACCAAGAGCAGAGAAATTCTGCTTCCCATGCAGCTACGGAGGCAATTTGTCTAGGGAGCAACCTAGGGAGCTGTAGTACGTATTTTTGGCGGATTTTAACTCCAAATTGGTCCAGAACTGTTCCAAAACTTCCCAAATCAAATCCTAATAACTTTAGAAGATCAAGACATGTTTGGGAAACTTTCTAAACTCAAATTAGGAGTCAATCATCAAGATAGGAAATCCAAGTTAGGAAAGGATTCTCATTCCTTGTTTCATTCTACTTTCCCACTTGGTGGATTTTCTAAACCTAAGAAGAATTGGGGGTTCACGAGGAAAAATCATCTATAAATACTTCCTATTCTTTTCAATTCAAAAGAGACAGACAAGGGAGGTTCCAAGCCACAGAATGGGGCCGTGCCCCATCACTCCGACCACCACACATCGGGTTTTCTCTACATCTCTTCTATGTTTTTATCTTCTCCATTGATGTGTAACTAAACCTCTAACTAGGGGATTGATGTAACTGATTTTGGATAACTCTATGTGAACAATTAGTCTATCTTTTGTTAATCAATTGGGTTTTAGTTTTGTTTATTGAATTAATTGCTCTATTCTACTTGCTCTTATTATGTTGTGACCGCAAGTGATTTGAGTTTGTGGCTTAGTTTATCCATGAGATTAGGGTTTAGATGTGGATGGCTGTTCCATTTAAGTCTTAATCACAAACTTAATAAACAAGAAAATTGATATGTGCATGGCCGTGCTATATTAATTTGGCTTAGAGTTTTGTGTAAAACGTGGGTTTTGACAATTGCTCATTACATGACCGTGTGTGAGTAATAGGAAGAACCTTAGATCATTATTCCATACTCGTTGCATGACTGCATGCGAGTATTGGAAAGGATCTTCGAACCTAATTGAATTATCTTGAAAACAAGCCCGTAAACTAGATTGAAGTGTTTAACAAGACTGATTGTAAGCATTGAGTGTCTAAGAAAGGTGCATCGATTCCCTAGTATTTCTCTCAATATATTCATCTCTTGTGTGATTTTGATTTGTTTTGATTCGATTTTAGTCTTTAGTTCAAGTTGTCATAATTTAGGTTAATTTTAGAATTAAACAAACTTCCAAAGAATAGCATTATGCAATTTAGTTTTCGCATTTAGAGTAAATCCTTGCTAGATTAATTGGCTTTCGACCGATAGAATCGCCGATCCCAGTGAATGAACTTTCTTAGTAAATTGAATACAGATTTTACTGCATCAGTTGTGTGCATCCACTCCCCGCGGCTATATCCACGGCCTCGGCCGTGGACAAGGAAATTGAGTTTTGCTTGTGAAACCAAGAGACCAAGTTATTCCCAAGGAAGAAACAACCGCCCGATGTGCTTTTCCTATCATCGCAATTTCCTGCCCAATCTTCATTACTAAAGTCTACAAGACTAACATTAGTGCAAAAGAGTACCAAATCCTATAGTTGGATGTCTCATTCACATAGCGAATGATTCTCTTTACAGAAGAGAGATGAGACTCCTTAGGATCCGCTTGGTACCTAGCACACACACTCATACTAAAAGAAATATCGGGCCTACTTGCGGTCAAATAAAGCAAGCTACCAATCATGGCCCCAATATAACGTTTGTTCCTCACTTTTATTACTAGCATCCTTGCTTAGCTTCATAGTGGTACTCATGGGTGTATCACAACGTTTGGCATTCTCAAGACCAAACTTCTTCACTAGGTTCTTAGCATATTTGGCTTGGGTTATAAAAATCTCATCATTCAATTGCCTAATTTGCAAACCTAGGAAGTAACTTAGCTCACTAACATCAACAAATTGTTGGACTTCGGTGTTGTTGGTGAAGCCAAACACTATATCATCAACATATATTTGAGCTATAAAAAGCTTATCATTGTCTTTCTTGATGAATAGAGTCTTGTCAACACTACCCCTTATGTAGTTATTGTCAACAAGAAATTGAGTGAGGCGCTCATACCAAGCCCTTGGTGCTTGTTTCAACCCATATAGAGCCTTCTTGAGGCGATAAACATGGTTGGGGTGGTATGCATCCACAAACCCCTTGGGTTGTTCAACAAACACTTCCTCTTGCAAGAAGCCATTGAGGAAGACACTTTTCACATCCATTTGGTGCAATTTGAACTTGTGCACACAAGAAATGGACAAGATTAGCCTAATAGACTCTAAACAGGCAACGGGAACAAATGTCTTCTTAAAGTCAATACCCTCAATTTGAGAGTACCCTTGTGCAACAAGTCTAGCCTTGTTACGCACTATGTTGCCATCCTCATTGGATTTGTTCCTATAGATCCACTTGGTGCCTATCACATTAGTGCTCTTAGGCCTAGGAACTAGAGTCTAAACCTCATTTCTTTCGAATTGGTTTAGCTTTTCTTGTATGGCAAGAACCCAAAATTCATCATTCAAGGCCTTATCAACCTTTTTAGGTCCTATTTGAGAGGTGTAGCATGTATAGCTAATGAGATTAGCTATTTGACGCCTAGTCCTAACACCCTCATTCACTTCTCTAGTGATGTCATCTTTACCATGGAGTTTCCTAACCCATGAAGCGAGTTCTTTAGAGTTCAGGAAAGGAACTCTATCAAGAGGTTGTGTGTCCTCATCATTAAGGTTAGATGTCCTAATATTAGGAGTGTCCACAACCTTCTCCAAGGGAGAGTCATCATCTAAAACAACCTTTTCCTCATGGTCACTAGACTTGAGCCTTGTATCACCAATGACAACATTGGATGATTCCATGATGCTTCGAGTCTTCAAATTGAAAACTCTATAGGCTTTACTATTCAAGGCATAACCAATAAAGATACCCTCATCACTCTTAGCATCGAATTTGCCAAGTTGATCACGGTTATTTAAAATGTAGCATTTGCTTTCAAAGGAGTGGAAATAGCTAACATTTGGCTTTCTACCTCTCCACAACTCATAGGAGGTATTCCTAGTTTCGGGCCTTAGGAAAACTCTATTTCCTATATAGCAAGCCGTATTGACGGCTTCGGCCCATAGGTTCATAGGGACATTGTTGCTAAGCAACATCACACGGGCCATCTCTTGAAGGACCCTATTTTTCCTCTTAACAACTCCATTTTGTTGAGGTGTCCTAGGAGCCAAAAACTCATGGGAGATGCCTAAACTATTGCAATAGGTTTCGAAGTAGGCATTCTCAAACTCCCTCCCATGGTCACTTCTTATCCGTTTAATGCTTTTAATGTTAGAGTTCATTTCATTTTGAACTTTAGTACAAAGCATTTTAAACTTGTCAAAAGTTTTGGATTTTTCTTTAAGAAAATATGTCCATGTGAACCTAGAGAAATCATCAATACAAACAAAAATGTATCTTTTTCCACCTAAACTCTCGGTTTGCATGGGACCAATAAGATCCATATGGAGAAGCTCACGAGGCTCCTTGGTGGAGAGATACTTGCCCTTTTTGTGCATGCTTTTGGTTTGTTTTCCTTGTTGGCAAGGTCCACAAACCCCATTGACTTTTCTCCCAAGCTTAGGAAGGCCACGCACAACATTGAACTTATCTAAGATCTTTAAATCCCGAAAGTTTATGTGGCCAAGTCTTTCATGCCATAACTCAATTTGCTCATCTTGGACACATTGTTTAAGACTATTCTAGCTTCAAGACAATAACAATTGTCACTAGATCTCATACCTTTCAATAAGGTTTGTCCATTGGGCAATAGGATTGAGCAATCATTTTTGCTAAATAAGACGGAAAGTCCTTAATCACTTAGATGAGAAATGATTATCAAATTGGCTTTCAAGCCATCAATAAATAAAGCATTGGACAAGGAGGGTAATCCGGGAATGAAAATTGTTCCTTTCCGTACAACTCTCTTTTTGGATCCATCACTAAAGGTGACACATCCTCCTTCTTCTATGACAAGAGTCTCGAAGAAACTCTTGTTTCCCATAATGTGCCTAGAGCACCCACTATCTAAGTACCACAAATTAGAAGAATTTGCCTTCAAGGCAATTTGAGCAACATTGCAAAAGTATTCATCTCTTCAAATCCACCTAGGTGAAACACTTTTCTTCCTAGTGGTCAATGGTACATGGGCTCTAGATGTCCTAGGATCATGCAAATTTGATCTATCATTCCTAGGAACATGCATCTTGGCTCTACGCTTTTTCTTTTCTATCATGCTTTTAGCTTTACACATTTTAATGTAACGAAAGCAATTTGGTCTAATAAGACCATCAATACCACAATAATGACATGTAGGGATAAAGTAAGGAATCATACCTTGTCCTTGTCCTTGTGCTTGCATATGAGCCTTCCCATGTCTTTGTGATTTCATTGGTTCAATTTGTCTTTGTTGTTGAACCGGTCTAGCTTGCTTCCTTGGTTGAGCTTGCATGATTAGTCTCTTTCCTTTGTGAGCCATTTGTTAAGGAAAGTTAGCTTGAGGAGCTCTTATATGTTGGACTTGAGGTCGTCTTCTTGGAGCCTCCTTCACTTGTGCACTATGTGAGCATTGTCCTAGATCAATCTTCTTCCTAGGAGTTTGCATCGGTGAAGCTTCTATGTTGCCCAAGCTCTTTACAAACACGATCTTGTTAGGAATGGAGGTCTTCTTGTCATATTCAAACCCAAGACCTCTCTTGTCACATGGACTCTTGCCAACCTCAAGCATATGGTCAAACTTCTTGGTGCTAGAAGCCATCCTAGTCAATGACCCTTTAGCTTCTTCAAGATCCCTCTTCAAACCTTCTTCATTCCTCTTAGATAAGACTAACTCTTCTTTTAGCTTATCTTCATTCTTCATGGATCTCATTACTTCTTCACTTAGTTGGTCAACTTGAGTTGAGAGCTCTATGTCCAAGATATTTGATCACTCTTGTAACTCATTGAACATATAGTGAAATACAAGTATTCTTTGTTATTGTACTTATTTGTTTGTTTACCTCATACAACTTGGTGATGTATGTAGACCATGCTTATATGATTACCTATTCATATTGTCTATGTATGTTGTCTTTTCTTAGTGTATTTGTTGTATGTAAGGCAACCTTGAGAGACAAACGAAAGTTTGTTCAAGGGATTGAAAAAGGCGTAAAAACCTATTCACCCCCCCTCTAGGTATGCCTTAAGCAATTTAACTATGTTTGTATACTTTCAGACATCCATACCTTTCCAACGATATATCATACGAAAGGTTTCGATGTCGTTTGGTCATGTTTCGAAGTGCTCGAATCTTGAGCCGCTGCACTGACGCGAGTACCGCGAAAATGCTCATAATTTTTCCACTTCTTCCAAAATGACATAGTTTCACTTGGGCAGTATAAATACATATCTTTCTCATCATTTTGAGGGCTGAGCCACAAAATCAAACCCTAGAGAGAGAGACTCCTTATTCTTGAGAGAGAAAGAGAGACTTGAGAGAAAAAGCTTAAAGATTACATTTTTATCTCTCTAAACCCATTCCCACATGCACAAATCATCATTTAGGCATCATCTAGGTTCATCTAGTATGTGCTAATGCATGGGTCTTCTTCAACACACATGGTATGATTTGTTGAACACTTTTATCTTACATAATTAGTGTTTTTACTTATCAATTTATATCTTTTATCACTTGTATGTTCTTTGAGTAATTTCTACATACATGATTGAGATTATGTGTTGATTGGGTTATTTATGTTAGTTAGGTTTTCATGCCTATTTTATATCTAGCTAATTAATCTCATTATATGATTGAGATTATTTTTGATAGCTTAATTGATTAGGTCTTTATTGCCTAAAAGCTATGCCATAAACATTCTTGTGTGATTTATTTATAACTCGGTTAATAGATTGTTTTTTTAATCAACTATTTAATCTTTTGAATATTTGTGGGTTATTTGTGATAGCTTTGTATCTAGGATTGGTTATCCTTTACTTAGCTAAAGTTGTATGCCATGACATATAGCTATTTTCATATCTATGATTGATTTTATTGTCATCATATAATCCTAGGTAAGCATCTAGAGTACCCTAGCTCTATATTGCATATTTGGATATCATTGCATATTCACTTAGGGTGTTGATCTCTTCGGAGAAGTAAGTCTTGTGTGATAGACCGAGATTAGGTGGTCACATGAGCAAATTGGACTAGGTCCACTTTTACAGGCCTGCGGGTAGTGGTAGTGAGATATTGGCCGGGATTATGCCGTCAAACCTGGATTAGGTTGTATATGTTATCACAATTAGTGGATTCGAGGTTCGAGTGTGGCGCACTTACCAGCCCGTGGTTTTTCCCTGTTGAGGGTTTCCACGTAAAAATCAAGCGTTCTTTAATTTTCGCACTTGTATGCTTGATTTTGTATATTGACTAGATTGGGGCATTTTCTTAAATTTGACTAATCGCGAAAATTGGGTAATAACGATTAAAATCTATTCACCCCCCCCCCCCCCCCCCCCCCCCCCCCCCCCCCCCGGCCCTTCTAGATTAATATTGAACACACCTTGAGAACTTTCATGAGAGAAAGTGTGTGAAAATTGGAATGGTGGGGGTAATTATGAAAAATTTTGAAATGTGGGTAAAATATAAAATAGAAGAGAGGCAAATTGTAATTTTTGGCCCTTTTTAAAAAATGCAACCGTTGACTGACGTCAGCAACAGTCAATCTTTTTTTAAAAAATAATAAAAAAATTAAGTTGTAATGGTTGGAAGGAAAAAAAATTTAATTAGGAGGACCTAATGGTCGGCTCGTCGAGCCACCTTGCGTGCCGGCCTGGCGGGCCTACCATTAGGTTTAGCACTCTAGTCTTACGTGCCGGGTCAGCCCGACCCATATTTACACCATTATTAGTACCCTTGACCAAATGACCAAATGGTTGACCGTTAGAGTTAATATATTTCTTTGTCAGAAGTATATTAAGGGAGTGTCTAGTAAGTGTTTTTCATTAGCTATTTTTTGAAAAAAAAAAAAAAAAAAAGCTTTTGGTTTCAATTTCAAATTTTGAAAATGCGTCTGATAGCACATGCTGAAAGTTAAAAATGGCAAAAACATGTCTGGTGGATTAACTAAAAATATAAAAATTTATAATATCAATATCAATTTTTATTTTATTTTATTTTTTTGTTAACCTAGAATTATAGAGCAATTTAATTAAATATTTGGTGATTTAAATTTTCTATTGTAATTTGTAAACTTAGGGGGGTGTATTGGATTGGGATTTTAATGGACAATTTTGGGAATGAAAAGTCTGGTGGTATTGGATTGAGACTTTTTAATAATTTAGATAAGCCTGGTGGTATTCGATCAAGACTTTTATGATTTTTTTTAAAAGTCCATATTGTCTTGTGGTATTGGATCCAGACTTTCAAGAGGCAGCAAATTGTCTGGTGGTATTGGATTGAGATCAAGATTTTTAGGATTTCATAACAAAATGGATTTTTCAGACTTTTCAATGATATGTATAAATAGCTTGAAAGTATACAAACGTAGTTAAATAGCTTAAAGCTTACCTAGGAGGGGGGGTGAATAGGTTTTTACGCCTTTTACAATCCCTTGAACAAACTTACGTTTGTCCCTCAAGGTAGCCTTACATACAACATATAAACCAAGGATTCATATATAGACAATATAAGCATGTGATCATTTAAGTCTAGTCTATGTATATCAATTAGTTGCATGAGGTATAACAACACAAAAACTCAATAACAAAGAATACTTGTATTTCAATATATATTCAATGTATTAGAAGTATCAACAAATATAACATTACACTAAGGTAATATTATACAAAAGAATTATAATTACAAATATGATCAAATGAATTCGTTTATAAATCACACTTTACAAAATCTTGTTTCAATATACATCACAAGTGAATAATATGTAACAAGATAACAATATACACATAAACAAATATAAGAGATAGAGATAGAAATAATTGACACATGAGATTTTTTAACGTGGTAAAAGTGATCAAGCCAAATTTGGTATGATTTTGGCCTTCATTCCCGTCTCTTTATGCTTGGTTCTCAGGCGTTTCCCTGTATTTAATAGTGTTAAATTGAGCATTGCAGGTTTATTTATGTTAGGATTATGCTCAATAGCAAGAGTGTAATGTTGTAATTGACAATCTTTTTCATATTAATAAAGTGATTTCTGGTTTAACAAATCTTATAGCATTTATAGTTTAATATTATAATTGTCAAAGTAAATAATCATAAGGTCTAAAGACTATGAGAAAAGAAGAATTGTTCCTACATCTAGATATGTATAAGGTAGACACAATTCTTTAGTTAGTCTTAAATAACGTTCACAACTTAAGTTAAAGGTTGGGCACCTTTATCTTGTTAAAGTTGTAGAATTCTTTTGCTAGCATTTGAGTAGGATCAAATGAGATATGATGAGTCTAAAATCATCGGAGTGTCTTCGAGTAAAAGAATCTAATGCACTAGGTGCATTGAACTGGATCACAATGAAAAACTTTATCTAGAACCGTCAATAGATAATAGTCTTTTCATTATCAGGACAATCGGAGAGTCTATCTTAATCCTGAGATAAATGATGGACTTATGGTTGCAAGTGATATCATTTGAGTTATCAACGAGTACGATTATATAACATAGTCTATCCTCGATAGTTTGGTGATATTCATTTGTTAATCGATAGAGGACTTCATTTATAGATATGGACATCGTGGCTCCATTTATTAAATGAGAGTATAATATCATCATATGGATGTTTTGAGGTAATTGGATATTAAATCTCAACGTTGAGTTTTCGATAGTGTCTATTGAAAACATGGCTTCTAGACAAGTCAAAATATCCAAGTTCAAAACGTGGTCATATGAGTAAATATGGTAACTTGGAGAGTTATAGGCAGTCTATGAACTCTTGGCAATTACTGATATTAATCACAAGGATACACTATCTCCAATATGATTGTCTAGGGTATGAATGAGGAACATCTTCTTATTCTATCTTTATTTAAGAGTTCAATTTTAGCTCTTTAGTGGAATGAGTTAAAATTAATGGATCGGACCTAAGTGAATCATTTGTTGATTGTGATTAGGTTATGTCTATTGAAGTTTAAATTTAGATAGCCCGCCAAGATCCCCAATCCACACGGACTTGCATGGATCACTTGATATATTCTACCGGACCAATTTAAGGGTCCATTTAGAATTGCATTTAATATATTAAGAATATAATTTGCACATTATTTATTTAATGGGCTGCTCAATTATATTAATATATTAATGAAAGACATGTGGGCTTGTTTTTTTTAGTAAGAATGGGTCGGGTTCACATGTGGGCTTTTTATTTAAAGTCCAATGGATTAAATGAAATAAGAAAATAATATATGGCCCATTTGTATGAGTGGGGCGGCAAGGTTAAAGTTTTAACCTAATATATTATTTTGTTTCATTGTTTTAATTAAATAAGAATTAATTAATTTATTAATTAATTGTTTAATTAAGAAACAAATCTTTTTCTGATCAGGAAATATATTTCCTAAAGTTATACTATTGGAAGTAGTATACTAAAAGTAAAAGACTTGTTTGATAAGAAAATAAATAATTAATTTTATTTATTTAATCAAATAAGAAGTCTTTTTATTTAGTCAATAAAAGAATAAAATATCTATGAGTTGGATTAGGGTTTGAAGTCTAAAGTATGATGGAAATTAGGGTGCAACACAAACCTATTTTGGCATGTGATTTGTGGCAACCCTAGCCCATTTTTTAGAGAAGGATTTCGGCAACCCTAAAGACAAGAGGAAGCAAATTTCGGCCACCTATATATTTACACTTATAGAATTCGGCCAACACAAGTTGTTCATTGATACAATTTTCTTCTTCTTCTCAATTCATAGAAAGTATTATTTTTATTCTACTAAAACAAAAAGGAGTGAATAGATTATTCTTTGATGGTACACTAATTGCTTGTTCATCAATAAGCTTGTGTGTACAACATCGATTTAGGTTCACTCGAGTTTCGATCATTAGATTGAGAACTCAAAAGTGACCGGAATAATCTTAGTCTTCTTTTGATTGTTTTGTGACTAACAAAAGAAAAAGAAAAGTTTGTTTGTCCATTCTCAGGTTTGCAATTCAAAGAAAAGGGAGACCACGCTCCTAGGTGATTCACGTTTGTGCTAGGATTGAAGATCTTGCGGATTACCATCGACGTAAGTCAATCGGATCACGCGACAAAAGGTATTCTTCTTTTGTTGATTATATGTATGTTTAATTAATTAAAGGGTTAAGGTTCATAAAAAGGAAAAAATTTTAAAACTACTAAATCTATTTTTAGTCTCGCTTCCGCTGCATGTACTACGGTATTTTTCCCTACAATTTAGGCCTCAAGGGCATTTGTGAAAAAGAGGAGGAACTTGGTGCAAAAGGAGCATAAAGATGTGAAACATGGCGTTTTCGCCATTTGATCAAGATATGTCGCCATGGCGACAGGGAGGTGCTTCTCAAGTGCACCAATGTCGCCCCGAGGTCGCCATGGCAACAGAAGATTTTATTCAAGAAGATTGCAATCAGGTGTTATCGCCATTTGATGTCGCCATGGTGACATTAAAGGATAAATGGCGACAACGTTTGAATTCCAACGTTGGACATTGTCGCCATAGCGACACAATGGTGACAAAGATGGCGACATGGCGACAAAGAAGGACAAAGGGCGACAACGTAGAACTTCCAGCATAGGAATTCCAGCGTTGGAATGTTAGCCATTCAAGAGGGGTATTCTTGTCTTTTCATGCCTATTTCGTACCCTAGCTTTCCAACCTATAAATACATCACATTTTCTCCTTTGAAAATATACTTGTTCAAGCAAGAAATTCCTTCTTCCACCATTCCTAATCCACCCATTTCTCCTCTCTAATCTCATAAACAAACAACTAGTTTACCTCACCTAAATCATTCCTCTCTTCCCATCTTCTCCACCCATTTCCTTTATCACTCTCCATATGACTCCACCTATCTAGACACATCCTCTTCTCCCACTCTTTTCACTAGGAGCATCAAAGGAAAGCAAGGATCAAGCATTAAAGAAGGAGGCCCAATGGTGATTTCCTTATTTATTACTTTCATTTTATTTGATTGTAACTATGTGTAATTAAATCCCTAATATCTATCATTAATTGTTAAGACCATTCTCTTATCTAGTATTGTTGATGTTGGATTTCTATCTATTCAATTTCTTTATATTATTGTTATTTACTTTTCTAGTTTATTATATCTTAATCAATCAAAAACCAAAAATATGATTTATGTTTTATGCACCTAGATTAGACTAACTTATATTATATCACAAATTGATTAATCTAACCTAATCTCTGTGAAACGAATCCTTACTTACCGTTTTACTAATCTTTACATCCTAAAAGGATTTTCTAGTGGTAAAATTGGTTTTCTAAATGAACACATAAAAACATCATTTTGTTGTGCGCAAACGGCCACATCAAAATTGGCGCCGCTACCGGGGATTTGTGTTTAGATTTGTTGATTTGTGTTTTTCTTTTTGTAGTTAGATTTTTTTTAGGTAGTGTCTCATTTTTGTTATTTTTAGATTTTCTAGTCTTGTTTTCTTTTGTGTCTTGTGTCTTGTGCCTTGTGTCGTTTTTTTTTTTTTTTTTTTTTTTTTTTTTTTTTTTGTCTTTTCAGGAGCAATGGATCCTTTCACTTTGCACTTGGAGGAATTTAATAGGCAAATGGAGTTGTTCGCTTCAAGGACTTCGGGAATAGGACAAGTGGAGGCTATAGCTTGCACATTTTATGGAATGTATGGGCACGAGACATGGGGTTGCCATTTAAGAGGAGAGCTTTCTAATGATGGAGGACAAGCCCAAGCTTCAAATTACAATCCTTGGCCTATGCATGAACCATGTGGAGATTTCAACAATCTGGGGTCAAGCTATGAATGGTGTGCCGATTCGTACAAGCTGGATTGGAGAAGAGATCAAATCACTCAAGCTAATGCCTATGTATGATCTCAAGAGGAGGCTTTGAATGATTTTATTCAAAGTGCTCAAGCCAACATACAAGCCAACAAACAAGGATGATAACATCAAGATCAATTGTGGTAACAACAAGATGAGAGGATGGAAGCCTCAATTAAAAGAATGGAAGGGCACTTTGGGATCATCGCCGAAGTTATACAAAGTCGGGTGCAAGAAGAGTCGTTGAGCCATCCAGAGAAGGAAAATGCCCCCACCATCCTTTCAAATAGTGAAAATGTCAAAACCGAAGTTGGCCATGAACTTTCTAATGATTTGCCTAGTGTTTCAAGAGAGGAAATAGAAAAAGAGGAGACAGAAGAACAAATGAAGGAAGCGGATCATGTCTCTTTTGAGGCACCGCTCCTATACGAGGAGTCCATGCCTTATGTCCCTCCCATTGCTTGTCCATGTTGCCTACACAAAAGCAATTGGTATAGGTTGTTTTCTAAACCTTCTAAACCACTTTTTCAAGTGCACATTTACTTGCCTTTGCTTGTTGTGATTAGGAACATACAAATGCGAACCAAATATTTCCAAGATCTAATCTCATGTCGGTGTATTTTTGAAGCCTTGGAATTCGGTTGACTGATCCAAATAGCACATCTAGCGGGGACGTAAAACCAAGTGCTTGGTGGGACACACCCCACCTAGGTATAATTTCTTTATTTGTTCATTTTATTTTGCTTTTTAGTTTTCTTGTTTAGAATAAGGGTGTGAGATGGATTTTGGTAGTGGATTTAGGATGTATGTGCTTTATTGATTAATTTTTGGATGATAGGAATGTTGAGAACATGCTGTTGATAATTGAGCATCTTTTTGGATGATTTTGTGCACATTTGGATGAGAGGGCACTTTGCCAAAATTTTTGAAAATACATTGATTAATTGTGGACATATATGCATCATTTGCTTTGGATTTGTTGGGTTGTGCCTTTTGACAAATTTTGCCTCCAATGAACATTGAGGACAATGTCCAATTTAGGTTTGGGGGTACATTTGCGCAACACCACTTTGCTTACCTTGCTTGGTTTTTAAAATTTGAGCTGAATTTTTCAAATCTTTGCGATAATGCCATATTTGAGCATACTTTGCCTGTTGAGATTGTACTTTACATGAGTAGTGAGGAATTGCGCATTTTTGCCATTGTTTGGTTTAGATTAACGTCATGCCATTTAGGACGTCATTGAACAAAGTGCGTTAATCTTTTTCTCATAATGTTAGGGTGAATTATCAATTTTTCTTGAAGGCTAGGAATTAATAGTGGAGATTCCCGTGAGGATCACAAACATGGCCTTAAAAAGAGTACTTTTAGTTGTCAAATATTCACTCTTTAAACACTCACTCTCAAACACTCATTCAAGCATGTATGGGTCTCATTTGCACTTAAATGTTGCTTGCCATAGAATATTATGGACTGCTTGTGGATGCTTTTATTTTGCTTTGTGGACAAGCCTTTAGAAATGAGTTTATGCAATGCATGTGTAAACCACTACTTGGCCTAAAATACTTACAACCCTCAAATGTGAGCAGATCATGCTTATGCTTTCAGTAGATTGTAAGTTTTGTTATATGTTATATTGACTGAAATAAACTGAATTTCATTCCATCAAATACCAAAATCTTTGTTATCCTACTAGTATATACCACACTTAGCCGATTTGTAGGAACAAGCGGGGTATCGAGCAACTAGGTATCCCGCTAGCCTAGATCTATCCCGATCTGGGTCCCTCATAAACCGTTAATTAGAAATTTCACCCCGGTGATAATTTTTGGTTAACACTTGCTTTGATTGCAATCCATGTCATATTTATGTTCAAACATACATTTTTTGGACTAGACATATTCATAGGAAGTACTTGTTGAATGACCTACAATGATCTCAATGACATGATGATTCTTTAAATAACATGCTCAAAATGAAAAAGCATGAAATTCTTTGACTTGCTTAAAAATGAAAAGCATGATTTGATGATTGCATATTCTTAAATGCAAAATTATGTGTGAAAAGCTTATGAGGATCTTGTATCCGTTCAAAGGATGTTAAAATCCAAATGTCTCTCTTTCTTTATTAGTTGAACATGGCTACTATCATACGAGTTTTATACCAAGAAAAATCAAATAGAGTGCAAATAGTTGCTCATGCCATGTTTTGCTTATAAGGTTGGATATAATTGCTCATTAAATTTGAAAAATTGATAACTCTATATCCTTGCTTTACTTATGACAAATGGTGAAATTGGTTTGAATTCTATAGGAAACCTTTGTCATTTGCTTTGCCAAATACCATTAATTTTTGGATTTGAATGCAACATGTCTTGCATACAAAGCATCTTAATCACACATTTTTTCATAAAATAAATCTCCTTGTTTCTCTCCAATTAATTGAGTAGCATAAAGTGGCTTATATGATTATGCAAATGTCTAGTATGCTACTATCTATCTTTGCTAAATTGACCCGGTTGGGGATACTACTTTGCCTATATCATGACAAAAAGGGGGAGTGTAAGGATTCCCATATCTTAATTGGCTTATTTCGTGGACAAACCACGTGTTGGGGATTGTATGTAAGGGTAGCTTAAGTGATTGATATTCAAGCTCAAGACCCTCTCATGTCCTCAAGGTTGATAAGCACCAAAGGTAAACTTCTATGTGCTTAATTTGCTTTGAAGAGATTAGTTGCACACACACACACTCATATCTCATGCTTAATTCATTTTCTTGTATGTTGTGTATGTGTTGTTATTATGTGCATTCATGATCATATAACATCTCTTCTTGTATAAGTATTGATTGCATCTTGTGTCTTTAATGTCATACCCTGATACGCTTTTAGGATGCATCTTGTTTTACCTTTTTACCCTTGCATGTGTTTGTGGGGTTCAAAGGATTGGGCTATGCTGTGTGCTGGTCGTCATGCGCCGGACCAGCGCAGCCCACCAGTGGTCTGTCGCTGGTCGTGCACTGGTCCACCAGCGCAAGCCCACCAGCGCAAATCACCCAGTGCTTTGCCGCTGGTGCTGCGCCACTAACCTGTGCTGGTCGACCAGCGCACCATGCAAATTTGGTCTATGCGCTGGTGGTGTGCTGGACGTCCAGTGCACAACGCACAAACTGGTGCGAGTTTTCAAAACGACCTCACTCTACTAGTGTTGCCTATATATATTCTTCTATGTTTTTTAGGTCATCTAAGAGAGTCAAAATATCATATATTTTCCTTAGAACATTTTTTCAAGTGAAAAATCATCAAAGAACTCTCCTTTAAACACTCAAATACATTACTTTGTGCATCAAAGATCATTTTGCAATCATCCATGCATAGGTTTGCATCATCACAACTTGCTTGGTAAGATTTTGATTAATTTCATCTTAGTTGAGTATTTTTACTATCAAGCCATCTCTTTTAATTACTTGTATGTTTTTAGATCATATGCTAAATACAAGAATAGAGAATTGATTGTGATGAATTGATTGAGTGTTATATTGTGATAGATATCTAGGTTTTTATAATCTATGTTTATCTAAGCTATTATGACATGTCATTTAGCACTTGATATCTAGGATTGATTTTAATTGATTATATCATCATCCTAGATAAGCATCTAAGGTTCCCTAGCCTTGTTTGTTATTTGAATATTCATACATATTCACATAGGTTGCATAATCTCTTCATAGAGAATTAAGTCTTGAGGCTAAGATTGCTTAGGCCTCAAGCAAGTAGGACTAGAGCCACTTTTAAAGGCCCGCGTGGTAGAAGTGGGGGGTTATTGACCGGAGTGTTAGACGAGGTCTACATAGGTTGTAAACTCCATTTCAATTAGTGGATTTCGAGGTTTGAGTGCGGCGCACTAAACAGCCCGTGGTTTTTCCCAGTGGTTGGGTTTCCACGTATACATCAAGTGTTATTTTAATTCCGCACTATATTACACTTGCTTGTATTTTTGACTAGTAGGGGCATTTTCGTAAAATTGACTTGCATGCGAAAATTGGGTAATAATAGCTAAAATCTATTCACCCCCCCCCCCCCCCCCTCTAGATTACTATTTTTAGAACACACCTAGTTTATTTGAGAACTTTCAGGGAGTAGTATGTAGAGGGAATTATAGTAGCAAACTCACTTATTAGGGAGTTTACTAATTGAGGGGGAGTAACCTATTGAGAGGGAGCATTGCATTACACATTCATTGCATGGTGTTGTGCCTAAATTCTTTAAATGCAAATGCTTGTTTTATTCTCTTGATCATCTCACATTTCGCTTGTATTGGAAAGTATAGAAACTTTATTTTGAAGGGTTGGTTGTTCTATTTTGTTGTAAGGATCAATGTGAGTGTTGGTTTTGTCATGAAATAGCCAAAGGGGGATATTGTAAGTTCCTGAAAGTTTGATTGGCTTATTTCGGTGACAAACCACAATTGGGGTTCAAATTGTAAGGGTAGCTTAGATAAATGATGATCAAGCTCAAAGGCCCTATCAAGACCTCAAGGTGATAAGCACGCCAAAGGTATAAACTCTAGTGCTTAGTTTTCATTGAAGAGATTTAGTTGTACACACACACTTGTAATGTTTCCATATGTATGCTTTACTTTTGTGTGCATCCTCTTCACATGTCACATTTCACACTTACACTTTGTAGTTGTATTTGTTGTGTGTTAGTGTGTCTAGTAATTCGTTTCCCGATTGTTGTTCATAAACGTCCACGCATGCACATTGGTGTGCTTGGTTAGCGTGATGATCGCCTTCGGAGAATGCCCTTGGCTTCTCCTTTGGTTTCACCAAAAGCGGTTAAACGACGATTTTATCGGTGGCCCTGACCACCGAATGAAACCGCCTGTAAGGATTCCCGTTGTTTTTAATTGACTTATTTCGTGATCAAATCATATGTGGGGATTCTTTGTAAGGGTAGTTTAGATGTTGTTGTTATTGCATTAGGCCCTTTGAAGACCTCATTATTGACAAGCACCAAAGGTAATACTCTAAGTGCTTACTTGTCTTGAAGAGATAGTTGCACACACTCACAGCTCATGCATATGTTTAATCTTTGTATGTTGTGTTTCTTTTTGTTGTGCATTGAAACTAATTATAGCACGGTGTGTATAAAGCTATCTAGAGGGGGGGTGAATAGATTTTACGCTTTTTACCCAATTTTTCGTGTCTGTCAAAATTACGAAAATACCCTCAAGATAATATAAACAAGCAAGTGTAATATGGTGCGGAAATTAAATTAACACTTGATTTTTACGTGGAAACCCTCACGGGAAAAACCACGGGCTATGTAAGTAAGCCACACTCGAACCTCGAATCCACTAAATGTGCAAACGATTACAACCTAATCCCGGAAGTAATCACACACCTACCTAATCCCGGTATGAGTGAACCTAGTCCAATTTGCTTGCGATCTAAGCAACCTAATCCCGATTGCTACACACAAGACTTAGCTTCTCTAGAAGAGAATACAACCCTAAGTGAATATATGTGAATATCCAAAATGCAACATAGAGCAAGGGAAACCCTATATGCTTATCTAAGATGATTAATATGCAATTAAGAACAATCCTAGATATCAAAACTAAATGACATGTCAATTAGTTTAGCTAATCAATATCAAGCACAAAACCTAATATGCTAGCACAATACAACTTCTCAAACATACATCATACTAATCTCAATCTTGTATTCAACAAATATAAAATCACATACAAGTAAATAAATTGAGATTGCTAGATAAGAGAAACACAAAATATGTAAGATATTAGTGAAAAGCTTACCAAGCAAAGTATGATGAAGAATCCATGCAAGATGTCATCTAGATGATCTAAGATGATGCTAGATGATGATTGATGATCATGGAAAAAGTGTTTGAGTAATTAAAAATGAGTTCTTGGAATTTTTCTTCTCTTTGAAAAATATCCTAAGTATGAAATCTGAATATGAACTCTCTTGATTGACCTAAAGACAAAATGGCATATATATATAGGGTGCCAAGCCAAAGTGAGGTCGTTTAAGTAAGTTTCAAAGAAACGCGCCAATCGGCGGTTTCAATCGGCGGTCGGTGGCCGCCGATTTCAACCGCCGAATTGCTCCCGGAGAAACAGGGGAGAAACGGCGGTTCCATTAGGCGGTTTCGTGACCGCCGTTACCACCGCCGAATTAAACCCGAGAATAAAATCAATCAGGTCTGAAACGGCGTTTCATATCGGCGGCCATCCAACCGCCGATTCAACCGTCGAATTCAAACGGCGGTTTCATTCGGCGGCCAGGCCGCCGATCACGACCGCTGATCACCAACAGAGGTGAAAACTAAGGAGATGCCAAGTGCATCTCCATAGGCGGTCTTCGCGCAAACCAAGCACATTCTAGTGCGTGCGCGGACGTTTCCGAACACTATCGGGAAACGAATTACAAGACACAAATACACACAACAAGATACAACATCAAAGTGCTAGTGTGTAAAGTGACATGTGAAGAGAATGCACACATGAACAAGTATGCTAAGTGAGTGTGTGCAACTATCTCTTCAAGATAAGTAAGCACATAGAATTTACCTTTGGTGCTTGTCAATAATGAGGTCTTCAAAGGGCCTAAAGCACTTATAACAACATCTAAACTACCCTTACAAAGGATCCCCATTTATGGTTTGATCACGAAATAAGCCAATTAAAAACAACGGGAAACCTTACATGCATCAATGCTTATTTACATCTCTTCTTGCTTGTTATTATGATTGCATCTTGTGTTTATAATATCATAGCATTTAGGCTTTTAGGATGCATCTTAATTTACCTTTGTACCCCCTGCATGTTTGCTTGTAGGGGTCAAAGTTGTGGGCTGTGCGCTGGTCCACCTGCGCCTGTCGTCCAGCGCAGCTCACCAGCGCAAACGCCCAGTGGCGTGCCACTGGTCGTGCGCTGGTCCACACCAGCGCAAGGCCACCAGCGTTGGTCGCCCAGTATGGCTCTGCTGTTCTGGCGCCTGTGTGAGCGCGTGACGTCCAGCGCCCATACAAAAATGTGCTTGTGCGCTGGTCCTGCGCCTGTCGTCCAGCGCGGGTCCACCAGCGCACAGAGCAATTTTCTGGCGCGTTTTCAAAACGACCTCACTTCACTTATGGCCTCTATATATATGCTAACTTGATTTTAGGTCATTTACAAGAGTTCTTATTCATGCTTCATACTTAGGATATTTTTCAAGAGATGAAAAATACACAAAGAACTCATTTTAATTACTCAAACACATTTTCATGATCATCAATCATCATCTAGCATCATCCTTGATCATCTAGATGTCATCTTGCATGGAATCTTCATCATACTTTGCTTGGTAAGTTTTTCACTAATATCTTACATATTTTGTGTCTTTCTTAACTAAGAAATCTCAATTAATTACTTGTATGTTATTTTATATACTTTGAATACAAGTTGAGATAAGTATGATGTATGTTTGAGAAGTTGTATTGTGCTAGCATATTAGGTTTTGTGCTTAATATTGATTAGCTAAACTAATTGACATGTCATTTAGTTTTGATATCTAGGATTGTTCTTAATTGCAAATTAATCATCTTAGATAAGCATATAGGGTTTCCCTTGCTCTATGTTGCATTTTGGATATTCACATATATTCACTTAGGGTTGTATTCTCTTCATAGAGAAAGTAAGTCTTGTGTGTAGCATCCGGGATTAGGTTGCTTAGATCGCAAGCAAATTGGACTAGGTTCACTCATACCGGGATTAGGTAGGTGTGTGATTACTTCCGGGATTAGGTTGTAATCGTTTGCATATTTAGTGGATTCGAGGTTCGAGTGTGGCTTACTTACATAGCCCGTGGTTTTTCCCGTGAGGGTTTCCACGTAAAAATCAAGTGTTGTTTTAATTTCCGCACCATATTACACTTGCTTGTTTATATTATCTTGAGGGCATTTTCGTAATTTTGACTAACACGAAAAATTGGGTAAAAAGCGTAAAATCTATTCACTCTCCCTCTAGATAGTTTTATACACACCGTGCTATAATTAGTTTCAATTGGTATCAGAGCGGGTTCCTAGACATACATAGGTGATCCTTGCTTATTTTGGTGTGTTTTGCATTTTGTGTGATTTTTGATTATTCATACATTTGCATTCATTTCATTCATTCATAATCACTAGGAGTGGAAGCGATGGAAATGGTGGTGGCAACGAAGGTGCTTCTAGCACAAGGCCTCCACTTCTTACCGGTTTAAACTATTCCCAATGGAAAGGGAAGATGGAATCCTACATATGCCAAATTCATGACCGGGCATGGATGTCGGTTGAAGATGGATATGATCTCCCTATGATGACTCCCGCGGGTGGAGGACAATATGTTTTGAAGCCTAAGGCGCAATGGAACGCGTAAGAGTTTGAGGCTTCAAAGTGGAATAGGAAGGCAATGCATGCCATCATGTGTGCAATGGATGAGAATCAGTACAAGCTTATTCAGAATACTCAGATTGCCAAAGTGGCATGGGACATACTTCAGTTGCACATGAGGGAACCGAGGTGGTGAAGGAGTCCAAGCTTCAAGTCCTCCAAACTCAATTTGAGTTACTTAGGATGGGGAGGATGAATGCTTCAATGACTTCGAAATCAAATTGGGACATCGTAAATCAAAGCCATCAACTCGGAGACCCGTATTCGGATAGGAGAGTCAAGCAAAAAAATAATGAGATCTCTCCCCGATAGGTTTGAAATCAAAGGTGACGGCCATAGAAGAAAATAATGGCTACATGGATATGAAGCCAAGTGAGTGATTGGACTCTCCGGCATATAAGTCTAGGAAGGCTCCTAGCACCACTATCCTCCTAAGAAGTCTAAAGGAATAGCTTTGAAATCATCTAAGGATGCAAAGGAGGCAAAGCATGAATCGGATGAAGACCTTGCCTATTCGGGAAAGGTTTAACAAGGGTTATGGGGTCAAGAAGAAGAAGGGATTTGGTCAAGAGGACAAGATTAGAAGAAAAAAGGTTCCTTCAAGAAGTTTGAGCCTAGACAAGAGAGGACCGAAAGGAAAGGGTCCGATGCTGTGTGGTGGGATTGGTCACTTTGCCCCCGAATGTGCTAATACAATGAAAGGAAGAAGGGTAAAGTGATGGCCGCCACTTGGAGTGGGAGTAGTGATAACTCCAATGAGGAAAATGAGTCTTCAAGTGAAGAAGAGCTCATGGCTAACTTCCTAGCTTTGCCTCTTCTCACAAGAGCAAAAGTGCTAGTGAAAAAGAGGAGATGAGTCAAGAGGAAATGACTTAGTGAAGTAGAAGTGACTCCTTTCTAGTTCCAAAAAGAAATTTGTGGGAGCAAAAGGTGTGCTAAATACCATGCCAAGTTCAATGATTTAGCACTTAAAAGCACAAGAAAGATTGAGAGGTTGAGAGAAGAAAACCTTGAACTTTCGGCTCACAATGACCACTTAAGTGAACAAGTAGTGGAAAGATTGAAGAGGAGAGAGGATAATTAATGAGGAGTTAGACTTATCCAAGAGAAGTGAAGAAGGCTTGAAGAGGGAACTTGTAGAAGTTAAGGGTCCTTGGCTAGGATAGTTCTAGCACCAAGAAGCTTGATCATTTACTTGGTGTTGGAAAGAGTCCAAGTGACAAGAGAGGTCTTGGGTATGAAGATGGCAAGAAAATCTCAACCTCTAACAAGACCTGTTTGTCAAGAGCTTGAAGAACGAAGAAACTTCATTTGTGCAACCTCCTAGGAAGAAGTTAGAAGTAGGACAATGTTCTAATGCATAAGTGAAAATGGGGCCAAGAAGGAAATCTCAAGCTCAACCCCCTAGGGTCCTCAAGCCAATACTCCTCAAAATTGGCTCACAAAGGAAGAGACCACATGCAAACCTCAAGCTTGGAAGCAACCTAGACCAGTCAACAACGAAGATGGATGAACCAACTTATCCACAAAGACATGGACTAGCTCCCATACGTGCACAAAGACAAGGTATGATTCCTTTTTTCATCCATATTTGTCACTTTTGTGGTTGTGATGGTCACATTAGACCAAATTGCTTTCAATTTATTAATTGTGTAGAAAAAAAGCATGATTGAAAAAAGAAAGAATAGAGCCAAGATGCATGTTTTTAGGAATGATAATATTAATTTGCATGATCCTAGAAATAGTAGAGCACATGTACCAAAGACCACTAAAAAAGCTAAAATTGTTGCTAAGTGGATTAGAAAGAATGAAAATGTTTGCCATGTTGCACAAATAGCCTTGAAGGCAATTCTTCTAATTTTGGTATTGGTAGTGGTGCTCTAGGCACATGACGGGAAACAAGAGTTTCTTCGAGATCTTGTTATGGAGGAAGGTGGAAATGTCACTTTTAGTGATGGATCCAAAAGAAAGTTGTAGGGAAAGGAACCATTTCGTTCCGGATTACCCTCCTTATCCAATGCTTTATTTGTGATGGCTTGAAAGCCAATTTAATAAGCATTTCACATCTTAGTGATGAAGGATTCCGTCTTGTTTTCTAAAGTATTGCTCTATCCTTAAACCCGATGGACAAACCTTGTTGAAGGGCATGAGATCTAGCGACAATTATTGTTAGGTTGATAGTTAGTGTTGGCATTAATTCCATATCAAACGTGTTTACTTGTAATGTTTAGTGGTTAGAAAATGAAGGATTTCAAAGACGAAGGACGTCTCAACCATTATTCGTTCAAGTTGCCGGCTTTTAAGAGTTTCGGACATTATCGGTCTACAAAGGTATACATGACCTCTTATCTCTTACAAGGCTAGGCACACACCACACATATCATTTTTGTGTGTCCCTTCATGATTTTATTTCATTTACATTTCACTTTCACACACTTGGCAAAATATGCTCATGCATTCACTTTTAGTTAATAAACTTTGTGTTTTGCATTTTCTAGGACTATGTCCGGAAACTAGCATATGTGTGTGTATTTGTGTTTATATGTTTCCGTATTTTGTGTTTAGGACTTGAACATGTTCTTATTCAATGCCTTATTGAGTTCCGGTCGTTTCGGTTACTCATTCATAAGGTTTCGAGTCCAAACGTGTTGACTATGCCACTTTACGTTCTCTTACGTTGTGTTGACTTCATCGATGATTTCCGAGATGATTTCTCAACCGTTTTTCAAAGTTGTATAGTCGTTTTTGTGTGTGAGAGAGTCACGGTTCGTAATCCGAAAACGGATTCGAATTCGGAGTTCGGATGCTCGAGATACGGGCCGACGAACCGAGAGTGCGCGGGAGAGGACAGCCCAGGCCGTGGGCCACATGGGCTGGCCGTGGTTGAGGCCGTGGGCCCCACGGCCTGGAGCCCCTTCTGCTCCCGTGTGGGCCACGCGCCCCCCACGGCCTGGGGGTGACGTGGCACCACAAGATTGGTCGAAATGTTCCTCTCTCTCTCCTCCTATTTCTTCCCTCTCTCTCTCATTTTGAATTTCCAAGCAAAAATTTCAGAATTCCCGTATACACTTCTCTCCAATTTTTCCAAACTTCAAAACACCATATCTTCCTCATCCGGAGTCGGATTTGAGTGATTCAAGTTGGAGAGTGTTCGTATTTGAGTCTCTAACATCTCCAAGTGATTTGGTGGCTGATTGATCGTGATTTCAAGTGGTTGGACACTGAAATTCGTACCAGCTGCAGAACTTGAGGTTTGAGTCTCAACTTTGGGATTTCTTGTTATTTCACCTTCCATTTGCTTGGGGTTTCTTCTTCTATATATATGTTATTGTTTTATGAAAGCTATTTGAAAAGGTAGCTTGATTATCATTCCAATTGAAACTCAATTTGTGGACTTATGTTGACTAGATTTTATGATTCTAGGTTTTACATTTGTTTGTGAGTTGTATTGTGATTAGAATGGCATCTTAGGTTGTTTGATACTTAATTGAATTAATTTTGTGTTAAAATGACTTTGAGATTTGATTTGGTCCTTTGATTGAAGAAATCAAGGATTTGTGTATTTGTTTGTGATTTAGAGAATATAGGTTTTGATTGATGTAAATCTCAAAACCTTACTCTATATTTTTGTCTAGTATATTGATTGATTTTAATCTCATATATCTAGATTTTGATTGTATATTGATAGCATCTTGAATTAGGACTTAATGAACATTTTGTGATTCAAGTGTTATATGTGTGAATGAGACTTTGAGTATATGTGTTAGGTGTTTCACATGCTTAGGTTTCTATTCATGGATTTTTGCATCTAGACTTGATTAATTGTGTTTTCACATGTTTAGGTCTATTTGTGCCATAGAATGTATTGATCACATGTTCTATGTTGAAATGAATGTTTGCATCATTTGCATTCACATGATCACACTAGGAAGTCCTTGTAAAAGGCATGAAGTCTTGGTTAGAGTCGGGATGACTCGGATAGCCAAGCAAGAAGTCTTGCCTAGAGTCGGGATGACTCGGATAGGTAAGCAAGAAGTCATGGCTAGAGTCGGGAGGACTCGGATAGTCATGCATGGGAGGCTCCCTAGAGGCAAGAGTGCCTTGGATAGGGAGTTGGCTAACATATTGGTAGGCCTAGGCGTATGGTTAGACATAGACTCCGATAGAGCGGGGTACACGAGATGTGTATGCACTCTTGAGGAATTTCTAATCTACCATCGATGTTGGTTGAGTGTGTTGTCCAATATATGGTGGTTCCGCATCATTGAGGGATTTCATACTTTCCAATAGGGTTGGGTAGGCTTAGACTTCACTAGGTTGGGTGAGCTAAAGATTGGTCACTTTGTGAATGTTCTATGTTACTTTCCAATAATATAGTACCCAATGGTTGTAATTCAACCCGTGGATGTTTCCTCCTTGGAGGTTTTACCACGTTAAAAAAATCCCTTGTGTTAATTCTTTCTATCTCTTCTCTTATATTTTAATTGTATATTTTATTGTCTTGATTCATAATATTGACTTGTGATGTATTTTGAATCAAGTCTTTGTATAGTGTGATTAGTATATTCATTCTATAGATCAATTTGTATCTTTGATTCTTTTGTATATTGTAATATTTGTTTAGTGACATTTTGCTCACTCTTGTAACACATTGAACATCTTATGAAATACAAGTTTATTTTGTTGTTATGATTATTGATATTTTACCTCACATGACTTGTTGATATACTTAGACATTTCAATTATGATTGTGTCATCATATTGTCTATGTATGTCTATCTTGGATTATAGTGTTGTGTGTAAGGCTACCTTGAGGGACAAACGGATGTTTGTTCAAGGGTTTGAAAAAAGGTGTAAAAACCTATTCACCCCCCCCTCTAGGTATGCTTTAAGCAATTTAACTTCGTTTGTGTACATTCAATTGGTATCAGAGCGGGTCGTCGGACGGCACTCGGCGAGATCCGGTTTACACTTACGAGTGGATTGCTTAGGTATTTGCTAGAATGGTTTTCCAAGATGATGTGATGACCGAAGGGGCTTCGAATTCTAGGCCTCCTCTTCTCAATCAAGGGTCACAACTACGGGTTTTGGAAATTGAGGATGAAGGCTTACATCCGATCTATTGATGAGAGAGCTTGGATGACCGTTGAAGAAGGTTACCTTGCTCCTAACAAGATTGTGGATGGAGACCGTTTCCAAGCCTAGGAGTGAGTGGTCTACTAATGAGTTTGAGTTAGCAAAATGGCATCATCGGGCGGTGAATGCTATTTTGGAGGTGTTGATAGTAGGCAATTCTCCTACATTCAAAACCTAGAAACCGCTAAGGAGGCATGGGAGGCTCTCCAAGTCACCAATGAGGGGACTAAAGCGGTGAAGAAGTCTCGTCTTCAATTGCTCACTTCCCAATTTGAGGTTTTGCAAATGGGTGAGGAAGACAAGTTTATTGACTTCCAAGATAAGCTTCTAGACATCGCCAACCAATGCCAAGCTCTTGGTACTCCTATCTCCGGTGAGAGGCTAAATTGGAAGATTCTTAGATCTCTTCCAAAGAGGTTCAAAGCCAAGGTTACCGCCATTGAAGAGAGCAAGGACGTTGACGTCATGAGCTTAGATGAGTTGCTAGGATCTCTTCAAACTTTTGAGGCGTGCATGAAACCAAAGGCTAAGAACAAGGGTTTAGCTCTCAAGGTTGTCAAGGAAGCTAGTAGTAGCGATGATGAGGAAGATGGCGTTATTGGTTAGGAAGTTTAGGAAGTTCATGAGGAAAGGTGCCAAGTCAAGTGGCAAGTACTCAAGGGACAAGGAAGTCAAGAAGTCCTTTACTCCACCTCATGAGAGGAGTGGCCATGCTAAGAGCAATAGGAAGGTTCAATGCTTAATGCAAGAAGCTTGGACATTATGCTTCGGATTGTCCTAGTGGTGATTCTAAGAGGGACAAGAAGGGAAAGGCTATGGCGGCTACATGGAGTGAAGATGATGCCTCTAGTGATGAGGAGAGCTCAAGTGATGAGTCTTCTAGTGAAGAAGAGCTAGTGAGCAACTTTGTTGCATTCATGGCTTCTCACTCTACTCTAGAGGATGTTAATCAAGATTCATTGGATAAGGAGATTGATCAAAGTCATCAAGAGTGTTCAAATGATAATCCATCCTACATTGATCTTTTGGCTAAGGTGAAGTTTCTTGAGGAGAAGTTGAAATTAGCCTTGAGTGAGATTGATGAGAAGGAAGACTTGATCAAGATTCAAGTGGATGAGTTTGTTGCTACAACTCGTAGGCTTTTGCGTGAAAAGAATGCTATTGAAAAGAAGCTTTGCGAAGTTGAGGGTATTTTGCTTGAAAAGGATAGGATCATCTCTAATATGAACTTAGAGAGCTCAAGTGTAGCGGTGGTTGAAGAGAAGCTCATAGAAGCATCACTTCCTACTAGTGAAGCTATCATTGAAGAGAAAGCTCCTAAGAAGAGACGTTCCAAGAAAAAGAACAAATTGAAGAATAAGGTACCCCTTGAAACTCCCACTTGTCCTCCACCACCACCGGAAGGTAAAATCTCTCCTTTTGTTCCCATATGTCATTTTTGCAATACCTTAGGCCATATCAAGCCCAAGTGCTATAAATTCATTGAATATTGCAACTTAGAAAATGCATCTAGGAATAGAGCGATTGGACCTAATTCTATGCATGCTAAAGCTTTTGAATATGGAAAGCATGATAATTTGTCAAAGCATGCTAAGAATATCCGGAAGGTGAAGAATGCATATCCTACAAAGTTTGACCATGCATGTGTTGCTAACAATGTTGAGAAGAAGAGTATTAATGATATTATTGTGAATCAAGTTGTGGAAGAACTTTACTCTAGGTTCAACATTGTGGTCAAAGAGAATCTTGATGATGTTATGTTTGTCCACCCAAGACAAAATTTGTCAAGGGTGAGTGCTCTTACCATTAGTGTAAGTTGCACATGTGAGTTAGCTTTAAGATTAGTGTCGTTGATAAGAGGCTTAGCTTTTTGCTTTGTATCTTTACAACTTGACATGAACTTAGCTATCTCACTTTGTTTGTTTTGATAGTCAAAATTTGTTGGTTAACTTTTGAGAAGTTTTTTTTGGAATCTATATGATAACATTATTGTTATGGCTTTTAGAGAAAGTCATTTTTTTGTTTGTTTGAGTTGGATTACATTGCCTTTAGTCTCTTGGAATCGACACACCTATAACTTGTAGTCATGAGGACTCACAAGCCAAGAGGACTCATAAAAAGGGTGAAGGCTTTGTATTTGGTGAAAATAGCTTGCGAAGGTATCTCTATCATATTGCTTGCTTACTTGATTTTTCATCTATCAACTCATTGTTTGTATCACTTTCATGAAGCATGTCATAATTGAGAACTAATATAGTGTTTATATGGTACTCTTTGACATTTGCTAGTTTAAGATCTTTTGGTGATAAGTGTTCACATTGATCTTATTTCATGAAGCGTGTTGTTATTTGTATGATTGTTGAGTGGCTAATTTTGAATAATGTGAGCTTCATATTCTTTGATAGCTACTCTCTTGAGAAGTAGAGATCTTAAGTAAGTCTCTTTACTTGCTTTTAGATCATGTGCTTTTAAGCCTTGAAATTGGTTTCAAAAATGCACTTTGCTTCTCTTGTATGTTTTGTTAAGTATGTTGAGCTTGATTGATGTTCGCTTTGGATACACCTTGAAGTCCTAAGGACTAGTACATTTAAAAATGACCAATGGTTGGTATCCATTTGCTTCGGCAACATAGAACTCAACGAGCACCCTCATGGAAAGGGCTACACACCTTGGTTGTGAAGCCACCCAATGTTGGAAAGGGCTACGTCATTGTGATGAGTGAAAGCCGCCATGAGGTGTATATGTTTATGTTAGAAAAATCAAAGAAGTGTTGAATTGAATCATAAAAAAAAAATCTTTGATTCAAGCCTTAATAAAAAAAAAAATAAAAAAAAATAAAAGGCTTTTGGAGTATAGTTGAATAATCAAATGAGCTCGGGTTGACAAATAGAAATGGGTTGACGAGCCACATGCACACACACGCTCACATGTTGAAATCTATTCTCTTTATAAGCAAAATTTCGGATGATAACCGGTTTGACCTTTTTATGGAAAGGCCTAAGATGAATAGATGTTGAAATTGTGTGCATGCTTGATTATCAAACTACTTCTTTTCATATACTTGAAGCAAATCTTCACACACTCACTTTTGCTTAATTAGTATTTGTGATACTTTAGCAATTTTTGATGACATATGAGAGTGATTGAAAATCTTGATGTAACTCTCTTAGATATGTGAAGCTTATTTGCAAATCTAATAAAGATTGCTTGTGATGTGATTGTGTGGTGATTTTTGTGAACATTTGTCTATCTTGATTTTAGATGAGGCACTTGTCAAGGGGGAGCATAATATGCTAAATTCTTGTTTCTTTTATGACATGTTCACATGTTCTTCAAGGTTGTTAATTGTTGGCATTATTCTTATTTTTGATAAATCATGAAGATGCTATGATAAATTCTTACTTGCATGGTGATTTATTAAATATAGTGTTTTGCCTTTGTATATGTTTATTGGTTTCTTATTTGTTTCTTTGTTTCCTCTCACTTTGTTTTTAGTTTGTTTTGTGTTGCAAGATAATGGGTAAAGCAAAGAAGGTTGGTGGAAATACTTCTTCATCTCCCATTGCCAAGTCGAAACCTACAATTTCGTCCAAAATTTCCAAAGGTAACAAAGTTGATGAATTGGGAATTTTTGGGTGCAAAAAGATAATTCAAGAAAGAGGTATTGACTTGGACTCTTGTATTGGATCATATGTTATGATGTGCTTAAGAGTAGGAATTGGATTTCATGGGTCAACATGTTAGGAGTATCTAATGAGACCATTGTTAGAGAATTTTATAATGCTTACAAATCCGGTTCTACTGTGACTAGTGCTACTCTTAGCATAAGGAAAGTTGTCTTTAGAGTTTGCCCTAGGAAGGTTAATGAATTTCTTAACTTGTCCGATGACATTGAATCGGATTTCCTTGATATTGATGTCTTGGAAAACCTTGATTTAATGGGTAAGACTCTTTGTGATGATGATGATTTTGTGTGGGGGAAACGTGCTTTTATTAGGCAAGGTGAGCTAACAAAAATTAGTGCATTTTGGCATTTATTTGTATGCTCCAATCTTATTGTTTCTACTAATGCTTCGGAGCTCAATAGAGACAAGATTAAGATTGTGTATGCCTTGGTTACTAACCAACCTATAAACCTTGGTGAATTGCTTGTGGAGCAAATTCAAAGTGCGGCTTGTACTAGTCGTTTGGACAAGAAATTGGCTTTTCCGGGGTTTATAACTCAATTGTGCTTAGCTAAAGGTGTGAGGAATCTTGATGGTGATGTTATGCTTCCTCCCTTAGAGAAGTTGTGTGAGAAACGTTTGGCAACCATGTCATACAAGGACAAGGGAAAGTCTAATGATGTACTTAGGCTTTTTGGTGATTCTCTTGATTCTAACCATGTCCCTTACTCACCCGCTCTTCCTAGTTGGGCTTAAAATTGAGGAAAGAGGTTGAAGAATCTCATAGGTTGATTGAGGCGTCACAAAGGAAGATTGAAGACCTTAGTGCAAAGCTTGTTGCTCAAGATGAGAGGATCAAAGAGTTGGAAGGAAAATCAACTCCAACAAGGCAATATGTGAGATCCGCACACCGTTCTTCTTTCCTTGGTGGCACAAGTGGCTAGAAAGCTTCATGAGGTATAATTTCTTACTCTTTCCCTTTGGCTTCATATCATGTCAAAAAGGGGGAGAAATATGAGAAACACATGGGAGATATCTAGCTTACTTAGCCTTATGTTAGTTGTTTTTGTATATTTGGTATCTAGCTTGAACTATATGGCATGTAATTTTTTTGTTGAATCTTGGCTTAGAATATATTGATGGATAGTATGTATTAAGGGGGAGCATACTTGATCCATTTGAACTTATATGCTATTATTTTCTTGCCTATGATTGGATACTTGGATATTGCCATACTTGGTGTCTCTTGGATATTCTTGTGCTTTCAAGTTTTTTTTAGGTGATATCAAGAGAAGACCAAGATGAAGTTCAAGACTTGATTTATAATTTGTGTCTATATGTGTAACTCATTGTACTCATTGTGACCAAATTTTCTTTGTAATTGTTTTAGTGTTTGTTTAGGGGTTTTGACATGGAATTTGCCAAAGGGGGAGATTGTTAGGTTGATAATTAGTGTTGGCATTAATTCCATATCAAAACGTGTTTTACTTGTAATGTTTAGTGGTTAGAAAATGAAGGATTTCAAAGACGAAGGACGTCTCAACCATTATTCGTTCAAGTTGCCGGCTTTTAAGAGTTTCGGACATTATCGGTCTACAAAGGTATACATGACCTCTTATCTCTTACAAGGCTAGGCACACACCACACATATCATTTTTGTGTGTCCCTTCATGATTTTATTTCATTTACATTTCACTTTCACACACTTGGCAAAATATGCTCATGCATTCACTTTTAGTTAATAAACTTTGTGTTTTGCATTTTCTAGGACTATGTCCGGAAACTAGCATATGTGTGTGTATTTGTGTTTATATGTTTCCGTATTTTGTGTTTAGGACTTGAACATGTTCTTATTCAATGCCTTATTGAGTTCCGGTCGTTTCGGTTACTCATTCATAAGGTTTCGAGTCCAAACGTGTTGACTATGCCACTTTACGTTCTCTTACGTTGTGTTGACTTCATCGATGATTTCCGAGATGATTTCTCAACCGTTTTTCAAAGTTGTATAGTCGTTTTTGTGTGTGAGAGAGTCACGGTTCGTAATCCGAAAACGGATTCGAATTCGGAGTTCGGACGCTCGAGATACGGGCCGACGAACCGAGAGTGCGCGGGAGAGGACAGCCCAGGCCGTGGGCCACATGGGCTGGCCGTGGTTGAGGCCGTGGGCCCCACGGCCTGGAGCCCCTTCTGCTCCCGTGTGGGCCACGCGCCCCCCACGGCCTGGGGGTGACGTGGCACCACATGATTGGTCAATGACCTCTCTCTCTCCTCCTATTTCTTCCCTCTCTCTCTCATTTTGAATTTCCAAGCAAAAATTTCAGAATTCCCGTATACACTTCTCTCCAATTTTTCCAAACTTCAAAACACCATATCTTCCTCATCCGGAGTCGGATTTGAGTGATTCAAGTTGGAGAGTTCGTATTTGAGTCCTCTAACATCTCCAAGTGATTTGGTGGCTGATTGATCGTGATTTCAAGTGGTTGGACACTGAAATTCGTACCAGCTGCAGAACTTGAGGTTTGAGTCTCAACTTTGGGATTTCTTGTTATTTCACCTTCCATTTGCTTGGGGTTTCTTCTTCTATATATATGTTATTGTTTTATGAAAGCTATTTGAAAAGGTAGCTTGATTATCATTCCAATTGAAACTCAATTTGTGGACTTATGTTGACTAGATTTTATGATTCTAGGTTTTACATTTGTTTGTGAGTTGTATTGTGATTAGAATGGCATCTTAGGTTGTTTGATACTTAATTGAATTAATTTTGTGTTAAAATGACTTTGAGATTTGATTTGGTCCTTTGATTGAAGAAATCAAGGATTTGTGTATTTGTTTGTGATTTAGAGAATATAGGTTTTGATTGATGTAAATCTCAAAACCTTGCTCTATATTTTTGTCTAGTATATTGATTGATTTTAATCTCATATATCTAGACTTTGATTGTATATTGATAGCATCTTGAATTAGGACTTAATGAACATTTTGTGATTCAAGTGTTATATGTGTGAATGAGACTTTGAGTATATGTGTTAGGTGTTTCACATGCTTAGGTTTCTATTCATGGATTTTTGCATCTAGACTTGATTAATTGTGTTTTCACATGTTTAGGTCTATTTGTGCCATAGAATGTATTGATCACATGTTCTATGTTGAAATGAATGTTTGCATCATTTGCATTCACATGATCACACTAGGAAGTCCTTGTAAAAGGCATGAAGTCTTGGTTAGAGTCGGGATGACTCGGATAGCCAAGCAAGAAGTCTTGCCTAGAGTCGGGATGACTCGGATAGGTAAGCAAGAAGTCATGGCTAGAGTCGGGAGGACTCGGATAGTCATGCATGGGAGGCTCCCTAGAGGCAAGAGTGCCTTGGATAGGGAGTTGGCTAACATATTGGTAGGCCTAGGCGTATGGTTAGACATAGACTCCGATAGAGCGGGGTACACGGGATGTGTATGCACTCTTGAGGAATTTCTAATCTACCATCGATGTTGGTTGAGTGTGTTGTCCAATATATGGTGGTTCCGCATCATTGAGGGATTTCATACTTTCCAATAGGGTTGGGTAGGCTTAGACTTCACTAGGTTGGGTGAGCTAAAGATTGGTCACTTTGTGAATGTTCTATGTTTACTTTCCAATAATATAGTACCCAATGGTTGTAATTCAACCCGTGGATGTTTCCTCCTTGGAGGTTTTACCACGTTAAAAAATCCCTTGTGTTAATTCTTTCTATCTCTTCTCTTATATTTTAATTGTATATTTTATTGTCTTGATTCATAATATTGACTTGTGATGTTTTGAATCAAGTCTTTGTATAGTGTGATTAGTATATTCATTCTATAGATCAATTTGTATCTTTGATTCTTTTGTATATTGTAATATTTGTTTAGTGACATTTTGCTCACTCTTGTAACACATTGAACATCTTATGAAATACAAGTTTATTTTGTTGTTATGATTATTTGATATTTTACCTCACATGACTTGTTGATATACTTAGACATTTCAATTATGATTGTGTCATCATATTGTCTATGTATGTCTATCTTGGATTTAGTGTTGTGTGTAAGGCTACCTTGAGGGACAAACGGATGTTTGTTCAAGGGTTTGAAAAAAGGTGTAAAAACCTATTCACCCCCCCCTCTAGGTATGCTTTAAGCAATTTAACTTCGTTTGTGTACATCAATATATTGTCTTGAAGCTAGTATTGTATCTAATCATGTGTCCATGGATGAGCAAATTGAGTTGTGGCATGAAAGACTTGGCCACATGAACTTTAGGGATCTACGGACCCTTGGAAAGTCAATTGTGTGCGTGGCCTCCCTAAGCTTGGGAAGAAAGCCAATGGTATTTGTGGACCTTGCTAACAAGGAAAGCAAACTAAAAGCATGCACAAAAAGGGTAAGTATCTCACCACCAAGGAGCCCTTGAGCTTCTCCACATGGACCTCATGGGTCCCATGCAAACGAAAGTTTGGGTGGAAAGAGATACATTTTTGTTTGTGTTGATGATTTCTTAGGTTCACATGGACATATTTTCTTAGAGAAAAATCCGAAACTTTGATAAGTTTAAAATGCTTTGTAATAAAATACAAAATGAAATGATTCTAATATTAAAAGCATAAAACGGATAAGAAGTGACCATGGGAGGGAATTTGAGAATGCTACCTTTGAAACCTTTTGTAATGGTTTAGGCATCCCATGAGTTTTCGGCTCCTAGGACACCTCAACAAATGGAGTTGTTGAGAGGAAAAATAGGGTTCATCAAGAGATGGCCCTTGTGATGTTGCTTAGCAACAATGTCCTAGGAAACTATGGGCCGAAGCCATCAATACGGCTTGCTATATAGGAAATAGAGTGTTCCTAAGGCCCGGTACTAGAAACACCTCCTAGAGTTATGGAAAGGCAAGAGGCCAAATGTTAGCTACTTCCACACTTTTGGAAGCAAATGCTACATTTGAATGACCGTGTTCAACTTGGCAAATTCGATGCTAAGAGTGATGAGGGTATTTTATTGGCTATGCCTTAAATAGTAGAGCCTATAGAGTTTTCAATTTAAAGACTCTAAGTGTTATGGAATCATCCAATGTCGTATTTGATGATATAGGCTCAAGTCAAATGATCATGAGGAGGAGGTTATTTTAGTAATGGTTTCCTTGCAAAGGGTTGTGGTGTCGCCTAATGTTGGGACATCAAATGTCAACAATGATGACCACAACCTATTGATAGAGTTCCTCTCTTGGACTCTAAAGAACCCGCTCCATGGGTTAGGAAACTCCATGATAAAGAAGATATCATTGGAGAGGTAAATGGGTGTTATGACTAGACGTCAACTTGCTAATCTTATTAGCTATACATGCTACACCTCTAAAATTGAACCCAAAAAGGTTTGAAGAAGCCTTAAATGATGAATTTTGGGTTTTGCTATGCAAGAAGAGCTAAACCAATTCGAAAGGAATGAGGTTTGGACTCTAGTTCCTAGGCCTAAGACCACTAATGTCATAGGCATTAAATGGATATTTAGGAAACAAATCCGATGAGGATGGCAACATAGTGCGGAATAAGGCTAGACTTGTAGCACAAGGGCACTCTCAAATTGAGGGTATCGACTTTGAGGAGACTTTTGCTCCCGTTGCCCGCTTAGAGTCCATTAGGCTTCTCTGTCATCTCTGTGTGCACAAGTTCAAATTGCACCAAATGGACGTCAAGAGTGCCTTCCTCAATGGCTTCTTGCAAGAGGAAGTGTTTGTTGAAAACCTAAGGGGTTTGTGGATGCACACCCCAAACCATGTTTATCGCCTCAAGA